>CM034546.1:24959822-26159822 GCA_020055645.1 Tomocerus qinae | reverse complement strand
TGTACTACCTAGAAGATTGGTGGTTTTATCATTTATAACAATGCAACTTAGCCCTGCTCTGAGTTGGCATATAAGCCTACATACCCTCCATGGTAGTTTTGCTTCTAAGTAAGGTTCAGTAGACATATTATTAGATTTTATCATGTAGTATAGGTTTCCACTGTTTTTATAGTCTAGCATTGCGTTTACATCATTCTCTATTAGTTTATTTTTATACTCATTTAGTATGTTAGGTAACTGTTTTCTAATGTGGTCAGCATCCTGTTTTTCCCATAATTCTAATAACCCTCTATCAGTCAGATAGTTTTTTACCTGTAGTATCCAGTTTATTTCCATTTTGCACATAGATTCAGTTCTAATTAATATGTTATACATATTCTTAATAAGTGACGATTCCGGAATTTCAAGTAGCCTTATGATGAATTTTAGTATAGTTTTTAGTAAAAATACTTCTATGTGTTCTATACCTGTCTCTAGCCTTATGTACCAATGTGGGGTGTGTTTCGGCAGATACAAAAGTTGCCTCATAAATTTCATTTGGAATTGTACAATTTCTGATATGTAGTTAAGTCCCCATATTGCCACACCATAAAATAGTACCGATCTTACAAGGGACGTGAATAACTTTTGCTGTACTGCAATTGAGTTTATTTTTGCTGCTATTAGGATGGAAATTAGATTACTTATTGCTATGTTACCTTTGGTTAGGAAGTGTGTGGCTGCTGTTCTGAATTTAGCCGTGTAGGAGAATGGTACACCGAGATATACATAGTTATTTACTATTTCTATTTTCTCCTTCCCCCAATAAAATTTTATGTCTTTTCCTATTTGGCCTCCCCTTCTAAATATAACAACTTTAGTTTTGCTAAGATTGACCTTTAGCTTATTCACTTCAAAGTATTCCATTAGTACATTTATTTTCTTTTGCAAGTTTTGAGCATCTATTATATGCATTATATGATATTACTAATTTAATTTCAGGGTGGTGTAGCTAAGTGGAAAACTCCCAAGACGAATATTAACTTAACTATCAAAAATAAAAGAGATATCCAAACTAAGGCGATAAAATTGACAGTTACCACATCTCAATGTGAAGTTTACTCGTTAAAATTTTCTCCCTTTGAGTAAGAGGCCTCCACATCTACTGATTTGAAATTGTTCAAAAATTTGGACATTGAATTTAGGTACTGATAATAAATACCTTTACAATTATATATTTCAGTTGGCTAATTATATAATACTTATGAATGCTATTAAGCTCATGAACATTATCATTCATTAAATACTTAGTTTAGTTTAATAATGTATTCCAAATACCAATTGGACGATCTTCAGCCATTGTCTTGTTTTTTTATATTTATGAAAGCAAGGCGTTGTTATTAATAGGTTGGTCTAGCGGATGAGTAAAAAAAGTTGGTTTTAAAATCCCCCGCAAAGTAACAAGAACTATATTCTGTACTGTCCCATAGAATAATATCCCATAGTTAAGTACCTTGAAAGAAGGGAAGGATAGGTGTGATTCATCATGCCCAATTTACTCTAAGCTGCTTTTCTCTGAACAAAACTAAGTAAGACGTACCTTAGTGTGAATGTTCTGTTGTATTGTGCATCAAATCTGTCCCCTGCTTAAAAGAGAAGGCTTAATCTTTTAAGCAGGGGACAGATTTGATGGACAAAAGCTGAGCAGTGTAACTCATTCAACTGCCGAACAATGTAAGGCGACAAGTTCGAATGAGTATTGATTTTCTAACTATTAATAGGTTACTAATAAATTGTAATATATAATCGCAGACTTTGATAAAATTACCTAACTATATATCTGGGACCACCCCAAATTGTCAACACCTTTTTGTCAACACCGAATTGTCAACACATTTTTGACCCCTTTGGTCGTCAACACCTTTTTGTCAACCCTTTTAGACTTTTAGTCAACACGTTCGTTTTTGTCAAGTTTTTTTACAAAGTACAACTCATTATTTCAGGAGAGTAATAATAAAGAAAGTGTGGTTGCACACAGTGTAACTTACGGCAATGTACTTCAGAAAGAACAACATCGCAGCGAAAATACTTTGGCTAGGACTTTTGTGCGAAATAGATTTCCTAAAAAGAAATGTCCACATGTTGTACAGTATACCAGACGTTTCAAGAAAATAGGTCGCAATAAATCAAGCACGTCATTTTCGGAGTGGATTTATACAATGGCTGACAAATTATGAAAAATTGTTACAAAATTTTTGATAGATGAAATGATCTGATTTTTTACATTGATACTTTATCAAAATATTTTAACTTTTACAGTTTGTACCTTAATTTTTACTTGTACATCTCATTCATTGATTTTCAGATTACCTTCATTATGTGACTGATTATCTAATGTTACTGTTTATTTTAATTTATTTCATTGAATAAAAATTGACACTGTTGACAAAATAGGACAAAATGACCTTGGTTATGTTGAAAAAAAAAGAAACTTGGTGTTGACAAAAAATTTTTCGTGTTTTGACAAAAAAGGGTTGACAATTCGGGGGTGAATCATATATCTATGTATGTCTGGTAGGATAAATTTGAGTTTTATTGGCCGTTGTCAGTTCACTTGATCCAGGGAGGCATTGCTACTATAATATTAATACTTTGTTGAGATGCACATGCTGGAGGCTACCAGTAGTATATAACTGTCTAATATTAAAACTGTTTTTGGTTATTAGTTAAATGTATAGTAAATATCATACATTAAAATAAAACAGGTTTTCAATAATAAATTGGCTCAGAATAAGTGTAAATGCTTAACGATTAATAGTTTTCTGGAAAACACACAAATATTCTTGTCAAAGTAAAACCAAGTTGTCTCATACCCATTTTGCGTCATGAGAAATTTAAATGTTGACATCCTTAATGTCTTCTAAAATTAGAATTGGCTTACAATAAATTATTTAAAGTATCCAAACAGTTAGCCTAGATAAATGCATGTCGTGCTAAAGAAAGTAAACTTACCAAACTAACACATCCTCATCTGCAGGAATTGTCCATGGATTATGTGTTCGACTTTTACTCTAATTCGCCGATATTGCTTGTGTTTAAGTCAAGTGAAGGTATAAATTATTAATTTAAATTGATTTTTGGCCAATACATGTAATTATAGCATTTCTCATAACTATAACTCATTCAGTGACTTGGCTATCTTATCCCAGCATGTATATGGTTGGTAGTGTTTGTTTTTATTTTTTATCATAACTACACACGCGGAACTTCAAACAATATTCATCGGGTATTGATTGTAATAAACTGGCTGATACTATTAGCTAAATGTCTTATTTTTTCTTCTTAATTCTGAGTTAGTAAATTAAAAATGGCTCTCCTAAAATTCCACAGCGTAATTGCAACAATAACTTTGTTTTTTAATATTCTCAAATCTGGTAACTGTTTTCAAAGTTTGTCGTTTTATAGCAACTGCGATTTTAATCTTGTCAGCTTCCAAAATTCTGAATGGAAGACGGAGTTCATGGTATCGAATCAAAATTCCCAACCGTGGACCTTAGCTACTCCTAATCATAGCCAAGCTACTTTTGGTCGCAATTACTACTTTCCAAAAAACATTTCTAAAAATTTGTGTGGTATAAATATTCTGTTAGAGCCAGAAGGATCAGTGGAACATCTAGGGCGATTTTTTGGTCAAGAATTAAATCGTCGCACATCAAGATTTATAATTGTCCACGACAGTCTTCAAAAGGCTGAGGAGTTTTCACTCCTTTACGCTGATCTCAACTATGACTTGGTTGCTCCCTTATTCATTTTTATCATCGAAAATGAAAAGAAATATTCTCAGGATTCTCTACAGCCAAGGAGAAGAGTTTTCAATGTTTGAAATTGGCAGTCAAGACTCTGAAGAAAATTGGGAAAGAGTTTGGAATTCACTGAATGGGCATCTTCATCTCAATTCAATTGGAATCATCGACGACGATCTGATTTTCGACAAGGTCACAGCTAGACATCATTGCAGATTTACTGTCTGGGCCCGTGAAGGACGTCCATGCAAGGCTACATACCGGGCCACTGAAACTATGGCTAAGGAATTAAACTTCACTGCTCTGTACACAAGAAACAGTCAATCATTATCAGAAGAAATAACTGGATTCATCTATACATCTAACATCAATCCGCCCGAAGCGATATTCACCGAAGGACACAAAGAGACGATTCTCTATTACTGTCAGGAAAGACCGTTCTATTTCCCAGTAGAAATGTTCCATTCATACATTAAATAATAGAAGTAAATCATTAGACAAACTCAAAAAAGTAAGTTACCTATTGTCGCCCAAACCATAATCACAACTGAAGTCACTTGCATCACATTCGTAAAGTAGAGGGAAGTCTTCGTATAAATCAACAATTTTGTCTGAAAATTGTCTGGGAGAAATGGGTAGACTTAGTTCTTCCAGCAGGAGATTTCTGTTATTGAATGAAAGATGTAGTTGGTCAATTAATTGAACAGCATCTAAACTTATCTATCTTATCTTATCCAATGTCAATCAATTACTAATTACATAAAAACAATCTTACATATTGGTTTACTATCCGCAGAAACAAATCAAAATTTAAATTTGATTTTTACAAGGAGTAGTGGAGTAGTTTACCACTGAAATGGCAAGTTTAATGCATAGTCATGAATTATTATTAAAACATTTAGTACATACGTGTTTTTGTTTTGGTTCTGGATATTCTCATTAAAAGATGTCCTTGGGTCATCTTCATGGCGATCCTCAAATTCCATTAAAGGTTGTCCTGGGTCATTGTCTTGGAGATTCTCATTTCCCATTAAAAGATGTTCTGGGTCTTCGTTTTGGGAATTCTCATTTTTTATTAAAAGAAGTTCTATATCTTCGTTGTGGTGATTCTTATTTTCAATTAAAAAATATCCTCGGTCTTTGTCTTGGAGATTTTCATTTCTCATTAAAAGAAGTTCTGGGTCTTCGTTGTGGTGATTCTCATTTTCAATTAAAACATGTCCTTGGTCTTCGTCTTGGAGATTTTCATTTCTCAATAAAAGATGTTCTGGATCTTCGTTTTGGTGATTCTCATTTTCCATAAAAACATGTCTTGAGTCTTCGTCCTGGCCATTCTTATTTTTTAATAAAAGATGTTCTGGGTCTTCGTTCTGGCGCCTTTTATCTTTCAATAAAAGATGTCCTGGTTCATCGTTCTGGCGATTTTCATTTTTTATTAAAATAACTCCTGGGTTATCTGTAACCACGAAGATATATTTATTTTAAACAAACGATTACGGAATGAGCATAATAAAATAATAACGTTTCTGTCCGTCTTTTGAGTATTGATGATTAAAAATAGCTAGTATAGAAACGTATTGTCCGTATTAGTCTACTTACCATAATTCATCTTTTGGGTACCACAGATTATTTAATTGATTTGTTACTCCTGATGGGACATCTTTGGTGTTTTTAAAGAACTCCTTTTCAAACACCTGCACAGTATTTTCTCGTTCAGCAATTTTCGTCTGCTCCGTTTTGAACTTACGATTGACGACAGCAAATTCCAGGAGTGCAGCCACGACATAAAATTGACATACAATAACAAATATGTCCAGAGCTTTCAGATACGGAACAGAAGGAGTTGCCATTTGGATGGAATAAACTTGCAAAAATGGTGGTGAGAATAGTCGTTCCTCCTAAACTCACCCTTGCATCCACAGACCTGACATCGAACCAAAAGGAGAGCGAGGAGAGAAAGACGAGCATAAAGCACGGGGCGTACATATTCGCCAAGTAGTATGAGATTTGACGCTCTAGGTGGAAATCCAACCGGAGGCAGGAATACACTCCACTCGGCAATTTTATAGTGCATAACGATGTTGTAGATGCATGTATACAAAATGCCTGGATTTGGGACAAATCTTCAAAGAATAACCCAACTGGATTTCCGGCGAGCAATTGTGGATGAATATTTGATTTTTGGTGTGCAATCAAAAGGTCCGGGTAGAGTTCGAAGGTCATTGGAAAGTGTAACAAAACTGGAACGATAGAATGGACCACACTATCATTCAAATACCGAATGTTAAAAGGAGGAAATGCGCAGCGGAAAATTGAAATTTGTCATAAAACTTCTATATTCACAAAACTCAATACAATAATTACATATTTCCATATGATACGGGTTGTATCTTCGATACCCGTGAATTTAAAATTTTAAAACTCGGTTGGCACACTAATAAAATACTGATATTACCACCATGAAATTTTGGTTACGATAGCATGGTTACTTTTTCTCGTCTCTGATGGGTTATTAATACATATAAATAAGTACAAAAGTTTTATAGAAATATAGGAAATCGGTTCTTATTCAATATTATTAATATACACATATATGTAGGTATATATGTATACCTACATATATACCTACATATACCTACCTTCACCAGTAGCATGATCTTTGAATTCAACAACTTTAAAATTCTTGAGATTGAAATTGGTTGAATCTTTATTTTCTGTACCTGGTCTCAATAAAAGCTTTTTATTTCCTGCATATTTGTCTGACTAAAAGATTCGAATGTTACACTATCTATTTTTTTCAACCTTTTTCATGTTCTACATGTGCAGATTAGTATTACCTACCAAGATGTACATACTAGTAAAGTTACCCGTCCTACGGACGGGGTAGTAACAGAACGCTTGAACTCCTTAAAAAATTTCAAAATTTTCAAGATTAAAATTTGTAAAATTTGTTCTGGTAAATGTGGAGTTATCTGTGGAATAGAATATGGAGTAAGTGTGGAGTAGAATATGGAGTGATGTGTGGAGTAGAATATAGGGTAAGTGTGGAGTAGAATATGGAGTAAATGTGGAGTAGAATATGGAGTAAATGTGGAGTAGATATGGAGTAAGTGTGAAGTACAATATGGAGTACGTGTGGAGTTCAGGCGTACAGGACGGTCTAATGGTGTAAAAACCTGGCTGGCTGTCCGCATTCTTGGGTTCGAATCCTAAGAGCGCCTCAGGTTGTGTGTTAGTTAGTCTGGATCTGGGAGAAGCTGTCTTTGCCGTATATTCGTTATTAGCATTGATTTGCCTATCTTGGTGACAATATGACTATCTAGCCTTACCCTGTCTGCAGTGTGCAGATTGCTCTCTTGGTTAGGTGTACACTACGAGTTTACCTAGTGATATACTGGACTGAGGAGCACATGCGAAGGGATGCGGGAGGTTGCGATGACTGTCACACCTAATGTGGTCAGCTCACCTAACCTTGCCACCTAAGCACACAAAGGTAGAGTACGGGACTGTGTAGGGCTGTATCACATAATGGTTCAGTACCCCTCACCAAAGTCTCTTCGTGTAAGTCTGTACACTCAGTAAAGTTGTCCGGGAGTCACTGCAAGTAAGCCACCCCAGGCTTGAGCGGTAGCATAGCTCTACTACAATAGTAGATGCTGTGCTCTCCCCCTAACGCACACGTGTGGAGTAGAATATGGAGTACGTGTGGAGTAAAATATAGAGTACGTATGGAGTAGAATATGGAGTACGTGTAGAGTAGAATATGGGGTACGTGTGGAGTAGAATATAGAGTATGTGTGGAGTAGAATATGGAGTACGTGTGGAGTAAAATATGGAGTACGTGTGGAGTAAAATATGGAGTACGTGTGGAGTAAAATATGGAGTACGTGTGGAGTAGAATATGGAATACGTGTGGAGTAGAATATGGAATACGTGTGGAGTAGAATATGGAATACGTGTGGAGTAGAATATGGAATACGTGTGGAGTAGAATATGGAGCAAGTTTGAAGTAGAATATGGAGTAAGTGTGGAGTAAAATATATAGTAAGTGTGTAGTACAATATGACCCACCTCAAGGGAGCGTGAAGTTACCCGTCACCCCTCATGAAGTTACCCCCTGAAATTGTATGTCGAAATTCGACCTGCCGTGCATAGCTCTACTACAACAGTAGATGCTGTGCTCTCCCCCTAACGCACACGTGTGGAGTAGAATATGGAGTACGTGTGGAGTAAAATATAGAGTACGTATGGAGTAGAATATGGAGTACGTGTAGAGTAGAATATGGGGTACGTGTGGAGTAGAATATAGAGTATGTGTGGAGTAGAATATGGAGTACGTGTGGAGTAAAATATGGAGTACGTGTGGAGTAAAATATGGAGTACGTGTGGAGTAAAATATGGAGTACGTGTGGAGTAGAATATGGAATACGTGTGGAGTAGAATATGGAATACGTGTGGAGTAGAATATGGAATACGTGTGGAGTAGAATATGGAGCAAGTTTGAAGTAGAATATGGAGTAAGTGTGGAGTAAAATATATAGTAAGTGTGTAGTACAATATGACCCACCTCAAGGGAGCGTGAAGTTACCCGTCACCCCTCATGAAGTTACCCCCTGAAATTGTATGTCGAAATTCGACCTGCCGTGCATAGCTCTACTACAACAGTAGATGCTGTGCTCTCCCCCTAACGCACACGTGTGGAGTAGAATATGGAGTACGTGTGGAGTAAAATATAGAGTACGTATGGAGTAGAATATGGAGTACGTGTAGAGTAGAATATGGGGTACGTGTGGAGTAGAATATGGAGTACGTGTGGAGTAAAATATGGAGTACGTGTGGAGTAAAATATGGAGTACGTGTGGAGTAGAATATGGAATACGTGTGGAGTAGAATATGGAATACGTGTGGAGTAGAATATGGAATACGTGTGGAGTAGAATATGGAGCAAGTTTGAAGTAGAATATGGAGTAAGTGTGGAGTAAAATATATAGTAAGTGTGTAGTACAATATGACCCACCTCAAGGGAGCGTGAAGTTACCCGTCACCCCTCATGAAGTTACCCCCTGAAATTGTATGTCGAAATTCGACCTGCCGTGCAATTACATTTCAAAATTCTGCGAGGAATTGCCCCGTGAAAATCCCACCTACTGTACACTTGCCCATCAAAATTCCACCTACTGTGCACTTGCCCATCAAAATCCCATGTGCCATAATGTTACCCGTCAAAATTCCACCTACTTTGCAGTTGCCTATCAAAATCCCACCTGCCGTGATGTTACACTTAAAAATTCCACGTGTCATGAAATTACCAGTCAAAATATCACCTGCTGTAAATTCAACCATTCCCTGTAAAGTTACCCGGAAAAGTTCTACTTGTGAAGTTACCTGTAAAAATTCCACCTGTGAAATTACAGTTAAAACTTTTCTGCGAATTTAATCGCAAAAATTTCAAATATAAAATTACCCGTAAAAATTCGAACTGGTAGTACCCGTAAAAATTGCAACTGCGGAATTACCAGTAAAAATTGCAACTGCGGAATTACCCGTAAAAATTGCAACTGCGGAATTACCCGCAAAAATTCCACCTTCGAAATTACCCGTAAAAATTCCACCTTCGAAATTACCCGTGAAAATTCCACCTTTGGAATTACCCGTAAAAATTTCACCAGCGGAATTACCGGTTATAATTCCACTTGTGAAATAATAAGCCGTAAAAATTCCACCTGGCTTTTCTGTATTTGGGAGTCGCATACTGACTACACGAAAGAAAATAATTTATATTATTGCGCATCTGAAGTTATTTAGATTGATAGCTTTCCAAAATAGTAGTTTGTATTGCGTTGGTGGGAGTCGAGTATTTTGTTGGTAGGAGTCGGGTATTGTGTTGGTGGGAGTGGGGTATTGTGTTGGTGGGAGTGGGGTATTGTGTTGGTGGGAGTCGGGTATTTTGTTGGTAGGAGTCGGGTATTGTGTTGGTGGGAGTGGCGTATCTTTTTGGTGGGAGTCGGGTATCTTGTTAGTGGGAGTCGGGTATCTTGTTGGTGGGAGTCGTCGGGTCTCGTGTCGGTGGGGGTCAGGTTTTGTGTCGGTAGGAGTTGGGTCTTGTGTCGGTGGGAGTCGGGTACCGTATCAGTGGGAGTTGGGTATTGTGTTGGTGGTAGTCGGGTATTGTTTTGGTAGGAGTCGGATATTGTTTTGGTGGGAGTCGGGTATTGCGTTGGTAGGAGTCGGGTATTTTGTTGGTGGAAGTCGTCGGGTCTCGTGTCGGTGGGGGTCAGGTCTTGTGTCGGTGAGAGTCGTGACTTGTGTCGGTGGGAGTCGGGTATCGTATCAGTGGGAGTTGGGTATTGTGTTGGTGGTAGTCGGGTATTGTTTTGGTAGGAGTCAGGTATTGTTTTGTGGGAGTCGTGTATTGCGTTGGTAGGAGTCGGGTATTTTGTTGGTGGAAGTCGTCGGGTCTCGTGTCGGTGGGAGTCGGGTCTTGTGTCGGTGGGAGTAGGGTATTGTGTTGGTGGGAGTCGGGTATTGTGTTGGTGGTAGTCGGGTATTGTGTTGGTGGTAGTCGGGTATTGTGTTGGTGGTAGTCGGGTATTGTGTTGGTGGTAGTCGGGTATTGTGTTGGTGGTAGTCGGGTATTGTGTTGGTGGTAGTCGGGTATTGTGTTGGTGGTAGTCGGGTATTGTGTTGGTGGTAGTCGGGTATTGTGTTGGTGGGAGTCGGTAGCTTTTGCTTTGCATTATTGGAGTGGAAGAAGGAAGAAGTGAGCGACGGCTTATGGTAAAGGGAGGGTTATAGTAAAGGGAGGCTTATAATCGCATCATTTTAGCAGACGACGACGACAACACCACTACAGCTTACCATATACGATTATATATTTATATTTTACATGAATACACAGCGACTGTGTGTATTAGACTTAAGTTTTTGTTGTTTACTTTCATTTCCATCCAAATCAGGCAATAAGACCAGGCATTAAGGCTAATGCCGAGCAAAATTCAGGCATTAGTCTTAATGATTAGGCTTTAAGCTTAAAGACTAGTCTTTAGGCCTAATGTCGGGAATTTTTAGGCATTAAGCTTAATGCCTAGGCATTAGGCCTAATGCCTGAATTCACATATGTGACCTTATACAGGAATTTACACCATTGGCTAAATTTATTTTAAATGAGTTAGCCTTATCAAAAAAAAGCCTGAAACATTCTCTACATTTTTAAAAAAAAATCGAATTTTTTATGTCATTCCTTCTATTTTTAATGAGCATTTCAAATAAAAGCATTCCAGATAGTCAGTCAATATTACTAAACCACTTCAATGACACAAATCACCCGAATTCCATCAAAAGGAAACCCGATTATGTTACACACTTAGACAAAAACTTTGAAAATGTAAGAATTAAAAATTGGTACTCATCCCTACAGGGTAAAAAATTATGGCTTATTCAAATATGGACACCGATATAGAGTAAAACTAATACCACGCTATATAGGGGATTTACCCCCATATGGGAGGAATGTAAATATTGGATTTGGATGTTGAAATTCATTTCTACGGGGAAAAAGAATATGGCGAATTTAAATATGGAGACTGCTATAGTGTGAAAATATTACCCCGCTATATAGGGGGTTTACCCCCAAATCGGAGGAATATAAATATTGGATTTTGATGTTGAAACTTATTTCTACAGGGTAAAAGAATATGGTGAATTTGAATATGGACACCGCTATAGTGTAAAAATATTACCCCGCTATATAGGGGGTTTACCCCCATGTCGGGGGAATGTAAATATTGGATTTTGATGTTGAAATTCATTTCTACGGGTAAAAGAATATGGTGAATTTAAATATGGACACCGCTATAGTGTGAAAATATTACCCCGCAATATAGGGGTTTACCCCCAAATCGGAGGAATGTAAATATTGGATTTGGAGTTTGAAATTCATTCCTACTGGGTAAAAGAATATAGCGAATTCAAATATGGACACCGCTATAAAGTGAAACTAATACCCCGCTATTTAAGGGGTTTACCCCCATATCGGGGGAATGTGAATATTGGATTTGTATGTTGAAATTCATTCCTATGAGGTAAAAGAATATGGCGAATTCAAATATGGACACCGCTATAGTGTGAAAATAATTCCCCGCTATATAGGGGGTTTACCCCCACATAAGGGGAATGTAAATATTGGATTTGGATGTTGAAATTTATATTCTTTCATCCCGTAGGGATGAATTTCAACATCCAAATCCAATATTTACATCCCCCGATTTGGGGGTAAACCCCCTATATAGCGGGGTATTATTTTCACACTATAGCGGTGTCCATATTTGAATTCTCCATATTCTTTTACCCCGTAAGAATGAATTTCAACATCCAAATCCAATATTTACATTCCCCCTATGTGGGGGTAAACCCCTAAATAGCGGGGTAACCATTTCACACTATAGCGGTATTCATATTTGAATTCGCTATATTCTTTTACCCAGTAGGAATGAATTTCAACATACAAATCCAATATTTACATTCCCCCGATTTGGGGGTAAACCCCCTATATAGCGGGGTAATATTTTCACACTATAGCGGTGTCCATATTTAAATTCACCATATTCTTTTACCCCGTAGAAATGAATTTCAACATCAAAATCCAATATTTACATTCCCCCGACATGGGGGTAAACCCCCTATATAGCGGGGTATTATTTTCACACTATAACGGTGTCCATATTTGAATTTGCCATATCCTTTTACCCCTTAGGGATGAATTTCAACATCCAAATCCAATAATTGCATTCCCCCGATTTGGGGGTAAACCCCCTATATAACAGGGTATTATTTTTACACTATATCGGTGTCCATATTTGAATTCACCATATTCTTTTACCCCATAGGGGTGAATATCAAAATTTAATATGGCCGATTTTAAATTATTCATAAATTTTGGTGGTTATAAGCTGTTGGGTGAAATGTGTATTTCATGGTGATGAATAATATGAAAGGTTAAATTGAGTAGGCTCGCTTCATCTTGGCTTTTCTCAATAAGTGGTTTGGTAGCGGATGGTGGATTTTCCCTTATAAAGTCTCATATTGCCTCTAACATATGTATTATATGTTAATATGATGAATGTTATATGGTACAGTTATAAAGTAATGCTATTCTTATATGCATAGCATTGATATCGAAATGAAGATTAAACAACAATAACAAAAACAAATGTTATAAGACAAGATCAAAATGGAAAATGTGATAAATAGTCATTTTTGTTTGTTTATGATTGTTTGTGTGTGAAAGTATGAACATAAAGTATAGACCTTTTCTATTTCTATCGCATACTATAATGCTCTCAATATTTTAGAACCTAAACTTAAGGTAGAATATTATAACAAATTTGCATTGACATCATTGGTAGGCTTTCGTATCATTTGTATCGTATCATCAATTCCCATTCTGCTTTCGTAATTGCATTGCCCACCAAAGCAGTTACTACGTCATGAGCTAGCATCACTGTAGTTAAGTTTACTTACAAAAGTGGGAGCGATGACATCGCATAGTGCAACGTGGTTCACGGGAATGCGCCTCAGACGGTCTGCTAGTACGTTGTCAGAGTCGACCGAACCTGGGAACCGATTTGTCCTGAAATGCCCGTCATGGAATGCCCTTCCTGATAAGCTTTTCCTGAAATGCACGAATGCTGGATGCCACAAAGGAACGCAATCCGAAGTCCAGATGCAAATCCCCTCTTTATTATCCCGATTATCAGCCAAAACGCACACGACTCAAGCCCAAGCCAGACTCTAAGTGTCCACCTTTCCGCTCCGCTCTCCTCTGGAGCCCAAACCAAGTCTAAGTGTCCCCCTTTCCGCTCTGCTTCCCAGTTTTACTATCACCACGCATTCAGAACGTCGATGTGAATTCCCTTTTACTCTCGCTGATGGCTGACACAGATTTAAGTATCTCATTACCCGCTACAGCATAACTTACTCTATGACTATCTCTACAACTACAACTATTACAATAATTAACTCGTTGGTTACATTTCCTCAAATAAACTCAATACTTTCCTTCCCAAGCTTCGTACATATTGCTATAGCATTCTCCCCTCTCAATAACCTTAAATAAGTCCGACAATTCCAAAATGTCAGCAATTAGATCAATGCTATTTAAATTAAAAGCATAGGGGAGGTAAGGGAGAATAAGAACTCGGAAATGCTGGCGCTGTATGGGATCTATTTGCTCCAATTCTATTGGCCCTGAACAGTGATACAAGCTCAAATTTCGCTTATAATCATAAAATCATTTTACGATCATAGCCAGTTGATCGCCAAAATGATAATAATTTTGGTATCAGCTGACAGACATAGGGGATGGTTCTAATGGTAATGCAATTCATGAAAAGACATAAGGCCCAACGTAGCTCTATCATATGCATTATAAGTACCTTCCCCTAAAATAGAAAAAAATTAAGGATAGGATTTTACATGTTTGGATTCTGAAACTGAAAACTGCATACTGTACAGTCAGCGGATTTTTGAGAGCAATATTGCCTGAAAGTCTGCACACCTCCTTAATTTCAAAGTGCGTTTCCTTTAAGCATGTATTTTATAATCCCATATTCTTTGCTTAGGAAGTTCATTTCCCTATTCTACTGAAATGGGTATACGTAAGCTTAAACATCTGCATGTCGATAGTTTATAAATTAAAATATTGATGCCTGTGGATTGTCATGCATACCTTTGAAAATGTATTATAAAAAAATATTAATTAAAATCGTCACTGAATTTTGCCCTTCATTTTTATTTTATTTACTCCTAGGTGATGAGAGAGTCCGAAGGAATCCGAGGCGGGTCGCTACCATTTGAAATAAATCAAAGCTTTAAATTTCTATAAGGTTTCCCTTTTGCTTAACTTCAAACTATTTATTTGTAAGAATCGTCTCCCTGGGAGCTGGATATGCTGAGATTTAAGACTATAAATATTTAACACTTCCACATCCAAGCCTAAAAACTTCCGCGGACTACCAAGTGTGGTACAATTGTACCACGCAGCAGTATCCAAGTGTGGTACATTTGTACCGCAAAAGGTTTCGGGTTTTTATACTTGTCACCCAACCAATGGTTAAGGTCCTGCTATTGTTAACATGGCAATATCCAAGTGTGGTACAATTGTACCACATAGCAAAACCCAATGTGGTACAATTGTACCACACAGAGATACATACAAACGTTCAGCGTATAGTTGACGATAACAATTAATTTAGGTTTTCGAAGGCCTGTAGTCGAAAATAACAAATTATGTTGCATTCTGACGGGTTATCATCGATGAATACAATTCAAAATACATTTTTTTGTTTTATAGTCGATGATTACAATTTAATATGCATTCCGACGGCTTATAGACGATGATTACAATTTACTATACATTGCATCGGCCTACAGTCGATGATTACAGATTAATTTGCATTATGTCGGCTAATAGTCGATGCTTACAGATTAATTTGCATTATGTCGGCTAATAGTCGATGCTTACAGATTAATTTGCATTATGTCGGCTAATAATCGATGCTTACAGATTAATTTGCATTATGTCGGCTAATAATCGATGCTTACAGATTAATTTGGATTCTTTCGGTTTATAGTGGATGCTTAGATATTAATTTACATTCCGTCGGATTATAGTCGGTGGTTACTATTTAATGTACATTCCGTCGGCTTATAGTCGGTGGTTACTATTTAATATGCATTTCGTCGGCTTATAGTCGGTGGTTACTATTTAATATACATTCCGTCGGCTTATAGTCGGTGGTAACTATTTAATATGTATTCCGTCGGCTTATAGTCGGTGATTACTATTTAATATGTATTCCGTCGGCTTACAGTCGGTGATTACTATTTAATATGCATTCCGTCGGCTTATTGTCGGTGATTACTATTTAATATGTATTCCGTCGGCTTACAGTCGGTGATTACTATTTAATATGCATTCCGTCGGCTTATTGTCGGTGATTACTATTTAATATGCATTCCGTCGGCTTATTGTCGGTGATTACTATTTAATATACCTTCCGTCGGCTTATATTAGATGCTTACAGATTAAATTGCAACCTTTCGGCTAATAGTCGATGATAAAAATGGAATTTGTATTCCGTCGACTTAAAGTCGATGACTACAATGTAATTTACTTTCTTTCGGCTTATATTCGATGCTTATAGATTTGTTTGCATTCTTTCGGCTAATAGTCGATGCTTAGAGATTAATTTACATTTCGTCGGCTTATATTTGGTGATTACATTTTAATATGGATTCCGTCGTCTTATAGTCGATGAATAAAATTTAATTTGAATATTGTCGGCTTATAGTCGACTATAGAAAATTAACTTGCTTACTAGCATTGCATTAACTGTATTAATTTACTAATTATTTAACATTTATTCTAGCTTACATGGCAGTATCCAAGTGTGGTATAATTGTACCACCCCAGATAAGAAACCTTCGTTGTGCTACATTTGTACCACATTGGATACTGCCATGTTAGCGATGACTTCGCCTTAGTTTTTCAGTCATAAAAAATTGAAAAATCTTCAAAATGACCTCAAAATATTTTTAAAAATTTAAATATTCCTGACAGGTACCTGAAAGCTGGATGTAATTCGGTTGAAAGGAACGGGCAAATAAAGGCGTTGTGGTACAATTGTAACACACTTGGATGTGGAAGTGTTAACTGGTTTATGACAAACAGTGTTAAACACGTCCCAACAGTTCTCATTTTCAGTATTTAGGACAGTTGAGCTTTCTTACTTTTGATCTTCACATGTGTTACTGATGTTTCTATGTCTATGTCTAACATTTATTTGTTATACGTCTAATATTTTTTACAGATTTGTAAATTTTATACGTTATTCAAATAAAATTTGGTATTTACATTTACATTCACAAAATTCATCCTTTTACAAATAGTTATAATTATGAGTTTATGAGATATCAATTTCGGCATACTAACTTATTTACTGTGTTACGCAAATTCTTTGGAATTTTGAGAGTGCTGACGGTGCTGTGTACTTCCATTTGGCATAATATTGACTAAACTTAGGAACATGTTTAAAAATAAAGAAATTACTGGCATTTTTCTTAGGATTTGTTTTTAAGTTACTGACGCATCTTGATTCTTTAAGCAAAGGCATACAAGCAACAAAACCAATAAAGAATATTGAAAATGAAAAAAGTGAGAGGGAATATTACTCTGGATACTCTGTCTATTCGACGAGCAGTTGAAATGAATTCCAACTCTTCCTTTTTTCTACAACATGACCAATGTTTACCTGACGTTCCTGATGGGACATCTTTGGTGTATTTTAAGAACTCCTTTTCAAACACCTGCACAGTATTTTCTCGTTCAGCAATTTTCTTCTGCTCCGTTTTGAACTTACGATTGACGAGAGCAAATTCCAGGAGTGCAGCCACGACATAAAATTGACAGACAATAACAAATATGTCCAGAGCTTTCAGATACGGAACAGTAGGAGTTGCCGTGTGGATGGAATAGACTTGCAAAATGGTAGTGAGAATAGTCGTTCCTCCCAAACTCACTCTTGCATCCACAGACCTGACATCGAACCAAAAGGAGACCCACGAGAGAAAGACGAGCATAAAGCACGGAGCGTACATATTCGCCAAGTAGTATGAGATTTGACGCTCTAGGTGGAAATCCAACCGGATGCAGGAATACAATCCACTCGGCAATGTTATACTGCATGACGATGTTGTAGTATTATGTAGAGTAAACTGAGCCAACTGCATTTCTGGGTTTACTTTTACTGGAAAATTCTTAAGCCACTTCAAATTAAGTTCCTCGAAAGTCAGAGCGTATGATCGAATCATTAGAGGACATACCGGACTGTCAAATGGAAACAGCTTTAGACTCATTGGACATGAGAGTTTGAGAGCAATCCGATAACTGGTTTTGACAACTCCATTAGCAAATATTCTGACATAGAAATCTGGTGATAAGACATCATGCAAATTCCCCGGCAAGTGCATTGAATTGCGGAAACTCAAATTAGGCTCCCAAATATGACCTCTTTCTGCCACGGTCAGGTAAGGATTTGCTTTGACTCCTCCATGTACTTCCCAGTAGTTGAATTTCAGACGGCCATCAATCCATGTTTGTCGGACATTCATATCCAATCCATATTCCATTTTGAAATCGTCCACGTAGTCAATATTCCCTATGTAAATAGAGATTGTGACTATTGTGCAGTCGTCGTCTCTGTCATCTGAACCTGGACGAATGTCTGGATGGTAGCTTTGATTAGTAAGCAGTTTTTCAAGCAATTCGTCGGCGTTTTTTCTAGATTTCCACGTAGTACGTGAATCAACAGGAGTGTTAAGATACACAAGGATTAAAATTAATTGAATTACACTAATAGGAAACATTTTCAGTTTACAATTGAAAGATTTAATTTGAAAGACATTTAATGTTTTCTACTTAGCGAAGTATTATATTACAGCTTGTAGTGTCTTAATAATAGGATGATATGCTATTGCCTACTTCAATATTGTCAGCCCAATGGTAGAGGTTTTTTATATGTTGGTTTATGTAAAAGTAATTCTCATTTCTTGGACTCGTTATGCTTATAAATTAACGACTAGCTGTCAAATTTATAACACTTAAGTTGCTACTTGCGTGATAGAGTACAATGCGGTAGAATATAACCTTGTTACATCATATCATATCGACTTCCAGTTAGTAAGAGAATTCTGATTTCCTTATATACATACCTTTACATCTTAGTTGCTTATATTTAGTCTTACTGTTTATATGTGGGCATTACTAATTAGCAGAGTTCAGTTTTAGCCTGCTAAAACTACATTTGCCCACTTACCCGGGTAAAAGGGGCAAAGTGTGTAGTGGGGAAAAGGGGCAAAAGTACTAATATTCAAAATGTTTCGCCAATTTTTACATCCTTTGGTGTATCTATTAGCCCCATTTTGACTTTTGCTAGTTGAACTCTGCTAATTAGCCAAAAATATCTACAAAATGTTATGTACTAAAACCATTTGAAGATATTAAATTGTTCATAAATATTTTGCTTGTGCATTGTAATCTCAAAATTGAAAGTATTGGGGCTTCAAAATCTTTATTCTTAATTTGTTTGAAATAGCTATCATTTTAATCGGTACATGACACCTATTTCTGAAATAATGCATTTTTAAATTGTTTTATAAAAACGTTTTAGCTCACCTGAATAAGGCAGCTTACAGAAACACGTCCGTCCATCCGTACCCACGATAACTTTCGAAAGCAAAGACGGAAGTTGATCAAAGTTGATAAAACCAATGCTGATGGACCGCTAACGATCCGTTTTGATTTTTTTGTTTTGAAACCAGTCCATAGATTGCTGAGATACCGCGCGCTCTTTTTGTTCTTCATTTTCATAGTCAAAATGAAAAATGGACATTAAGAAGTTTAATTGCGTTTCCTATAAATTGTTAGCGCTATATTATCAAATATCGCTTTTATTGACATTCGAAGTTTATAGTAAAGCCTTTAAAACCGGTAAAAACTTGTTATGGGATAAAAATCAATTTTTTCATTTGTTTTTGTATTTCATACATATTACTAATAATATACTTTGATTTTATATTGATTTTCATAGTTTATATTAATCAATTTTTAATTTCCGTTCATTTTGATAAACAATATCAATCAATTTTGATTTCTGTTGATTTTGGTAGTTAATAATAATCAAATTTGAATTTTTGTTGAGTCAACATTAATACTTTTTCCTTTAATCCTTAATCCATTTTGGCATCCTGTTGATTTTGATAGTTAATTTAATATCACACTTTTAATTTCGGTTTGTTTTGATTGTTTTTCCATTATTGCTCATAATCGTTGTTATTACATTAATTTTCATTCCATTTTCTTTATTTTAATAGTCAAATACAACCGATTTTAAATTTTTTGATTTTGATAGTCAATCCTGATCAAAATGGATCTAATTCGAATTACTTTATATTTTTGTAATCAAAATACATCTATTATTTTACTTTTGTTCTACCAAAAATGTGCACACGGTCCCCTTTACTCAGGCGAGCTTCTGTAACTGCCTGCTGTAGGTTTTTATACTAATGGACCATACAAAAGCTAGTACATACTTTTAACGACATAATATAATTTGGTAGTGTGTTGTTCGAAAAAGTTAAAGACATGGGATTTGCATTTTTTAGGAAAAAACTAGGTGAAAATTTAAAAATATTTCGCGAAATATATCAAACTCCCACTTTCTTAGGGTACGTGGCATTTATTTCATAAATTTCAATAAATTTTACTTGATTTAAATGAATTGTGCATGTGTGTAGTCATGCGCATTGTATTTACTTTATTTATTTCAAATATTTCATTTTTCAAGAAAAATTTCTTAAAGTAAGAAATTTTTGCCATATCTCAGGAATTATGAAGTAGAAAGTAGTTATGTTGAAAAACAGGAAAGCAATACATTTTTGGCTTGCCTGACGAGCTTATAGAACCGCACAGTCTGTCCGTCCTTTCGTCCCTACCCACGATAACTTTCGAACGCAATGACGGAAGTTAACCAAATTTGGAATAAATAATGCCTATGGACCACTGACGATCGGTCTATAGGTTGCTGAGATAACGCGCGCTTACTTTATTAGTCAAAGAGAAAAATGGGCATTGAAAATTGTAATACCGTTTCCTAATTCCTCGTTTCGTAATAATTAGATCGTTAGCATCATAGTATAAAATATATCATGCCGCTTCTACTAAAACTGAAATTATATAGTAAAATAACAAAAACGGAAAATTGCCTTTAAAAATAAAATAACAAATCTGCTTCAAGTTTGTTTTTATTTTAACAGTCAATATTCAGTCAATAATATATTAAAACAACAGTATAAACAGTCAATAATTTATTTTCATTGTGTATTGATTTTGATAGTGAATACCAATATAATATTTTGATTTTGTATTGATTATGATAGTCAATATTAATACATTCTGTTGATTTTCATAATCAACATTTAATCAATTTTGATTTTCAGTTGATTTTCATAGTTAGCATTTATCAAATTTGATATTCTGTTGCTTTTCATTGTCAACATTAAATCATTTTTGATTTTCTGTTGATTTTCATTGTCAACATTAAATCATTTTTGATTTTCTGTTGATTTTCATTGTCGACATTAAATCATTTTTGATTTTCTGTTGATTTTCATTGTCAACATTAAATCATTTTTGATTTTCTGTTGATTTTCATTGTCAACATTAAATCATTTTTGATTTTCTGTTGATTTTCATTGTCAACATTAAATCATTTTTGATTTTCTGTTGATTTTCATAGCCAATATATTAATCAATTTTGACTTTCTGTTGAATTTCTTAGTCAACAATTATCAATTTTGATGTTTTGTTGATATAGCTTCGTTTCCTTATAATATAAATGTCTGAATTTTTAAAATGTCGTAGCTACATATATAAGACTCGACCTAACCCCAATTTGTCAACATTAAAAAAACAACAGGGCAAAAAACCGAAAACACCTTTTGTCAACACCATTTTATTTTTTGTCAACAGCAATTATCTTTTTTGTCAACACTAACACAACTGTTATTGATACTTTAACATTAAAAATTAATTCTGACTTTACTGATAAAAATAAGTAATGGCTGTTAGTACTTGTACTAGATTAACTCAAACAATTAAATAAGCCAAATAATCAGTGCTAAGAAAAGTTTCCCGAATATTCTAAGATTTTATAGTTTGTTAGCAATGATATAAATCCACTCAGAGAGTCATTATGGTTAACTTTCGAATATTTTTATAAGTTTTAGAACAGCCTGACGATCTATTTTGTTTGCTTAGGTTTGCTTCACAATTATCCCTTCGTAGACAAATAATTATAAATCATGTTTGGCATACAAATATTATACACATGCACCATAAAACTTACATGTGCATGTGTTGACAAAAAGCTTACTATGTGTTGACAAAAAGTGATTTCTAAAAATAATTTGTTGACAAAAAGATGTAGGCCAAAAGACCTAATTCTGAAAGTTTGATCAAAATCTGTACGCTCGATTTTGTGTTACGTGCGAGTACTTTTCGTCTACTAAAATATGTACACAGTACACGATAACCTTTACTCAGGCGAGCTTCTGTTACGGCTTACGGTAGGTTTTTCAATGTAGCACTTAACATTTTATTATTCTGCTGGTTATAACTACATAGTTGCTTATAACCATCAATAGCTTACATTCATTCCTGGTATATATTACGCGACACAAAGTTCTCACCCCATAATTAAATATTAAGTGTTTACAACCTTTATCTTTTCCTACATTGTAGGTTTGGTTTGTCTTTAGTAACCATATTAGAATGGTGGTTATGAAGTTGGTCTTTATTTCACTGTATCACAACCGAATATTATAATAATAGATTATAATACCTGCGAGTGAGTGAAAATGATGTTTTAGATAAGGTTATTAATTGCAAGAGAATGTATGCTCATAATATATTGTATTTATTTTCCAACAGTACTAAAGTGTTAAAACCTCGCCCCAAGTTGACATTTTCCCTAGTTATACGTTATATTGCATTATAGCGCCTTTTTATGCCCTTTAAATATTAACCTTCTTGTACTTCTTTGTTATGCTTGGCACCAATTTTCGTGAGTAACTTTAATACATGTGCAAATTCATGTGTTTTAAGTAGAGGCAGAAAGTCATGCTTAACCATATTGATAATAAATAAGTACAATCTTTGGTACATTTGGGTAAGCTATTGTAATGTTGCAAAACATAGCAGGTTACTATTCATTTCCATGTTGAAAAAAGTTCGTCTTCAATCGTTGTTTTCAAACTCGGCTATCTGTCTTGTTTGGCAGATATATATTTAATATATATCTGTTAGGCATATATTTAATTTTAAAAAGTATGTTTTCCTTTTTAGCATGTATTTTACAGACCTTTTCACTTGTTATGTATACTGAACTGAGTATGCATCTATATAAATCTGCAAGTTTGTAGTTTACGCTTTTAACATTTGATATCTTCGGTTTTTCATGCATAGGTAAATTTTTGACATTCATTGTGGAAAATCTTTAAAGGAAATTGTGACCAACTTTTGGACATTTTATCTGCACCTGTATGAAAACAAACTTGTTTGTCAAATGGTAAACTTTAAGTCTAAAAATAATACTTTGTATAGTCAGTGTTGTACTGTTGACCACTTTTTTGCATTTTGACCGGGCCACTGGTCAAAATGGTCAAAATGGCTAAAATGGCTAAAATGGTCAAAATATCAGTATACAGTTACTTAGGCTAGCAAATGAAATTTAAAATATTTAGAGAATGAAATATGGCCTAAAACCAATGAAACACTATTCTACTAACATCAGACTACAGAATGACACTCTCTAATCATTTTTAACTGCAATCTTTAGAAAGTTGTATTCGTTGTTTACTGTTGCAGTAAAAGCTACCTTGGGGTCTCAATTAACCCCAAACAGGCATTTTGTCCATTTTGACCATTTTGACCACTTTTTAGTTTTTTTTGACCGGGCCATTTTGACCATTATGACCATTATGACCACTAGTGGTTTTAACCACTGCACAACACTGTGTATAGTTGAGACTGCTAAATGGAAGTCCGTGTTTAAACCGTCTACTGACTATTATATTCCTTCTTATACGATTCTACCATGCATATGTTACAGGAAATTTGTACAGACCTTTCATTTGCATAGGTCCGGCAGGACATGTGTACACTGCGTGTCCTGAAGTCGAATATTTGAATAATCCTAGGACATGTGCACATTTCCGAGGACAAATGCACATGTCCTAGGATAAGCGAAAAGTAATTACAAAGGAAGCCTAAGACAAGTGTAGAAATGGAAGTTTCAGCGATAATAACCAAATATTACAATATTATAGAGAGAGAACACTTTATAAGTATCTGTCATACATTTATGATAGACACAAGGACTCAGAATACCAATTTTAAACAAGAACAATGTAAACAATTAAGATATTATTAAACCATTATCTAATTCATTCAAGAGTTATGGATATGATTATGTAGAATATTTACTGAGCCTCTAATGACAGAAATTATTATTTCTTCAATTAAAGACTTTCGTAGACTAAACTTTTTAATAAAATCCAGAAAGAATGAGAATATCGTTCATCTGGCACCAACAAGTAATCCAATGATTTCAGTATTTCGTGCGTAAAAGTTTTCCTCAAAAAACTTTATTGCCGGGGAGTATTTCTCTTTTTTTCGTTGTGGACATTCAATGCTTGATTTAAATCAATTTCCATTCTTATGGTAGGGTCAAGAATATATGCTTTACGATTTTGTTTATGTATTGCTGGGATATCAATTCTACCAGTTGAACCATCTTCAAGAATTCAATGTAATTCCTCCTTAACATCCCAGATTTCTTTATCAAAACTGTTAGCATTCAATGAGCGAATTTGATTGTGACGGTTATTACGTAGTAATTCACCTTTTGGACATTTTCCCAACACATGTGAAAGGGTTTCTGGCTCAATGCATCCAAATCTGCATTGGAAAGTATTAGGAAATGTTCTTCCGGGAATCACTTTGACCGCAGCAACATTACACGACATTTTTAGAATAGAGGTCCACTCAGAATTGGAAAGTCCCTTTTTAGATAGAATAAGCTTATTTCCTTTGCCGTAATCTTGAAAAGTAACTACGCCCTGACCTTTCTGTTTCAGATTCTTCCATTCTTCAAAACTATTATCACGGAGACAAGCTCTCAGTTTTTGCAACATGGTCAAATTTTTATTTTTATAATGTTTAGATAATTGTATTTCTCTGGGGTTAGTAACACCAAGATGAGTCAAGCAAGAATTAGATTCACATCCATAGATTTCATGGAAAGGTTGAAGATACTCGCAGTTAGATTTAATTAGTAATTGATATGATCCATGTTTCTGAATAAAAGCTTCTCGTTCAGCGTGTATGATCTGGAGCCCCCTATCACTTCTACTACAATATAGCATAGAAGATGGTGTGTCTGCTGGAAGATTAATAATTTCCTTCACACAACTTATTATTTTATCCACATTGTGAAGAAAATTCAGAGTGAGCTTCTTTAAAGGAGCATTTTGAAATGGATAAATTAACCGTGGCCAAATGTACTGATTTAGTATTGTTAATTTTTGGTGAGAATTCAGTAATGGTGAAGATACCACAATTCCCATGTCCGCATGGAAAGTAGCCATCACAGCATTTTCATCAAATTGTAGTTCATCTTTAAAAAGAACACCAAGGTATCGGATATTTTCGTTTTTGCAAATTCCAGGAATGATAGGGGAAAATAGGAATTTGTATGGCACACACAGGAATTTTTGTATGGCAAGAAATTTCATCGAACAGTCGTACATTTGTATGGTACGTTATAAAAAACCGAAGGGTATGGTATGGAAAGTAAAGGACCTATGTATGGTACTAAGACAAAATTGTGGCTTTGATAATGTTAATATTTGGCCATTGTAAGTACATCGTATTTAGTATTTGTGTGATTTTGAAAATATAAGAAAAATTAATTGCAATATTTAGTCATTTTAGGTACTAATAATTACTTTAACAAACGTAAAGAATTTGTGGTGAACACGTAAAATAAAGTTAGGCAATGTCAATTAAATTATAAGCAGGTATGGTAAAGGTAAAGTTATTGTCATTTTAGAGCTCGTGTCAGTTTCTTTGGCCGAGCTGGTTTTCTTCGCTGTCTTGGGATTGGCTGTCTCTGATATAATCTCTTTGTTACCTTTTAACCTGGCGATTCCAATGACATGCTTACAAATATTATGTTTCAGGAACTGCCATAAATTTAATTCGTCAACTCCAACAACAATTTCAGTCCATTTTTGAAGCCTTTTGGTAGTATTTTTTTGTCACTGTCACTACTATCACTGTCGGTTAGATATTCTAAACTTACAACATTTGACCCAGCCATTGTGAATGTGGAGTTGTGAGCAACCCAAATGCTGACTGTCATACTAAAACCAAACAGATAAATGCATCTCCACAGACATGCAGCTAATATCTTCATTAGAGTTAGTAGATAAAAGATCATTAACTTGCCTTTCTCTTATTATCTACATTTTTATTTGCATTTCTATAGACAATATTTTGTCGTTGTAGTAGCTACCCTCCCCATTACTTACTAGTATAGCACTCTTATTATTTATACTATCCGATATCTTATAGTATTATTACCTGTAGTACTCTCATCAAAGCCACAATTTTGTCTTAGTACCATACATAGGTCCTTTACTTTCCATACCATACCCTTCGGTTTTTTATAACGTACCATACAAATGTACGACTGTTCGATGAAATTTCTTGCCATACAAAAATTCCTGTGTGTGCCATACACGTTAATTCGCAGCCGAATGATAGTGGAGCTATTGATATCAATGTCTTTGTAGATGATTTTTCCTTTTTGGAGCAGAATTGCCTTACATTTTCCGATGTTAAGGGATAATCCAATTTGTGAAAATAAGTTCTGAGCGATACTAAATAATTTGATGGCCGATAAAAGTGGTATCATCAGCAAAACCTAATACTATGACATTAGGTGAACTGTCATGTAACTGAAACCCATATTTAGTTGAAATTTCGTTTTCAGAAAGGGAACGTAAAATAAAATCAATCGAAAGATTAAATAATGTCGGCGAGATCGGCGACCGTTGAACTCCGACTCCGCCGTCAAATAAAATTTTCCCGCTTTTACCAAATTGAGTTTCAATCCTAGTCCAATTTTCATTACATAAGGAGATGATAAAATTGCGAAGTAACGACGGAATTTCACAAGATTTAAGTACATTAATTAGGTGTTGATGGCCAATTTGGTCAAATGCTTTGGTGGCGTCCAAAAAAAGAATTTAATGTCCTTTTTATCCTTTTTAGCCTTCATGAGACATTTTGAAAGAATTTCACAGTTTATAAGAGTCCCCGGTTTTTTAGTCTTAGGACACTACATATTGATATAGGTCTCCAGTTACTACAATCGTTTTCGTCTCCATTTTTGTATATCAAGATAGTCCTTGCTTCTTTGAATTGAGATGGCACGATATTCCATTTCATCATGATAGTAGCCAATGTAGCTAAAACTTCAGAACATGACAAATATTTTATTGTGCGTGTAAGAATATGATCTGGACCGGGTAAGCTATCATAGGATATATTATTGATGCAAACCTGAACCTTTTCATTTGAGATGGTTACTTTATAATTCATGTCAAGGTATCGTTCAACATTAAAATCGATAACTTTGCATAAGAGTCCAACAGATTGATATTTTCGGTAAACCATCTAGCAGTAAATGATTAGTGTAAAGAGTCGAGATTAATTTTGCATGTCTTAGAATCGCTGGACAGTATGTTCCTTACACATTTTCGTCTTTGGTTGTAATATAGATATTGAATGTGATCATATCTGTACTTTTCACGTCGACGTTGCCTTTCACGTTTAGATTTTCTTTGAGGATTAGTGGTTTCCGAATATTTACGGTCATTGTGAATAAAATTTTTACTTTTTCTGGCATTATAATATTTCTTAGCAGGGTGCTTTGGTCCAGGGAGATTATCATTACCTTCAATAAAAATGTCGATTAATTTCTGAACAACAGTATCCAACTCTTCAGAAGTGGGTTGTATATCAATAACGTTTTCCAACAAGTCATTTATATTTAGAAGGGCTTGATTTAATTTTTTCCTGGGATCATCTTTATCATTTGAGTTATCCAAATCATCAGTTAGAATTGGTGAAGAATCGTTACTTTGTGTATGCAAAGACGCTTTAGCTTTTCGGTTTTCAGCAGGATGTCTACTTCTAGTATGAGTGTCTACACCGATTGGTCCTCTACATAAGAATCCACAGTGGGGACAAGGAGTATCAGGGTCTCTTCGTTTTGATTTATCTGTGCTAGCTGCTGTAACATTTTCAATAATATTATCTAGATCCATGACAATGATTATCCATGGGAATAAACAACCAAAAATCTAGGACAATTCTTGAAAAGAAAAATTGAAAAACCAGCTCATGGCAAATCATTCACAACAAAAAATCCTCCGGGTCCAACAACAGAATTTAAAATTTTCGATTATAAAATTTAGAGGAGGTTTTAACGGAAAAAATGATGTATAAATGAGACCAATACTCCAAAAATTACTACAAAATTTTCGATTTCACCGGAGAGGAAAAAGATGTGCGTCCGTCTCCAAGAAACAACCTGTGAGTTGTTTAATGATAATACATAATATAATAATATACACGACCCAGGTCCTGTAGCACATGGGGCTAGTGCATCCACAAACAAATTTGCAAGAATTATGGTTTCTAGTAGGCCAATTACACCGGCATTTATTTGGGTTCATCACTAGTACCGGTCACAGGACCTAAGTCCTGTTATAAATAAAGCTAGTGTGTATTCCGTGGCAATATTGTACGATGGGTAGAATGTATTTCAGATACATAGATTTTAATATTAATTATGTTAATTCCAATTGACCTTTTTATGCTTTCTCATTAGGTGGGCTAAGGCCAGAGGTACAGATTTTACGTTACATGGATAGAGTCAAAAAATATTCCAAAGCTTCGACTTATTAAGGCCTAGGGTCAACCTTTTGTTCAGAAAGAGAATTTGGCTATTGGCAAATTACTCCGGTTATTCACCACATTTTTGACTCGGATAGTTTTAATCACCATTACATACTGCCATCACTGGACAATGGACCATTTTAAGGCCGAGTTAGCCTTAATTAGCAATGTAGCGTGAAGCGAAGAATTAGAAAATTGAGTGTTTTTATTGTAATTTTAGATCATCGTAGGAGGAAGCAAGCTTATAGAACCGCACAGTCTGTCCGTACGTCCGTCCTTCTGTCCCCACAATAACTTTCGAATGCTATGACGGATATTGACCAAACTTGGCCAAAAAATGCATATGGACCAATGGCAACCACTATTGATTTTGGGGTAAATCGGTCGGTAAATTGGTTGCTGAGATACCGCGCGCTCACTTTGTTTCATTTTGATAGTCAAAGTAGAAAATGGGTATTAAAAAGCTCAAAATTTCGTTTCCTATAAATTGTTTGCGGAAAATATTTCACTCCGCTCCTACCAAATTTAAGGTTTATTTTGATAGTCAAATAAAACTTATTTTACTTATTTTAAAAGTTTTTGATTTTGATAGTCAATTATGACCAATATTGATATAATTTGAATTACTGTAGATGTTAGTTTATCAAATCAAAATAGACCTATTTCTACTATCATTCTACCAAAAATGTGCACATGTCGCATTTACTCAGGCGAGCTTCTGTTACGGCTTGCTGTAGGTTTTGTTCTCCACTCCTGTACTCAAAAAGGAGTAAAATTTGAACGTGAGTTGCGTCGACTCCTTTTTGGCAACAGTCCATACTCATTTCCAAGTACGTACGTGCTTGGACGTGTCCAGGGGGAAGGGGTGCAGCGCCCCTCTCAAAGTAACGTTACCTTATACCCCAAGCTAAAAATGTGACCCTCGTGGGTGGCCAGAGTATGTTACCGATGGCCAATGTGCTATTTTAATACAAACATATTGACTCAGGTATCGAAAATCTCTTGCAACCTGCATGGTTGCTGTGGAAATCGGCACTCGCCCCACCCCCAAAGTAGAGGGAGCTTACATGTTCTCAGCCAATAGAATGTCACGCTCCCTTCGGGGGCGTGGCTAATTGGCGGAGCTAAAGTGTGAAAATTAGACAGTGGGGGGACTGTTACACTGGAAATTAAAAATTTTTCGATGCCTTATTACCCTAAGTAGTAGTAAGATGAAATTGTTTGTAATATTTTTGGACTATTGGAGTAATTCATTGAGCATACTATTATACCATTAATGTATATCGTATATTTTATACATTATTGTCATGTTCGACATTATATTCAGGACAGGAGTACCACAGCAGAAAATCGGGTAAGAACTTTAAATTCCAAGAGTTGTAAAGCAATTTTTACATGTATTTTGATGGTCATCAGAGATTTCCAATTCTGCGGTACCGGGAGCTTAAAGTCCTGGTGCATACAAACGTAAATGATCTCTTGACTATATATCATATTCCTCATTAACTTTTTATGAAAAAGTGCTAAAGGATCCGAGATTACTGCTGCATCACCCATAAAGTATATTCAATAAAGATTCACCGGAACTTATTCTATAGAGGTTATATTTAGAAATTTTCAAAATTTTGTCTTTGATTGGAAGATACACGGATCGCAAATACAAAAATAGGATTATGTATCAATTTCAAGCTTCAAACGATGATACTATTGAAGCCAGAGACAAGAATGTGAAGTTTTCAAAGTACAACCTCTAGAATAAGTTTTGAAGAATATTTTTTACATGGGTGTAGAACCAGTAATCTCAGATCCTTTAGGACCTTTCCAAAAAAAGTACGAATTTTCGCGATTCCAATTCACCCTCTATGATAATATTTGCTGGTTACCTAACAGCGTCCCCATTTGTGGTCAAAACAGTCCACTGCCTTAAACGGTGTAAAATTTGCTTTACAGAATCGATAACTGACTCACTTCTTTGGGAATCTAACTTTTATTAAACCAATTCAAAATTAATATCATTCTAGATATAAACGAGCATCCCTACGGAAATTTTCACTACAGAACTCGAACAAGAAGATTATATTATAGAGTGATGATAATAGGATTTACATAAGACGCATAGCTATTGATAAGTGTAGATGCTATCTCGATGTAATTGAACCCATAATGCTTTGTTTGGTTGGTCATTTGCATGAATTATCATTAAGTTAAAGTTGGTGGTTGAATCCAAGCCACCGGCAAAAGAAGTGTTTTTAGACTTATCATAAGATCAGAGCAGAAGGAAAAATTTTCTGATTTACTAGACGAATTTATAAAAAATAAAGCTACTAACAATAAATGTCATACTCATAAGGTGTATTTGGAAAAAGTAAGAAGGCTCAACGAATTGGAAAATAGTGCGTGAAAGATATCAGTAAACGATTGCAATTTACTGAGAAATTTTGAACTGGTGGAAATAGAAGATGATCAGTTCCTCATCAAAAACGAGTTGATCATATTGGAGAAATTTACCCTGCCAAGCAACGTTAAATTTTGTGAAATACGATCGCGTTGTTCATTTTCTTTCGCGATCATACAAAATAGTGGCAATTCTTCTACAAATCCCACATGCACATGTAGTTTTTATAATGAGCTGCGATGATAAAGAAACATAGGCAGCAATCTTTAAATGACCTAACAAAGCAAGCAGAGAAAACAACATTCCGCACATCTCAAAGGCTTGAAACTATTTATGTAGGGGATACGATTAGGATTCTTATACCCGAAATGGATAGCGAACGAGGGGATCATAGAAAATGAACTGGTGTGATTATTTCTGAGAATGGAGGTTTTTTAAAGATTGGCACTAGATTTGGACGATTAGAACAAAACACACATATACCAGAAATCAAATAATTAAGTGTATACTGAATTTTTTTTAAAGATTGAGTTCCAGATAATGAAATATCATTACGCGTCATAGCATCACCTTACATCAGCGGTTGGAATATCTTCTAGTGGAACAGAGCAGGGATTTGTAAATTGTTCTTAGTTCTTGAAAAGGATGTGTTCCAGTAGCAGATGCAAAAATCAAAATTTTAATTGTAACTCAAAATGTCACAGCAGTTCTTGTTCTAACAAATGAAATTTTTACATCGTGATGGACACTATAGTTAAGCATTACTTCGCCAAAAATTAGTAACATAAATGGACAAATAAAATTTTGACCGATTTTGATGTTAAAAATGATTTTTCTGTTTATATTAATGTTTAACATCAACATTATCGCTGTACCTTCCATTTCTACACTTGTCCTAGGATATCTTTACAATTACGTTTCATTTACCCTAGGACATGTGCACATGTCCTTAGATAATTCAAATCTCCGACTTCAGGACAGGCCGTGTAAACATATCTATGTCCTACCGAACCTATGCAAATGTCCGGTCTGTAAAAATTTCCTGTAACACATACCTAAAAACAGCTAGACTGTGTATATTATGTATGAGAATATCCCGAATTGTCAACACGCACTGTTGAGTTTACTTGTCCATTTCACATAGAACTAGCTTAGCGTGTACATTAAATACAATGAGTAAAATGTATTGGGGCATTACCACATGAGGTATGTAGAAATGTTGATAACTTTGGTATGTAGTTTGAATGTGTAGTATTTATTAACAATTTCAATAATGTACCCCAACGCATACCTTCATGTGTTAAATAGGAAGCTATGGTTAAATTTAGTACATGGAGGTATGCGTTGGGGTACATTATTGAAAACATTAATTGTCACGCCATGCGGAGGAGTATAGGTATTAGGACACAAGTAAATAAAATGAGATAGCAAAGCCTCTGAACTCTGAACACATTATGAAATCATTTTGCAGTATGAATGTTTGTGGTCATAGTACAGATTAATTAGCTAGATATATATACTCATTGCTCAAAATCTCAACAGTTATTTTTGAACAGCTAAATTGTCAATTAGCTGTTCATTAAACTTAGTATATATGTTACAGGAAATTTGTACAGACTTATTACAATAACTCTTATACATATTAAGGACATATGAGGCATGCCTGTCTTGGGTTTCTTTTTCTTATTAGTTATTTATAACGTACACCTACTACCACTACATTATACGTGACGACGAAGATGGACTGTACAAAACACTTGTGAATTATTATTATGTAGTTAGTAATAGTTGCTATTTAAAGGGATTAAATAATATGAAGTAGTGAAAAGTGGGGTGCGCTGTATATAAATTATTAAACAATAATATTAATATATTATTATTATCTATATTGAATTTATGAATAAGAGTAGGGCACGAGATAAATGCAAGTGATAATAATATTATACACACCTAACGTATTAATCTTATCTTTATATTTTAATCTGTATATACATTTAGCCGATAACACATTTCACAAGTTTCTGCTTAATCGAGACTTGATAAACAAAATTTACAATAAGATAAAAAAGTTTTATTCCATTTTCGTAGTTGGGTTTCCCATATAGGTACTTTCGCCTTTAAGTGTTTTTAAATTATTAGCGAGGAAAGGACATAATTAACCTATATTATTTGTTTGAATTATCCCTATTGTTGTTTAACACATATTTAAATAAATCGATCACAACAATCTGGGCGTGTCGATAAAAGACTTGTTTTTACAAAGTAAATTTTTTATATTATAAATCTTTTATATATTTTTTATTTATATTTTAAAGAATATTTTTTCTATTGTAGTAGTAAGTAATTTTAGAAAATAATAAATTTGCAGTCCCTTTTCACTTTTTGTAGTAGTTGATTGTAAAAGTAGTAAACAATGTCAAATCTTATTATTGCTAAGTGCCAAATAGTTAATACCATACAGGATCATATTGTTTGATTTGTTTTTCAACAAGAAGCGCCGAAGTCAAGCCGGTTTATGGCTACCTTACTACCTTACCTTACCTCAAATAAACCGAGTCGTACACTAATCAGACAAATAATGAGAAAGGAAGTGTCCAACTATAGCATTCATCTATCGATGAAAGATATTTTTGAGGGTTTGGTTAGTTTGGTATCTGTTGGTATACGCGGCGTAACTCTATTGTTACCCTAGGCATAATAGGGATCAATTGTTCCAACATTACTATTTACCTCAAGGATATTCCCTGTAAATATTTAAAAACCGAACCAGTAATAACCTTTAGTAACCAATAACCATGCTACACTCAAATAGGGAATAGCTCCAACCAAGAATCAAACCTGTGCCCGTTTAGTCCTAGATGCAGTAGTGGTAAACTCAGAGCCACGCAAACGCGACGATGGTAGGTCTCATTGTCAAATAAAGCAAGCACGTATCCAGCAGAGAGGCGGGGGGGGACGCAGCGCCCCTCCCCCCTAAATCTGAGAAAAAGAGAAGATTTTTCCAAAAAGAGGCCGAAAATGCAAAAAATTTTCTCGCTTCGCGCGAATGTCTTATTTTTGACATTATTTTTCGTTGCCCCCCATTGCACAAATTTCTGGATACGTGCCAGCAATGAAGTATGGGTAATTCCACTATTTTATGTTTTTTGTTAAAAGGAAGCGGTTAAGAACCAAAATGGTTAGTTACAAAGCACATGTAAATAAGGACGATGGAAATGTTGCTGCAGATACGGATTCCTTACATAAAAGCTCATCCAGCAATGCTTTTGGTTCGGTAAAGTTACACATTTTAGTCACAATACTTCAAAATAGTTTCGGTAATTTTATTTATTAATTGACTATCTGTGTCCTTTTCAGTTTAAGACAAGATTTACTTCGTCAGTAGATAATACTCTTGGTGACCTTCCAAGAGGAATAATTCATCTTGAAGAAAAGGGTGAAAGCATGATAAAGTAAGGAGGGGGAAAACTGAAAATTTAAATTGAACTTGTCTTTATCATTGGTTTCTTATTTTAACTTCCTTTGACGAAAACTGAGATTTATAATCATACGGATTTTATTTTACATAGAGGCGGTTATAGTTATGATTTAACTAGAAGACCAGCCATAGGACGAGCCAAAATATTAAACCGTACGCTGTTGATTGCATTTATGTATGTATGTGGTCATAATGTGGTTAAATAAAATAGGTTTTGTTTAAGCAGGTGATAGGCAAAGTGTTACTTACAATTTTGATACGCAGACATATGAAAATGTCACGAATGCACAAAAAGAAGGACAAGATGCAAGGTTATATAATTGTGATTCGGACGAAGAATCTGAAGAATATTGTAAAGGGTTTCCTACCTTAGTGGAGGATCTTTTTCGTAGGCTTAACCTTAATAAAGATAAGGAAACCAAGTAAGAGTTCTAATACTGTAAAATAACGAAATGTCAGAGAACGAATAAGTACGTAGACGTAATTAATTAATTGTGCGTATATTTCATTTTAACAGCGCTCCAAAAGGTCAGCTAGATGATATTTTGGTACTAACAAATATATAACAGAATTATCCAACTGAAACAATATAAATATTTATCATGGAATTTTTTATTTTATTGCAGAAACGTTTTGTTGAGTTGTTTAAAACCAGACACACGGATATGAGTCACAGATTTAACTCAGAGCAAACAAAGCTTGAAAAACATCGTAGGCCAATAATAGATTTTTGTGCTAATTTTAATCAGTCCGTTCAGGTTAGTATTTATGCATTATCTTATTAACAGTAATTTTGTAATCTACCAACTGTCTTTGTCATAATACGAGTTCATTTGCATTTAATATTTTAGAGAACTGACCTTTCGCAATCTCAAATGTTCCTCGATGAGTCGACAGAAACCCACAAATCTCCAAAGGAATTTTTAGAAGAGCTGGAGATGCATTACCTGACTTTATCGGCGATAAAATCAGGTAATGCATCGCGAGCGATAAATTATCGCGAAGTGCCAGAGTATATAACACATTTTGAAACGATGACTATAAAGCACTCTGTAAAAATTCGTGGTAACTGCAGTTCTAAATATAAAATTTGTAGTTTCAGAGAATTGGAATGATGGAAGTGGAAAAGAAAATGTATAAATTAATTGAAGTGATGGTTCTCTATGTACATATTTCAGAGATAAGCTTGTATAATCTGAACAAAGAATATATTACTAATAGGTTTGTATAACCTATTTAACAAGTTACTTACTAGTATGCTTACTATTTAAATAAACACTCAGTTTGTCAAAATTGTATTCTTTTTATATTTTAGAAAACTGCTGGAAGAACATAATATAAATGTCAAAACTGAAATGTCGATTGAACAGCTAAATAATTATCTTGAAACTGTGCGTATTCCTTTTCAAAGTTTTTTTATAAAAGTTCTATAAATTATATTCATTCCATTTTAAACGCTAAGGTAATTAGAAATACCTCCTTCGGTCGGATGTAAAAATGAAGAAATAATGACACTCCAACAATGATGTATGCGTTTTAATAGATGTAGCCCTAAAAGAGAATCAATATTAACCTAAGACGTACAAAAATTGCTTAATTGCATTATACCATCGAAAATAAGGCGTATGTTATTTATCAGTAGAGAGTAAATAAACTGTTTGAGTTGCACTAGATCAATTTTAAACAATTTTGTAGTACTAATGAGGACTTTCTAATCCTAGGTCCACAGTTTTGATTCTGTGAATGATGAAGATCTATCGGAAATACTTGACAGGTATGAAAGGTCAACCTTTGTACTTTCTTATCTGAAAAGTGTATTATCATTATACTAAATGCAGGTGCGAGGATGGAAAGCCTAAAAGAATTCTTGAAGGTTTATTGGGCCCGCCTGATAAGCAATTTCTAAGAAATGAACTAGTGGTGCTAGGAGAGGAAAAGTCACGCAAAAATGTAGTAGTGGGGTGCGTTATTTGTTTTCCTACCTTTACTTTACCTGAAAAATTATTTTGGAAGAAACACATTTTTTAATGATTACAGTACAGGTATGTTACTGAGTGGTATGAAATTCTTCTAGGAGAGCTATATTGGCCATGGTCATGGGATCAATCGTGGAAAGGAATCAAGCAAGGATTTTCCATAATTCTAATGTTAATCGGATTGTTTATAATCTTTGTGAGAATGATAGCCCAAGATTTTAGCAAATTGGAATGAAACCAACCACAGTACAGAGTTAACCTTAATATCCACGTGTCGATAACCACATTTTCAACCATTCTTATAAGTCTTATATGTTAAGTGAACGGAATCAATCTATTTTCTATATCTTTTGATTTTGATAGTTAATAATAAGCGATTTTGGTTTTCTGCTCCTTATGATAATAACCAATAATGTTATCTTATTGGGACTTTCCGTTTATCTTGGTAGTCAGTATTAATAAATGTTAAAATTCTATTGATTTTGATAACCAATAATATTAAGTTACTTTTAAATTCTATCGATATCAAAAAGTAGTATTATAATCTGTTTAGAATTTAAAGTAATTTAGATAGCCGTATTTATTATATCTCTACTACTATTATTTTACTAAAGTTCTGGCGGTACTCTTTATACAGGCGAGCTTATGTTACGCTATGACATCCACATTTGTAATAAAATTGTTATTAATTACAGTTAATTTAAAGTTTTGCAACGACAATGTAATATATTCGGTGTTCGGGTATTCGGCATTGTATACATCAAGGTACATAAAGAGAACCCTGTTTCGCAGGAAGAGCAGGATTATGGGTTAAAATCCTGGTATCTGCCCTGCTAGAAAAGTCCTCCCGTCAAGCATAAATACATTACAATACAATTACATATACAACGTATATTATACAAATATATATTATACAAATATATATACATATATTATACAACGTACGTACGGTATATACAACGTACCGTATGCGTACCTACGTGGCTTTAAGTGCATAGTGAATTTGACATGGAATTTATCTACAGGGTTACTGCATGCCATCCACACATGTATCTCTATTACAGTGCTTTGACCTGCTCATTTACTTATCTCTCAGTCACAGCAGTACTAATGTTTGGCATTTTGAAACTGATATGCCTACATTAGTAAAAAACTTGTGTGAAACCTATATGTTGGAAAATGTATATATTATGTGAATTGCTTCGTGGAAGAATGAAACATGTTCCTAAATCCTAATTATCAATATTATTATAAAGGGACATATAGAATTATCGCGTACTGATAACAAAATACTATACCCAAGTACCCTGTGCCTACGTAATACAAAACTTTCGTATTCTCCTTGAACAATAATTTCATTCTGCTCGGAGTGAAAGACAAAAGTATTCTTCATTCTACCCAACTGATGACAATAGACAACAACTACCTAGAGATGTGATATTTTGTTTATTTTACATCATTCAATATTTAAATAGTTTTTACAAGATTCTCGAAAAACATGGAGCTTGTGCCAAAAGCAGTGGTAGTAGCATTAAATAAAAAACCTAACAAAAATCGTCAAAACGCAGAATGGAGAAAAGGCTTGAATTCTGTGCCGAAGAGATGGGCAGCCACCCTCAAAACCAGTTTGAAGCGATTTCCCCATGACATCACATTTTCTGTTGGGGTCAGTCAGTAATACGGTTAATTATGTTTATTCCACATCTATTTTTACATTCCATCAATAATTTTATTGTAAATGCAATTTATGGCAGGATAAAACAATTCCTTGTCATAAGTTTGTTTTGGCGATTGCATCCCCATTTTTTGAAGACCTGATAGAAGAATCTGAAAAACTGGGACAAAGTGTTATTGAAGTAATTGGCTTTGACCTGGCGGTTTTCAACAATATAATTCAGGTAAAGATATATTGTAACCAATATTTGAAATTATTATTATCTAAGAGTATTACGTAGTTCGATTCAAAACCTTTACTTTTACGTAGTAAATGAAAGGCATCGTTATTTAGTGTTATTTCGATAGACGTTAATATTACTCTCAGGTTCTTGCTTAAGTTTAAAAATAACTTGTTACCTACGAAGACTATCATTTAAAAGATGTTCAGGGTGGCAAATTTTTTAAAAGTCTCAGAAAGAGTAGCCAATGCTACTACTACTCGAAATGAACATTTTTTCAAGCTTAAGAAAATAATGTTTTAGCTAAAAATATCTGGTAAACTACTAACCTTGGTAGTGCGATTTGCTTTGTCAACCAAATTATTTATTAAAAAGTTATGTATGAATTGATCATTTTACCACATATTGATAATTGTCTTATAAATTAAATTAGACCATATCTCATGTCTTTTAAATCGAATTTTTGTAGCATGCTTACATGGAGGAAAATTTAGTCATGGAAGAAAAGGATTTAGCTGCCACTATGTCAGCGGCCCATCTGTGCGAAATACAAGAATTGGAGGACATTTGTGCAACAATTCTCAAACATGGGTTGTCAAGCAAAAATGCTGTGACCTCGTTTCAGGAAGCTGACAGTGTCCAGAATGCTCAATTGCTGGACAGTGCATACGGATTTATTCTTAAGTAACAGTCAACATCATACCCGTAGTAATCCAAAGAAGACCTGAGTGAAAAAATTATATGAACGATAGATTAGTATCACTAAATCTGAAAGAACGGTACATGTGATAAGAAATCTAGACCTGGCCACAGACCATGGAAAACTGATCAGAAACCCAAGGCCCTCGTATTTCCTTAACTAAATGTCTAGGGCAAGGGTACCCTATTTACAAATAAACTGCAGTGATAAAAACATGAAATGGGTTTATGATTATTAGGGTTCCCTAAGTTATTTAGATTGGATAGTTACATCCAACGGGCTTTAACTAGTGAGATATCCCTTGATTTCTCTTCGGGTTTTATCAGGACGGTCCAGTTAGTTACTTTGCGTGAATATCCAAAATGCCTCCATTACAATTGGCTGATAAATAGTAATTCCCCGTTTAATTTCCTACTGGTGGAATTTTATCAATATCAATAATAAAAATGGTTATGCTTCATTGGTCTTCCTTATTGCGCCTGTTAGGCCCTATTTCGATTAATACGGTGTTTCTCATTATCTATATAAATTTTTATCTATTTATTTTATTACAGTTTATTATATTCTGTATTTCTGAAATTTAAATTAATAATCTCAATAAATGTATAAGTATTGAATTAATAATTTAATTATATATTTTATGTTTGAGTTTAGTAACCACTACTCAGTATGTATTAAACTATTATTATGTTAAAATGTACGTTTAGACATTTCGATGAGATTTTGGATTCTGAGGATTTTCTTTGCTTCACCAAGGACCATTTGTGCACATTTCTGAAATCAGATGACCTTCATGCACCGTCTGAAACTGACGTATTCAAAGGAGTGATGAGGTAACAAGTTATTTCGACAATAAGTTAATGATTAATATAGGGTTTAATCATTAAACCCTATACGCTCTTTTTTACTTGTATAATTGTGGCCTTTTCGACGCTCAAATCCGAACCGACTTGCTGTTTGGTTCGTTAAAAAATTTTCTGAGCGAAACGGTTTGGGTCGGTTCAGATCACTCAAAATTTTCTGGACTACCGGTTTGGCTTGCTTTACATTTTCTGTACAACCGACTTCGACTTGTACGTGAAAACGTCCTAAAATGGACATTTTTCATTTCAACATGTGTACACATTCTCAGTACATCTGTTCAAACCAAAAAGTCAAGCATTAATACTGATCCCTTTCTAACGGCAAAATCGACTAAGCAGTATAAAATTTCTAGCGCAACTGTCATATAGCATGTCTATAATTCCAAATTGATGGCAGAATATAGCCAATGAATATTGATTGTGACTGTGACAGCGTCACTATTTTAAGGATATTTTCTCGCAATATGAACTGAATATCTGCTGTAATATATGAAATACTAAACCAAGGAAAGCGACATTTTCTTGCTCGTAATTAATTTAAATTACATATGATTCCTATTTTATAGCTAATTACTAATTACACATTCATATGTCTGTTTATTGTAACGTTTTCTTAAAAATGCTAAATTGCGAATTAAGGTGGGGTGAACACCAATGCAAGTTACAAGGAAAGGACAACACAATTGAAAATCTAAGGGGAGTCTTGGATGGGGTTCTTCGACATATCCGTATGCCATCAATACCTTCGGATGATTTTATGTCGATCATTGAACCTAGTGATCTCTTCAACCCGGAAGAAAAAATTAACTTATTTCGATATTTCTGGCCTGGGAGAGAAATCAAAGACAGGTAGGTATGCATTAAAATAAAATATTTGATAATAGAGTTCAGTTCAATTAACAATATACTCTCTGCAATCTTTCATTTTGTAATATTGCATTGCCAAAAAAGGAAAAAAAAATCGCCACCATATTTGGAGAAACGTATTAATATTATTATTTCCAGTTTTATCTTTATTTGTTTCCATTCCATGTCACTTAAATTAGTAAAATCAGGAACGTCACTATAAGGGACTACTGTCCTTCCTAAATCTATGCATGAATTTTTGTCCGTTTAACCAACTGTAATAATTTTTTTAATCTTAGGAATCTGCTGTTGACAGAATTAGGACTATCTGTTTCTGTACGACAAGCTAAATTACACGACGAAGTTGTCGACTTAATTTCTGGTCTTCTACTAGATGGGGAAGATGATGCAATAAACTTTGATAATATTTATGGTTTCACAATGTAATCAAATCACATTTATCTGTACTACCATTATTGGAGTTATGAGTTCATTACTTTAATATATATTTAGATTTAAAATTGATGGGGATGAAAGAGATCCGCCAGTTTATCTTAAAGGGGTAGGGTTCGTGGGGCGGCCTTCTAAACCAACCGAAATCATTACCATAAAACTAAAAATAACCTCATACTCAAGTGGTATGGAAGATGCAACAATATTCTCTACGATGGAAACAACTTATACTTCAGAAGCTTGCAAACTGTTCATGATTGATCTGAAAAAATCAGTTAGAATAATTCCCAACAAAAAATACGAAGTGTGCTATTTACCATTAAGTGTAAGTTAATTTAATGGAAACTGAATTTCTATTATTTAATTAATACATTTTGAGTATCCATTATACATGATTATTTTCATTCATGTAGTAATCGAATGATATTATGACTAATTTAATTTCAGGGTGGTATAGCTCAGTGGAAAACTCCCAAGACGAAAATCAACTTCATTGTCAATAATAAAATAGATACCCAAGCTAAGGCGATAAAATTGACAGTTACCGCATCTCAATATGAAGTATACTCTTTAAAATTTTCTCACTTTGAGTAAGAGGCCTCTACGTCTACTGATTTGAAATTTTTCAATAACTTAGAAATTAAATTTAGGTACTGATAACAAACATCTTAATACTAAATATATTATATCATTTTGGTACTTTTGTAAACATTATCGTTCATTAAATACTTAGTTTAATAATATGTTCCTAATCCAATTGGACGCTCTTCAGCCATTGCCTTGTTTTTAACTTTATAAAAACAAGGCATATTGTTACTAATAGGTTACGAATAATTAATATACCTGTGTAATTAAAAAAATGTTTTTCGTTCCAGTGAAATGTATAATCCATACAAATTACTACTTTAAAATAAATTGGTTCTAAATAAATAAATGGCTCAAAATTAGTGTAAATGCCCAATGATTAAACTTTTTCTGAAAGACATACAAATATTTTCCTCAAAGTAAAACCAAGTTTGAGTTCTCTCATACCCGTTCTGCGTCACTAGAAATTTAAATGTTGACGTCCTTAATGCCCGTCTTCTAAAATTAGTATATGCTGACAATAAATTATTTAAAGTATCCAAACAGTTAGCCTGGATTATATGTTCGAATTTTACTCTAATTCGCCGATATTGCTTATGTTTAAGTCGAGTGAAGATATAAATTATTAATTTAAATTGATTCTTGGCCTATACATGTAATTATAGCATTTCTTATAACTCATTTCGTGCTTTGGCTATCTTATCCCTGCATGTATATGGTTGGTGGTATTTGTTATTATATTTATTATCATAACTACACAGACGGAAACTCCAAACAGAGTTCATCGGGTATTGGTTGCAATAAACTGGCTGATATAAATAGCTAAATGTCTTATTTTTCCTTCTTCATTCTGAGTTAGTAAAATAAAAATGGCTCTCCTAACATTCCAAAACGTAATTGCAACAGTTACTTTGATTTTTAATATTCTCAAACCTGGTAATTGTTTTCAAAGTTTGTCATATTATAGCAACTGCGATTTCAATCTTGTTTGCTTCCAAGATTCTAAATGGAAGACGGAGTTCATGGTATCGAATCAAAATTCCCAACCGTGGACCTTGGCTACTCCTAATCACATCCAAACTACTTTTGGTCCTAATTACGACTATCCAAGGGACATGTCTAAAAATTTGTGTGGTATAAATATTCTGTTAGAGCCAGAAGGATCCGTGGAACATCTAGGGCGATTTTTTGGTCAAGAATTAAATCGTCGCACATCAAGATTTATAATTGTCCACCACAGTCTTCAAAAAGCTGAGGAGTTGTCATTGCTTTACGCTGATCTAAAATATGACTTGGTTGCTCCCTTATTCATTTTTATCATCGAAAATGAAAAGAAATATTCTGTTTATACCAGGATTCTCTACAGCCTAGGAGAAGAGTTTTCAATGCTTGAAATTGGCAGTCAAGGCTCAGAAGAAAATTGGGAAAGAATTTGGAATTCACTGAATGGGCATCTGCATCTCAATTCAATTGGAATCATCGACGACAATTTAATTTCCGACAAGGTCACAGTTAGACATCATTGCAGATATACTCTCTGGGCCCGTGAAGGACGTCCATGCAAGGCTACATACCGGGCCACTGAAACTATGGCTAAGGAATTAAACTTCACTGCTCTGTATGCAAGGAATAGTCAATCATTATCTGGAGAAATAACTGGATTCATCTATACATCTTTTTCAGAGTCTAACATCAGTCCGTCCGAAGCGATATTCACCGAAGGACACAAAGAGACGATTCCCTATTACTGTCAGGAAAGACCGTTCTATTTCCCAGTAGAAATGTTCCATTTATTCATTCAATTTTCATTCGACCTCTGCAGCTGGGTATCAATCGTTTCCATATTCCCATTGTCATTCTTAATGATTTTCTGGAAGACCAAGATTTCCTTCTACAGAAAATTGGTATATTCCATCACATCATCAGTTGCTCTTCTGCTGTTCCAATACCGGGCATCTTTTAGGAAGAAAAAACATATTCTCCACTTGGCTCTATTGATGTCGGGATTCTTTATCACACACATCTACAGACTTTGGATCAGAATTGAGCTAAACAGGTATCCAGACAAGTTTGTATTTTACAATTTCCACGATCTCATTGAAAATGGATACAAATTACTTGCCCAGAGAAATGACATCAATAAATGGAACTATGGCCCAGCTGAATTATTTATGAGACATCGTATGCTGGATAAGATGAATTACAGCATCTACCTATTTGATCAAAAAATCGAATCAGAAACTACTGGAAGATCTGACATGAGCCTTGATGAAATAAAACAAAAATTGGTCGCCAATCGTACAATGAAGCTGTTTGACTTGGTGGATTTACAAAAGGCGCAGTCAATGGTTGCAAGATTATCATGTCGCCATCGGACAATCTGCTCAACTACCTGGGAAACGGCAACTAAAGTACCCCAATCTACTTTGTTTCTAAATGGCTTTCGACTTCAATTTCAAAGATTCTACCAGGTAATGAGGGAATCTGGATTTCTTAATTCTTGGCAGGAAGAAGAAGATTATGAAGCTAAGATAACCAATGGCATTCCCCATTTTCACAAGAGGTTGGCTTCCCCCGTAAATCTCGATATGAAAGTCTACATTGTCTTTGTTATGTTGGGTAAGGGGCTTTTCGTATGTCTGATTGTAGCGATATTGGAGTTCTTGTTGTCCAAAACTATATTTCTGATTCGTGCAATGAAAAAGAAGTGTTGTTGTTGCTGTTGTTGTAAATAAAAATTAAAAATTTACGGAATAGCATTTCATATTATACATACATTGCTTTAGTTTTAAATTATTAATAACTTACATAGGTATAGTTATAGCTGCCGAAGGTTAATTTAGGTCTGAAAACCTACAAAATATAATGGTAGTACAAGATTTAATAGTAATTGTGATATAACTGCAATAGTAATATAATATATATAATATAATATAATATAATAATATGTTAAATATAATTGCATTGCATTAATCATATTTAACTATATATTAAATAGTAATTGTTCACATGTATATAAACTATCAATATATCGAGCATTGTAATTGTAGCATCTGTATGTAACATTTAATGGCGTTTGGTCTTTACCATTTCGATAAACTAAGTACGATCTTATACCATTTTGCTTAATTTTGTTACAACTATTTGTCTAAGACGTTCATTTTATTATGTTATTAGCAACTATCCATTCAAAAATGATATAAAACATTTGCTTATACATTATACACATGCTAAACTGTAAGATAATTAATTGGTAAATCGAATTTATAGTCCATGTGCATCATTTACATGGATGGTCAGCTTGATACACTAGCGAGGCTGACAATGCAAATAATATTATTATGTGCGATGTGAATCATCATGCTGATGCTTATAATATTCAATACTAATAAAAATGACATTTTAAAGCTTTTGAGTATCTCAACGATGCAAACGTTTTATTAGATAAGTTATTACCATTTGATTGAGACCATTAAAGCAGTATTGAATTCTCTTCTCACGAGTGAAATGAAATGACATTTTATTGAAGTGGGCTTTGCTGAAGCCCTCTCCATACGGAGTAGTTGCTGTAGTTACAATTATTTCCTCTCACCTGAAAATGTAACTCAAGTATAAAATAATAGCTTTGTATTTGAATACAATAAATAATTTAATGTTGATATTAGACATTTATGTATTAATGTTTTATTTATAAGCATATTTAGTACCTTCTTTTCACAATTTTGTAAATTGATTGTTTTTTTAGGTACCATTATGAAGCCTTAATACTTCACCCTGACTTAACTTTAAAAGTTGCATGTATTCGGGGTACTATACAAATTACAGATTAAAAATGACAAAGATTCATCAATTTGATTTGTATCATGTTTACATATATACATCGTTTTTACCTTACACCGGATATGAAATATATCAAATTTACTACATAGGTATTACATATTTGAAACTACAATCTGTACATTTAATAGCAGAAAAATATTTAAATCCACATTTATATTTACATTGTCATATCAAGTTTATTCCTGTTCACTTGTGTAGCTTCCATAAACCATTATTTCCACCAATAATTCTAGGGTGTTGTCTTTGGAAATGATCTCCAACAATCTGTTCGTTTCCATGTTTATGATCTTCCATAATACAGGCTGTTTGGCACGACTGCATGTTTCTTTTGCACCTGTAACACCGTTTCAATTACTAAATCTTATTTTCTGAATTAAATCCTTGCATTGTAATGAGTTTTAGAAATAGATAAACAAACGATTGATAAAATGAGTAAAATCACTTACAGTTGGTGCCAGAAGTATTTTTGATGGTAATGCCAGACAAGGTTGGTAACAGTTGAACTTTTTTTCCATTTTTAATGACAGTTATATTCAACTTATGAGTAACATCTCCATTGTTAGGACTAATTAGTTTAGAACGGGCATACAAAACGTTATTTTCCATAGAAAGAGATATTCTCCATTTAGAAATGCTATTAGCTCCTAGAGGAACTTCGGCATCAAAACTCATACATGTCCAACAACATGCTTCGTTGATTTTGTCAACATTGTTAATCTTCCATAAGGTAGTAGAAGAGTTGGGAATTAACTGTAAAGTAATTGAAACACCAATTAAAAACAAATAAATTTCGGTTTCCAAGCCTAAGAAATAACTAGTTAATAGCAAGAAATAAATGTTACTATTGCTATAAAATATAATAGGTAATTTGTGTTGCAGTGTGTTACATAACCTTCATTAAAGTATTTTTTAATGTAAAACATTTATATTGAAAGCGGCTTACATTTGAAGAGTATTTGTGTCGAACGTCGAAAGTTTCCATTTCTGAAATTTTATACGATTATTCTTGAGATGAATAACAGCTAGGCTACCAAGTGCATGAAAATAGCAAAGATTTACTTTAGACTAGGAAGGTCTGTGGAACAATGAAAAATATTCTTGTTGTCAGCGAGTTTTGTGGTGAAAGATTAAAAACCCTTTGGGCTTGTATTTAAGTGTTTGATCTGCTTGATTATCAATTGGATTGGGGCAAGCGATGAAAATTTGGGTATACTATACTTAACCTGTCTTTCTGTCACAGCATAAATTTGATCTGTAAAACCGCTGGCTATGCTCAGTTAGTTTTGAAGGACGTGAGACTATCTGAAGATGTTGTAAGTATAAGTATGCAGTATGTAGTCAATATGTGAAAAGACCCTCAGTACTAAATTACAAAATATAAACAATATATTAAACATATTAGGTTATGTTTACACTTATATTTGTAGTCATAAGGAAAATAATACGTGGAATTAGTATATTAAGCACCATTAATTTCACTCAAAAAATCATTAGGATATGTGTTATTAGTAGATAGCGTGTTGTAATACAAGGAATTTGTTTGGAGACTAAAATAATTGTACGAATAAAGAATCTGATTTAAACCGTACTAATATAAATATAGCATTGTATAATGTGGATACCAAAACCAATTACCATAATCTTATGTTTTGAGGTTTATGATGCGCTCGTGAATTTAAAAATCTCTTGTGGGCTCCCATCACAAGATTACATTTCCAATCTGTTGTAAAATCTTTTGCCTGGAAAGTTAATATAAACATCCCCAGCGGGTATACGAAAACAGCTTGGCAATATAAGTCTGAAAATGTAATAAAAGGTTGTTAGACGCTATTATATAAATAGTAGCTCGGAGCAATTGTCAAAAATTATTTTTCATTGTAAATACATTGTATAACATCTGCTGTAATTTGCATTAATCTTTACCTCATAATACTTTCTGAAAGGCGATTCTCTTTGCATTTTGTACAATATTGCTCAGCTTTCCAATGCTGAATTTTTCAATACTAAGAAATAAGTTTTACAAGCACCACAGAAATAATATTGTATACTACTAAGAAGAAAAGTGAAGATATAAATACTTCAATGCTTTTATTGGAAGAATTTTGACTGGAATATTCAATAGCACGCTATTTAACTATTTATCTATACGTCTATTAGTAAAGCTGATTTATAATCTCAATCCATTTTCTTATTCCGAAAGAGAAAATTTTAACGAGTAGAGAAAATTCCATGACGAGATAACTTTTAGTTTGATTGGTGTGTTAAGTCCGTCTTCTTCATTGTACAAAATTATGTCTTTCTTGGGATTTTCCCACCTAGCCACTCCACCCTGCAATGATTATCCACAACAATCACAATTTCTGCAACACTTTATATGTATAATCAGGCTAATTTACGCTAAATGTAGATAAAAGAAATTTAAATTAAATAAACAAACTATACAGACAAGCCGACAACTCAATTAATTCAACTTACAACAGTAGGGCGGATATACACCATGTACTCCTTGTTGGGGATTATTCTGACTGATTTATCCAAATCGACCAATTTTAATTTCTTGGCTTCTGCTGTGTGGCTTGTCTGCATATTACACAAGAAGGATCCATCTGGTTGATCTACTTTTATTTTCAAAGTAACCATCTCCGTTTCCATGGAGGGTCTCCCAACAAATCCCACTCCTTTGAGATAGATAGGCGGGTCTCGCTTATCCCCGTTGATCATAAAGCTAAACAAATTATGTAAATCAAGCATGCTCACTTCTACGCTCTTCTAATTCCTTAAGGAACACAATAAATAATTGAAGTAAGTCATTAGACAAACACAAAAAAGTCAGTTACCTATTGTCACCCAAACCATAATCACCACTGAAGTCACTTGCATCACATTCGTAAAGTAGAGGGAAGTCTTCGTATAAATCAACAATTTTGTCTGAAAATTGTCTGGGAGCAATGGGTAGGTTTAGTTCTTCCAGCAGGAGGTTCCTGTGTAATTGAATGAAAGATGTAGTTGGTCAATGAATAAGCATCTAAACTTATGTATCTCATTTTTATCCAATGTATTTCAATTGCATAAAAACAATTTTACATATATACCTATTCGTTTACTACGCGCAGAAACAGATCAAAATTTACATTAGAATGTTACAATTTAAATTTTCAGATTTTTTAAAAACTATTCAAATTTTTCAATTTCCATTTCATCCTTTAAGAGTTTCCTAATTTTCCATTTTGGAAATTTTTTGGTCATCTTGGAAACAATAAGAAATAGATAAAATAATTGAAAATATAAAGTATAGAGAATAGTAAATAGATATAGGTAGATGGTTAGGAATTTGAAACATAAGGTAATGTACGGATATAATGAATTAAGAATAGGGTTAGCCGATCTTCAGCGCTATCATAACATCAGTTTTAACATTTTTACTACTTACTAATAATTTTATGGAAGAAATATTTAATTTTAAACACCATTATTAATCACATTGATGGTACTTTGTACACAGATTGAATTAAAGCATAGCTAGGCCAACTACAGAATACATATCATTACTTGATTATTAATCCAAATCATTTATGGACGCAAATAGTTAAAATGTAACAATATCAGCTTAAAAGTACAGATGAATGCATCCATAACTAGGTATGTGTTTAGATATTATAAAGAACATAATTAAATTCAAAAAAACATCGCTTTTGGAGTAGTTTACCACTAAAATGGCAAGTTAAATGCAGTCTCGAATTATTATTAAAAAATTTAGTACATACGTGTTTATGTTTTGGTTCTGGCGATTCTCATTTCTCAATAAAAGATTTTCTGGGTCATCGTCATGGCAATCCTCAAATTCCATTAAAAGATGTTCTGGGCCATCGTCATGGCGATCTACAAATTCCATTGAAAGATGTCCTGGGTCTTCGTCTTGGAGATTCTCATTTCCCATTAAAAGATGTTCTGGGTCTTCTTTTTGGGAATTCTCATTTTTCATTAAAAGAAGTTCTGGATCTTCGCTTTGGCGATTCTCATTTTCAATTAGAAGATGTTCTCGGTCTTCGTCTTGGAGATTCTCATTTCCCATTAAAAGATGTTCTGGGTCTTCTTTTTGGGAATTCTCATTTCTCATTAAAATTTGTTCTGGATCTTCGTTTTGGCGGTTCTCATTTTTCATTAAAAGATGTCTTGAGTCTTCGTCCTGGTCATTCTTATTTTTCAATAACAGATGTTTTGGGTCTTCGTTCTGGCGATCTTCATTTTTCATTAAAATGTGTCCTTGGTCACCTGTAACCATAACCACTAAGATATTATTTTAAACAAACGATTACGGAATGAGCATATAATAGAATAACGTTAATGTCCGTCTTTTAAGTATTGCTGTTTAAAAATAAATAGCTAGCATAGAAATGTATTGTCCGTATTAATCTATTTACTTACCATGATTCTCACCTTTTGTGTACCACAGATTATTTAATTGATTTGATACAGATTCTGCATTTGGTCTATCATTAGGATTGTATGCTAGCATCGCTTTGATTAGTTCTCCCTCCTACAAAATTATTATTTAGTTTTTAAAGTAAAAATTGTTTTTAAATACGTAGAAGCATTCATTATATTATAAAAAAAATCTACCTCTGATTGGAATGAGAGACTGAATTCATTTGGAAGTAAACCCTTTCTCGCATTTTTGATAGAAATTTCATTCCTTTCGACGGTTGAATACAAAATTTCCAAGAAAATAATTCCCATCGAGAATATGTCAGTCAATAAATCATAGTCTCCTTCCTTTTCCTTCAATTTAACAACAATTATAAGTTACAAGCAGTAGGAATAGAAAAATATCTATAGAAAATAATTACTGCACCTGTTCGGGGCTCCTATATCGTTCTGTTCCACAATTGGTCATTAGACTTTTTCTGCTTACTCTAGATTCCAGGTACGTTTGTTTAGACATTCCTAGGTCCCCTATTTTGACAACTATATTGGTACTCCCTTTTCGGTAGGGATTCAGCAAAAGGATATTTGCTGGTTTCAGGTCTCTGTGAATTATGTTTTTGGAATGCAAATTTTGAACTCCAAGCGAAATCTGAAAGCAGATTTGCTTGGCATCCTCCTTTGTTTTCTGTTCAGGAGGCTTCAAAATCCATGCAGATAAATCACGGCCATTACATAGTTCCATCTGAATACAATAAATAGCTAGGCCTATGTAATCCTCAAATTGGTAGTGAAGCTCCCCAAAATCTTCCGTGATACTTTCCTTCCAGGCATTTTGAAACTTGACTATATTTTGATGTTCAGATCGTAAAAGACAGTTCACCTCACGATAAGTATTCTCACGGCTAAATTCAGAATAATTTTTATACTTTAAAATCCGACTTTTATAATTCAATTGAAATTTAACTTTTAAAAACTAAAAGGTGTACTTACGTAATTTTAATTGCATATTTCTTGTCCTTCTTCTTAAGCCTTGCTTTTACAACAGCACCAAAAACTCCGGAACCAATGACTTCAAAATTATCAAAATCTGTCAGTCGTATCACTCGAGTCCCAATCAACGTTAAGTCTTCCGTTTTTGGCAGTGCTGTTTCAGTATGGATTTATATTGTAACTATTAAGTAATTAAAATTTAAACTACTTGCTCATTTTTAAAACAAATTAAATTGGCCGTACCCAGGGCCTCTTTAAATGCTTTCGTCATGTCCTGCAGTAGATTTTTGTTTGCTTCGTGAACAACTTCAGCAACTTTTTCTCCTACTTCTCCAACTTTTTGTCCTACTCCGTCCACCTTTTCTCTTACTTCCTCCACTTTTTCTCCCACTCCCTCCACTTTACCCCCGACACCCTCCACTTTATTTCCGATGCCTTCCACTTTTTCTCCCACTCCTTCCACTTTGTCGCCTACTCCCTCAACTTTTTCTCCTACTCCCTCCACTTTTTCTCCAACTCCCTCCAATTTTTCTCCTACCCCCTCCACTTTTTCTCCTACTTCCTCCACATTTTCTCTTATTCCCTTCATATTTTCACTAACAGCTGCTACTTTCCACCCAACTTCCTCCACCTGTTGTACTACGTCCTCCACATCTGCTTTCAAGGAAATCTCTTTTAGTTCCAACTTTTTGACAATTTTTTGCACTCTCTTTACAACTTCTTCTTCGTCAAATGCTAAAGTGTACTCTTGTTGCACGGAGGGGTTTGCAACAGTTTTCCATTCGCCTTTTCTATCTCTGATTTTATAGAATTCATCGAATGGCCAGATTTGTTTGTATCCATAAATTTCAGCACCGCTTTCTTTTCTCAATTCTTTATAAATAATTTCCCCATTTTTACGTAAAATGTAACCAGAATTCTCAAAAAGAGCAGTAGTATGTATTTTCTTGTGTTTTCCATCACAGCCTTTAATTAATACTGTCCTTCCCTTATAGATGCCTTTTCTTTCAGAGTCCCCAAGCAAAACGGCATTGAAAATAAAATCTTGTGTCTTGTAGAACTCTTTTTTGATAATGTCGTCATATTCTCCAATAACATAATTTATTACTCTTTCTGCCGCGTCTTCTGCCAATTTCGCCATTGCCCTCCTCCCATCATCATCATGTTTATCTGCGACTACATTAGAGAATTGATACTCAAACATGCGAAATATTTTTACTGCGGTGTCAACGAATATATTGCGTGCGTCTTTCTTTTTTTGAGGTAGGACTCGGAAGATTTTCTTTCTGTCTCTCCTCTCTTCTATATTATAGCCTGTCTGAATGGCTTCTTCCAAAACTTTTCCAGTAGCTCTTCCTCCACCAGGGAAAAAGGCCCCTAGGGCGCCAGGTATAGTTTTACCGACCTTTTGTAAAACGTTTGGCGTTGCTTTGGTCTGCCCTCCAGGGGCAAAGTCAGGCGATACATTTGAAAGTTTCATCAAATAGCAAGAAAAATATTCGACGAATTTTTCCTCTAGTTCCTCTTGGTCGCGTTTTTGAGTAGTTTTTGCCCCAGCCATTTTTGTTTTCTATAAAATAGGATAAAAAGTTGAGCTAAAATTAATAATGGACCCAGGTAAAAAGAACTACCCTAAAATACGCACGGTACAATTTAAAACAATTAAATAAAATCAAAACCTTCTCTTTTGTCTACCTTTGTTTTGCTTTTCATAGTTTGTAAAAAAACGTTTTCTATTACATAAAAAATGTTTCTTTTAATCGTGGATATATATTCTCACTACATAATATATTTTGCCTACTCTGTAGTATATATTCTTTTCTGAAATTTTGCCGCCTGCAGACTCCTGGCTAACATTTTTCCCTCAAAACACATAAGTAAATAATTTAAATTATTTTTCGATTTATTAGTAATTTTATGACAATAGTTTCCTAAAATACAGGTATTTAAATTCTGAAATTCGTGGTAAATTGAGGTTCTACATTTTAAAGTCTTTCAAAAGCTGTAACCAACATGAGAAGTTTGTAGAAATATAAAAGTGAATAGTATAAGACAAGATAATGGATTTTATTACAGCATGCAATAATTTTAGAACAATGTAAATAAAATGTACTATTACGAGCACCAAGATTGTTATTGCAAGTGTAAAATTAATAGAATATTATATTTCAGCTCACCTTCGATCTCAAACATATATTTAACAAGATTTAATTCCATCGGCAATAGTACAGACAGGTGGCAATTTGTTGCTTTGAGGCGAATGACTGAGCTCATATCTCCAGGACACCTACATAATAAATACTGTAATTATAATGCGCCTTGGACCATTATAATTATAAAATTTCGTTCAAAATAATCGACGGGAGAGGGGCAGACAACATTTAATGAAAATTAAAAAAGTAAAATTTCCTAAGGTGAAAGTAAAAGTTGCTTTGGAGATGATTGAAATTGTAGCAACCAATTTAGAAGAAATTGGCAACCTTTGCCTTCTTTAATTTTGCACGAAGTAATTATAGTTTCAATGTATATGTACCGCCATCACCTATAAAAAACATTATAAAATATGTTATCATTTTATAATTTTAATCGATCACAAAATAATCAGCGGAGAAACTAGTATGAATCTCGCGGGCACACAATGGAAAGAAAAGCAAGATACAAGCAGTAATTAGTAGCTACGTTAGTTACAAGCTCACACGATATCCGCGCGGCTTGTATAGTACAAAGTACGTTTCTCACAATTCCAAGATACAACAGAGTATTATAGAGACATTTCCGTACCTATTCTATTCATGTTAATTTCGTGGCTGGCCACCAATTGTGAGATTAAACCTCTATTAATATTTTTCAAAATTATCTTTTGTTAATTTTTATGCAGTGGGTTTAGCTCCAGAATCAAATAATATGATGTAAATATTAGCGATTTTACAATAAAAACTACCTATCGTACCTAAGATATCAATAAAAGCGCAATATTATGCATTTTAGGCAAGCACGTATTTAGTAGGGGGCGAGGGGGCGCAGCGCCCCCCCTAAATCTGAGAAAAAGAGAATTTTTCTCTCAAAAATGGCCTAAAATTGCAAAAAATTTTCGCGCGAATATGTCTCATTTTTTCCTATAATTTTTGCTTCCGCCCCCCCTTGAACAAATTTCTAGATACGTGCCTGATTTTAGGGTTGTTATGGAAAATACGCAATAAGTATTTTCAGGTTGCTAAATAGTCATTATACTCATTGGACCTTATCGTAAGTACTTACCTATGCGTATGTTATACGGTATCGGGATAAGAAGAATACAAGCTTTATATATGAATATAAAATATATATTATATCAAAAATGATGTAAAAACTTCAAATGAGGGCAAATCAATTTGAAATATTTAAATCTGGGTATTTTTTGCCGTTTGAGGTAATTAATATATTGGATTGGTCTACCAAGTGGTCGTATATTTTTGTTCATATTCGTAAGGTTAAGTGTAATTAAACTGTAATCTGTAATAACACTGAGATTGCTGCTCACTCAAACTAATCGTGTAAGTAACCAATGTTGAGTCTGAGAAATAAGGGGGAAATGATATTGTTGGTGACATTATACATGGGGAAATGGGAAATAGAGCGAAACTTGTCCAAAATTATAGGCTTTTTCTTAATTTGCATTTTCTATGTGCTATATAATTTCGATGTCCAGGCGCCAAAAATTAAGTGTGAAATGGGAATATTCGAAACTGCGAGGGATATAATTAAATTCAAATTAGTACACATGAGATTTAAGTATATTGCTTTTTCTAATGACATTACACGACAATCGATTTCTCTTTCATGCATTTATCAAGCTTGATTTTCCGTAAATAAAAGTCAATGCTGTGTTCTAATGACATTCATTTTACTGGCACATTTTTCGAAAGACAAATCGTTACAAAAGAAGGTACAAATATCGCGAATCAAAGAAACGGAATAAGAAATTAGTCATGAAGAAAATAAATATTCTTTTAGGATTCATTACAAGTTTATTGCTTTCAGTTTTTGTGTCACAGCAGGTAAGATATTTTTCTAAATGACTTCCAGAATTAAAAAAAATATTTAATCAATATATTAATAAATATATTTTTAAAAAACTAACTGTTAATCATGAAAAACTTTAAAAAATCGTCTAAATCCAATTAATCCGCATTGCCATTCCCAATTCCGACATTTAAAAAATCATATTTGTTTGCTTATGATTTTTGTTTTTTAGTTCTCCGTTTTGCTTTTCCTGATAGTTGGGGGTGTTTCTGCAGGACCTTTAGTCAGTCAGAGCCTAGGAAATTTTCAGACAAGTCGTGTTGTGATGTTGTGGCCTGCTGATGATCTCCGTCAAGATCCGGTATGTCTTACAAATTATGATCAGGGGAGAAATTAGTAGCTTATAACTGTTTGCAGGTGAATTCTTCAAACGTTTTTTGTTGAAACAATAACTTACAATATTACAATAACTGACAAAGTTAAATAAGAAATATTTTGGAATAACTTTGAAAACAATAATTCAATTGGCAATGGTAAGATAGAAAAATCTAATAAAGTTTACAATGCAATCAAAATAGGTGTACTGATATTTCTTCCGTAGTGAAAAAAAGCACAAGTAGGTATAAAGAAGTTATATAAAAGTGGGTTGATTGATTGCATGCCTGAATGGTTTTTTTATGATCGAAAAAAGACATTTTAAGAAATTAGAAATGTTTATGAAAAATGAAAGTCCATCATATCATAGTCTAACAAGTCTAACATGTGTGTGTTATTACTCCGAACTGTGCAGGTGACTGATACGGAACATTACGTATTGCTGTCAAGAAAGAAGAGAACACCACGATGGAAGCGATCAACACAAAAGAGACTAACAGATTTCATGGAATAAAAATAGAACTCCTCCACCTGAATCTATCTATTTTAATACTTTGAAACATTTTGAGATTTCCACTAACAAAATACAACATTGAAATATTTCGTTATTTCAACAATATGTACATGATTTTTGATTTATGATACATCATTTATGTAACTATCTGTATTTACCATTTATATTAGAATAATAAATATGTAATGTAATAATTATCGAAAACACATCCGTTAAACCCCTAAAAGCCGTCTAATCGACAATTAACAGACGGAAAAAGCAGGGGTAACATACAGAATAATTTTATGCATGTGGTTGCCATCGATACTTGGCAGGACTTTAGTCTACAGGAATTGAATGCCCGGATGCCCTTTAGCGCTTGCCTTGGGACATTTCCATGATATTAAGTTTTTAAGAATGTCCGTGTATACTGTGTACAGTTTTATTTTGAACGACTAAAAACGTCAGATGCATACGAGCGACACCCAGATCTATTTCACGACTGTAATAATTCTACCTTGCACTAGCAAAATAGACAGTCATTTTATTTATCTCGAAGGACCATCTTTAAATATATAAAATACCTCTTTTTCTATTTCTATTTATGCTTTTTCCTATTCAATTATTTAATGCATAAAAACTGTCCCAGTTTATTTGGCACCAATCAATAAGTACTCAATTCAATTATTCACAACAATGGAATATGGAAAACAGTTTTGGATTAGATTATGAGCAAACAACACTTAATAAAAAATATATTAATTCCATTTCTAAAACCAATACCAGTAGTATGAAGAAGTAGTCCTCACCCCTACCATTTTGGATTGGCGCGCTAAGCGCCAATTATATAGTGACAATGCTTCATATACATCTAAAATTACTATAATATATAACGCAATAAAATTTCCAATACCTAAGGTAATCCATTTATGAAGTGGTACTTCTTATTTAGCTGTAGATCGTACCTTAAAAATTGGAGCAGTCAAGGTAAAACCGTTCGAAACAGGGATTAGGCGGACATACAGACACACAGAAATAGTATACAGATACAAAGAAGATAAATTTCTCCGAATAAATAAATATTATATGCTTTTCTGGTGGATTGCTTGTGTATACAACTTACAACAGTTAGCATTTACAATCGACATAGTTTGCTTTGCCTGTTGAACAAGTATTTTAACAACGCATAAGTAGTTTTTACGTCATAGTTTTAATGGATTGATACTTCACACCAAATTAAAATTGTACTATTTCGAAAAACTTAATGTCCTTTAATTTAAATTGATTGCATAATCATTTATTGAAGTCTGAGTCAGTGTACTATATGACTTTTCTTTGATAAATGTATTTTAGTATTTATAGAATTAGATTTTCTACGTTTACATTGCAACTTCAAATTTATTTTAAATGACTTCAATCGTACATATGTCGGTGCCAAACTCAGCCATGTACCATTTTTCTATTGTAATTGTGTACTTAATAAATTTCTCATATTGTTTGGCCTGTATTCCGTTCAGATTAGAATTTTGCAGAAAATCAAATAAATATTGCGTCAAAATAAACCGTTTCCAGAAGGTAGTTGTTTTATTGTTGAAATTCATTCTTGATAAAACAAGTTTATTACTTTTAGATACTATTTTATTCTACTTAAGGATAAATAGTCAAATTTAACCAAATACCAATATAGTTGAATATTTTCGATTTTTCAGTTATTATGTGCCCTGATACAAACTACAGTCATTATAGCATTTATCCTATTCGATGTCATATATTTGCAAGAAAATTTACTTTCAAATCCGACATTGTTTTATGGAATATTGACCAACATTTCCCGACTGCCACATGTAATATTATTTTGCATATTTTCATGGCTCCAAAGTGAAAACCTTCTTACCATCGCAAATCTAATTTGTATTGAAAAACCAACAAGTTATAAGGTTGATAATCATTTCAAATTTAAAACAAATTGAATTTAATGCTTACTACATTTCTTTTTATTATTTTACAGCCAGCACTTTGTTCTTATTTTTGGATTGGATTTAAAGTCATTTTATGTTTACTAATTTATCAAAGTAGAATGCATCTCGGAATTTACTATGACAAAGAAATAAACGCGGAAGAAAATTATAAGGGAATCATTGCTAATCTTATGCCGATTACAGTAGCTAATGCAATTTTCTTTCTGCCTTTTGTCTTCTACTTCATTGCACACATGTTTGTAGTTAGTGGAATAGTTATCATTTATGAAATTATCAATACTTGTAACCCTCACAATTCCCAATCATCATTAAATTCACAAATGACTATGCTTTATCGTTTCACCCGCGCAAAATCCATGGTATCATTAGTTAATAGCACTTTTGGTAAACTTTTCCTCTCCGAGTTCATTTTAACCTTTCTTTATGTAGCGATAGTAATGTATGACGCCTTCAATATTAACTATCCATTAGAAAGGCGTTTTATCTGCGCAATTTATATAGCAGATTTATTTGCAACGTTCTGGTGGGCTGCTAATTGTGACTCAAATGTATTACTATATTATTCAATGAATAATTTATAATTTGAATTATTGATGATGGCGCAAATTGTTATTAATGATCTCATAAATTAGATGAGAAAGTTCAGACAACTTTACATTGAAGATATAGCCCAAGAAATGATTGCGACTGAAAGGATTACATTCGAAAGACGGCAATATTTACAGAGTGTCTCTTGGTATATCCAGACAAGTTCTTTTGACTTGGGAGTCAGAGCTGGTGATTTCTTCACTGTTACTTTTGGATTCCTTGGAGTGGTATATATTTTCATAGTACATGGTTTACCTTATTAAACGTGAATATGCTAAGATGTTTATGATTATTATTAATTATTATAACTTTATTATTTTTAATTATACAGGCCATGAGTGTTTTCTTGACATACGTCCTCGTTCTTTTACAATTTAATGTATCAACATCACAAATGTACTCCAATTCTTCGATTTCGCATAATTAGACGTACCTAATGAATGCAGAAGCTGTAATATTATTCACTGAATTTATTTAATACTATCTGAAAATTTAGCACTAAGTACTAGAATAACGTTGAAATATAAATTTCTAGCGATTGTACGTTGTCAAGAAATTCATCGACAGACCGATGACTATCAACGGCATAAAAATTACAAATATTCCTTACACCTGCGAACTAACAAATTTCTGAATTTCATGAAGTACAGCGGTTTGGTAATAGTCATCATAATGTCATGAGCGCAACTAAAACTTTATCGTATCAAGTACATAACCAGTAGGGAACGGGAACTCAGAGCTCTCTCAATTGGAGAAAAAGAGAAGCTTTTTCACTCAAAGTGCCAAAAATCGTAAAAATTAAGTTTTTATTTCTGCGCCTGGAGTCTCTCCTTAACCAAATTTCTGGACACGCGCCTGCATGACATGAGTACACACAAACATACTTACATATACAAACATTATTCAATGCGTATGAGCCAGTTTACGTTTATCCTATAAGTAGTGATATTTAGTGTAACCTGCTAGTGTTCTCAGTAAATCACAGTATGAATATACTATTCATTCGGATCACAATTAGTTAAATGAATGCCTTATTACGTAGTAAAATCTCCATGAAGTGGAAGGTGAGAATGGATAGGCTGAGACCAGGCACTGGGATTGAGAAATAGTTTTAAAATATATTGAACTGGATATCATTGTATGTTTTCCATATGGAAATTTACTGTACTAACTTATCTTTAGGGGATTCTTTTTATAAAAGTTGGTTCCGGGAATTCTAAGCGTTACCCAGGAATTTTCCGTTAAACAATGGGTCTCTAGATGGGTATGTGTCGCTGGGGCGCCGTAGGACTTGAGTAAGTCTTGGTCGGGAATATTCTATGTCGAAGAACTTAAAGTAAATTGGATCAAGTCATATTTCAAGAATAATAAACTTTAAATACAGTCATTTCTTGACATTCTGATTATAAATCCTGAAATTAAAGGTGTACTCAGTTCATACCACGGGTACTGGGTACGGGTGAAGAAAGGACATTTGGTTTTCATTTTAAGTCTAATCACTATTTATTTCTTGCCTAACAATCAAACAATCCTCTTAAAAGAAGACAAACAGCCAGGAAAGAGAATCATAATATCGTCTGCCTAATATTACAACGTAACAAGCCATTTTATCATGACTGCTACAAAGTAACAAACCATTTTATCATGGCTGAGACAAAGTAACAAACCATTTTGTCATGACCGCGACAATGTAACAAACCAATGTATCAGGAGTTAGGTTTGTTACATTGTCGCAGCCATGATAAAATGGTTTGTTACTTTGTAGCAGTCATGATGAAATGGCTTGTTACGTGGTAATATTAGGCAGACGATATGTACTTTCAATCAATATGAATGGGTAGACCGAGTGATAAAATCTGTGGTTGCGTCGCAATAGAACAGAGCAGATTTTTTAAAGCGTGCAATAAATATTTTGGTTTTCAAATAACTTTCCCCGACAGTAATTAAAAAGTAATTACACTTCAAGATTGAAAAGATTGCTGCCAACTCAAACTAATTATGTGACCAAAAGTTACGTCCGGAACTGATAAATGGTAATAATGAGAAATGGCGATGATAAAATTAGACATAGTGAGAGTGGGAAATGGGGAATACTTTAAGGCCTACCCAAATTTTTAGCTCTCTATTCTTCATAAATTCCTTTTTTTCTACATTTTCTATGTACATGTGTTCATATGCAAAAGATAAGGTGTTAAATGGCAATATCCGAAACTTTGTGGGGCATAATTAAATTCAAATTAGTACACGTAAGATTAAACCTTCCTATTATATATGTCGTAGGCCATGAGAGGACATGGGGTGTCACCGTGACAGCCTAGGCTGCGAGAGGTTCCTCTCAAAGCCTAGGTTTTGAGAGGACGGCATGGCAGGCTCTGAGAGGACGGTCAGTTTGGATAAGAATGAGACAACATGGAACATTTTTGGTGTGTAACTTGTAATTTTTACAGGATATACGCACGTGACAATTTATTCCACCTAGAACATTCGATAGGACAGATTAACATTGGCTCTGTTGCATATTATACCTAAGGTTCTATTGTAAATGAAAATCAATGCAGCACATTTGTAAGAAAAATAATGTTCTATGCAGAAAACATATCATGCGGGTGTATTCTGTAAAAATAACGACTAATAAGTGATTGAATATTTTTGCCTTGCCATTTCTTTCTATATGGACTACTGAAACAAAGAATGAAATGAACAAGGTATTACACCATTTTGTGGGATGAATAAAACGGAATTTGCCTCAATTTTTGGTTGTTTTTTTGGTTTTTACCAACTATCCTTGTTATGGTATGACTGTAACCCACATAATAGTGTTCTCTAAATCTTTCCGAATGTCAAAGTAGGTATTACACGACTTTGTACGACGCAAAAAACGAAAGTTACGTCAATTTTTAATTTTTTAATCCCTCTCCTAGTCAGGAGTTGTGACCAATTTTGCCCATTCGCCAACTCGATCTGTCTTTTGGCCCCTAGATTGCGTGAAAAAAGTTTGAACAGATTATGTCATTCTGTTCGAAAGTTATCGTGCTTACTGATAGACAGACAGATTGGTCATTCCTATAAAGCAGCTGCCGCCACTTAATAACCTGACCTGTTAATAATGATAATTTCGCTTTGACTGGTAAAAATAAGTTGTTTCAAGTTGCAGTTACAAGTTACACACCAAAAATGTTCCATGTTGTCTCATTCTTATCCGAACTGACCGTCCACTCAGAGCCTGTCATGCCGTCCTCTCAAAACCTAGGCTTTGAGAGGAACCTCTCGCAGCCTAGGCTGTCACGGTGACAGCCCATGTCCTCTCATGGCCTACGACATATATACCGTATTAATCGAATTAATTCTCCGGGTTGTTATTGTTTCATTGGTCTTTTTGTAGCTCTTGAAAACGAAGATAATCGAAATAGTTAACCAGGTGGTGAATTATTTCGATACGGAGAATTATTTTACAAACAGCCAATTTTTATTGAAGTCCGGGACATAGACATAGACATACATAGACATAGACATACATAGAAAGTAAAATATTCCTCGACTATCATATTCCCCATTATAGGGCTGGGGTTACGTACATTTGCACTCAAATATTCCAACCACCTGACCTGACCTACTGAAACTTAGATTGGGATGGTGAATTATTTCGATACGGAGAATTATTTCTCAAATGATATTATTTTGCCCCTGAAAACGATAAAAATCGAAATAGTTACCCGGGGGGAGCACTATTTCAATACGGAGAATTAATTCGATTAATACGGTATTAAAAATATTTATTCCTTATGACGTTAGACGAAAATCGATTTTACTTTCATTTATCTATCAAGCTTGATTTACCATAAATAAAAGTCAGTGCTTTGCTTTAATGGCATTCATTTTACTGGCATATTTACCAAAAGACAAGTCGTTACAAAAGCCGTAAAGCAGATACATATAATATTATATCGTGAAACACATAAGAACGGAATAAGAAATTAGCCATGAAGAAAATAAATATACTTTTGGGATTCATGACCAGCTTAATTCTATCAGTTTTTGTCTCACAGCAGGTAAGAGTTTTTCCCATAAAACTTCAGCTATTTTTAATGTTCAAGTTTTATAACAGTAACTGAACATATCGTTTAATTTTAAAACTGAAAATAGCAGACGCTAAATCGTTAAAAACTTAGAAAAATCGTCTAAATGCCAATTTTAAATAAAGAAGACTAAAATTGCAAATGTATAAAAAACGAGGTATTGCCAAGCCGCATTGCTAATTGAAAAACATAATTTTTTGTATTTCAGTTCTCCGTTTTGCTTTTCTTGATTGTTGGTGGTGTTTCTGCAGGACCTTTAGTAAATCTCAGTCTAGGAGCTTTTCAGACAAACCCTGTTGCTGCAATATGGCCTGCGGATGATATACGTCACGATTCTGTATGTTTTCATTTATATTATGGTCAGGAAGTAATTAGTAGATTAATATACACCGATTGTAGGTGAATTACCCTTTGGAGGTTTCTTACAACGCAAAGCGGTTTATGAACAGAATTGTAGATAGTATACAATGAAATTCCATTGAAGAAAAAAATCATCAACTGGTAAAATATAAAAATAAAAGGAAATTTGCAAGGGGATCGATATTGTATGGTACTGCGAAGAGATTTCTTGGTAATTCAAAAAAAGTACAGAGCTTGCTTAAGAAAGTGGTTTGAATGATTGCATGTTTGATTCGCATTTTTTCTAATAGAAAAATGTAAATGAAAAATGATTGCTTATGAAAAAATTTGTAAATCTATCATATCAATGTTTATGTGTGTTATTTTATTATTTTAAATTTTGCAGGTGACAGATAATCGAAATTACTTAATCTTGCTAAGAGAGAAGAGATCACCAGAACCAAAAAAGCGGTCATCACGAATGAGGCGGACAGATTTCACAAAATAAACGTATGTGTGTAGGGGGTAGTGGAGGTCCAGAGCCAAAACCTCCTCATACCACCCACTACGGAACTTTCGCAGCCGACCCCCTATACTCGGCCGACCCCCTAACCTAACCTATACTCGGCCGACCCCCTATACTCGGCCGACCCCCCAAGCCGACCCCCCTATGCTCAGCCGACACCCCCCCCTATAATAAGCCGACCCCCTATACTTTGTATTCGTACCTCACCCTGCTATAGTTCTACTCACGTCACTATAATTCGTCACCCTACTAACCCCACTATACTCACCTCACCCTAGTCACCCCTTGTTGTTAACCTTACTCACACTATACGCCGCTATACGCCACCGTCCCTAATAGTTCTTCACCCTACTAAACACCCTATAATAGTTCTTCACCCTACTCACCCCACTATAATTCTTCACCCTACTCAACCCCTATAATAGTTATTAACCCTACTCACCCCACTATAATTCTTCACCCTACTAACCCCCCACTATAAGTCGTTCACCCTAATCTACTATGCAAAATATGATACATTTGGAACGAGTGAGAACAAAAATGTTCCACCGTGGCATAAGGGCGTAAGAGAGAAATTACAAGATATGATATGAGAGAATTGGTGGGGAAAACCCGACCAAAGAATCGAACTGTAAACTCTCTATGCATGACTCGGTGATTATCTCTCTCGCCATGAGTGGAATTACTTTTTGCCATGTAATAAAGGTTCAATATGTATAATAAATAATTACAATGTTCAAGCCAAATAATTCCAATTAAAATTTTATTCCAAATAATTCCAAATATCATTGATTCCAAATAATGACAAATAATTACAAATAATTTCAAATAATAAAACTAAAAACAAATAATTTCAAATAATTTCAAATAATAAAACTAAAAACAAATAATTACAAATAATTTCAAATAATAAAACTAAAAACACAAAAAATTACAAATAATCATAAAATAAGTCCAAAACATTACAAATAGTTACAAATATTTACAAAAAATCAAACAATTATGAAGTTTCAGTCAATTCAGAGATAAAATTTTGAAACACGGTGTCTAAAATTGTATGACATTTTCCGGCGTAATGCCAATATCGTAGCAACTTTGCTAACAATTCAGGAACCTCGTCAACAGAAAAATTAATGTAAAGATCCTTGCCTGCAAGAGTTTTCCTTTTCATATGAATGTAAACAGACCCGTCTTCATGTTTGCGGTAGTAGCAAGTAAACTTGCGCTCCTCTTCCTTCTTTTGCTCCATTATGACTGAGCTGCAAAGAAGACAATTACAAGTCTATATCTCGGCGAGCCTGTGTGTCCAAGATAGATACATCATTACCAGCAGCCTCCCAGTAGAATAAAAACTTTTGCAGCAATACCGGGATTTCTTCTATTGAAAATTCTATAAACATTTTATCACTCTTTTTTATTATGATTGAATAAACACCGTTTGTTCCATGAGGAATGCACTGCAGTCTATCCATCCCTATGCAATATGCTTAACAAAATGCTTGTATTTTTGCCTGCAAGTTTCCAGTAACGAATGAAATGAGTAAATAGTGTAGGAATATCGTCAGTAGAAAATGTAATGTAACCGGTTTTATGTCTTAATGATATATATAATGAATTGTCGTAATGTCGCATTAAACGACACACTAACTCCTTTGAATATGTAACGTCTACACACTGCCCCTCCATTATGATGAATGAAGTGAAAACAGAAAACTTTATATATCGTAAAAACGTAATAAAAACGTATTTTATTCAGGGATCAAAATTTCCTTACAAATGAGAAAACATGCTACGCACCGATAGTTTTCTGGATCATAGCAGCAATCCGTTGTAAGGACTCCGCATGCGGCGCATAGGAATATATTATGAAGGGCATCTCGAAAGCAGTTGGTGCAGAGGTATACCGAAGTCCCATTGTCATCTGTAGGAGTGCCATACACGCAAAGGTTTCCCGGTTCTGGTTGGGAAAGATTACACCGACATTGCATCTCGCAAAAATGTCGGTATATTTCGGAATCTGCTTCTTCAGGCTCTGTTTCCTCATCTTCCTCCTGAATGTCAACGTCCATTTGTACATCCTCGTTAGTTTCGGGGACGAATAACACTCTCCGCTCATGCTGCATGCTCTAGAAATTTCATTTTGATTATTTAAAATATTACTTTAAAAAAACTAAAATGAAATTACCAAGTCGAGAAATTTCGTCTATGATGCAATCCCGGGCAACTTCAGCAGAGTAATAAGAGCGAACTTTAAATAAGCACCCTTTCGGCGTTTCACTAAAATACACTTTTAAATCAACTGTAACTGAAACTTGAACGCAGTTTTCGTCTAAGTATTTTACTATATCTGTATATGTTGGTATGCTATCTCCAAAGTATTGCTTTCTCTCCCTACTAACTAACTTTAAGTAAAATAATGTAGGTTCAGCCATGTCAATCTTATGAGGAGAAGAACAAGACTGAATGAAAACTGCTAGTATGAAAAATGCAAGTATGATTTACGCAAGTATAAAAACTTATGAGTACTACTTATACAAGTATGTGCTTACTAGTATGAAATATATGGTGATATATATGCAAGTATTAACACATCAATCAGTTAGTGCACAATTTTTTTTTTATTCCAATAACCCAAAGAAATCAAAAACAATTATTCCTATAACCCAAAAAAATCAAAAATGAAATCAAAAAAATCAAAAAAAGCGGAGTCCGGTTTCCCATGGGCTTCCATTAATAAGGGTTCCGCTTGGTCGTCGGTACGGGAGACGTAGTAATCTGAAAACAAAAACAAAAATTAGAAAAGAGTAGTAAGGAATAAAAATAAAATATAATACTGACTGGCGTTTTGCTATCGACAGCTTGGTACAGCAAGGCTTCATGCAACTGCATAAATATGAGTTTGAACAAAAAACCTCCTCACATTCGCAGTCCTCGTTTGCTCCCTTTACCCGCTATAAAAAAATAAAAATAATTAGGCTAACCTTTGATTTATAATTCGATTTCCCCACCTTTTTTACAATCCCGTCTCCCAACACCTCCTTGTAAGACTTTGGCCGCAAGATTTGTGCCGCTTCCGCCTGCATTTGTAAAGCCTCGTCAACAGCTTTGGTTGCCCCTTTGACAGCTTTTGTGGCCTCATCTGTTGCAGCCACCAGCTCGTTTACGATGACCTGGGTCATCTCGTTAGCCACTGATGTGACTATATCGTTTGTTTCTTCCTCCGAATCGGTGTATATAAGAGGCTTCTTCCTTTTGGGTTGGGCCTTCTTCCTTTGAAATGTCTTGATGCCTTCTTCTATTTCCTCCCAAATAGAGTCGACGTTCTCGCCATAATTTATATATTTCGATGTACTCGGGGCATCAGAATCCGATTTCGGTTCATCAGATTTGGAGGCCTCTGTTTTCGGGTCGACTGCCTCAATGTTCGGGTCCGTTTGCTCAGTTTTCGAGTCCGTTTTCTCAGTGTTGACCTCTTGTTTCTTCATCAGCAACTCCGCCGTTTCAGCTGCCGTAATGAGGTCGGGAAGATCACTGTCGTTATCAGTGTCGCTGTCGCTGAAAAAATCCTGGCCCATTTTGTCCAGAACGTCCCTAGTCGGTTGTGCGGGTGGAATAATTGCCGCCAGCCTCTTGTATCTGCAAATATTAAAAAAATGTTAAAATTAATTATAAAACCTCATATAAAAAAAATTACTTACAAATTGGGCATCAAACATTCGTCTTCTTCATCCGGTTGGGACATTTGTGAAACCGTCTCCCGGCAGTACCAACATGACTTGAGGTCGTTTTTGTAGTAGTACATGTACTCAAACCGGCGTTTCAGCCACACCCGTCGCACTGCCACATTTCCTTGTGGATCCTCCGGGTCATTTCGCAATTTCGGTAGTGTTGTTCCATGGTGTCTTCTTGATGATGATTTACAATGCTAACTTACAGTCTTTTATATGCGAGCCGTAACTTGCAGCACGGTATCAAAATTGCGAAAACATATCAAGCAATTGTTTTTTGTCAATACACACTTGTAGCAATGTGTAAAGGCATTGCAACACAAAGCTAAAAAACCGGTTTCCCGCACCCCACAAACTCTGCAAGGATATCTTACACGAAACGTACGTTTTGTAAACGCAATTCTAGTTTCTATCACATCCCATCCACATTTTGCGTTGTACAACATATGAATAGGTTGGGTGTGAAGCACAGGCAGATACAAGTTAATGCGAAGGCCACAGTACCAGCACACAGCTAATCCATCATCACCAAAAGGTAGAAATCCTTGAAGTGCTATCGATGCCGCCCCTGGGATACAAAAATGATTGTTTTTCTTAAACGCAAATAATCGTGACTCAGCCTCGGCATATTCAGGCCGCTGCGGGCCCAAGTAATTTATCTTTACAACATTCATTATTCCCGAGGTAAGCGTTTTTCTTAAGGGTTGCGTGACAACTTTCAAGTCGGAGCGTGTTGAACTTTGCAACTTTTTAGACAGGATGAAACCAGTCGAGGTGAACTTTTCTCGAGGGTAGCGTGTTGAGGTGAACTTTTTAGACAGGATGAAACCAGTCGAGGTGAACTTTTCTCGAGGGTAGCGTGTTGTTGTGAACTTTTTAGACAGGATGAAACCAGTCGAGGTGAACTAGGCGTTGCGTGTTGTGGTGAACTTTTTAGACAGGATGAAACCAGTCGAGGTGAACTAGGCGTTGCGTGTTGTGGTGAACGTTTTAGACAGGATGAAACCAGTCGAGGTGAACTAGGCGTTGCGTGACAACTTTCAGGTCGAGACGTGGGAACTGTCAGTCATTGCGTGCGTATCGGAATCGCTGTGATAATTGGGGTTTCACAGGTTGGGCAATTGCTGGTTGTGAAAACACACGCAAGACAAAAACAAAGACATCCACAACCAAAAACAATGACAGCCGGATTTGCGCAGTTTAGACACTTGTATGGTAACGTAATATAATAATCAGGAAGGTCAGCCACCTGGGCAAATGCGCACTTTGAATTATATTCTTTATGTATATCTTTACCCATTACAGTCACGTTCTTCACCTTCAAATTACAATAAAAACAAGTTAGGTATTCTTTGTGCATAAAAAACCCGTACTTGATTAGCATTATCGGTTTACGCCTAGAAGGAAATGTCTGACTTCTTGCCAATAAGGTTGATTGTCTCTTATGTGCAGGACCTCCAGGTCGAAGGGAAATCATTATGGAAAAACTCGTAGAACGCTCTTAATTTCTGCCCTACAAATCCCACAGGTCAGTTGGGAACAAACGCAATGTTGGCAGCAAACCAAATGATTGCAAAACATATTTATGAAAATCGCTTCCCTTGAATGACACACCTTACAAGGATTAATAGGATTGTCGACCTCCGGATCTGGGTTCAAGTCTTTCATTTTATTCTTATTTATTCTAATATAAGTGCACAATGGGGAATGAAGTAAATGATCAATAAAAGCAGAGTCGTTAAATTCCCATTCACCTACTCGAACACCACACATGAAACAAATGACCTGATCCTTAACCTGAGTATAATAAAAACCTGCATAGGCGCATTCCTCAGGAGTGACAAATCCACAAGGCCAATTCTTAAATGTAGCAAGTCTTTGTTCAACTGTATAATAAGCAGCGGTGTTAGAACACCGCCTAAATTCTACAGGCCGGGGCATTTTAAGACTTGTTTAATCTGACCACCGCACTTTAAACAAGCATTTTGTAAATGTACACAAATTGGACATGTAACGAAATATGAACAGCAATCGTTCATAAAAATTGCGTCGTAGTCCCTACAAATTAAACACGTATAGAGCCCTCGTCTATTTAAATCAAAGTTTAATCTTGAAATAATAAACAAACAGTCCTCATTCTTTAAAAAATGTTCAACAACAAAGTTTTCGTATTTACTCCACTCATACTCAACAGAACAAAACCAGCACTTGTTAATCCTCCCAGTCCAAAAAAACCCGGCAGCTGCCAACTGAACACTCCAAATTCTATTTCCATATGATTCGTTCCTACTTTCCCATGTATTATAATAAGGGTAAGCAGGTACATGCAATTTAATAATGTGGAAAACCATTAATACACTGTCTGCGCACCGCACCTTTGATACATAATGTAGGTGAGGTCGTAGTCATGACCTCTTTTTTGAAAATGATCCAGACAGCAATTATAACAAAACTTAAAAGAATCAGAACGATAATGTTTATAGTCCAAGTAATAATAACTCTCGTGAATTAACTGATGATTATTAAAAACATTCTTATAGTTGACCGGACTTGGATTAGTTTTCACAGCAAGTCCTGCCACATGGGCTGAGTATAACGTTCTTCCTTTTTGGGTCCAAAATTGCCTGACTTCGTCAAAAAACAATGGAATTTCATCAATTCTAAATATAATATGATACACAAAAGCACAAGAACGAGTGAACGCCGCATATGTATGACCGTCCTCAAAAGTCCGCAAACAAAATTTAAGTTTATACCTTGGTATATCCCTAATTTCACTTTGTGAGAACTGCAATGCTTTTCCCATGTTTTAATCAAACTTTGTAAAAGCAACCACTCCACTGAGTAGTATTGTATACATTTCGAATTCACCGTTTGCAATTGTTTTCGAATATAAACGAGTCCCCATTCCAACTGACAGCTTAGTCTGTTATGTTCCTTAAATATGGCTCACATAAAAAGAGCATACCTGAATCCCCGCCTCTCAGGATCATTTGGAGGTCTAAAAACGTTTTTAGAGAATAGAAAGTTTACAAACAAGAAAGCTGTGGAAAAAGAATTGTTGAAACTTAAGCCATATGTCCTTCATAAACCTGTCAGAAAACGTTTTCCGCGGAGGAAGTTTATGATTCATTTTCGCAACTACATGTATCAAATTGATTTACTAGACCTGTCAAAGTACGCCAAAGAAAATAATGGCAACAAATATCTACTAACAGCTATAGACGTATTCTCCAATATGGCGCATGCTGTTCCTATGAAATCTAAAGATAGTGATACCGCTGTAAAAGCAATGAAACAAGTAATCAAAGTGCTAGGACGTCCTGTGGTAGTCCTTAGTGACAGAGGTTTAGAGTTTACAAGCACAAAAATTAGAGCCTACTTGGATTCAATCAATGTACATTCAATATATTCTTACACCGAAAACAAGGCTGCAGTTATTGAAAGATGGCACCGAACAATTATGACTAAAATTGCCAGATATTGGACTCACAAAGGAAATTACAAGAATGTACACATTTTAAAGACTCTAATCGACAATTATAACAGAAGTATTCACTCAACAACTAAACACCGACCTGTAGATGTCAATGACCAGACAGAGGATGCTGTATGGAGAAACACGTTTAGCCATTTACTAAATAAGCCAAAGCCAAAGCCCAAATATAAAGTAGGTGATACTGTATTTATTTCTAAGCTACAGAGCCCTTTCAGTAAAGGATATTTAGAGGGTTTTAAAAACGAGGAATTCACAATTGGAAAAGTCTATAATACAATTCCACCGACATATGCCCTGAAAGAAAGCGAAATGGAAAGAATAAGAAAAGCAAAAGAAGATGAACAAAGAAAAAGAGCGGGAAAAAAACCAAAAAAGTACATTGGATCCCTTTCTGATGAATTGATTACCGGTATATTTTATGAATTTGAGATGACTAGATTCATTCCGTCATAAGCTATCAACATGGACACTATAGGCATTGAGTTGGCGAGCCATTTCTGTAAAAATACTATTGGATATAATGAAAGTGCAAGCTTTACCAATATACTATACAGCCCTATTATCGCCACTGATCAACAAGAGTGTGGGTTAAGCAGCATACATTTCACCACTACATTAAGAAAGTATTTCGGTCATGAAGCGGAAGACAACAAACTTACTGTGCAATTAGGACGACAGATTGCAGCTATAATTCCAAACAGCTTCCCCACAAATAACAATATAATATCAGATTTACCCGGACTTCTTAGTGGAAAAGGAATAAGCATAGTTTTAGCTGAGGAAAATTCAAGAGTGGCTATAACTATACTGACAACTAACACCACCTTGGAAATTGATCCGATATTAGCCAAGCATTTGGGATTTCGGAAAAACACTTTCCCTGTGGGAGTGCATATTGCCGAAGACAACATTCAGTCCCAGTTTAATCCAATACCTTACAAATTTACATTTATTCAACACGTGCCTAAAATAGACGCAGTAGTTAATGAACCGGATGAATACAATATTACAGAACTTGTCTCTCAAATCGGCGAGGCTTTTCAAGAAACCGTACCTACCCTTATATTTGCATCTAGAAATCATTCAATGACTATAAGAAACGATGGTAATGATTGCTTATTAACATTTGGTACCGGACTGGAAAAAATATTCGGTTTAAAATATGTTACATTAAAATCAAAGAAGGAGATTACAATCTATCCAGAAATACAACCCTACCGTAAGGCATTGGTGTTAGTTGACGTCATAAACAATCAATACTTTGGGCCAAGCTTTCTACCAATCATAAAGTCATTAAGTGTCACAGGAACTGACTCGGAAGTCATAGATGTCACATTTCCCAGAGTTGAATACTTTCCTCTAAAACCAGGAAAATTTTCCAGTATAAAAGTACAAATTGTGGATGAAAATCTTCAAAGGATTTCAGTCGCAAACACGACGAGCTACGTTAAACTACTCATCCGTCCGAAACGATATTAATATGGATCAAGTAGGGTCGGGTCTCGGACTTACCGGATCAACATATCCTGTTCCATTTATAAACAAGGGAATGAAGAGTGTCGCTCGCAGATCTGCTAAAGGACGCAAGAAGAAAGGACCTCAGACCGGCTTTGGAAAAAAACCTCAATCAGGAGCTGGGAAGAAAAAGAAAAATAAATTTCAGTTTGGTGAAGGGAAGAAAAAGTCAAAGAAAAAGGGAAAAAAGAAGGGGAAAAAATCTAAAAAGAAGTAATGGCTGAAGTGCATCTAATTCCAGGCAGCAGCGCGAGTATTCGATCAAATCTTGATCTTTTCAGCACTATATCTACTGATGTAGGTGTACAATACTCGTATAAGCAAAAGATATATCCTCTATACAACTTGGCTGAAAGATTTGCGGATATACAGTATATCATTACAGGTGATAGTTCCTTTATTGAACTAGGGAAAAGTGAATTATACGTGAGAGCAAAGATTGTTCAACATGACGCATCCCCTGTTGCGGCTGAAGCTCTTTTATGCACAGTTAACAATATCCAGCATTCTTTATTCAAAAGTGTAGACCTATCAATTAATGATTACCCGGTAACGTCTTTGTCTGATCATTACGCCTACAAAGCACAAATACAAGCTTGCTTGGGTATGGATAAACATTGGAAAGACGTTGAGGGACCATCGTGTGGATACTTTCAAGATGTCAACCCAAAAGAATTTTCAGCAATCAACAGTGGATGGGCAGCAAGACAGAAATTTGTTAAAGAAAGCAACGAATTTGAACTTTGTGGACCCTTATTTTTAGACCTAAGTATGCAGCCAAGGTACATTATTAACAATTGTGATCTAAAACTTAAACTTACAAGAACGACAGACGAATTCCTCTTGTGGACAAGTACGAGGAAAATTGGAGATGTAACTTTGCCATATAAAGTAGAATTACTCGAAGCATCCTTCATTGTTCAACGTCATGTACTAATGCCAACTGTATACAACTCTATCCAACAACGACTCAACAGAGAAGCTGCACGCTACCCGATTCAACGTTGCGAGATTAAGACGTTTACTATACCAAAAGACCTTTTAACATCCACCGCAACCAATATAATATCTGGACAATTGCCTCAATTACTCATTGTTGGTATGGTAGTTACTGATGCATACATCGGTTCGCTACTACATAATTCTTACGAATTTGATTCGTTTAAATTAAGCAATATTTCGATAAACGTGGACAACGATTCTTCGCTATTTCGTCAACTGGACTTTTCCGATAAAAAGTACCTAACAGCCTACAAAAACCTAAAACTTGCGGCCCGAAATCCAAAATCAGGAAACGGGTTAACTCTTGGAGATTTTACCAAAGGATTCTTCTTTTTGGTCTTTGAACTCGTGTCCACTAGTGTTGAGAACTGTTGGAAACCCGAACGACGAGGAAATCTTACCCTTCAGTTGAATTTTGCCGCGGCTTTGGAAAAATCCATCACAGTCATTGCTTTCTCACAATATCAAAACAACATATACATTGACCACAACCGAGTCGTAACTACAGACATACATATATAATGAATACCACTGAGCTGAAGGAGAAGCTGCTTGTTATAAAAAACAAGTTTAAGCTAGCCTATTGTGATGTTATACCCAGGAACAAACTTTTTGTGCATACCTATCCTAGTATCTATGTCATAAATTGTTGTAACGAAGGAAAGCCAGGTATACATTGGATTGCATTATACGTGCAGTCCAAGACTATTTCTTATTTCTTCGATTCCCTGGGGCGGTTCCCTGAAGACTACGGATTGCACCTACCCAATACAGTTTACGTCAACTCTCGAGTACTACAACACGGTCCCACCTGTGGACATTTTTGTTTATACTTTCTATACCATGTTAATATACTATCTATAGACACTATTATGAGCAAGTTCACTTCTAATCTACCCGCTAACGATAAAATTGTTTTAAGATTTGTAAAGTTGTTGAAATAAAGGAAAATTTTGTGAAACTATTTCATTTCTCTAGTGTCATTTCACAAAGCATCATGGTTCGGCATTATTGGAGATTCATTGACAGAGTAAGCAAATATTTTCACGATAATTACGCGGAATTAACCAGCATAATCATATTATATCATGTTTTTCTAGTATGTCTGTCCCATTGAAAACTGTCGGTTTAGAACATATAACACGCGGCAAATGAGGAGACATCAATTTCGAAGGTACTGACAAATAGTTTTAAGTGGGCAAATTATAATTACCTTTTCTTTTCAGGCATGAGTGTCAAAATTGCGGATTGAAATTTCCTGACGTCACCCGCCATCATTGCGAGCCACGTGTTCGACAAATTGGTGGAGGGGAGCTTGAATTGGAACCATTTTTTGAATATGGTTCGGCTCATCACGACCGGCTGCATACATATAGATGTGATCAAGTAAACGGAATAATGGACTTGTCTGACCTATTTACATTTCTTCAACCTCACGTCATGAGAATCATTAGATCACTTTTGATTGAATATAACGGACTTCGGGTCGGATTTGTCACTAACATTAAACTACACCAACCTATTCATAACATTTACCGAGACCGATATTTTGTCTCGCCCGAAATGATTCTAGTTCACGAAAACTTTATAACTGACATATACAGATTCGCCCTTCAACACCAAATTGGCATTCTTGAATTATTTACACATGAAAGCTCTGGATGGACTGTAAGCGGGATTAACTTTTTTGACATTAACACTGCTAGATATGTTCCTATCGCAGCTAATGGCTACCTACCCACACCAAAAGAATTTAAAAAAACACGAGGATTACTTAACTTTCGAAACAATGATGACTATTGTTTCGCTTATTGCATTGTTGCTAGATTCCATCCTGTACATCGCCGAATGCGTGATAAACAGAAACCGGAAAACTACAGACAATTTTTTTCAGATTATGACTTTAGTATGCTTAAATTTCCAGTCGCAATATGCAATTTATCAAAATTTGAAGACAAGAATAATATGAGTGTCAATATATATCACTACAAAGGAGAGACTGTGTTTCCGGTCCTAATTACCAAAAAATTAATACAAAGGGACAGGCATGTAGATCTTTTGGTAATAGAAAATGCTGAAAAGCAACGACATTACGCCTTGATAGAAAATCTTTCAGCCTTACTTGGAAACAATCATGCCAAATATGACGTATGCAGATATTGTTTATGTAAACGGACAGTTGCATCGACATTAATAAAACATGAAAGAAAATGTAGACCTGGTCATATCAGAGAAGTCGAAATAACTCCCCTTGCCGATCCCGATCCTAATGAGGAATATGGAGATTATGGATCTGAATCTGAATACGGAGAAGAAGAGGAGCATGTTGATGTAGACTCTGACCAGGAAGAAATCCCAAATAATGACGACCCGTCGTATGTTGCTTGCCGATACTGTAACAATAAATTTAATAATCTTTCTCCATTAGACAGACACGAGGCCATGTGTTCTGCTATTAAAGGTCCTGTTCTCAGATTTCCCTACCAAAAATATTTAGAATTTACTAAATTTGGACAAATACTTCCAGCGAGCAGCATCGGTTTTGCTGACATTGAGGCGTTTCTTGTCAGAAATGGAACCATAAGAGGTCAGACAATTATTCAAGATGAACACGTTGCGTGCATGGCCGCATATGTAATCGTATCCGAAGAACAAATTGAAAGCTATGCATTATTTGAGGATGATAACCCTGTGGAAGCTATGATTAGAGCATTACTACATGAGGCTGATGTCTATTTGGAGAAAATAAAGCAGAATGAAGAGATGGAGATGACTCCTGAAGACAAAGAAGCCTTTGATTCAGCAACAGAATGTGATTTGTGCAGCAAAGAATTTAATATTCCGGAAACGGAAGGGTATGATAAGGAAGAAAAAGTAGAATTATCTAACCGCCATCATGCCCACTCTAATCAGACATATAAAGGTCGATACTATACTACCGGGAGTTACATTTCAGCATTATGTACCAAATGCAATATGCAAGTAGCATTCAAGAAACAGCTGTGGGTCCTACTACATAACGCAGTACGTTATGATTTAAAGATGATTATCCAGGCCCTTTCGACCCCTCGTTTCTAGAAGAAATGAATGTTGAAGTACTGGCCCGATCCAGGGAACATTTTCTGAGTGTTACCATTGGCCGAAAACTTCGAATAACTGACAGTTTACAGCACATGAAAGCCTCTTTATCCGATCTTACTCGAAATTTAAGAAGCAAAGGATTAGAGGGTTTTACTCACACAAAATCATTTTTCAGCCATTTAAGCCCCGAATCTATTGATAAAGTGTTACAAAAGCAGCCATTCCCTTATTCATGGCTTACAGGCCCGTCGGCGTTTGAAGCACTAGAATTACCTGAACGACGATACTTTGACAATGATAACAAAAGAGCCTATATCAGATTCTGATTTTCAACACGCTCATGAAATGTGGGACATATTTGGATGCCAAAACTTTAAAGATTTTACTCGTAATTACCTTTGGATTGATTGTCTTCTTTTAGCTGACAATTTTATGAACTTTAGAAAGGAAATGATATCAAACTTTCACTTGGATCCTACCTATTCGCTGACAGCCAGTTCTTATACATTTCAAATATTTTTGTACAGCTCGAAAGTAGCAATTGAATATATTAGAGATATGGACGTGTATCTATTTGCTAGAGCTTCATTAAGAGGTGGAATTACTCTTTCTAATCAAAAATTTTCAAAATCCAACTACAGAGATTTGAGTAAATATAACGACCCTGACAAACCCGAAGCGGGCATATTTCTTCTTGACCAAAATGCGATGTATCCTACGCAATTAAAAAACCATTGCTTTCCTATTGGCGGCTACGAATTCCTGTGTGAAAATGAGTGTAGAAACTTTGACTTGACAAGCTTAGGCGCTGAGGAAAGTGTCGGCCATTTTCTGGATGTGGACATTGAAATTGACGATCCTCTTCATGTAGCGTACTACTTTCTGCCTTTATGTCCCGAGAAAAGAAAGATCAGTATCATTCACTATTCAGAATATCAAAAGGAACTAATTGATCAAGTTGGACTCAAAAATGTAGATGCCGCGGAAAGGCTACTTTTACATTTTTTCCCGAAAAAGAATTATTTAGTCCATTACAAACTATTACAATTTTATCTATCTAAAGGCATTCGAGTTGTTAAAATCAATAGAATTCTTCGGTTTCGTCAAAGCAAATACCTATCCGAACATGTGTCCAACCTCCTAGACATGCGCAATAACACATCATTTGAAACCGAAAAATTATTTTGGAAAATTCTTGTAAATTCACTTTACGGAATCACACTATTATCCCCGGAGGCCTTTATCGATCTTCGTATTTGCATGGACGCGGACACATGCGAAAGATTGGTTGCAAGTTGTAGATACCATTCTCACTATCTTGTTAAGAACCGAAATGACATTAGTTTCATTCATCTTAAAAAGTGTACAGTTCTATACAGATCTCCTTCATTGATTGGGTCGACCGTGACGGAATTTGGTCGCTTAGATTTGTATTCTTTCTACTACGACGTTCTTTCCCCGCATTTTAATAACCGGATTCGTTTACTGCACTGCGATACCGACGGACTGATGATCAAAGGCGAAGCAGCACCAGGAAAAACAATGGTAGATATGCTCAAAGGGCTATCTGAACATATGGATTACTCCAATATAGATCCAGGATCGTATTATGGGGCTTGTGCCGATAAAAGTAAAAAGGGAATGCCTGGAAAGTGGAAAATGGAGTTTAACGGAAGCCGTATCTTTAGAGTCAGTTTCTCTAAAAATTAAACAGTACAGTTTACTACTAGAAAATGATGACGAAATTAAAAAATCGAAGGGACTCAATAAAGGGGCAATGAGGGCCATTACACACAAATCGTATAAAAGGGTCGCTCTGAAAAATAAAATCAAGTATGTAAAGATGTCCCTTATCCGCTCAAATAAACAGCAGTTGTTTACTATGGTCGTCACAAAACTCGGATTACATTCGTTCTCAGCGCATCGGTATCTCCTTCCTGACAGAAATAACTCGAGACCTTTCGGGTTTAATTTTGACTACAATCATCTTATTGAGGATGAGACTTATCCCAATGAAACTGTAACGTCATCAGAAGATGAAGATGATATAGACCAAGACGAAGATGGAAATGAATTAGTTGAAGCCTGACCATGGAACTGGACGCTAATTTACATTTTCCGTATTCCTTAATTATTTCAGGTTTGTAGTATATATATTATTATTATTACTGTATCTATTATTAATATCTGTAAATAAATGTACCTATTCATTAGGGTGTTCTGGTTCCGGAAAGACTCAATACATCCTTGAATTATTGCGTAGGAGAAATGAAATCCATTCTGTAAACATAAAAAAAATATACTATGTGTATCAACAATGGCAGGATAAGTACATGCAAGTAAAAGACCCAGACATTATTTTCATAGATAGCGTATCTGAAATGAAGACTATGATTGAGGGAGACAGTCCAGAATTGAGACATTGCATAGTGGTGTTTGATGATTTAATGTGTTTATTTTCTAAAGAATACAATGCATTTTTAATTAACACTTTTATCGGTAAAGTGCATCATCTAAACTTTTCTGTCATTCTATTTTTACAAAATTCTTTTGCAAAAGGAATGAGGGACGTAAACATTAACACTAATTACTTCCTCCTCGGTGCATATCCACGTGATACAACCTTTATTACCAGATTAGGAACTCAAATATTTCCAAAAAAGTACAAGCATTTGGAGTTTGCGTATGAGTATGTTACTCAAAAGCCATTTAGTTTCTTGTTTGTGGATTTACATCTTCGAACCCATAAGAATTTAAGGATCCGAAGTAGTATTTATCCCGATGAAGCAATCGTGTTTTGTCCATTATAATGGATAAGGCTCATGAGGAAGCAGGGGTTCCTAAAAGAGCTCTTGGAACGTAAAAGTCTCACCAAAAGTATCAAAAAGCCACAGAACAGCAATTAGTGGTTATTGCTGAATGTTATTTAAATTCCGATTTGGAACATAAGTGTATAAAGAAGCATAAAAAGAAGGTCAAAGACTTTAGTCAAACTAAATTTACTCTAAAGAAACTAAGAAAGTATTTCTTGTCGAATCAAGTCATAGTTAAAGCTGTTGTAGGGGTCATATTAGCAAGAATCCTTGAACATAGCATAGATACTGTGTGTAACTCTTAGCATGGCTCGGCTCTATCGTTTAGTACCTGTTTCCCAAATGACGCAAAACACGCAACACGAACAGGATAATGAGGATCGTATTTATAATATTCTGCAGTACATGTCCAACAACAAAAAACCAAGGGCAGAGCGACTTCTTAAAGCTTTGTCTGCTATACCAACCTTTACATGGAATAAATCTGGAGAGATACAATATAAAAACATATTAGAAAAAAACTCACATATTGTGGATCTTGTTACTTTCGCAACTCGTTTACTCCCTAGCAAAAACACTGCTGTTCGAGGCTTACGCACTTTGTTAAATGTAATCCTTGAAAATAACATCCCCATGGACTTACTATCCACGCAAATAAAAGCCATGCTACACCGTCCACAATGGAATCAATTCCAATTTTAAATATGACGGAACCACAACTCCGGATTCTGACGCCTGCCGAAGTCCAAGAGCACTTGGACGCCCTAAAACTGGTTGCAAAAAAAATTGCTCATCTGAGCATGCATTGGTAAGTAAATCTTTTTTATGTTTTTATTAGTGATTTGAAACTATTTAATTGTCACTAACTTACAGGTTCTATTGCTTCAAAAGAAGCAGTTGGAATGACAGTTCATTCCCATTTGAGCTGACCAATAAGTGGACAAAACTGCAGGCCTTGTTTAAGGCGGCTAGGGAGTTTGAGCCGAACGGTAATCCCATCACGGATTACAAATACTATGCCGATGATAATGGATTTAAGAAACGAACTTTTGGAACCATGTTCAGGGCCAAGAAAATCCAAAACATTGAAGAACTCTTCGACATTGTCCAGTAAGTAAATGTTATGAATATTTTTAATTATTATTAATTTTTATGTTTTTGATAGCGAGGACTTTATGTTTACATTCGGAACCATGCATCCCTACAAATGGCTGCGAAGACGTCGAATCAAGTCAGAAGAGTAGGTAATGGAATTAATTAATTATATTGTAATTTCAGGAGAAAATGCATTCATATGTAGCCGACAGCCGCAGCTACCGTGCAGAAATGCACAGCCGGAAAACCGAATTGCTATTTTGGAGCTGGAAGAAGAATGCGCGAAAAGAGCGAAAGTTACAACTTCTGAAATTTCACCATAATTGTCATTTCATTACATTGAAAAGAATAAAATTGTTAAAAATATTCCTTGCTGTGTCGTTTTACTTGCATATAATTATAATGGTTTCCATAATATAAGATTGTCATACTAGATACAACAACAATAGAATGTGTCATAATTGTAATTTTATAAAACTGGAAAAATTTTAATTGTACTTCTTGTTTGCGTGTTTTGTTACTTGCATATAATTATGGTGGTAGGCAACATAAATAAGATTATAGATATACGTATAGAGTGTAAGATTGTCACATATAACCCTTATATGCATATAAGGGTGTGAAATATCATGCATGTATTAATAGACTACAATCCATATTCACAATATTCAATACATGTGAGATTTGCTTTAGATATTCACAATGCATGGACAGCCCACCCAAGCATCTCCAGACGGTAATTTGACACTTTTGTTTGTCGGAAAAGATGCTGACTAGGTGTCTACGATTCTTTCTCAACCGACTGTGAGTTTTACTGTTAGCCTGATTAGTCTGATTAGAGTGAGCGGAATAAAACATGAAGTTTTTTATTTTATTGTGCTGTATTACTACAGCAGTAAGTTATTGTAGGGAGTTTACTACCTGTACATCTTGTACTACCCGTGGAGGGTGCAAGTGGTTTCTTCTTTTAGATTCACCTGGTGTGTGCGGAACCAAGGCCCGAAGTAATTGGCATGTTTATCGGATTATTTCAACAGAGACCAAATGCAAATGTAAGTTTAACATAATAAAATATGGGCTTTAGAAAAATTTATGTACATAATATTAAAAATGTATGTCATGCAATTGCAGTTACTACTGCAACTCCTGTGACGACTCGTGCTCCTATTCCTATTTTACCTTTGACAACTACTCCCGTCCACTCTCCAAAAACTATTCGACCGATTCTGTTGACACCTCCGACTACTGTCCCGACTCCAACAACTATTCGACTAACCACTGTCCCACCTCCAACAACTATTCGACCGATTCTGTTGACACCTCCGACTACTGTCCCGACTCCAACAACTATTCGACTAACCACTGTCCCACCTCCAACAACTATTCGACCAACTACTGTCCCGACACCCGCCCCACCTCCAACAACTATTCGACTAACTACTGTCCCGACTCCAACAACTATTCGACTAACTACTGTCCCGACTCCAACAACTATTCGACCAACTACTGTCCCGACTCCCGCCCCACCTCCAACATCAATTCGACCGACACTTGTCACATCTCTTAAAACTATTCGACCGACAACTGTCCCGACTCCCGCCCCACCTCCAACAACTATTCGCCCGACTCATGTCACATCTCTTAAAACTATTCGCCCCACTCCAGTGACACCTCTAACGACAAAGGTCCCGATGCCCGCCCTACCCACAACAGTTCGATCAACACCTGTCCCATCCACGACTACAATTCGACCGACTCCTACTACTACCTCCCCAACAACCATCCAGACTACAGCTGCTGCTAGTCCCCATCCGACGAATCCTGTCCCTCCTGTGATCACATCAACCTCTCCACGAGTGGTGGCTACCCGCCCAACTTATGGCACTACCAACGTTTCAATTCCATCACCAACGACTCCCGGCCCAACTGCATCGGTATCCACGTCGTCACCCTCAAATGATTCTCCTACAATCAAGATTCCATCACGTCGTATGCAGGGTAGAAAAGGTATGTGCCCCTTTCTTGTCTTAATTCGGTAGTTCGGTACTAACTAAACTACTAATATGCAGGTTTTACGGATGGAATTCGTTTCAAAATTCATTTACTGAAAAACCTTGTAAAGTCTATGTGTGATACCTACAACGTAATACATATCTACAAACGAAACAAGAAATTGCCTCCATCGACAAGGCGATACCTGTCACGGTGGAACAAGCTGTCCCCTGTGCGCAAAATAAAGTGCCGTGCAACCACCCTTAAAGCTAACCTAAAAAATGTTATCTATTCCTCATGTGGAACTAAATATTACCTAACCTGTTATTTAGATTTAGAAATCTTGCTGACCTCGACTAAAAACCAGTTAGACAACTGGAACCGAATGAACTTTGTTTATGCAACTGACGTATGCTTGACATTCCAATTTTTCCCTGAATGTTATTAATTTTATATTAACTACTTAAGTGGAGTAGGTATAGACTTTATTACAAGTAAAAGAAATGAAGTAATAGTAAATAGTAAATAAAAAATTACTTTTTTAAAAATATGGATATCCGGGGTCGGGGGCAGAAGTATCTTGTCTCTTCTTTTTGAACCGGTCGCGTCTGGACTTTCCAGGCTTGATAATGTCTTTTTTGATTTTCTTTATAACCTGGTCCCGTTCCTCGAGGTTGTTGAAGAGTTTTTTCTTTCTGCCCCTCCTTTTTCTGTTACGCATTTTCCTTGCCAAAGTATGCATAACTTTGTCGTCGTGTTTCGGGATCCTTTTGAAATCAGTCCCCGATTCTATTTTCTGAAATTCAATAGATAAGTTAGACATGGTTAATTTAATTTTTTATATGTATGTGGTTACTTACAAGTTTGTGCCACTGTTCCTTTTCAGCTCGTTCGGTGTCAATTTTCTAGCAAGCAAAAAATTTGCATTAGTAAAAGTAATATAGGTACATATTACAGTACTATAATATATGGGCACATCACAGTACTATAATATAGGGACACATTGCAGTACTATTACAGTCTATAATATAAGTACATATTACAGAGCTATAATATACGTACATGTTACAGTACTATGTGCATATTACATTAATGCAATATAGGTACTTACTTGTTTCTGTTTGAGTTCCTGTTCATGGTGCTCAATAACATTAGCGGGGTCGTTTGGTTCATCTTCCGATTCCGACTCCGGGGTCACTTCATCTGCATAAAGTGAAATATACCCGCCAGCAAGGACTTCTTCCTATAAAGACTTCATATTAGGGAAATTTATATACCAATATTTTTATTTGTGAACTTACTTCGTCGGTCTCCGCCGAATCCTCTGCGTCAGTGTCCTCATGTTGCTCTATCTAAAGAAATCATAAGTATGACTGTAGGTACATGTACAAGTGTAAGTAGTCAGTGATATATATTTACATACCTCGTCACCGAGTTCCTTTTCATGGTCCTCAACAACATTGCCCGGTTGCATCTCACTCTCTTCATAGTCAGACTCGTCTTCAGCAGCCACTTCATCTGCATAAAGTGAAATATACCCGCCAGCAAGGACTTCTTCCTATAAAGATTTCATATTAGGGAAATTTATATACCAATATTTATATACCTATATTTATATATGTATATAAATATATACGTATACGTACTTCGTCTGTCTCCTCCATGTCTTCTTGTTGTACTGTCTGAAAATTGTCTTCCATCTCCGAATTCCTGAAAATATAATATTTTAATTAGTATTTCATTTATGTGTGTGTGTGTGTGTGTGTGTGTGTGTGTGTGTGTGTGTGTGACTTACCCGGGTAGCGAACGTAAATAATTGGAGACGTCCCGTCGGTCCAAAACAACGAAACTGTAAAACAAAAAAATTTATAAGTCCCAAAAATTTGAAAAAATCGGGCGTGGTGGTCCCGTCTCCGGAAGATATCCAACAGATATCTTCCGTACTCAAAAAGGGAGGGAAATACCGGAGCCTTCCGACTCTAAGACCCAGTGCTGTCGTCAAAACTCAACGACCCGGTGCTGTCCTCAAACTCAACTTAATAGCCGAGAATCGGTACAGGCAACCAATGTGGGAACGGTATTTAATAGGGACACAAACACGCCGACCACCGAGATGTTTTCACCAACACAAGAGACTGAATCTCACCAATCCTTTAGATCTGCTTCTTGATGCATTTTCCAATCTGCAAAAGAAACAACAACCATACTCTAGTACAGGTATTATGTACATAAATAAATAATCTACCTATGTATGTATGTATATAGTCGTGCATATTTATCATGTACGTAAGCACATACTATGTGCGCTGCAGCCAATACGGCCGGCTACGGGCGGCTACGGCTGGATAAAGCCGGCTACGAGCGGCTACAGGCCCTCAGTAGGAGGGCTACGGGTGGGTACGGGCGGCTACGGGCCCTTAGTAGGCGGTCTACGGGCGGGTACGGCCGGGTACGGGCCCTTAGTAGGTGGGCAACAGGCGGCTACGGCTGCGTACAGGCAGCTACGGCCGGGTACGGTTGGCTACGGGCGGCTACGGGGCTTAGTAGGGCATCTAAAGGCAAGTACGGCCGGCCACGGGCGGCTACGGGGCCCCTAAGTAGGTGGGCAATGGGCGGCTACGGCTGCGTACAGGCAGCTACGGCCTGGTACGGTATAAAAGAATGCATGTCATTATATTATTTATGTCGAAAAAAGTAGTCTGGGAAGACCAGTATTTTCTATAGGTAGGTACATTATAGTTGTTTAAATCCAAACCCTATTCTTTACGAGTCGAGCAAAATAATACCTTGAAACCAAGGCCAGGTCATGTTTTTATATCATAACTATGCATGCATACCATTTTTACTTTTTCTTGATTTCTGCCTGTTATTTTAACTCGTTTGTACTAAAATCATGGATGTGATGTGCACATTTTTGCACATACAGCTGGAGGAAGTACTACTTAGGTTTGATTTCCTCTCATGAATGGTCAATCAGCAATGCACTCAGTCATCGCTTGTACAGGGCCGCCGTCAGAAAAATATTTCGTGAGGGGGCCCGACAAATAATAATTGAAAAAAGATACCATATTTGCGCGAAGCGCGAAAAAAGTTTTGGGTTTTAAGGCAAAAATTCCTTTCTTCGATTACGGGGATACTCTACAGTAAGTGATAATTAAATGAAAACTAAAGGAGACATTTGTAAGTTTCCCCTCTTAGCTGGGTTTAGAGTGTCACTTTCCCTTTTACTTGGAAAATGACCATTCAGTTAATCAAGACTTCCTGTATTCTATTCTTATTATTTCATAATCAGAGAGTCGGAATCTAATTTTTGAAAATCACCTTAGCTACTAGCTAATTTTAATTTAAAATCCCTCTCCTTCCTCTTAGCATAAAACTGTACATCAATTCGGTGTATTAAATTTGTGACACTCAAAACCTCGGTTTATAGAATAAATAATTATTTATTCATGTACCGGGTGTCTGATAATTACATGAAAGTGTTCTAAGTCCTATAACTCCTGAACAGAGGCTGCTATGAAAATGAGATAACCACCATTGAAAAGACAATCGTATTTTCAACAAAATGGGTTATAATAATAATTTTGGTGACTCTTATTACAGGGTCAGCATTTCGACATAAAATATCAAAATAGCCTATAATTGTGTGTATAATTGGAACGGTGACACTTTTAGGAATAGTAACTTAAGCTTTCGATGATAATGAAAAGTGATAGATAACATTCAAAAGAGTACGAAAATAGTTATAAAACTATTTTACCCTCTTGGTTTAGACATTAGACGTTTAGAAAAAATTAAGACTTTAAACACCACATTGGCATATTGAAAGAGCGAAATGAAAGACATTTTATCGTCCGAAGGAAACCAAACGTCTCAGGTCATTAATAAATTGTTTACATCAGTCTGTAGCTGATACAGAATGAATTTCCTTTTGGATTTTTCTGAGCTAGCCCGATTGGGTTCCAATGATCATTATTGAAAGGTAATGAACTAATGCAACATTTAAGAGATGCAGAATTTTCTGAAAAAGAACACTTGGTCTGAGAGCTGCCCTTCAAGACAAATAATTTTAACTGTAAATCAGAATCCTAAACGATGGACTAGTGTCTAGAGGAACGACTGGAACGGCCCAGCACTTTTAGTAGTTTGTACAGCTTTGTTAAAATTTGTGCAGAAAAATCGTTACCAAAATCACAGAAGACGGAAGCGAATTAAATAAGTAATTTTGTGTTTATTTGAGATTTTTAACAAGGGAAATTGGCCTTTGACTTTCCCATTTTTAATGTGTGTAACGAAGGTTTTTAAAAATTATTATTATAGCCCATTTTGTTGAAAATACGATTGTCTTTCCTATGGTGGTTATCTCATTTTCATAGCAGCCTCTGTTCAGGAGTTACAGGGCTTAGAACACTTTCAAGTATTTATCAGACATTTTAAATATGTAAAAATATTATTTACGTGTACTTTGATAGTCCTTTGAGTTTTCCAAATCGTATATACCAACAGGGGATCCACGATCCAAGTCCCTCTTCTTATGCAGGTCACTTAGAAAGATACATACAAGGCATTTTAAAATCTCTCCCTTTCTCCTTAGAATAAATTGACACAAAACTGCATACCCTAAATCGCCCATCACTGAATTTTTGATTGTAAAGATCCGCTCAATCTAAAATTTTACTTACCTGATTTACAGTTGAGTTATAGAAATTGCAAAGTGCGTAAAAATGTGTAATGGCGGTCCCCCAGCTTTTCTGTATACAGATATACTTATAGTATACTTATAGTATATCTGTATCAGTATCTCTATATACAAACATAAACAAACCTTTCCACGACAACTATTCAAATGCGTTGCCGGGAAAGGTTTGTTTACACTTTGTAATAAGAGAATAAAGAGACTGCACGGAGTCCCTTTATTATTAGTTTCTAATAATTCTACTTTGGGGGCTTTTAACGATGTAGTGTATGAAAACCACTTGTGGGAAAACGATTGGATCTTCCAGAAGATTATGCAGGACTAGTTTGTACAGATTTCAGTTAATCATCTTCCCAAAGCAGTGATATTGAGGGCAACTCCAATACTACAAGTTTAATCTGAGGATTTAAGTCTATGACGTACTGGAACTGGGATAAACATCCCTCACTAGCAAGTAGAATGGACGATTCTATTTGCTACCGTCAATTTAATTGCAATGACTGCATTCGCTGGATTTGCAGCTGGCATGGCACGACATGTCAACCATGGAATAGAACCGTCCAAAATTGTCAACAGACGACAACGACAGAAGCAGCAACAACAACACAGACATCACCAGTGGAAGCAACAACATCGGCAGTGGAAGCAACAACATCGGCAGTGGAAGCAACAACATCGGCAGTGGCAGCAGCAACATCACCAGCGATGGTATTTACTACAGGTAAATGAATTCGGACTCAATTTTCCAAAATACATATTACAATCAACCAACAGTGGACAGTCAACGATTATAACACTAAATTATCCCGTACTCCACCTACCATCCCTCTTCCTATCTGCAAGCATCATCTAGTCTTTTTAACCAATATCCAAATTCATCGTGAGTACAAGTCATGGCACCTGTAATTTTGGAATAAAAATAGTTACATGTTAATGTTATTTTATAGGTGAAGCCATCGCGGCGGGTATGTCAGCGTTACTGGCATCAGGCCTGATTGTTTGGGGAGTGTGGCGGTGGTCCAGGCGACGAAACCGCCTCCAAAACGGCCTGGTGAGGGGAGCCGAAGCCCCTGCAGTCGATCAGCCCTGGGAACCGGAGGAGCCGGACGATCCCGCTGAGCCGCCACGGGAACCGGCAGAAGATTCACCCAGGGGCCCTGCTGAAATTCCGCCCGGGGACCGCCTGAAGATCCGCCCAGGGGACCTGCAGATGATCATCGGATGGAATGGGCTCCCAGCCCATCTCCATTAGCAGTAAGAGTCGCCGCCCTTACTCCGCCGCTGCCCCATCCGCCCCCTCTGCAGCGTAGACCGGAGCCTCCACCCCGACGCCAAACGCCCAGTAGAAGAGGGCGGGTATTAAATCCAGCTAGGTTGGATCCGTACTTCATCCGGCCGCGGGAGCGGATTCAGCTCCCCGCAAAATTAAAGGACTATGTCCTTGATTAAGGTTGACTCGACGATGTGCAATACTTTGATAACACGTCTCCGTGGGGAATAAAAATTTTTTAAAACATGTACCACATATTTCTCAAAAGTCCCCACATTTTTTAAAATTTATTAGTTTTTGGAGTAGAAGTACATGTGAATTTGATAAACTCGGTTATCTGTTGGGGTAGAATCTAGCACACAAGTATTTCTTTAGGCCACCCATCACAGTAACAAATAATTCCAAAAATCATCGGTACTTCACTAAGGTTTTTATTTAATTCTACAAAAAAGGCTAGCAAATTGGCACATCAACTCTTACTAAAAATATAAATTAATTTGTCGATTTAGCGGAACTAATTTGCATTTGAAGTCTTGAAATGCTAATTAATACGTACGATTATTACAAAATGTCCTCCTTCGCTAATCATTACCATTCGTTCACCAATAATCAATTTTTAGGTGAATGTCTATTATTGTTTTGATGTTATAATAATTTATGAAACAACTCATTTCGGTAGTTTAGAGGAAGTGAGCATGCATATATTACGTGTGTAGTTGTTGGGGGGAGGAGGAGGTGTTACAGTCAGCAATTGCGTTACAAATTGGGGAGGGGGGTTTTGCATTACGTAATGAATGCAAGTTTCCTAAGCTCTACTACCAGACATACATGGATAGATTGGTAAATTTATTGCTTTATAATATAAGAGATAATATCAATATTTAATTGTAAAATACTGGGTCGTCGTGTAGCTAATGTAAATTAAATAAATTAAGGGCCCGGCGCCCTCTTGTGCCTATATACTGCGACTAGCAGCTTGTTTTTTGGCTCCAAGCTTCGAATTTAATTTTGGTCTACAACCTTCATATTGATCTACACACACAAACGTATCCATTTTATCTTGATCCATTTTGAAATATTAATTTCATTAACAAAATCAATAAATGCTACATTAAAAGTTTTTGCCCTTCAACCGTGTGCAAGTGCATGGTATATAATACCATACTTATGTCATTACGATAAATATTATAATATTAAAAGAGTACGTATACTATGTAATAACAATAACATAGTTTTAACTTATCACAAAACTTTGAGGGCTAGACTGCCTAATAATAAATAATCTCTATATATAATCGCAGACTTGATAAAGCAATAAATTTACCTGTCTATATATATATATATGTACGTGTGGTAGGGAGAACCCAGGAAACTTGCATATATAACGTTACGCAAAACCCACTCCCACCATGTGAAACGCAAGTGCTGACTGCAACACTTTTGAATACCTCCTCCTCCCATTAACTACGCACGTAATATATGCAGGCTCCTTAAAAGCAAAATGCGCAAGTCCAACAGTCCAATTCCTCTAAACCACCAAAATGAGTCGTTTCATATTATTATGATAACATCAAAACAATAATAGAAATTTACATAAGAAGGTTGAATGGTGAGTGGTGATGGAATGGGAATGATTAGCGAAAGGGGACATTTCGTAATAATCGTAATGTGGCTTATTAAATAGAATTTCAAAACTTCTAATTCAAATTGGTTCTGCTATATCGACAAACTTACTCAATTTTTTAGTAGAGCTGGGTATACTTTTTACTACCCTCTTGATTCCATTGGGCCAGTTGGACCATCTTTTTGTAGAATGAAATAACAGTACTGGGAGCCAGAGCCACGATTTATTCTATAAAAATATTTATTCGTAAGTTTGTACTTATGGGATTTGTACGGTTTTCCAAAATCCCACGGGGAATCTTATTTATTTGATTTTGAATGGGAAACGTTTTGGTAACTTTGTGGGAGTTTCTTCGAAAATAGAGTTTTTCATTGTTCCCTGTATTTGATTCTACGAACTACAGTTATTAATTTGGTGTAGGAAATTCCTTTTTATCAGGAAGTTGGGGCTGCAGCTAATTTTTCCAACCACTGTACAGCACCGTATTTAGAAGTCGATTTTGGAGGGGGCAATGACGTCATACACTTATATGCTTTTGGCATATTCGCGCAAAGCGCGAAAAATTTTGGCTTATTTTGTTTAAAATGAGTCAAAAATAGCCTAAAGCGAAATATTTTGGTATTTTGAGAAAAAATTTTCCCTTTTCTTGGATTTTGGGTGGCTGCTCCCTATGCCCCCCTCAATACAGCCTTGCCACTGCAGAAAATAAAAGTATATTAATTAAAATATAATTTGTATTTACAAAATTAACATAATAACCTAATGGGATGTTTTTATTACTGTGATGGGTGGCCTGCTGAATTTCTTTTGAGTGCTAGATTTGCCCCTTAGCTGGGTTCACTAGTCTATATTATAATCTTAGACTTGAGAAAGCAATAAATTTACCTGTCTATGTCTGTACGTGTGGTAGGGTGATTCCAAATTCAAAATGCGCATGTTCACTTTTTCTAAGCCATCGGAGCAGCACGTAAAGTAAGTAAGTAAATATTAAGCAAGTTTGGAATTGGCATTGGACATTGGAACATACACAGTGCAGCCCAGATTATCCAATCAAACTTAAATTGTTTGTTTCATAATATGCAAAGCACTCTTTCCAATGCCTAAAACGCAACTCGAAAAACAAATTGTTTGTTTCATAATATGCAAAGCACTCTTTCCGACGCCTAAAACGCAACTCGAATGCGTGAATAGTGTCTGGGTTTGTGGGCAGCTGTGGCAGTGTAATTTTCCTTTTCGACTGCCATATCACACTTTTAAAAGAAATATTCAACGTGTTTTTCATCTAAGCAAATTAAGCCCTGGAATGTTAAAGATTAATTAGATTAATTAAGCATCTTAGTTCTGAAATTAATTTTTGACGGCGATTAATTAACCTCAAAGCTGGAGCTTCCGATATTTACAGTTAACGGGAAAAGAAGTTTATGTTCTGATTGTTTGTCCTTGTAATAAAAATTTACATCAGAAAGCTGAATGGTGAATGAATAGAAATGATTGGCGAAAGGGGAAATTTCGTAATGAGCAACTTCTAATCCAAATTGGTTCTGCTATATCTACAAACTTATTCAACATTTTTTAGTAGAGCTGGGTTTACTTTTGACTACTCGCTTGATTCCTTTGTTCGAGTTGGGACATCTTTTTGTAGAATTAAATAACAGTACTGGAAGCCCTTAAAATATTTATTCGTAAGTTGTACTCATGGAATTTGTACATTTTTCCAAAATCCCACGGGCAATCTTATTTTTTCTGATTTTAAAATGGAGCTCATGGTAACTTTGTGGGAGTTTTGTCGAAAATAGAGTCTTTCATTGTTCCCTCTATTTGATGCTACGATCTACAGTTATTATTTTGGTGTAGGGAATTCCTTTTGATAAGGAAGTTGAGGCTGCTGCTAATTTTTCCAATGTAGAAAATAAAAGTATATTAATTTAAATATACTTTGTATTTACAAAGTTAACTAACCTAATGCGATGTTTTTGAAATTGTTTTTATTACTGTGATGGGTGGCCTGCTGAAATTCTCTTGAGTGCTAGATTTGCCCCTTAGCTGGGTTTACTATTTCCAATAAATGGCATAACTGCCTACCGTACGTGAGTAAGTAAGTAGATGGACACTGAGTTCGGTTAAAGCCCAAAAAATCTACCTAATCTTTAATTAACATTATCTTAATGGTAATTGACAGACCAAAGCAAACTAATTAGCAAGCCAGTTTGATCCTTGATAAAAAATGGCCCAAATATCGAACGTCATAAGTGGATCATCACTAAAAAATATCATATTATCTGTCTTTTGTATCAATTTCCTATAATTAAGTTAAATGGATACATAATGTTTTACTGCTGGAGGGCTTGTGGATACAAGTAGCATTTAGAGTTGAGATAATTTCCCCCGCCTATTTAACAAATATTTTCACAACGATTAATAACTAAATAATGTTTTAACATAACACATTTAATAGATTGGCAGTCCATTTCAAAAATTGCATTATTCCAAACGACTTGACATCCTCAAACACGAATGCATTATTAATTTTTGGAATACCATTTTATTGCATATCTGTTCTAAGTTCTAAAGCATAAGATATTTTTTCTATTTCCGCTAAGCTAGAGTTTGTACAAAAATACCGAACAACGAAACCTCTGTCATATTTTTTTGTACGTGCACAATTTGTATTAAGTAATCGGTATTAAATATTATACTTGCCATTTAAGTTTACCTGGTAACCCTGAGACGGAGTGATAAAATCTGGGGTTGCCTCGCAATAGAGCAGAGCCAATTCTTTAAAGCGTTCAATAAATATTTTGGCTTCCAAATAACTTGCCAACATTCTAATTGCCCCTTTAAATTTGTATATCCTTTCTCCAAGTGTAATTAAAAGGCAATTACACTTCAAGATTGAAAACATTACTGCCAACTCAAACTAATTATGCGACCGAAGTTATGTCTGGAACTGATAAATAGTAATAATAAGGAGAAATGGCGATGGTAAAATTAGACATGTAGTGAGAGTGGGAAATGGGGAATACTTCAAGGCCTGCCCAAAATTATTAGCTTTATTCTTAATAAATTCCATTTTTCTACGTTTTCTTTGTGAATGTGTCCGTATGCAAAAGTAAGGTGTGAATGGCAATATCCGAAACTCTGTGGGGCATAATTAAATTCAAATTAGTACAAATGAGATTAAATCTATATTTATTCCTTATGACGTTAGACGAAAACCGATTTTTCCTTCATTTATCTATCAAGTTAGATTTAAAATAAATAAAAGTCTGTGCTGTGCTGTAATGGCATTCATTTTCTGGCATATTTACAGAAGGCAAGTCGTTACAAAAGCCGTAAAGCAGATATATAATATAATATATCGTGAAACACTTAAGAACGGAATAAGAAATTAGCCATGAAGAAAATAAATATAGTTTTGGGATTCATGACCAGCTTAATTCTATCAGTTTTTGTATCACAGCAGGTAAGAATTTTTTGCAAAATAATTTCAGCTTTTCTTTTTATAACAATAATTATATGTATAATTTTAGAACTGAAAGTAAAAGCCACTTAATCATTATAAACTTAGAAAATTCGTTTTAATGGCAATTTTAAATAAAGACAACTAAAGTTGGCAATTAAAATGTATAAAAACCGAATCCCTGTATTACCTACAATGCTAGTTCAAAACAATAATTTTTATATTTTAGTTCTCTGTTTTGCTTTTCCTGTTTGTTGGGAGTGTTTCTGCAGGACCTTTGGTTATTCGCAGCATAGGAGCATTTCAGACAAACCCTGTTGTTGCGATGTGGCCTGCCGATGATATCCGTCAAGATTCTGTATGTTTTTTACTTACATAATGGGCAAGTAGTGATCATTGAAGTATAAACGGTTACAGTTAAATTCTTCGAAGGCTTTTTCTTGGAACAATGGTTTATGGTTAAAATTAGACAGTATACACAGAAATTTCATTGAAGAAAAAATCATTCAACCTCTAAAATGTAAAAATAAAATAAAATTTACAAGGGGATAGATATTGTAAGATACTGTGGAGAGGAGATTTCCTTGTAATTCAAAAAAGTAAAGAGCCTGCTTAAGGAATAAGGAAGTAGTTTGAATTTTTGTATCTGTGATTCGCAATTCTCTTTAAAAATGACATTTAAAAAAAATGAATGCTTATGAGAATTGTAAATCTATCATAATATCAATGTTTATGTATGTTGTTATTATTTTATTATTATTATTCCAAACTTTGCAGGTGAAAGATACTCGAAATTACTTAATACTGCTAAGAGAGAAGAAAACTCCAGAACCAAAAAAAGAGTCAGCACGAATGAAGCGGACAGATTTCACAAAATGAATACATTCATTTTATCTTGATACATTTTGAGATATTGTTTTCATTAACAAAATTAATAAATACTACTTTAAAAGTGTTTGTCCTTTTTACTTTGTGTAGCTACATGATTTCTGGAACTGAAATAATAATATGGAGAAATGGCGATGGAAAAATTAGACATTAGTGAAAGTGGGAAATGGATAATACAGCCTTGCCTCCAAAAAATGATTAGTTTTATTTATCATAAATTCCATATTATTCTACATTTTCTACGTACACGTGTCCCCATGGAAAAGATAAAGTGTAATGGCGACATCTGAAACTCGTTGGGGCATAATTAAATTCAAATTAGTAGACATAAGATTAAATCTATACTTGTTCCTTATGACGTTAGACGAAAATTGATTTTCATTCTTTTATTTATCAAGCTTGATTTACCATAAATAAAAGTCAGCGCTGTACTCTAATGGCATCCATTTTACTGGCATATTTACCAAAAGGTAATTCATTACAAAAGCAGTAAAGAGGGTACGTATATACCTTGAAGCACATAAGAACGGAATCAGAACTTAGCCATGAAGAAAATAAATATACTTTTGGGATTCATGACCAGCTTAGTTCTATCAGTTTTTGTCTCACAGCAAGTAAGATTATTATAAATAAATTTCAGCTTTTCTTAATATTCAAATTTTAAAACAGTTATTATAAAATATCTTTTAATTTTAAAACTGAAAGTAGCAGTCGGGCTAAATCTTCACAAATTTAGAAAAGTAGTTTAAATGCCAATTTTAAGAAAAGACGACAAAAGTTGGTAATTAAGAAGCGAATCCCTGTATTGAAAAGTTGCATTGCTAATTCAAAAACATAATTTTATATTTTAGTTCTCCATTTTGCTTTTCCTGATTGTTGGGGGTGTTTCTGCCGGACCTTTAGTAAGCCGCAGCCTAGGCACTTTTCAGACAAATCATGTTGTTGCAATGTGGCCTGCTGATGATATTCGTCAAGATTCTGTACGTTTGTCACTTACACTATGGTCAGACTACAAGTAGTTAGTATTTAGTAGAGTATACACGGGTTGAAGGTGAATTCTTCCAAGTTTTTTTTGTTGGAACGAAGAATGGTTAACATGGACAGAATTAAATAGTATTCATTGAAGTTCCATTGAATTTCCATTGAACAAAAAATCATTCAACTTGCAAATATAAAAATGAAATGAAATTTACAAGGGGATCGATATTGTTAGATACTGTGGGATGATTAGTATAAGTGCTTGCTTAAGGAAATGGTTTGACTGATTGTATGTTTGCAATTTTTTTAATAGAAAAAATGACGCTTGACGAAAAAATGAATGCTTATGAGAACTACAAGTCTTTCATATCAATTTCTATATGTGTGTTATTATTTTTTTGTTCCAAATTTTGCAGGTAGCAGATACTCGAAATTACTTAATGCTGCAAAGAGAGAAGAGAAAACCTGTAAGAAAGCGGTCATCACGAATGAGGCGGACAGATTTCACAGAATGAATGCATCCATTATATCTTGACACATTTTGAGGTACTATTTTCATTAACAAAATTAATAAATACTACAATAATTTTTTTGCCCTTCTAATAGAGTGTAGGTATATGATTTATAATAGCACACTTTGGTAAATGGGTATTATATTGAACAAATATGTATAAAATGTAATAACATATACTGAACATTAATAGTATCACAAAATTTAGAAGACTGTATAATAAGTATAATAATTTCTAATAAATGGTGTAACTGCGTACCGTACGTGAGTAAATGCATTGCATGAATGATATGCTTAAGTAAATGGGTATACTTAGTTCAGCTAAAGCCAAAAAATCTGCCTAATCTTAAATTAACATAATGTTAATCGTAATTGGCAGACAAAAACAACCCAATTAGCAAGCCAATTTGATGCCTGGTTAAAAAGTGCATGGCTCAAATATCGGACGTCATATATGTGGATCGTCCCTAACAATATCACATTTGTCTTTTGTATCAATTTCCTATAATAAAGTTTCAAGGATACATAATGTTTTACTTCTGGATTGCTTGTGGATACAACAAGTAGCATTTAGAATTGAGCAAATTTCCTCCGCCTGTTTAACAAATATTTTGACAATGATTAATTACTAAGCATTGTTTTGACTTAACACACTTAATAGATTGATAGTGCATTCCAAAATAAAATATCATTATTTCAGAAGAATAAAGATTTGACATCCTCAAATACAAATGCATCATTAATTTATAGAGTGACATGTTATTAATATATCTGTACGAAAGGATAGGATAGTTTTGTAATTTCATTAGGCTACAGTTTGTACATCACCGAATTAGCGAAACCGCTGTCATTTTTTGTTGTATTTGTACGTACACAATTTGTTATACACTAAATAATAATTTAGTAATTGTATTGCACAATTTTTAAAGTTACAACTTTGAAAAATATATTTGAAATGAGTTCAATCGTACATATATCGGTGACAAACTCAGCCACGTACCATTTTTCTATAGTAATTGTGCACTTAATAAATTTTTCATACTACTTGTCCTGCATTCCGTTCAGATTACAGTTTTGCAAGAAATCGAATAAATATTGCATGAAAACAAACCGTTTGCAGAAGGTAATTGTTTTATTGCTTAAATTAAGCCCTAATAAATATTACAAGTGTATTTACTATATACATGCAATTGTATTATATTCATATTCTTAATTATAGCAAATAAAGGAATATAGTTGATTTAAAATATTATCTAGGTAATGTGTATCTTAGTACTAACTACACTCATGGCAACATTTATCATATATGATGCAAGATATTTTCAAGAAAACTTGCTTTCAAATCCGATAATGTTTTATGGAATATTGACTAACATTTCCCGCCTGCCACATGTAATATTATTTTGTCTGTTTTCATGGCTCCAAAGTAAAAACGTTCTGACTATTACAAACCAAATTTTCATTGGAAAACCAACAAGTTATAACGTATTGACTTCACAATCAATTTAATTTAAAACAAATTGAATTGAATGCATTATAATTTTTTCTAATTATTTCACAGCCTACAATTTGTTCTTATTTGTGGATTGGATTCAAAATCATTTTATGCTTGGTGATCTACCAGAGCAGGGTGCATGTAGGAATTTACTACGACAAGGAAAGAAATTCTGGATTTTACAAAAGTCTATATCAAGATAATTATCAAGGAATAATTCCCCCTCTTATACCGATTACAATAGCTAATGCAATTTTCCTATTGCCATTTGTTTTCTATTTCATTGCACACATGTTTGTAGTTAGTGGAATAGTTATCATTTATGAAATTATCAATACTTGTAACCCTCACAATTCCCAATCATCATTAAATACACAAATGAATATGCTTTATCGTTTCACTCGTGCAAAATCCATGGTATCAATAGTTAATAGCACTTTTGGAAAACTTTTCTTGTCCGAGTTCATTCTAACCTTCTTTTATGTAGCGATAGTAATGTATGATGCATTCAACATCAACTATGCATTAGAAAGGCGTCTCATCAGCGCAATTTATATCGCAGATTTATTTGCAACGTTCTGGTGGGCTGCAAATTGTGAATCAAATGTATTTACTATATTATTGTATAAACAATTTATAATTTGAATTATTGATTACGTAAACTGTTATTAATAATATTATAAATTAGATGAGAAAGTTCAGACAACTTTACATTGAAGATATAGCCCAAGAAATGATTGCGACTGAAAGGATTACATTTGAAAGACGGCAATATTTACAGAGTGTCTCTTGGTATATCCAGACAAGTTCTTTTGATTTGGGAGTCACAGCTGGTGATTTCTTCACTGTGACTTTCGGATTTCTCGGAGTGGTACATTTTAACATTACATAATATATTACATGTCTTGCTGGGAAACGTTAATGATATAATGTTTATAATTCTTATTTATTTGTTAATTATAGGCCATGAGTGTTTTTCTGACTTACGTACTTGTTCTTCTACAATTTAATGTATCAACATCACAAATTTACTCCAATTGTTCAATTTCACAAAATTAATTAGGATTTGTTAAAAGTTATACGATTGGTCATGGCTATAGTACATTTAAATATAATATTATTTACTAGTGTACTTTATTAAATATATTTTAATTTCAGTAACTGAAATTGCTAATGTTCTCATAAAATCATCAGTATGGTTATGGTTGTTTGTTATGAAATAGATTTGAGAAATGACAGCAATTAAATTGCGTGAAAGCAGTAAATTATAAATAGTGAAGTAAATAAATTAAGCAGTTTTTATTTGAAATAACGATCTACGGTCAATTTTTATATGAAGTCAAAAACCTGACTCATTTGACCAGCAGGAATGGTCAACACTTTCATTGTTCCCCTGCTGAGGCTCAAAATAAATCGAGGAATACTTTGATTGGTGACAGGTTCGTCTAAGCCAATTCGGAAATTCATTTTCTTGCGGGAACGTTTAAACTTTTTTAGGTAGCTCATTGTCGCTCCATTTTTGGGGGTGAGGAAACATTTTAGCATATCGCCATACATTTCTGTATATTTATTTAAAACTATTAAAATTACACACCAAAATATAGAAAGGGAAAATGTGAAAGGTAGTATCAAAAATAGTAGAACTGGGTGAAAAAACTGATATTTCTTAATCACTGTGACCCAGAAAACCATTATATATCGGGCCAATAGTGCTTGAATAGGTGCAAAAATCAAGCCAAATATTTGTTGTCCGTATTGTAGGATATATTTTATTATATTGTTGTACTTAATGACGATATCTGCTGAATTCCGAACAACTCCTTTGGATCTGTAGATAGGATTTCCTTTACTACAAATAATTATTAAAATTAATTTTTTAAATGTTGCACAATCTAACAATTTATACCTCACGGGCTCATTTTTCTAACACGGGAAATGCTAATACAAGGCGCCTCACTCGCTTTAAGCTTTCATATTTAGTAAGCCACTTACCGCAACATTAACTAGTATAGTAATAATGCATTCTCACCTGAAATGCTTCAATTTGTTTGATTTATTAAAAACATGGTTTCGAGTGGGAAATGAAAGAAGTGGGACATTTCCCAGTGAGAAAAGTGGGAAACAAAAAGGCCAAGTGGGTGGGAAAATGGGAAATAGAAAAATCAAGTGGGAAATAGACTCTAATTCCGCAAAAGGGCGACACTCATTTCCCACTAGTTCCCATTTCCCAAAATGGTGGGAATTCCCGGTGCCCAACAAAATTTGCTGGGAAATGGGAATATCCGAAACTATGATTTAAAATAATAAGATTGCTTTAAAAATTTAGATTTAAAAAACGTAAAGAATTTTTTTTAGTTATTTTATGACATTGCTACTCTAATTTTTAGGAAAGCAGCCCATAAAGTATAAATTGCTGGATCGTGCAACAAATATCCTGCACATAATAATATTTATGTCAAAACTTTAAAGTTGACAAATTAAATTAGTAAATAAAAACTGAAACCAATGAACTTAAATGAACTTACACCAGTTCCTTTACTAATGATTGAATTACTTCATTTAAAAGTAGAAGTATATCCAAGCCAATTATATTTATACACGCAGCAGGTGCTATCGTCAAAAAGATTAATGCTGCTAGAAAAATGAGTATAGAGAAGTGTTGATAGTTGTTTGGAAGTGCTACATATAGAAATACTGGTTCAGTAGTGGCTAATGTTACAGTAGTTATTACGGCAGCAGCAGTACAAGCATACGGAGTAGCATAGATTCCCCTCAATACTCTTACCAAAGGTTTGTTAAAAGTCTTTTGCTGAATCGGGATGAATTTATCTGGAAATAATTTTTTATAACCTTATTAATCAACTTACTATATTTAATGCAGAATGTAATCAATTATTAATTCCTTACCTTCAAAGTCGTAAATAATATGTAACAAGTTTGTTACTACCACTGCTATGTCTTCCGAACATTTTACCCACAAAATATACGCCATGAATATTAACCAATACAAAATAGCACAGATCATTGCCAAAAGGTAGGACAATGAATTAGCACCATTTTTTGAAAACCTGAAGAATTGAAACGTGAAATAAAGTCCCAATGTAAAGGCACCCAATGCATGATAATACAGAAACCGGACTTTATTTTTTTCCACTTTTAATGCATAATCTTTTCTGTGCCAAGTAAAGGGGCATGTTTGAAATAAAGATCCTAGATTAATCATATGCCCCAATTGGTCGAAGACCTCTTCTGGAATTAAATAGATAATTTTCTTCTTTTCTTCTTCGTTGACAGCAACATCGTTTAAGAAATTGAACTCCATGGCGTAGAATAGTAGGAAACGTCAGCAAACAAAGTGACCTTATCGGTCTTAAATAAACCACACATATATAAAACATTTTGGGGTACGGACGTCATGGGTAGTTTTGTGCCTGTAATCCAAAACTGCAATTTAAATGGAAAACAAATAGAAATGTAAATGCAGTTTAAATAAATGTATAATATTATGTCCAAGCAAAGTCCTTAGAATTCAAATTCAATGTCTTCTTTACTTTTAACTGTAGTTTATATTGGTATGTTTGAGCCTGATGCAAAGGCTCTATGTTATTTATTTATTCTCTTGTTTTATACAATAGCCGTTCAATAACAATTATTTTGATTCCTAGTACATAATTTTATTCTGTAAAGAAAAACATTTCTGCGGCTAAATGACAACATATTAGTATTGTTTTTGTTGCAATGCAAATAATAGAATAGGGCGGTTACAAAAGTATTTTTGGAACTGCATTGCCAGGAAAACGTTGTCATCAATAATTCAAGTCAGGGATGATGTACCGGCCACTAAATTGCTTACGATATTTTCCCTTTTATCTGCATTCCACGATTAAACATGTCCTCCCTTAAGAAACAGTTAGCATAAATCCATTTTTCGTTTACGGCTATAATACAAACATTTATCATATGACTAAAATATAAACGTAAACTGACGCATTTGCATGGAATAATTCCTTATGTGGCATGTCAAAATGTTTGTATCCATGATAGTCTTGATATTATTATTTCATTATCAAGCACACTGTGCGTGCTAGATTTCACCTAGTACAAGAATACCGACGGAATCCCATCCCATGCACATGTCGCACTATACGTTTGTCTAATAAACATGTGTAAGGGATGTCCTCCACCCACGTTTCGTCCACCCCTTACCAGCCATTCCGCACCCGAATCACACCACATTTGCCTAACCAATCTCATTCCTTCCTATCCAAATGAACCGAACCTTCATACGTTCAGACAATTGAACATCTCGTCAGTTCCCTCAGACTCGCGACACGATTCACTTCTCCTTCCTAAATTCTCTCCAACCCAAGTAACATTCAGTCTAATACCAAATATAGTCGTACAGTCAACTAAACCTAATCCAACTTGTACGCATTCACATTTATTTACTATTCGGCATGTCCATCTCTCACCTCATCTCATCAAAACTCACGATTCTATAGCACCCGGGCAGGTTTGCTCTTCCTTTGTTCCAACATAGGGAGCCAAACCCTTTACACATGTTGACTAGGGGACAAAAGTCAAAATGGGGCTAAAAGACACACTTAATGATGTAAAAATTGTCGCAACGTTTTATATTTTAGGTAGCCTCACCTTTTTTGTCCGAGTGGGTGGGCAGAGTTGTTTTATATATTACTACTTTGTGCCAGTTTGTGCTGTGAAATATGCCGTAGTAATAAATTTATCTCTATCCACATTTTATGACTCCGTTTCAGTCGACGTACGTAAGGTAATCGGCAGAAAGTAAATCTTAGTCTATCAATTTATGTGGACAGCAATATTAAATTGCTAAGCATACATTGAGTTTGGCTATATTTTGCTAAGTAAATATTAGTCTTATGCTAGGTAGCTATACTTATACTCAAAATAATTATCTAAATTCGTTTCCCTTGCAAAATCAAATTTGTCTAGTCTAATCTATTTTACACAATAAATGTCTTGTAAAAAATGAAAATAAGTCCAGAAATAGCATCCTTATGTGCCTTAAAAATTTATTTTGTATCGGGAAAATCATGGGTGGAGTTCATTATTGATTTAGATAAAATTTTTAAAACATTTTATTGACTTTGAAATTAAAGAGTCAATACCTTTCATCAAAGTTTTTCTAAGTGACTACTTAGCGAACAGTAATAGGTGTACCTATTTAGCATATGCAGAGCACAATTACCACAGTTACAAACATTTTCAATTTACTATAAATGTACCATTCGTCGTTTTATTCAATAACAGACATTTTTATTTCTGGTTTCCAATTACAAGATTACTACGTAATTATGTAAAGAATAAAAAATTTGTAATTGTTGTAAAACATTTTGACGAAAAGAAAAGCAAAACGTGTTAAAACGTTTAAAGATTTACCTGATAGATATGTGATACAAAAGAACACAAACACTAATTGAAAACGGATACAAAAATTATAGGAAGACAAATGTGGTATTTAAGTATTACTATGCTCTCCAAGGATATTTTTGGGCGGCAAAATTTTAACGAGCACAAATCAAAGGACAAGCTACTTTATTATCCTTCAGTCCTTCTGCAATTAATCAATGTTTCATATTACTTATGTTGCATTCCATTTAAATTGGAATTTTGCAAAAAAGAGAAAAAATATTTTATTAAAAGAAGTAATTTCCAACAGGTAAGTTTTTCATGGACAGCTTTAGATATAACAAGATCTTTATTTACAAGACGTAAAGTAATCCATTATGAAAAAGCATGAAAAAAATTGGTAATGAAATAATGTTTTATTTTTTCTAGATTATCTGTGCTCTGCTTCATGTGATTGTATTTTTGACACTAATTTGGTATGCCATTAGATTGTTCCGAGAAAATCCAATGCAAATGCCTTCCAAATTTTTCCAAATTTTGACTCTCCTTTCTTTTTTTCTGTACGTGATATCAATTATCTATTTTTCTTGGCTACAAAAGGAAAATGTATTGACCATTGTGAATTCATTGTGCAGTGAAAACTTCAAAAGAGTTGAGTTAATTTTTTTTTACAATTTCTCAATTTGTAAATCTCGATTTTGAGACATATCAATGAATTTTATAATAAACTATATTTGTGTTTAACTATTATTATTAACTATTATTATAACTTTTCTTTTCTACAGCAAACAATTTGTACTTACATTTGGATCGGATTCGAAATTATGCAGGGCTTATTTCTTTACCAAAGTAGAGAAAATGTGGGAATTTACTACAACCAAGAACTAAATAATGAATACATTCTTAGTTTGCTATTTCAAAAGAAACTTAGCAGGGAAGATGAGAACGTTCCTTCTCGGCTTGTAGCGACAACAATTGTTAATATCCTTATTCTGTCTCCTTATTTACTTTATTTTGTCGGTCATATGTTTGCCGTCGTAGGAATATTGACAATTTATGAGATGATTGACACTTGTAAGCTAAATGAAAGCATTCCAAATCAATTAATGATTGAAACTTTCTTTCATGCCAAATCCATGGTGCAAATCGTGAATAATACTTTTGGGAAAATCTTCTTGGCGGAGTTCACACTAACATTCTTTTACGTGGCTGAAATTATTTATGACGTTTTGAACATTAACTATGCAATGGAAAGACGTCTCATTTGTGCTATTTATATTCTCGATATGTTTGCCACTTTGTGTTGGGCTGCTCAATGCGACACCAATGTACTATTTTTAAATTATATGATAAAAATTGTTTCAACTAAATTTTTCGGTAATTCAAAACTAATACCATGGTCATTGTCACTATTATTGACAGATGCGAATGTATAAACAATTCTATATCGAAAAAATGGTTCAAGATATCATTACTACTGAAAGGGTTACATACGAACGGAGACAGTATCTAAAAACTGTTGCTTGGTACATGCAAACACCTTATTTTGATTTGGGAGTCCGAGCTGGAGACTTCTTCACTGTTACATTCGGATTTCTTGGAGTGGTACCATTTAACTTTGATACCGCTCATTTGTCTCGTTAGGAATTTTTAACTTCATTTTGCTCCTCATTTTAACAGGCTGCCAGTGTTTTGCTGACTTACATACTTGTACTTCTTCAATTTAATGTCTCCATTCAACAGATAAATGGCAACTGCTCCGTTTCTTAAAATGATTTTTTTAAACATACATGTGTTTCAAATTGTATATAATTTATGGATAAATAAAGGAAAATATTTGACTTTGACTTCATTCGTTTGATGAAATTTTGAAATTGAAACAAGTAAATGGTCATATATAATATACTTTGATGTCAAGGATGTTTGTAGCTTTTTTCAATATCATTTTAATCACATGAATTGGTGTGCCAAAAACCAACAATGCTGTCCCAATCACAAGGACTAATTATCTACCTAGAAAGAAATATCATCCCATCTGAAATTAAGCACGTAGTTAGGAAATCAATAGACTGTGCATTCAAGATATTTTGAAAACTATACATAATTTGGCGTTAGAATTTGCAGCTTTTGAATGAAGGACAGGTTTGTATATTTAAGCTAAATCTTTAAGAAGTGGAATAGCATAAAAAGTAGTCTAAGATGTGTGGAAAGCAAGATTTTTTTAAAATAATCAACCAATGATTCAAGAAATAAAAAGTTCCTGGCTTTGGACGGCGCATATGAAGTTTTTGACATCTGACATCAACATCTAGGCTTATCCTGAGACGGAAACAAACTGTTCCACAAATGATTGAAGTAAAATAATTTTACAAAACCTTTTTATTTCTAAATAGTATATTAAAGAAGTAGTAAAAACTGGTTATAACTACATATTTCCGTTTTTTCAACTTCATGTCACTTAATTTGTCAGATTGACACAATACACTGACGACTGAGTACACTTTTATATAAATGACGGGCTATTTGATAATAAATACAAAAGATAAATGAAGACATTCTAGTGTTCTCTACTATTGTTATACATAATGATAGCTGTACAATAATATTATTGCAAACCAAATCTAATAACGCGGACACCTTTATCTACACCACTGGCTCTCAGAAAAAATGACTACTTTGAAATCAAAAACCTAAGTTTCTTACTATTAATATAATATAATTTATTGTAGAATACACAAATATGACAGATGTATTCTTGAATGGCTTTCACTTCACTTAGTATTAGTACTTCAGGTCGTTCCTATTTTATTGAGGAATAAATTGAATCCACTTTAAATGCTTCCTTCAAATGAAATTGGGTAAGCACTCACCTCATGCAATTGTTTTTTGGAAATTAAAATACGGAAAAACAGAACTACATTGCTGTGGTTTTAGTGTTTGGTAATATATTACTACCTTGGGTATGTGGATGGATTTATTAATCTGTACATTTTAACGATTCATAGAAATTAAAATAAATCTATTAAAAAAATTCCAAGTATTGCAAGCAACAAAATAGCCAGATAGACACCTATATTATATTTCAGTGAATTACTAGTAACATTAACGAGTTTTTAAGCACTTAATTGAAGTATGTCCTTTAAAAGCATTACCAAGAGCAGTTACATTAATCGTCAATTACTAGTCTCCAATCCAATGCAGTCCTATTGTTCAACTGCACTCATTCAATTAATCAATGTTGCATATTATTTATTATGCATTCCATTTCGTTTGAAATTTTGCAACAAAGAGGCAAAATATTGCATCCAAACTAATCGTTTGCAGAAGGTAAGAATTTAAATTTTAAAATACAGAAGTGGGTTCTTCACAAATTTAAGCAGTCGTTAAAAGTTATGCAATATTAAACTATTTTCACTTTTATATGATCGTTAGTATAGTTACGCAACTCTAGCTATAACTAATAGTTATTTAAATGCGGACTGTTGTTCCTGCATTTTATGTTCACAGCAATATCAGTCTTTACAATCGGTCATTACAATTACAATGAAATCATAATGAGATATTATTCGCTGCTTATTTTTTTGATTGTACAGATTAAAAATACTGTTATAAATTTTAGAACAAATCTTAGGAAAATAAATTCAAAAATTAAAAAAATTTTAAAATGTCGTTTGGTTCTTTGCTATAAAATTATTCGAGTTTTTAATTTGTTTTTGGAAAAATTGTTTTTAAAATTAAAACTGCTAAGCCGTACGTTTTTTTATCTGATTAAATAATGTCAGGTCCAAAATGTTTTGACATCCAATTTCAAACTACAGATATTAGTCAAAAATGGTCAAGTAAAAATTCTTATCGTTATGTATTTCATTGGCCGTAGTAGTTGAATCAACTATATCTGTTGGGGATTATACTTTATAAAGCCAAAATTTTTATCTTTCATTTAGGTACTTTGTGTGCTGCTACAAGCAATAATTGTATTTCCTGAGATTTGGTATGGTGTAAGATTATTTGAAGAAAATCTATTGCAACACCCAACGAAGTTCTACCATATATTAACACAATTTTCATTTATTTTCCACATGATATCCTTTTATTCTTTTTCATGGCTTCAGAAAGAAAACGTTTTGACGGCCATAAATATCTTCAATGTAGACAGAAAAGCCAAATTTAAGAGGGTTGAGTATTTTTGAAATTAATTTTAACATATTCATTGTTACAAGAAAGGATAAATTATATGAGTAATGATAACCTTGTATTTATTCTACAGGATGCCCTTTGTTCATACTTATGGATTAGTTGGGAGTTCATGATATGCGTACTAATCTATCAAAGTAGAACAAATATAGGAATTTACTACGACAAAGTAATCAATCATAAATTTGTCCACAGTATGTTGTATGACCCCGAAATCAAAGCAGGATTGAAGGATCCTACTATAGCATCCTTATCGAGTATAATTGTCAATACCGCAGAATTTCTTCCATTTTTTATTTATTTTGTGGGACACATGTTTTCAATTTGTGGTATATTGTGTATTTATGAAATTATCAATACATGCAAGCCATTTGGGTTGGAGTTATTTACATCTGTTCATGGACCAATTATAAACAATTTTATTTCCGTAAAATCCATGGTTTCAATAGTAAATGGAGTTTTTGGCAAATTATTTTTGGCGGAGTTTATATTGACTTTCTTTTATGTGGCACAAATCATATATGATGCTTTAAATATTAACTTCACCTGGGAAAGGCGTCTTATCTGCATTGTTTTCATCCTGGATTTATATACAACTTTGTGGTGGGCGGCTGAATGTAATTCAAATGTAGGAATTTTTAATTTATTTTTTTTTGTTAGTCACTATTTTCAACTAAATCGATGATATGCTAATTGAAATACATCTTAATAATCTCTGAATAGATGAGGAAATTCAAAAATTGGTACATCGAGAAAATTTCCGAACAAGTGATTTGCATTGGCAATCTAACATACGAAAGACGTCAGTATTTGAAAAACATTTCTTGGTATATACGAACCAATTCTTTTGACTTGGGAGTACGAGCAGGTGATTTCTTCACTTTCAGCTTCGGATTTCTGGGAATGGTATTTAAATACTCTAAGTAATGTTTTTACACATCGATAATTTTAAAGACTGGTAATTTTTTCCACAGGCAGTTAGTGTTTTTCTGACCTACATTCTCGTATTGGTACAATTTAATGTATCAATACCAGATGCTGTTCAAAACCAAACGTGTGCTTGCAACTGTTGCATCGACTCAAACAATTCATCAATGTATCATCACTTTCTTTTAGCATTAATTAAACACGGAGAAACTTCATCGATGAAATGAATCATAGGCCATAGGAAATATTGGTGGAGGTACTCGGTACCGAAATATACTCTTTAAGCATTAAATTTATTACAGTCTGTAAGTGTAAACAAAATTTTTCCTCTTAGCATGGGTGTAATTTTATTAATTGGAAATTACATTCGGTCTCCTTAGAGAATCAATATCTGTCTGGGAAATGAAGTAGCAGAATGATTGATTAAATGAAAGAGCCAACGTGAAAAAGGATGGATGTGTCCAATACCCATTATCCATAATTAATTTTCGAACGTTATCCAATTCCAGTATTTTTATATTCTATGTATGATTTAACACACTTTGTCAACACATTACACACAATACATCTAAAAAAACACTATATTAGGCATTGTAAACATATAAAACTGCACCGTGTCAATATTAACTTAAATATGACAATGATAATTACATTAATCGTTTGATTTACATTATGGTAATGTAAAGTAAATTGAATTTACACTAAGTCATTAAGTGGCATCTAGGTATATATGTAACTAGATAAATATGTGCACGCACTTATTTCTATTTTTACCTATTTCTGTCAAATAAATACTTTTGTTAATGCAATAATGCACGATATTGTAATTTGATTATTTGGAGCTACAATTATCCTATTGTTAGTTTGAATAGTATCCTCAGTAAAAGCTATTGTAATAATTTTTGTCCAATTATGTGCAGAAATTGATTAAATATTGCAAAAATTCCTTCACTATAATAAAATCATAATTTCTCCAGAGACAGATTGTTGGTATTGTATGTAAATTGAAAATTGAAACATATAGTTATAATATTATCAAAACAAATTTGGTTATTTAGCTTGACGTTAGTAATAATAAGCACGTCTTAGAGACAGTTAATTCGTATTTGTTATAACATTAAGAAGCAGCGTTTGGACACATATATTGCCCATTTCGTTGCAAACTGTTTCTATGTATATATCTGTTTCAGTAAAAATAGGAAATAAAATAAGTCATGTTAACATTATGACGGAATGATTTGCAGTACTTTCAATATTAACGACCAAATGTGACTTAACTATGTTTTTCATAAACATCTTCAAGAAAAAAGACACTAACCGTCAATTATTCGTAACAAACCCAATGCAGCCGAGTTATTCAATTGCCCTAGTTCATTTAATCAATGTTGCATATTATATGTTATGCATTCCATTTCGACTAAAGTTTTGTTACAAGCTGAATAAATATTGCATTGAAAAAAATCGCCTGCAGCAAGTAAGTATATAATATTGTAAATTGCGTATACTAAAGAGTAGTATATTACAGCATATTGTGTCATTCGCCTGTACACTACATATTTCAAATTCTACGCTTGTACACCTCAGGTCTAATTTTTTTAGAGTAACTCCGCAAATTAAATTTAAAGGTGTAAATATTTTTGCATACTAAAATTAACTCATGACAGGCATAAAGAAAAATTATTTTGTATCTGTTAATATGTCTTGAAGAATTATTGTTAGTTTTTAACCAATTAAAGTAATAATGTATGTTTTAGGTACTATGTGTGCTGCTACAATCAGTCGTCACATTTTCTGAAGTTTGGTACGATATACGACTGTTTGAGGAAAATCTGCTGCTAGATCCATCGAAGTTCTACCAAATATTAACACAATTTTCGTTCTTTTTCCACTTGATTGCATTTTTGCTATTTGCTTGGCTTCAGGAAGAAAACGTTTTGGCAGCTGTTAATAATTTTGACATGGAGAAAAATTTCAATTTTATAAAGGTTAAACGTGTTTTCTAATTTATAAAACTTTTCATTACTTTTAAAAGATACATGTACACTCATTAGTAAGTTATACTTTTAAAAGCTAATTATAAATTTTTATTTAATTTTTATTTTGCAGCATTCCATTTGTTCGTATACATGGATCGGCATGGAAATCATGATGTCTATAATACTATATCAAAGTAGAACCGATGTAGGGATTTACTACGATGAAACTTTTAATAATGGTTTCGTTCATACTATGATGTACCATAACAAAAGAGAACGTTTCAATCCTCCGAAGCTTTTTGATAATTTAATTGTGAATGGCATTGAATTCTTTCCTTTTTTTATTTTTTTGGTTGGGCACATGTTTGCAGTTTGTGGAGTATTGTGTATTTATGAAATTATTAATACATGCAAGCCAATTGGATCTAAATTACTAACATCTGTTCAGCAACCAATGATTGACAATTTCATCTCGGCTAAATCCATGGTCGCAACAATTAATGGGGCTTTTGGGAAAATATTCTTGGCGGAATTTATTCTGACTTTCTTTTATGTAGCCCAAATCTTATACGATGTCTTAAATATTAATTACACCTGGGAGAGGCGTATCTTCTGCATCGTTTTCATTGTAGACTTGTATGCAACGTTGTGGTGGGCTGCTGAATGCGACGCTAACGTAGAATCTTTAATACAATTTTTACTACAAAAATTCATATTCATAATTTAAACACTTATTACATTAATTTATCAACATAATTGTCCATGACTTAATACTGACGCCATATTATCTTTCGAATAGATGAGAAAATTCAAAAGTTATTACATTGAGAAAATTTCTGAAGAAGTGATTGCCATTGGAAATCTAACATACGAAAGACGCAAATATTTGAAAAACATCTCTTGGTACATGCGAACCAATTCTTTCGACTTGGGAGTTCGAGCTGGCAATTTTTTTACTGTAAATTTTGGATTTCTTGGGGTGGTAAATGTTTATCTTTTACAAAAATTGTCCTTACTTTTGGAATGTTTTGTAAAAGAATAATAATTTTGATTATATTTTTCATAGGCGATTAGTGTTTTTCTTACTTACATTCTTGTATTGCTACAATTTAGTGTATCAATGCCTCAAACTGCAAACAACCAAACTTGCACTTGCAACAATTTCATCGAATCAAAAAATTCATCAAATTGCTACAATTTACTGCTAAGACTAATTAAACATCAAGAAGATGTATCTTAAGCAATATTAAATGTCTCTGATCGAGTAACTATTCTGTTAAAAATTAATTGAATTTATTTGTTCGCAATTTCGAATAAAGGGCTAAATAAACCAATTGACCATAAAATGTTCAAGGATTAGACAATATTATTCACAGAATATAACTTCTAACGTCATTACAAAGTATTATTACAACCGGTAAAATTCTGCAACTCACAACATTCTTTGCAATTTAATTCCATTGTTCGCATGTACTTCTTATAGTGTGACAGTAATTCAATTCAATGTCGATGTCAATAAAACGACCTATTGAGACGGGGTAATTTTATATTTAATTACACTTTTGTGTTTGTGATTATAAAAAGCGGCATAATAATTTTCTTTGTTGTCTAAAGATAATTGAATGGTGTCCAGGTGTCCTTGATGTCAAAAAATAAATATAAAAACTTAATTTTTATTTACTTTTTCATTCTTAGGATTCTTCACTCCATTCTATACTCCTGTTTAAATATTTAGAACTGGAACACCGAGATGAAGCAACAATTTATGTGGTTTTCTTGCTATGTGGCTATCATTATTTGTGTCGCGAATGTTGCCTCAGGTATTTCTTTGACTCAAAATAAATAGTGTGATTAACATTTACTACTAATGGTGGACGGAAAGGCGTTTTTTTCTCAAAATGCCAAAAGCTTAGAGTCGAACCCTCATTAAAAATTTGATAGTGTTGATTAACGCGATAGACACTACAAACGATTTGCCTTTGTTTTAGTTTTCATTGCATTCATTAATATAAACATGTTACATTGGGGAAATAACTTATGAATTTCGTAGCCATGCAGATTTTCCATGCAAGCAACTATACTGAAGATTTTGTGCGAGAGAAACGGGGTCACATATACGATCTATCTGATGAAGATGCTTGGGGTATGATTGTAGCGCGCAGACCTCAACAGACATGGCCTATGCATGAGCCTGGTGGTAAACCTGGTCCAAGCGTAAGTTTGCGAGTTTCTGTTACAATTTATCATTATTCAAACTTTTTTAAAATGTAGTATTCATATGGGTCAGACAGTAATTATTTACTTCTAAGTTGTTTTGATGTGAAGAATAATATGAATACATTTGAGCGGCATAAAAATTAAAAATTCTTCGCGCAATTCTTAAATATAAAATATTTTATTTCAGTGTAAACGCCGAGGAGACGGATGCTGGCAGGACCACCAATGTTGTGATTTTCTATATTGTCCCTATTTTACCGGCAGTGGACATCGATTTACATGTCAATAAATAGTAAGGAATGCCGATTTGCAAAAAACACCAGTTTCAATTTGGTCGACCCCAAATAACGGATTGTCTCATTTAGTTTCGATCAAATATTTAGCCGAAACGCTCAACGAGCGACAATCGCATTTGTAAATTACAAAACTAATAGAGATAATAATCGAAATTCAATAAACTTTTGTATAACGATTTGTATTCTTTGAAGCTTTACATATTGACACATGGGAGTGGGATACAGCGTTATAAATACTTAAATTCTCAACAAAGGAGAAAATACATTTAATTAATTTAAAGCTTGACTTGGCATTTCATATAATAAATTGTCTTTCATATAATAAATAATTTGTTGAACACTATTTTAGATATTTTACAATTTCTAAGATTTGCAATATTGCAGAAAAGAAATGTTTGCAACCCATTTTTCCGACGTAAAACATAAACCACAAAAAATTTTCTGATTCCCTGTCTAATCGGAAAATAACACCTATGCTTCATTGGGTGTGGCTATTCAATTATTTTCTCGTATGTTTTGTAGGGTCGAGACTACTTATAAAATTGCGTCATGCCCATTTCAAGAAAATATTGGAATAAAGAGTTTGCATTGTGAAGTAAGTTTCTCTCAGCAAAAGTTTATACTTTCACTCAGAAATAATTATATGAATTAAACTCTTGGTTTTAATGCGTATTACTTAAATTAATTTAATTCATCCATTCTATCAGTTTAGAAATTCACAGTTTAGAATATCCTTATTATTTGGATTGTTTAAAGTTTTGATGGCTGTATTCAACTACCTGCAAATGGTTAAAATGGTTCTCATTGACATAAGGAAGGCAGATAGATATAAAAAATTATTACAATTTTTAACACCAACTCATTCATATTATTCTAGCACTGCACTTGTTCAAGTATTAAATGTTTCATATTACTTGGCATGTGTTTCTTTTAGATTGGATTTTTGCAAAATAACTAACAAATATTACATCAAAAAGAATCGTTTACAGCAGGTATGTGTTTTTGTATTTTTAAAATGGAAAAATCTGAATACTATAAATAAAGCCCCTTTATCGATTTCAAGTTTTGAGGTAATAATACATGTTGATAAAAGGCATACGGATAATATAAATCATAGGTAGTGATAACGATATCCAGTCCAAACATATTGGTGTTTGCTTATAAACTTTAATTATATATATTATATATATATATTCACGAATGGAATTTCCATACTAATGTTACCTTGCATATTTTCTATACAGGTATTATGTATTCTACAACACATAATTACGACGGTTTTGACTGCCTGGTATGACATCATAGTATTCAATGAAAATGTGATTCAAAATCCAGCGGAGCTTTACCAAATGTTAAGTCAATTTGCCTTCAATGTTTATCTGACATACTTTGTCCATTTTGTTTGGTTCCAAAACAAAGGATTATTAATTCTTATTAATCTATTGGACGCTGAAAAACCGGAACAATTCAAAAGGGTGATTTTTTGATTAACTTTCACTGAAAACTTGAGATACCTGGAAATCTGGAAACAAAAAATTTAATAAATAATTACCTATAATTTGGCTAGCATTCGCCGTGGATTTATGCCTGGATTGTGTTGGAAATTGTGCTCTGTCTTCTAGTTTTTCAGAGTAGAGTACACGTAGGCATTTATAGCAACGAAGAGACTAACATCATTTATCTCCAAATTTTATCTACATTTCAGCAACTTAATACACCTTTTAGACTTTTTATAGTAGTATTTATGAATTCAACATTTTTTGGACAATTTTTAATGTTTTTTAAGCCATATGCTTTCCATTTGTGGTATATTAGCAATTTATAAAATGGTCAATAGTTCCAAACGTGGATGCGATATGTCAAAAACTGTCAACCAGATAAATAATTTTATCCACCCAAAAGCTGTGATTTCAACTGTTGACGGAATGTTTGGTACAACACTTCTTCTGGAGTTCATATTTACTTTCTTTTATGTGGCACAAATTATATATGATGTCTTCAACATTAACTACACATTTGAAAGACGTCTGATTTGCTTAATCTACATTTCAGATTTGTTTGCAAAATTTTGGTTTGCTGCTAAATGTGACTCAAATGTACAATGTCAAGATTTGTACCTACGTCGTTGAAATATAATTTAATTACACCCCTACTCACTTGGTATTAAATGATAATTATAATATAATATAACTTTGATTTTACTAGATGAGGACGCATAAGGCGATATTTATTCAAACTATATGCGAGAAAATAATTGCTACCGGAAAAGTTACATATGAAAAACGCCAGAATTTAAAAAGCGTGTCTTGGTATCTCCAAACTAATTCCTTTGATTTGGGAGTTCGATGCGGAGATTTCTTTACAGTAACGTTTGGATTCCTTGGAGTGGTAATAATAATAATTTTTAGCAACTTGATACATTATCTGCACTAATAATATAATATTGATTTCCTCTCTACAGGCGGTGAGCGTTTTTCTGACATACATATTAGTACTTGTACAATTTCATATACCGATTCCCCAAATGTGCACTTGTGCCTGTAATTGTAATTGCTATACAGGAATTAGTAATTTATCGCATCCTGATTCAGCTTTGTTAAATTAACTGCTTCGATTATTATAATGTACAATGATTATATATTATCTAATTAGTTTGGATATGAATAACAATAAAGGTGAAAACGTCAATTCAAATATCAAATATTTCTGTATAAATTCAAATGATTTTAATTAAGTATAACTTGTTTGGAGCGAGCCAAATTAATGCTATGTTTAATGACTCAATGAGCCAAGTCTTTTTAAGATATAAGAAATCTAGAGCTAAGTATTTACATTAAAAAAGCGTCTACATAAAAACGTGGAGAGTAAGGGTTAGTGCATTAAGGTGTGCAAAGATGAGGTAGGATACAGTGCTGATGTGAATTTATTTCTGTTATAGCAGAATGAACGGAGTAAGACTTTTGTTTTATTTCTGCTTTGCTGTCTATACAGGATAGAGATTGCTGATATGAGAAATTTGATGAGACATGACTTAATTAAGGAAAAGATTTACTGTCAAATGATTCTTTTAGTGTTATGGACAATTTCTAGTGGTGTTTGCGTAATAGTAGGGATACTCTTTAAGGGAGAGATCGTAAAAGCTCGGAGAGGTATTGGAGTGAGAGAGAGAAGATTAAACAAAATAGATTCTGGTATCAGGCTCCTGACACAAAAATAGAGACAAGGGAAGAAGAACACGCAGAAGTCGTTAACCTAAATTCTGTAAACAAACCTAGATCAAACGGTAAAAAGTAAGACCAGACAATGTCAAATATAAGAACAATATAGAGTGTACTATAGATCAGGGTTAATTAATTTAAGTATCCTGGCCAACAATAGCCATTTACCAAATTTACCAAACGTCTTGGTAAATGCTTACAACTGTCATATAGCCGTATTTAACGCAATCATATAGGCGTATCTAACAAATTCACAGTTTTTTGTTGAAAAAAAAGCAAAAAAAGTAAATTACGTATCTTGGAATAAATATTCTTGCATATTAATTCATATATGAAGGAGAAAATCAAGTGAAAAATACCAATTCGCGGAAACCGCGAGAAATTTTAGAAATTTGACTTCAAAACTGATCAATAAAGGCGATTTTTGAGTAATTTAGTTTTAACGGTTTAGTGACATAGTTGAGGAAGAGTGGTTTGTTATTTATACCTCACTGATAAGTTATTACTGCATTTCCTTCGAAATTGGAAGACAATTTTGACTATTAAACTGGATATAACGACAAAAATACATAAAAAATTTTAATTAGTAAGCGTATCTGAACAATAACAAAGTGTGTTCTAATATTAAAGTTTATAGCAAACTAATAAATAAAAGCTGAAAAATTGCAAAGTTAGCTAAGGCATAAATAATATGACAAAAATATTATTTTCTAGTACACGGATGAGGTAAGGATGGAAGGTGGGTGTGGGGTTTAGGCAGGACTAACTTAGCATAGTTAGGATGATTGGCAGGAACTAATACGGGCAGAAGTCAGAATGAAATATTCCCTATGCTAGCTTAAAGATACGTATGCTTATGGATAGGAAGGAGGAACGACGTTGCAGGTGGGAAATGAGGTACACACACAACACATGAGGTTTACAGGGTGAGTCAAGGTATACGGGTATTATTTGTTCATTGAAGAACTTTGACAAATAATAATACAAGAATGACTCGAACTGTGCCAACACTAAATGCTAACTAATGCCACTGGCTATGATTTATCAATAGTCATGTACAGCCTTACACACTTCTCACTGGACATTAATTTTGAATTTTTGAATGAGTTAGAAAACCTTTGGATCATTGTAACTAGTAAATGGTATCGGTGCCATTAAACCAGTGCTGAAGAGTTTAGTTTAGATAAGTAGTATTTATTTATTTATTTATTTATTTATTAGCACAAATATCACCCTCAATAGAGGTCATTATAATATTAGAGTTATACACAATAGTATATTGCAAAACAAGTAGAGTTAATCATAATACAATTAATACATGAATAATTGTGTACTCCGGTGATATCTATGCATTCTTCAGCTTGTTGTTCCAGTAGGAATTCCTTAGTCTTATTCTTAAAAATAGATATATTAGTTGATTCCCTAATAGACAATGGTATATTGTACCATAGGCTTAAGCCAGTATAGCTTACTGTCTTTTTGAATAATTCTGTTTTACCATTAAAAGCAGGAGCTGTATGTTCCTTACTTCGTGTCACAATAGAATTAACAGCATTAAAGTCAATATAATTAAAAAAATATTCAGGGCAAGTGTTATTATAAATAGTATATGTCAATTTAAGTATTTCAAACTTATACATTTGATAAGGAAATAACCATTTTAAAGTCGAAGTAATATCATGTTTCACTGAGTCATATTTACCGTATTCTAAAACAAAACGACCCATCCTACGCACAAGCTTTTCTATTAATGTAATATTATACTGAGGAGCAGTTCCCCAAATCGCAGACATGTATCTAATAACAGGCATAAGTATAGTGTTAGCAATAGCTTTACGATTGATAACAGTAAGGTAAGGTTGCAGTGAGTATAAAGACCATAAAATAGTGTTGCATCTAGACATAACTTTACTGGTATGCGCAGTCCAGTTAAGCTGCGAGTCAATTGTCAGTCCTAAACATTTAATAGTACTTACACTACGCACTATAGTGTTATTAATTATTAACTTTGAAGCTAACATCCCCTATAGTAAGGGGAGAGCTATTACAATAGCTGATTTTATTGAAAATCATTATCATGACGTAAAGATGTGAACTGAATGAACATCAAACGAGAGGGAAAAATCACGCGAAGCATTGTGGGGCTACAGTGGCAATCACTCGCATTATTCACCTGCAAAATATTCTAACTCTTAAAGATATACTAGTAACGAACTCTAATTAACTAAAAGTAATTTTAATGTATAACAGAAGTTCAATGTAAATTAGAAAATACGCTATTTACATCGTATAAGAAGATATAGTCGAATGAAACGAATTCAACCCAACGCAGTGAACAACGATGTATACTATCAATGAAATCTGTAAAGGTACTATATATACATACGTATGATACATTATAATTGAAAAACACAAAAAAGCACGTAAATACTGATAATACAGTATACATGGGCTCTCTTAATCTCATGAGTAGTCATCACCAAACGAAAACGTCAGCTAGTCAATATTTTTCGCTCGCCTCTTCACACGAGCAAATGCATTATCAGCATCTGATGATGGATTTTTTCTTCTCTGTACCATTCTATTAAATGCACTCACAAGCTTTTGTGTTACAATCATAAGGTACCCAGTAAATGCTTTGATGTTAAGCGTTTTACATAATAATATACATACAGGAAGATATTGAGACTGATGAAAGATTTGTTTTTTTGAAAGACAGTTTTACACATTTTGGTAGTGTTAATGTAAAGTAGCTATTGATTACCAATATTATAATTAGGTATATTAAAATACAATCTTACCTAGGACGTCCGAGCGAAGTACGCTTTTGAGTTAAATGTTTCCACTAATTTTTAATTGATATTCGTCTGAACGTCGGTTTCCACTTTTATCGTCCATTTTATTTCATTTTTCTTTGCTTGGTTTATGGACGGATAAACAGCAAATCCCCTTAAATAAGTTCATTAGACAAAATTCATTTCTTTGTAGATATCAAACTGCTTTGTACAATATTCTCTTGCGCTGATTCAACTCATCACGGAAAAATTAAATTAAACCATTAAATTAAACCAAATATATTAATTTTATAACCTAAGATATCAGTATAGCAGATGGTCATAATATTAGAGAAAAAATGCCTTTAGTTAATGAATTATATTATTCCAGGCTATTTATTAAACTACCATGTACCATTTACTCTTAAGCCGATTTAAGTCAGCACGGAAAAATTAAATTAAACGTTAAATATATGTACCGTTAATTTTGCTATTGTTATTCTTACAGTAATGAATCTCAATAAACATATTAATTCTCAAACTTAAGATATCACTATAACAGGTGGTCCTATTAGTAGAGAAAGTATGCCTAAGTTCATGCACTAATATGAATTGTCTGCTTGCTTCAATTCTCCATTTATGTCATTCTCTCTTTGCTCCTCTGTAGTGTAATTGTGTGAGTGTGAGTGTGGGTAGCATTTGCATTTAGGTAGCGTTGGTCAGTTTATTAATCAATCCGGATCATGTAAAAAAGTATCCCAACAGTTCCCTATCGACCTTAACGATTTCAATTGGTAGAAATCCGTCCAAAGGGATGTTTGTCTTTTACGATAGTAGTTAGCTGGAAATAACAAATGGAATAAATAAAAATGAAATACTCTTATTTTCAAACCTAATCACCAACCACTTTGATTATTATCTTTATTTATATTAAGAGTCTGTCATAAATAAATTCTGTAGTTGGAATGATTCTGTACTCATTGTGATTGAAGTAAGGTATAAATGCCACTGTACTGTTTGATGAATTTTACCACATATTATCGTATACAACTTCATCCAAAATCTTCGACAAAAACACTATCATGAAAAAGGATGTTCATAAGGAAATGCGAAAGTTGGTTGAGCAAACTACCGGAATCTGGAATGTGTTGGAGGACAACGAACAATTTCGGAAATTAAGAAAAAGTGAAAATGTGTCGATAGTTTAAAAAGTTTACAACTTTGAGGTCGAGTACCACCAATTTGAATGATCCTAATCCACAGTTCCTATCTGCTTTTTTAATTCTTTCTTTTGAGTTTTTCATGAAGGAATCCGAAGACAAAACCTTATTTTACAAACAAATTGGGAGTGTTTATTTAGGATGAGTTATTTCGAGGGAGGGGCCAAAAGTACATTTACATAAACAAAGATTTGGTACTAAAAATACCTCCACAATATCTTTTCTCAAGAAGCGCCTGCTGTATTGAGGGAAATCAAAGAAACGGATGGCAGTGAAACCATTCCTTATTTAGCTAAAAATCCTTTTGCTGTATTAAACAATCAGTTGAAGCATCCGTCAGTCAGGGAGTTAGCGCTAGACCTGGCTCCTCAGGAGCCAGATTTAGCTCCAAAAAAGGAGCTAGTTCTAGCTCCTCAAGCGCTAATACTGGCTCTTTTTTTGAAACCCCATCTATTCATAACTACTAAAACTAAACTGCTTTTCCGTCCGAAACTGGACGGTTGGTAGTGAAGCTACCCGACATTTGACAAAATTAGAAAAGAAAACATATGAAATGGCCAAATAGCACAATTTGTATCTATCTACCACAGCATATATAATTCTATAGTTTATGAATTTAAGAGATATGTAAGCAAAATTATTGATTAGTAGTTATTGATTGCTTATTACCATTATGCATTACTAATTATTGTTATAGATTTCTAATTATTATTGATTTATTATTCTCTTATTTTTGATCGTTAATTATTATTGATTGCTTATTACCATTATGCATTACTAATTATTGTTATAGATTTCTAATTATTATTGATTCTCTTATTCTCTTATTTTTGATCATTAATTATTATTGTTGTTATGCGTCAATACATATAGTGACAAATTAGTTAAGTTAGGTGAGAAAATTGTAACTTGAGTCACATAGTACTGGGCCTCTAGTTTTATATAATTATTTTAAATTGCTTTAAGCAAATATTTGTCATATTGCATAGTTTTCTGCATTTTGTTCTAAACCATATTTATACTGTCGGCTGTGTACACGATACAACTTTCGTGTCCGGCCCAATCTCCTTTGTTTAATTTTTTCTGAGATGTGATCTGAAAGAGTTGGTTGTAGAAGGCATTCTATTATAGGAACCAAAATGTCCATCGGTGTAAACATAGATTTTGATGCGCTCTTTCCAATGGTGATGGTTAGAATGAAATTCACCGATGCCAATTTTGGTTCTGCAAGTTTTGGTGAAATAAATTGATAGAAGAGCTACTTTCAGCGCCAAAGGAGCTACAATTTTGCATAAAAAGAGCCAGTTCTGGCTCCTGGAGCCAACATTAGCGCCATAAGAGCTAGATCTGGCTCCTTTTTTGGGAGCTAAATCTGGCTCCAAAAGAGCCAGTACTAGCGCTAACTCCCTGACTGTCCGTCACTAAGCTGGACCTGGATAAGAAGACGCTACTTAAAACTTAATACTGACGCTGGAAGGCGAAACTTCAACTACCCAGTAGCACTTATGAATTACATGTACTAAAGCGGACTAAATTCGACTGGACAAAATTGTTTGGTCCCACGATTTTTTATGGTCACGGAGCTTGGCAAGGTCTTTAATAAGTTCTGAAAATCGGTAAGTTTTGGATAAATAAGTAACAAAACACAACATACATAAATTAACATTTCTGTATATATGTAAATTATATTCCATTTTTTATTTTCCCACAAATACATTCGATACGTTATAAATACTGTCATTTGCTCTTATCATTTTAGTTAAATCCCAATTAACAGTGGATTAACAGTGTTTTTGGCAAAGACATTGATAAATTCATTTACGTTTACGAAACATTCCAATCAATATACGATATAATGAAAGCAACAATTTCAAATACAATTTTCAAAACTGAAGTTATAAATTAATACAGAGATAAGTTATGAAGGTTGAAGGATCATATAAAGGTACAAATTTGAAATTCAACTTCAAAATTTGTTATTAATTATTTGACGAATTTTGTGTAAATTAGCTTAACGGTTACGTTACATAGTAAAGGAAAAGTTGCGTTTATCATCCACTGATTAAGCATTAATGGATTTTCATCAAAATGGACTGACATTTTTGACAACTAAACTGGATCGATCAGCAACGAACATTGATATTCGCCTGAGAAAATTTCGACATTTTAATTTATTTGAACGCTAACAAATTGCTATTAACAAAGCTGCAAATTTTGCCGATTTTTCCATCATTCCATTTCTACCGATGTTTCCATTGTTCCATTTTTACCAATGTTTCCATTATTACATTTTTACCAATGTTTCCATTATTCCATTTTTACCGATGCATCCATTATTCCAATTTTACCGATGTATCTATTATTCTAATTTTCCATTACTCCATTTAGGGTCTAATTTAAATATTATACTTGCCATTTAAGTATACCTTGTAACCATTATAGCACATCCTGATTCCAGAGTAGCTGCCGAAGTGAACGGACACGACATTGTCGTGGTCCTCATATATTTAAATTTTTCGGCTTATTTTTAGGCCAAAAAGTAGTGATGTGTATAGAGCGAAGTGTCCTGTACACCGGGGACAGAATTTAGTGCACGAAAGTGGGATAGAATGTTCGAATTCGGTGTTTTTTGCGTGAAGCAGCCCACTGAAATACCATTTTTCTGTGCTGTAAGTGGGATTCCTTCTCGCGGTGGACGGCCATGGATGCTAATTGGATCTGGCAGCGGCATGAACAGTGGCGGTATGCAGATTAGAAGATAAGACGGCCTACAAAGAGCTGTGCTGCCTACTACAACCGACCAGATTAGTAGTGCTTTTCTTACTAGTCATTCTCATGTTGGCCCTGCGACTGTCTTCTCCGCTATCAGTGTTCCAGCTATTTAGCAGGATAACAAGCAGTGTAGCATCAATACCATCGTCAAGGTATAAGGGCCGATCGCTCTGTGCACAGTCTACTTATCAAATTATTGGCTAATTTACATTCTGTCTCCATAAAGCTACTCTGGAACCCGCATATGCATGAGAATAGGCGTAACTTCTATATTAAGGTTATTTACATATACCTATCTATGCATATTATTTGATCATATGTATTTCTGGTACTAACTGAGCTTTAGGTTTTCTCTTGTGTACTGGTGGTATAATTAAAGATTTCCAGAGAACGGTGCTTCCCTGTCCTATGTCTATGACTATTAGCGGTGCAGGCCTAACATAATGACTCATTATGTATTAACATATCAAATTGAATATCTGTAACATATATTATTTTGTGTGATGGGCGACAGCCCACTGGAAGCGAAAATAAAATCCTACCCTACCCCCAACAATAGCACATCCTTAATTATTGTTTTCAATAAATTTGAGGGAACTTATAGCGGAAACTTAATCTGAATCAGGAATACGATATGAAAAACAGAAAAAGATTTGGTGGAATTTTCTAAAGATGACAAAACCAAAACATGACCCTCCTTTTTATGAATTGTATAGGTTGTAGAAGTATAGGTTGCGAAATATACGAGATTTGTTCGTTAAAAAAGATACTAATGGTTCACCCCCTAATTGTCAACACTAAAATCCCAACACATCAAAAGTACTTTTTGTCAATACGCTTTTAATTTTGTTAACACCACTTTTCCTTTTTTGCCAACAGAAATTTTTTTCATTGCACTAATTGCATTGCTAACAATTCCTTCGATCTACCCAATCTTTTACTCCTTCAGCAAACTTTCCGTTTTTTTCTACCACTATACACTACATATATCCCTATCTGTACATGACCAGTACTGTGAGACGTGGCTTGTTACTTTGTCGCAGTCATGATAAAATGGCTTGTTACTTTATAGCAACCATGATAAAATGGCTTGTTACATTGTAACATTAAGCAGACGATATTGTTCAAGTCGGAGAAGGAATGTCACAAGATACACCAAAGTACACAATACCTATTACCGGTCATGTAGTGAAAAAGTCGTTAAACAGAATTAGACAATTAAATAAAGGGAGGAAACGGAAAGTAAAAACTCCAAAAAATGATCACCTACCAAAAAAGCTCCCCAACGTGGCCGAAAAAGTTTTTAAATAAATAAAAATGGATACATTTCATGCTTCACAACAACCCGAAACTAGTCCAAATCTTTAATGCTGAAGACGAAAATGTCTAAGCTCTAAGAAGTTCGTTACCACTGAATAAACTGGATGTGTCAATGCCATCAATATGTACCTACTTTCAAATATCAATGAACTATTTACGCCTATCTAATTTTCTAAGAATATGTGGCATAATAGTGCTTCATGTTTCATTATGGAAAACCTTTATGCAGTGTCACAACTTGAAGCCTGTATATACAAATTATCTACAGAGGTGTTTTTTGGGCAGTAAAAATAGAAGGACATAAAGTCGTATTAGTTGCAAATAAGTAAAGCAAATAATTTATTTAAATTTAATTTATAACAGTCATTTCAAAAAATTAATATAAAATGAATTTATTAGTTCATTTCAAAAAATCTTGATTACATTTATTTCAAAATGTTTATTACATTTTTTTCAAAAAAATTTTATAGCTTTAATTTCCAAAATGAATTTATAACATTCATTTCCAAAATTAATTTATAGCATTCATTTCAAAAGTTAATTTATAACATTCATTTCAAAAATTTATTCATAACATTCATTTCAAAAATTAATTCATAACATTCATTTCAAAAATTAATTCATAACATTCATTTCAAAAATTAATTCCTAACATTCATTTCAAAAATTAATTCATAACATTCATTTCAAAAATTAATTCATAACATTCATTTCAAAAATTAATTCCTAACATTCATTTCAAAAATTAATTCATAACATTCATTTCAAAAATTAATTCATAACATTTTATGTTATGTCTTATGTTTTTTCATATTTTAAAATTGTAATTGCCAACATGCGTAAAGAACTCTCATATCGTCCCTGTTAAATAAATATTATTAAAATGAAACGATAACCAGGAGCAGCAACATTTAAAGTTTGGCGAAAACTAAATCCCGACGCTAATATTTTTTTCCAATAGTAGTATCTATAAACATAATAAATATTTAAAGATTGGTGGCAGTTACTTTTGAGTCAATCTTTGCATTACTCTGACAACCATTGGCATTTATTGTTTCTACCATTGAATAAAATAAAAAACTGCCGAAGCATAAATTTTACTGTTCCTAAAAACAAACCCAAACGAAATAATAAAGTAAATAACTATAATAAATATGTTTTAGTAAGCAAGTATAGGTTACGTTCGTTAGCTTAGGACGAATTATATTTATTTTATGTTCTGGTCACAACATAATTTACAGAATTCCTGGAAAAAAATGTAGGTAAGCATGATTGAAATGTCAATATGTTTAAATAAAAACGATTTTAAATTATTGCTCTCGTCTACAGATTTCTAAGAAAAACTTTATTATTACCAAGAATCATATGCAAGTCATACATGTAACACTTTTCCATTACTCCATAAATATTGATGGCCAAATCGCTTTTATGAATAATAAATGTATTTTAAAACGTTGGGCTATCAGATATAAAAGCTCAAATTATTAATAAAATATTATTTTGCGTTCGCATGTGTAACTATTATTACCAACTATCAGTATGTTATTTAAACCAACTTTACTCTTTTTAGCGTTGGTTTTAGGATTTGTTGGCTCCTTACCTCCAGATGTTGACTTATTAAAAGAGGTCCCCCCGATTTGTAAAGTCCCAGGGTCTTCACAAATAAATCCAGAATGTACACCATCTACGAACCCTGCCAGCACCACTAATTCAAAAACATCAACTTTGGAAACAACCAAATCAACTACAGCAACTTCATCACCAATGACAACTCAGCCGTCAAATCAGGATAGTAACGGTAATTGATTAATAACAATCTTATCTTTTAGATTAATATTAATTTTGTAAATGAATTTAATGTAATTGATGAATATTGTACAGTTTATTAATATGAATTCTAAATATTTAATACGCTGTGAAGTTCAACAAAGCCGTTGAATTTTTTACGATATTCAATATAAAATTCAATATTTAATCTCAATATGAGTTTTCTTTTTGGGTTTGGCAATATCTGATTTCGATACTTTTACATTCATTACATTTCATTCACTTTTTATATAGGAGTTTCAATATCCTACGAAGAATTCAACAAAGCAGTTTCGAGTAATGGTGGAGAAGCTAGTCAAGATAAATATCAGATATACATGAGTCAAATGTCTCGGGGACGCATAAATACCAAAGAAGAGGCTGCAATGTTGTTAGCTCATTCAATACATGAAACAGGAGGATTAAAAAAGCTTAGGGAAGAATTATGCATGAAAGATATGCAAAAGTGCAGAGATGCTTACAAAAATAATTGCGACTACAAAGATAAGGTCTATTATGGACGCGGTTACTTACAGCTTACGTGGTGCTATAACTACAAACCTGCTTCTCAAGATATATTTACAGATCTGAGGCTATATGAAAATCCAGAACTAGCAGCCGACGATCAATTCACTGCTTGGGCAACAGCATTTTGGTACTGGGGAAAAAATGTCCACGATTTTGGTGGCTCCACTTTCGAATTTGGAAAGACAACAAACGCTATAAACGGCAAATTAGAATGTAATGGAGCAGACCAAACACAAGCTAGAAATAGATTTGAAATTTACAAAAAGGTCCGTCAGGTTTATGGTCTTGCAGGACAACCCAACGAACGCGGATGTTATAACTAGGGTGCAGTCAAGGACAGTTTTTTATAGTTCCGAGAAAAATAATCCTGAGAACTTTATGAGAAAAGAACAAAAATTATTCCTTACTAACGCGTTAAACTTAACTTAGAAAGATGAATGCATTATATAAAAATTTTTAATGCCGTTTGATATAGCTGAAAGTTTATTTAATTAAGGCATTTGGAATTAATGTCAATTATTAATATATTTATTTACATAATAATTAAATAAATCTGAAGTACCTATGTTGTGTGAATTTTTGCGTCTCACTCTAATCTATGTTCTATTCCATGGTCGTGGATCTTAAGGTAACTAAGTTGTGATGTACTACTGAGTAACTGTGTCTCAACTCAAACGATTGCAAAAGTCATGGTTGTATGCAGGCAGTTAGTAATGATTGGGATGGTTTTTAAAATCGCTGTCATCTTGAACAAAAAATGAGATAACGAGCTAATGTTAAAGTAAAAACAGAAATTTATAAAATTACTATTTACTTGTTTTTACCTGGCCTGAAGGATGTGGCGTTATTTGAACTGTATTAAGTTATTGCTTATCATTGCCAAATTAAATACGAATTTTGAAAAATTATCCGTCACCTAAAATATCGAGTTCGAGATGAACACCCCATTTCAGCTTTTCCTAAATACTGAATTAATTTTTCCAAAAATTAATGCTTTTTTCTCGAAATATTTTACGGATTTTAGGATTCTATGAGCCTAATTGCGGCCAACAAGATAATTGACCATGAAACTGTTCAAGGACGAAGCCGAGTTTCATTCGGTTCACAATGTTTTTAAAGTCAACAAATTTTATTCAGGTCAATAGAAGAGCTTCTTGAATAAATATTTAGGATTTAATTACTTTCCATTGTAGTTCTTAGAGAATTACTTTCAAAAGTTCCATTTAATGTTGGCGATATCAATAAGGCGATACTGAGAAATAAAGTATATAATATCTTATATAATATTATATTGTTTACATAGTGGTAATTACACCATTTTCGTGATAATAAAAGAAGGGCACGTTAATTATCATTGCCATCTAAAATTATTTGAATATCTTCTATTAAAATTGAATATTGTCATTGATTTTGTCCTAAAATGAGTATAAATTGTTTTATTCAGACATTCATGTTTAGCATTCTGTAGCCACAGTCCTACCTGCATAACGGATGGGTGAATATAAAATGAAACAAAAATCTGCGTGGTTTTCCTGCTCTGTGGCTATTGTTATTTGCTTCGCAAATGTTACAACAGGTATTTATTCTTACAAAATTAAATATATTCAAAATAGGATCATATTATGTATTATGAACTTTCTGATGAAGATGCTTGGGGAATGATCGTAGCGCGCAGACACCAACAGCATTGGCCAATGCACGAGCCTGGTATGGTATACCTGGTCCAAGCTTGAGTTTTCGTTTTGTATTACAATCTATCATGTAGTTTGCACAAGAAATTATTTCAAAAAATTTTAAAATATATTGATCACATATAGTTACGGTAAGTTATTTAAAAGTAAAGTAAAGTGTACTGAGTCCATTATACATTTGGCGGACCTTTGGGAAATATTGCACTTAAGAGATAAAATTTAAAAAATAAAATATATATAGTAAAATATTTTATTTCAGTGCAAACGCCGAGGCGACGGATGTTGGCAAGATCACCAATGTTGTGATGTCAAATTAGTTCTTAAATTCTATAAACTTTGTCAAACTGACACAATGGAATAAATGGAATTTACTTTCATAAATCATTACCAAATCAAATAAATATACCCTCTTTAAAGCCTGTATTACATTATATTATACATGTTGCACAGCATTATAGACCGATATATATGATAAACCAAAAATTATCTGCTATAATAATCTCAATGCATACTTTTAAAAAATACCTTCTTTCACTGGGTGTGGCTTATCAATTACGTATCTCTTTGTTGTGTAATAATTGAACCACTTAAAATGCACTACGCCTACACTATGAGTAAATATTGGAACTAGTAGTTTGCTTGCTAAAGTAATTGTATGTCCGTAGTTTCTAATAGGAAATTTCTACTTCCTTTGAGAAATAACTATCTAATATAAATGCTGTTTTTCTCTTTTTCCCAATGGAAAAACCTCAAATCCATTTAGGTCATCATTTCCACCAGTTTGGTGTTTCTAACTTTGTTGTTTAAAAGCTTGAATGATGCAGTTGTCAACTCCGTCAGTCCATCATGTTAAAATGGTTCCCGCAGACATGACCAAAGCCAACAGATTTAAACCAAAATTATCATTTTTAAAACCAACTCACGAATTTTACTCCAGCATTGCACTTGTTCAAGTAGTCAATGCTTCATATTACTTAGCCTGTGTTCCTTTCAAATTGGATTTTTGTAAACGCACCATCAAGTATTACATCAGAAAGAATCGTTTGCAACAGGTACGAATTTTGCATATTCGAAATTAAAGAAAACTTAAATACTGGCAATATTTCATATGCATCATATCAATTGGTAGTATGCAAAATAAGAATTCCATTACAGATAAATATTAAAATACGAAACAAATAATATTTATAACATATTTTTGAATGTCTATTCCTCTACATCTATACTAAATTTTATTGACGAAATCTTCCAATACCAATCTTTATTGATTTTTGTTCATATAATAATCATTCAGGTATTATGTACGCTGCAGCTAATAATTACGGCATCTGTGACGGTCTGGTATGATATCATATTATTTAAAGAAAATGTGGCTCAAAATCCATCTCAGCTATACCAAATGCTAACTCAATTCGCCTTCAACCTTTACCTAACATCCTTTTTCTACTTGTTTTGGTTCGAAAACGAAAGACTACTACTCCTTATCAATCTACTGGACTGCAAGAAACCAGAATATTCCAAAAGGGTGATTTTTGTATTATCTTTCATTGAATAATTATGTTAAAGAGAAATCTGAAAATAAAATACTAAAAAAATTATGTTTTCTACAGCATTCGACTTTCATTCACGTGTGGATCGTACTGGAAATCATACTCTGTCTACTGATTTTTCAGAGTAGAGCAAATTTAGGAATTTACAACAACGAAGAGATAAATGTCATTCATAATTTTTCTGAATTTCGACAACTCAATATGTCTTTTCAGCTTATTATAATCATAATTTGCTATTTCACATTTGTAGGACAATTTTTAATGTCTTTCATTAGTCATATGATTGCCTTTTGTGGCATATTGGCAATTTACGAAAGGGTCAATACATGTAAACCTACTGAATCTGATACCTCCAAATGTTGCAACCAGCCTTTGATAAAAAATTTCATCCTTGCAAAATCTGTGATTGCAACAGTTAACGGCATTTTTGGAATTACGTTCCTGATGGAGTTCATATTTACTTTCTTTTATGTAGCACAACTATTATACGATGTCCTGAACATCAACTACACATTTGAAAGACGATTTTTTTGCTTAATTTACATTTCAGACTTATTTACAAAATTCTGGTGGGCTGCTAAATGTGACGCAAATGTATATATATAAGATTTGTACCATTATCGATTTATATAATTTTATTAAATTCCTACAAGGTATTAAATGATAGCGCTATAAATAAACATTGGGTTTTAGATGAGAAAGTTTAAGGCGATGTATATTGAAACTATATCCGACCAATTAATTGCTGCTGGAAATGTTACATATGAAAAACGTCAGTACTTGAAAAGTGTCTCTTGGTATCTTCACACTAATTCTTTCGATTTAGGAGTTCGATGCGGTGATTTCTTTACTGTAACTTTTGGATTCCTCGGGGTGGTAACGTTATTATAGCTTATTTTTTAGTAATTGAACATCATACTAGACGTAATAATTAAAACCTTTGGTTTTTTCCCTATAGGCTGTGAGCGTTTTGCTGACTTACATACTCGTACTCGTACAATTTCATATGTCAATTCCACAAATGTGCAACAATGACACTTGTAGTTGCAATTGTAACTGCTTTCCAGCAATTGGCAATTTGTCTCATCCCAATTAGGTATTTATTTTATTTATGACGATTCTAATCCAGCTCCATTTAGATCAATTTTACATTTTGGAACTTAATTTGATTTTAGATTTAAAAAAATTATTATTTAAAAATACCATATTAAATAGATAAATGTGTCTGTGCAAAGAAGATTGAATCTCTCTTAGTCGTATCCTAAAAGAACCTGCACGACGCCGTTCACTAGTCACGGCTACGTGTAAAATTCTGAGAGGCTTCGATGATAAGAGATTCATTCTTCCCTGCACGGACACAAATGGTGCCTATTGCCTTAAATACAATAACTTAAAAAGTACTGTCATTAAATCATTATTACACTAATAATATTAGTGTTTTAGTAAAATATCGTGTATTTTGTTCCATTAATTATAATCGATGCGCACGATTTACAGATGATAATATTAATTATGAATTTATATTCCAGTTCTATTTTTGTAGAATGTGCAATGATTAATGATATTTGAGTAGAAAGTAAACTAAACGCATGAATTGCTATAAAACACTAAATTTTATAGAATATAACACTATGATTACATCACTGTAATTGCAATTATTTAGCAACAAAAATATTAAAGCCACAAATGGAGAAAAACTACAAATGAAAGTCATTCAATTATTTATTAAAATAGTGAGGTTCCGGGAGTGGTTATTTATTTACTTTGATGAGGAATTAAACAAAAATTATGTCAATAGAATATTTGCATTCTATATAAATGCATGGCAAAATTGAATGAATTAGTTTGAATTAATTCGTCAATAACGAAAAAATGTTTATTTCCAGAACAATTCATTCGTCCCTTAAGGATCGAAAAAGCCTGTATCCACTTTCAGATTGGTGGACGAATAAGCCTATATCCATTTTTTGTTTGGTGGACGAATAAGCCTATATCCAATTTTCGTTTGGTGCAGGAAATAGCCTCTATCCTCTTGCAGCTTTGCTTGTAAAGTTATAGGGGCGTAGTGATACATAGTTAATATGGGCGGCGGAAATATTGAACTTTTATTCTACCTTCCAGCCAGTTTAGTTTTATCCAATATCAAAATACGAATTTGTGTCGCTAAAAGTTTTGTTTTTGTCTTATTGTGTAATTAGCTAAAACCTTATAATGCTTATGTACATTATAGGATGATATATTTCAAGTATCAACATAAAAATAATAAATACTTCATGTCGTGAACTTGTTTATTCTTACTGTGCCCCGACAACTTTATGTAAGGCTGTAAGATTACAGAGGCTATTTCCTGCACCAAACGAAAATTGGATATAGGCTTATTCGTCCATCAAACAAAAAATGGATATAGGCTTATTCGTCCACCAAACAAAAAATGGATATAGGCTTATTCGTCCACCAATCTGAAAGTGGATGTGGATACAGGCTTTTTCGATCCTTAAGGGACGCATTGCTATCACTATATTTTCAGTATTATGTATTAAATCGCTTTAGATCAATGTTTTCAGTTAATTTTTACATATATTTCTTACTATGATAAATGATACGTTAAAATATTGCAAGTTCAGATGCAATTGCATAACAAGATTTAAATACCAAGTTAATTTTGTTACCATGTTCTTCAAAGACATTTTCAAAAGAAATGGACATAAACGCGGATTAATATTTTCAAATTCAACCCAGAAATTTTACTCCAGCATTGCACTAGTCCAAGTAATAAATGTTTCTTATTGCTTCGTCTGTATCCCATTTAAATTTGAGTTTAGTAAGAGCAGTAACAAATATTGCATCAAAAAAAATCGTTTTCAGCAGGTAAGCATTTTCATTGCAGATTTATACCTATTCTCAGAACTAATTTGATTTAAGTATGAACAATATCTGTCAGACGAAGAAAGCTTGCGATTGGTAACTAAAAGATGGAAGTTTTATATGGAATATACCTGGTCGAATTTCTTATCACAATAAAGTATAATTTATTAACTTACAATCAGCACAATTTATAAACCAATACAGATTGAGAATGCAATTCTTCAAATCTCTGTCTAATTTTAACTGTAAACATCTGATAAAATTTGTGAACTATAGGCTTAATTCCTTTAAGAATTTAAAGTCCAAAAAATGCATTGGTAATGTGTTGCAAATTTCTTTTTATTTATCTTTTCTAGACAATATGCGTCTTACAGCAAATCATAATAGCATTATCAACACTTTGGTACGATTTAAAATTATTCAAAGAAAATGTGGTACAAAATCCATCAGAACTATATCATATTATGTTAAGTCAATGCGCTTTCAATCTTCATCTTCTCTCATTTCTCTATTTCGTCTGGTTTAAAAACGAAAGAGTATTAATGCTTGTGAATCTTTTGGACAGTAAAAAGCCAGAACATTACAAAAGGGTAAATTTTTTTGATTAGTACGATTAAAATTTTACAGTAACATTGCAAGAATACCTAATATATTAGTTTTAAAATTGAAAAATTTGGTACAGAATTCATCCTGCACTTACGTGTGGATTATGTTGGAAGTCCTGCTCTGTTTGCTAGTTTTTCAGAGTAGAACGCATGTGGGAATTTACTACAATCAGAAAATCAACAGCGCTTACCTTCAAAATCTACTTTGCCTATTCATTCCTCCTTTTACCGTTTTAATATATATAGCTATGCATGTATTATTTTTCAAACAGTTTCTAATCTGCTTCATTTGCCACATGTTTGCCATATGTGGGATTTCGGCAATTTATTAAAATGTAAATGCTTGTAGGCCCGAATCTGAAATATTGAAAACTATCAATCAGCCTGCGATTGATAATTTCATTAATGAAAAAATCTCTGATTACAACAGTCAATGGCATATGTGGAAATATATTTTTAGTGGAGTTCATTTTTACATTCTTTTACGAGGCGGAAGTTATTTTTGATGTCTTGAATATCAATTATACGATGGAAAGGCGTTTTATATGCATGGGTTACATTGTAGACTTGTATGGGACATTCTGGTGGGCTGCTAAATGCGATGCAAACGTAAGTACTATTTATTATTAGAAGTTCGAAAGAGAAAAAAAATATTTGAAGTCAATATATATTTTATTTTTAGATGAGAAAGTGTAAGGGGCAGTTCATTGAAAATATGTTAGAAGAATTAATTGTTACAAGAAAAGTAACATATGAAAGACGACAGTATTTAAAAAGTGTATCTTGGTATTTGCAAACAAATGCATTTGATTTGGGAGTTCGAGCAGGCGACTTCTTTACAGTCACTTTTGGATTTCTGGGAGTGGTACTCTCCACAATTTAAAAGAAATAGTCAATTATTGTGGGAATAAAAATGCATCATTTATTTATTTTCTTCTTTAGGCCGTTAGCGTTTTGCTGACTTATATTCTCGTCCTATTACAGTTTAACATGGCCTCGCTTCCTCAAATGGACAACAATAACACTTGTAATTGCAACTTCAACAACTTCGTCGGCGTGGATAATTCTTCACAACACTTCTAAATTTTATGTTTATTTTAATTTAAAGTCATCATATATTTCAAATTGACAAGAACACAATTGTGATTCTCTGTGGTGAAATTCACTGTTTTTTAATGCTAGCAAAAGCAATGATAAATTTAATATTTTGTCATAATATAATTAAAGGTAACTTGACATAGTTCATGTGAACTAATTCATAATTAACTAATTAATTAATTAAATTGTATGTGTACAATGTCGATTACCAAATTTATTAAGCAATTTTCAATGACACGTAGATTTGATTTAAATAAATTATGAAATGATAGATAATTTCTAAACTGAAAGTTATAACTGAGAAGATGTATAATTTAGCGCATGACCGAATCAAAGAAAATAGATGAGTGTTGCGTGATGATTGCAATTTTCGTCGGTTATTTTTTGTTTTCGACATATTGTAAACATAGCGATCATTTCCAGAAATACGAATATCCATCCAAAGATCTCGAATTCCTGATGCTGATATTATATTGCTTAATTCAGCCATTCGATCAGACAAATGTGAATAAAAACTAATAGTTGGCCACTCTGAGTACCAATATTCTTCAACTGTGTCGCAATGTAAATGCGGATGATCATTATGGATTCCAATAACAGCACTTCGTCTGTAAAAAGCATTTATCGGATACGTACCTTGGTCAGGCCATTCTTTAACACGATCGTCCGTGAAAACTGGGCTCCCAGGGGCAACGAAAATCATATCTTCGACGTTATTTTTTATTTTTGTCAGGCGAAATTTGAAATCTCTAATAAAGTCAGATTTCCATTCTTCTGTTACAACGACAATACGAAATCCAGAAGAAAATAATTCTGCATTTGTTTTAATTCTGACAGGTTCATATGGTAAAATGATGGTGCTTGTAAAATCGGCAATATACAGTTGTTGAAGGAGTACTAAAATGAAGCAAATCCATCCGAATAAAAAATGTTTTTTGAAAATGGTAGCCACTCCAAAAATCACCCAGAAAACATTTAGGCTGTTCCAAATACTTTTATAATACAAAGCAAGAACAGCTGCCAATATAATAATACACATCCAAACGGTATTTTGAAAAGGTCCTATCACATCTTGTACAAAAACTTCTTTATCGGAAATTAGGAGGGATTTGCAATACAAAAAATGAATATTATCTACGTCTTGAATAAAAAGTTTCATTTTCAGAAAGACATCCTGGTCATCTGCTTTATTTCCTACGCGTAGAAAATCAAAACCTTTTTCAAAAATTTATTAGACACCAATAATTTTAATTTATTTTTAGAATTGCGTAATTGAAAAATACAGTTTTTTATTGTCTTAAAGCAAAATCTTATTATGACTCATGTAATTTAAATATTTATCTACCACACGAGCAAGAATGTACAAAATGTACCTGTACCTCTGACTGTACCTCTTTACATTAAATATTTAAATTTAAAATATTAAATAATGATGAAGCATTAATTTGGACAGTGCGATACGAATATGTAAGTAGCATGCAATTATTTTACTGATTAAATATTAACATACCAAAATTTGTTGCGCACCAAAAGCAGACAGAAAGCCTTGGACTTTGGAAATCCGTTTCAGAAATTGTAAAATTAATCTTTTTTGATAATAGTCCTAAAACTACTTTATCAGGCTCTGTCGATGCCCAATTACTTCTCATAAGTGTGTCTGCTTCCAGAAATCTTTGATAATTATCATTTGCACGTTTGGGAATATATTCATTAAGAATGGCGTAGGCAGGTTTACCTAATCCTTCAGATGATATTTTTAAAGCCATTGCATTAAGATTTTCAAAATTGGCCCTCGTTGCCGTGAATTTAATTATTTTTTGTTGGTCACACAAATAGCAAATTAATGCATAATTTATGGAACAGTCTTCAAGATTCCTTCTAAAAATTATTACCCTTGGGTGAATAATTGTGAATTTCTCGCTAATAAATTCTCCTTGTAAATCATTTGCAGTCGTATTAGTTTTCGCTTCAAATAGAATTGCCAAAAAGAATGCATATTTAGAATTGATATGGCCATTTGTTTGCATGAGGTAAGATAAATCACCGAATATTCTTGAAATTATAAGCACGATGATATGGACACACGTACTCTTTCTATTAAAATACTTTAATTCCGAACTATTTTTCAATAATGGGTCTGAAAGCTGTAAAGTAATTGGATGATTTAGATTTCTTAGGTTGTTGATGTAGGAAGATATATATTCTGTAAACTTAACATCCATTACATCAGAATTTCCATGGAAATGTACAGTACACTGTTATGGTGGTGGTTTCCGTGGATGCCTTTGCCAATGGTACGGGTATGGAAAAGATGAAAGTTAATAATCTCAGAATTATGCTTGGCTGTTAGAGGTTAAAGAGTGAAGATTTATTTCGTATTTCTGAGTTCCAGGACAGACCAACTTTCTGACCAGCTTGCTCTGTCTCCAATCAGACTCTCCCTGTCTAGATTCTTATTCTAACTAGAGTCTAGCTTAACTTCTAATTAACATCTAAGCTCATTCATTCGATCGTAGGTCATTCATTCCAAATTCTCTAGCTATCGATAGATTTCCATGTCCGTCCTTTTGGGACGTCAAGTCTAAACCTAACAATACCCCTCGGCTTCAAGCCGTTGTCCACCTGGACATTCAAAATCTAAAATCTATGGATAACTAGGAATAATCTTAACTAATAAAATAATTCTAGACTACAAACTAATTACAATACATTACTAAACTTAACATAATCATTACCATGAAGTTCTACGACTCGCAGTCGGATTAACAAGACAATATTTCAATTAGCACTCAGCTCTTCGACTCGCAGTCGGGACAAAATTCAACATATAACATTCAATTAACATCATTGGCACGCAGCCCAACGACTCGCAGTCGGATTACAAACATTATCATAACATCATTTCATACATAGTCACAAAAATCTTTTCATTATACAAATACAGTCTTCAACATTTGTTATAAATCATAGCATTTCACATTACATTCATATTTCAAGCATTTACATTCAAAGTCTTTTAGCTTATACATTCAACAATATGCCAGTAATCATTATCATCAAAGAATATAAGAAATATACATTTCGTCGTCTCAAATTATATCTAGGTTCAACTTCACCATTATCAATGCTAGAATTAGGATTAACATAAACATCATGTAAATCAACATCAGTATTAGTAGAAGTAGATTCAGGAAGTCTCTCATTATATAGTTTTAACTTATCAACATGAACTGTGTCTCTAACAATTTTGTTTCTACGTTTATGTTCTACTACATAATTAACATCAGATTTCTTAGCTATAATCTTATATGGACCATAGTAGTGTTGAAAAAGTTTTGAACTTTTACCTTTCTGCTTAACGTATTTACGTATCAATACTTTGTCACCAATTTTATATTCAACGTGTCGTCTGTGCAAATTGACTCTGTCTGCTGTCTTACTATGCACATCGTGAATTCTTTGAGCTGCAATTAACCTAGCATTTTGAACACGGTTAATTATTTCTTCTAATGATACATATTTATGATCAGAAATGTTAGCTTCTACAGGCAGGATTGCTTCTCTACCATATAATAGGAAAAATGGACAATATTGGGTAGTTGCATGTATACTAGTATTTATAGCAAAAACAATATGGTTCAAAAATAAATCCCAATCTTTTTGACTCTTCGAAGTATAAATAGAAATACAATCAGTCAAAGTAGAATGACTTCTTTCAACTACACCTTGGGATTCTGGGTGAAAAGCTGTACTAAATTGATGCTTAATTCCTAAAAACTTTGTAATATACTCAAAAAGTTCATTAAGAAATATAGTTCCGCGATCAGATTGCAAATACTTAGGACATCCATGTCTACAAATAAGTTGTTCAATCAAAAATTTAGCTATAGATTCTGTAGTAGCTTCTTTGACTGCCTTTGCTTCTATCCACTTTGTTAAATAGTCTACTGCTGTTATTACATATTTATTACCTTGGCTGCTACGTGGGAATGGTCCCATTACATCTATCTGAACTCTTTGAAAGGCATTTTCAGTTACAGGAAATGTATGCAATAAACCTGGTCTTTTACTTCTAGGTATTTTTCTAGTCTGACAAGAATGACAAGACAATACATAAGATTTAACTGTTTTACGTAAATTAGGCCAATAATATCTTAATCGTATCTTTTCTAAAGTTTTTGTAAATCCTAAATGAGATCCAGTTAACGCATTATCATGACATTCATTCAATATTATAGAGCGTAACTTCATAGGAACAAATATAATATCAGAATTGGTATTACTATCATAATAATATAAAATATTATTTACCAGATTAAATTTCTTAGCATGCTTGTGATTTGGATTAGTCAACATTAATTCACGAATATTTTGTACCTCATCGTCTTCTTGTTGTAAACCACGAATTGAAATAGTTGTCACCTGGAGAAGTGGTAGTTCTCTCAATCGGTCAATCTTAGGGTTAAACTCACTTGTAGGAAATCTGGAAAGACAATCTGGAACAAGATGTTTTCTACCGGATACATGAAATATTCCTTCTATGGTAAACTCGGATAAGGATACTAGCATTCTCGAAAACTTCGGAGGAACTGATTTCTTCTTATTGTGCAAAAGCCAACACAATGCATGATGATCGGTAAAAATTTTGATTGGAATACCAAGCAAGTAGTAACGCAATCGGTCTAAAGCCCATGATAGGCCACATAATTCCAATTCCGTGATTCCGTAATTTTTCTCGTGTTTGTTTAGACCACGGCTGATGTAAGCAACGGCTCGTTCTTCAGAATCATGAATTTGAATCAGAACTGCTCCAAGACCTTGGTGTGAGGCATCAACTTTCAGATGAGTTTCCTTCTCGGGATCAAACATTGCTAAAACTGGAGCTGTAGTTAACGCGTTCTTTAATTTTAAATAGGCATCTCTTTGATCTGGTCCCCAATTAAATTCAATATTGTTTCGTAATAATTTTTGAATGGGTGCTGCTAGTAATGCAAAGTCTTTTATGAATTTTCGAAAATAAGAAAACAAACCAAGTATCTGTCTAGTCTCTTTAGTATTAGTTGGGGGTCTCATCTTAGTAATAGCATCAGTCTGTGCTGTGTTCAATCGTATTCCTTCGGAGTTGACAACAAAACCAAGTATTTTCAGTTCACTGTACAAGAAATGACACTTTTTAGGGAGGAATACTAGATTCTCTTGACGAATACGAGCAAATACTTTTTCTAAGTTGATTAGATGATTATCAACTGTGTCAGAAAATACCACAATGTCATCAAGGTAGCACAAACAAACATCGTAGCGTAATCCAGATAGTACGACATCCATAAGTCTGCAAAAATAAGCTGGACCATTTGCCAACCCAAATGGCATAACTTTGAACTGGTACTGTCCGTCTCGAGTCACAAATGACGTTTTTGGCTTAGATAGCGTGTTCATCAGGATTTGCCAATATCCACTAGCAAGATCTAGTTTCGAAAAATATTTGCAATTACGTAATCGATGTAAAACGTCTTCAATTCTGGGTAAGGGAAAGCACATTTTGCGACAATGCAAATTAACTGCTCGGAGATCAATAACAAAACGTAAACCGGTCTGGTTTCCATCACTGTCATATTTTGGTACTAAAAAGCAAGGACTTGACCATTCACTGTCTGATGGTTCAATGATGTCACGGTCAAGCATCTCATTGACATGCTGTTGAATTATTCGATGATGGGCATCAGAATGTAAGAAAGGTCTTTGCTTTATGGGAGGAGTGTCACCTGTATCAATTTCACACTCAACTCGGGTAGTTCTGCCAATTTTCTTCCCGTCTAGTTGAAATATATCGGAATATTTAGTCAGAAGTGTTTCAATTTTATATCGATCTTCTCCACTGATTTCTGGATTGACATCAAAGGTTGCTTTTTCTTTATCGGTAGGAGTCACTAACTCAGTATTTGGTTTCTGATGAAATGTCAACTTTCCAATTCGAGTGTATGTAGATATTACTGCTTTTCTGGATGTGGGATTAATAACAGGAATTAATTTCGTTTCGGTATTCATAATTGCTGCTGGTGTAAGAATTTTATTCGTCTTGTATAGTCTGTGATTCTTTTCTACTATTGCATCGAGTCCATGGGGTAGGTTCATAGTTTCCACAGGTATATACATAGTAGTCCGGGGCGGAATGACACATTTTGTTGTTGCACGGACGTACATGATTTGGAATTTATTTTCAGTTGGCAATACTATAGGAGGGTTACATGAAATCGAATCATCAGTCATCTCAGCAGAAATTTGACGAATAGGTATTGAAGAATGTGATAAAACTTCTCTTTTCACAGATTCAGGAACAGAGTTAATATAATTCAATCGTGCACTGGTGAATTTAATTTTGCCAAAACCTGGAGCTTGCATATAACCTTTGGAGTTTAGAATGTCAAATTTAAATTGCTCAATGAAATCTTGTCCAAGTAAACAATCAAAAGGAATTTGAGTCAAAATAAAAGGATACTTAACACATCCACTTCCAATTTGTAAAGTAGGAACGACGAATCCACAATCAAGTAGGGAATGACCACCAATTCCGGAAAGTTTAATAGAATCATTTTTATGCACAGTTAGTCCAGTTGATAATTTTTCTGAAATTAAGGAAGCTGCTGCACCGGGATCAATTGTTGCAGTACACCAATTTTCATTTATTTTCATTCGAATTGTTAAGGGTCCATTCATGTCACTTGAAGTAATATAAATATTTGGGATAGTAATAGAAACTGGAGTTGACGAGGGATTAGTTGGTGTTGTAGTAATTTCTTGACATGGACGAATCAATTCGTCCTTCGCTTGGAGTTTCCCATGTCACGGCTAGTACTCGGCTGTTCTTGGTCTCTTTCTTCATCATCTCGACGGCGGGGTGATCCACGACGTCGGTCTTCGTATGAACGATCATAGTCACGGGAGTCATCATCATAATCTCGGGTTCTGCGGTATTCTCGGCGATAACCGCTACGTCTGTTTCCTCTTCCACGACCACGGCGTACGGTTTGTGAGTAGCACTCATATGAATAATGTCCATAGCGACCACATTTATAGCATTCAACATTTGCCTTGTTGAATTGTCTTCCTCTTTGGGAACTTCCTTGTCCACGTCTGGGGTTTGCTGTAGAACGTGCAGGATTTTTCTCAATAGATTCAGCGTTCACTTTCAATAATTTCAACTGATTTTCCATTTCAGCCACTTTAGTTTTCAATTCAGTAACATCTGGAGATTCCACGGGTTTTGTCACTGCTGCTGTTGTAGCTGCTGCACTTTGGGTTACATCTCGGTCAGGTTGAGTGGTACAATTTTGAGCTTCGTATAATAATACCATGTCGACAAGAGCAGAATATGTAGCTGGAACACCTCTTACTTGGATGTATGTTCGTAGATTAACTGCCAAATTTTTCACCATACCTTCAACTACTGCAGATTCAACTAAGGTAGGCCAGTGTTCAGTCAAGTAGTAACGGATGAGTTGAAGAAAAATTGATGCTTTTTCATCAGGACGTTGTTTGATATTCAATATCTCGAACACTGTCATATTATGTTCATCCATTTCCATCGGACAATTTTTCTGGAAATTCTGGGAGTAGACATCCCAAGAAATCGTGTTGTCGGCAATATCAGCTGCGTTGATGGTAAACCACTGTTGGGCAATTTCATTTGGAATTGCTAGCTGCAAATGCCGTTTCTTCGCTGGTTCTCCTAAATGTCGTTGTGCTGCCCATGTTTCAAAACGAGTGATGTAATATTTCAATGCCGTCTTCTTCAACGGACCTTGGTAAATAGGCATTCGGGCATCCATCGTAGTGCGTGTACGTGTACGTTTTCGGTTTTGAATTACAATTGTAGGTTGAGGAGCACAATAGTCGTCAAAAGTGTCTACAAATTGAGGGAGCACAAAATGTAAAATGTAATGTCGGTCTAAAATATCACAATTCAAAACAAACTCAGGCTGTGGAATCACTAAAGCTCTTCTTCTGGCTATAAATCTCGAAAGTTCATTCAGGGTCTGTTCAAAAGTACTATGAAAGTATTTACTATCATTCAAAATATCTTCCGGTTCTAGAATTTGATCAATTTCAACAGTTTCAATTGTTTCAGTTTCAGTAGATGAACACTCAGCTGAATTTTCTGGTTGTCGAGTCTCGGCTTCTGTTTCAAGCTTTTGTTGTTTCCGCAATTTTCTCTCAGATTCTAGTCCTTGGGGGAATTCGGGATTTTTCTTCGCAACTCTGGAACTACGTCTTTCTTCACTCATAAATGAAATTTATCTTTCAAATTGTCAAAATTTCGGGTTTGTCATCTCCACCAATTGTTATGGTGGTGGTTTCCGTGGATGCCTTTGCCAATGGTACGGGTATGGAAAAGATGAAAGTTAATAATCTCAGAATTATGCTTGGCTGTTAGAGGTTAAAGAGTGAAGATTTATTTCGTATTTCTGAGTTCCAGGACAGACCAACTTTCTGACCAGCTTGCTCTGTCTCCAATCAGACTCTCTCTGTCTAGATTCTTATTCTAACTAGAGTCTAGCTTAACTTCTAATTAACATCTAAGCTCATTCATTCGATCGTAGGTCATTCATTCCAAATTCTCTAGCTATCGATAGATTTCCATGTCCGTCCTTTTGGGACGTCAAGTCTAAACCTAACAACACTCAATAGGAAATTTTGGAAGAAAATTGAAATCTTCAATGCATTCACCATTTGATTGTTTTTGCGCAAATAACGGATTGATTAAATTTTGATTTGTGAAATAGAATAATACAAATTCGTAAAGATTGGGAACTTTTGACATTTCAGGTCCGTGGTATATGTTCTCTGCACTTTTTCAACGTAATATCACTTTTGTAGTGTATAATATGTAGTATATAGATATGGCTATATATTCTGGTTACTTAATAGTAATCTGATTCACTGCTACACTATCATTAAGATTAAATCATGTGAACTTGACAACCGCAGAAGAAACACTAAAAGGATAGCCAAATATAGACCACATAATAATTATATGTATTTGATAACATTGAATTCTACTTTAGCTTCACCTTCCCAAAATGTCATAACAAATCCTACAATCGTCACCTTCTTCACTAATTTATCAAAATAGACGTTACTCAGAACTCAATGACACAGAGAGGCGTTTCAACAACCATTCATGTTATGCAATTTGTGAGTCAGACAAAAAATTCTATTACAGATATTGAATTTAAATATGCCTTGACAAAAAAATAATTAAGACTTTGAAATTAAGTGTCTTTGGTTACAAAGACACGTCATTACATATATGGACTGTTTTATTGATGGAGTAGCACTAAAACAAAAATAATTGCTGAAATTGGACTAATTGGACTAGATAATTTTATACACATATATCAAATTTCTTATGCGAAGTATGTGTTGGAAGCTTTCGTACTGTCCCACTAACATACATACCAGTATGAGAGGATTAAATAGGTCAAATGGATTTCTTGCCATGCATCTTCAAGAAATTTTTATGCGACGCAATACCATAATTAAGGTGGTAGTAATGAATTACTTTCTCGTTTATGCAATTTGCATGGTGACTGAATATGTTTTGATACAAATGTATTGGAATGGAACATCAGAAAATATATATCTAGATAATCCTCTTGGTGGATGTCGTACTAAAATTATTATTACCTTTACCTGCGATTAAATAAGCAGACCGAGACCATTTATTTAATCCTCTTTCCTTAAAAGCGGAGTATTAATGGAAATAAATTATTTTAAATACCAATTTATTGAGTAAATGAAACTGTTTCGTTGAAATGACCACGTATGTATTTAGTTAAAAAGAGATTTCTGGGAAAGACTTTATTCTGTCTGTACTATTTACCATATTTGGTATACATTTATATTATGACTTAATGCCTTTCAATATTTTAGCGTTTTAAATTCAGAAAGAATAAAAAGTAGCATGTTTTACTATTGGTTTTATCTTTAAAGTAACCAGCGATGTAAAATATAAATTTACATTGATGTAAAAGTACAATTCCGATATTATAATGGCGAATAAATCAAATTAAAAAAATAATGCCTTAAACAAGCCGTATTTAGTAGGGGGTGGGGGGCGCAGCGCCCCCTAAATCTGAGAAAAAGAGAATTTTTTTCTAAAAAATGGCCTAAAATTGCCAATTTTTTTGCGCTCCGCGCGAATATGTCTTATTTTTGGTATAATTTTTGATTCCACCCCCCGTGAACAAATTTCTAGATACTTGGCTTAAATACCTATTAAACTTACGTATACCTTAAATTCCGCAAGGAAGGCTTATGATAGTTATAATGTATACATGTAAGCACTTTATAGTGCCCCATGGCCATACTATAATGTCCTATTCCTAGCAGTTTATATCCCAGAAAAACGCAAAGGATGTGCAGCTAATTTTAAACTAGTTTTTGAAAATTTAAATTTACAATTTAATCCATAATTTCATAAAATGGATAATTTTGCGCGCAATTTGACTGCTACAAAGAATTGCCTTCATTCACCAAGTAATTCTCCATCAAATATTCGTAAGCATAAAAATACTCAGTTTTCATACAATGTATACCTGATACCTCCTCCAATTTTGTATTTTTCGAAAACGGTTGAATTTAAATAATTTGTTTTATTTATTTATCAGAACTCTATTCGTGCTATTGTCAATTAGCAGACGTAATGCATTATCATAAAATCGCATTATTTACAATATACTACAAGTATTACAATCTATAATATAATCGCAAACTTGAAAAAATTTACCTACCTATATATCTATGTATGGTTGGTAGGAAAAATTTAAGTTTTGCCCGCGTTGATTCAAGCAGCCATTGTTACTAAAAATGCCTTCCGAAATCTAGTCAGTATGTAATAAAAGTATTTATTCTTATATTCCATGCATCCATGTCTCTTGGACTTTGCGACTTTTTGTTGCAATGCGCAAACGCATAACAATAAGCCCGCTACGGGTTAAAAGTACTTCGAAATAAACCAATACACATGATTGATTATGCTGGATGCCTATCTTTCGAAATCGAGTCACTCATGCTGGGACCACTAATATTATAATACTAATATCTAATTATTTTAACGATGCTGTTGATTTATGCTATAACATTAGTCACGCCCGAAACAGCCATATGGATCTGAGTTTGTACTGTTTTTTTAATAACATTAAGATTTGTCAGGCTTACACACATTTGGACAGCAATTTATACTCATTTCCGAAACTTTATTCTCTCAAAACTTAACTATATTAAATGAAAAAGTATCGATGCTTATCAATCCATTGCACTGTGAAAACCCCAAAGAATTCTAAAAGCCGATTTTGTTCCTGCATTTTATGACCATAAAATAATTTAAATGTATTGTATGCATAGATACAAGTATGGACAATGTACTTATACAATATTTTTGTTATTAGTACAGTGCATAAAATATTTTTGTACAAGTTTCGTATTATACATACGTGAACATCTTTAAAGTTAATATTACTAAGCATACATTATCATATAATTTAAGCAATCCGCATGGACGAATACAAGTGATTTAAATAAATTATAAAGCGATAGATGATTTCTAAAATAAAAGTTAAAACGGAAAAGGCATAAAATTTAGCGCATGACCTAATCAAAGAAAATAGATGAGTGTTGTAAGACAATCGCAATTTTCTTCGGTTATTTTTTGTTTTCGACATATTATAAACGTAGCGTTTATTACCGGATATACGAATGTCCATCCAAAGGTCACGAATTCCTGATGCTGATATTATATTGCTCAATTCGGCCATTCGGTCAGACAAATGTGAGTAAAAACTAATTGTGGACCAACCAGAGTACCAATATTCTTGAACAGTATCGCAGTTTAAATTCGGGTGTTCATTATGGATTTCGATAACAGCTCTTCTTCTGTAAAAAGCGTTTATACGATACGCTCCTTGGTCTGGCCATGCACTAACACGAGCGTCTGTGAGAGGAGAACTTTCAGGAGCTATGAAAATCATCTCGTCGACGTTTTTATTTATTCTTGACATTTGAAGATTGAATTCGTCAATAAATTCAGATTTACATTCTTTTGTTGCTACGACAACACGAAATCCAGAAGAAAATAATTCTTCATTTGTTTTAATTCTTACAGGCTCATAGGGTGAAATAATTTTGCTTGTAAAATGGGCCATGTAAAATTGTTGAAGTAGTACTAATATCAAACAAATCCATCCAAATAAAAATTTCTTTTTGTAAACGGTAGCCACCCCAAAAATCACCCAGAAAACATTTAAACTATCCCAGACACTTTTGTGATACAAGGCCAGAGCTATTGCTAAGAAAGTAATGCATATCCAAACTGATTTCTGAAAAGGTCCTAATACATCTTGTTTGAAAATATCTGTGTCTGAAACTAGTAGAGACTTGCAGTACAGAAAATGGTTAGTGTCCACGTCTTGAATTACAAATTTCATTTTCAAAAAATCTTTTGGTTTATTTCCTATGCAAAAAAAATTAAAAAATTCCTTTATTTATTTTGCAGAAATAACCAGTTTTAATTCATTGTAATTTCTTAATAAGAAAAGTTATTATAGCTTTACAAATATAAATATCAAATTCATATAAAGGTCAAGAAGGTGATCATCACACTAAATCATAAACCATTAACTGTATCTTCACAAAATAAAATAATCTATAAATTAATATAATAATAATAAAATATTAAAATACCAAAATTTGTTGGGCACCAAAAGCAGATAGATGGTCTGGGCTTTTGGAAATCCGTTTCTGAAATGGTAAAATTAATCTTTGTTGACAATAGTCCTAAAACTATTTTATCAGGCTCTGTAGATGCCCAATTCTTTCTCATACTGAGTTCTCCTTCAAAAAATCGTTGATAAGTATCATTTACACTTTTGGGAATATATTCAGTAAGAGTGGCGTACGCAGGTTTGCCTAATCCTTCATTTGAAATTTTTAAAGCCATTGCATTGATATTTTCAAAAGTTTGATTTTTTGATGCAAATGGTATTATTTTTTGTTCGTCACACAAAAAGCAAATGATTGCAAAATTTACGGAACAGGCTTCGAGGTTCCTTGTATATATTATTAACCTTGGGTGAATAATTGTGAATTTCTCGCTTGTAAATTCTTCTTGCAAATGATTTGCAGTCGTATTAGTTTTCGATTCATAAAGAATTGCCAAAAACAGTTGATATTTAGAATTGATATAGCTATGTGTTTGTATGAGATAAGATAAATTATCCAATGTGTTAGAAATTATAAGCACAATGAAATGGACGCACGTATTCTTTTTGTTAAAATACTTTAATTCCGAACTATTTTTCAATAACGGTTCCGAAAGCTGCAAAGTAATTGAATGATTTAGAATTCGTAGGGTGTTGATGTAGGAAGATATATATTCTATAAACTTAATGTCCATCACGTCAGAATTTCCATGGAAATGTACAGTACAGTCGATAGGAAATTTTGGAAGGAAATTAAAATCTTCAATGCATTCACCAATTGCTTGTTTTTGGGCCGATGACGAATTGATTGTAAAATAAAATAATAAAAGTTCACAGCATATTTTAAACATTAACATGATTTCTTTTCTGTTGTATGTTTTCAGTTTTTAATGTATGTAATTAGTACATGAATGTACGATTGCAAATGGTAATGGAATTATTGCCTTTGAATAAGTTTTGTTGTGATTTTTTCCAATTCACTGCTATTTTAACCACCATTAAAATAAAAAACATCTAAATTGTAAACTTGAAAAGTACAATAGCCTATTGAAAAGAGGAACAGAATGTAGGCCTAATAATATTTGACGTTGTATGAATTCTCAACATTTGCTTTCAATTATCTTAGTAATGTTCCGAAACTTCACAACAGAACAAACATTCTTTAACGAATGGTACATGTTTCTCACCATTCCAGGAAGTCACTTAAATTTTCGATGACAATTTAATACTCACTCAAGTTAATTTGATAGCCTGTTCTAAATGTGAACATAAATTGCCAAAATTAAATTTTACACATTATGGTGACATTATCCTTAATTAAGAGTTAGAAGGACACTTAAATTCGTCATTAAATAAGAGCTTAAAACAAACCTTAATTACTGACAATTTGACTATTTGAATCATAACTTTACCCACTCACTGATATTACAAAGTACTTAATATAAAATAGTGTCAAGGCTTAAAGTAGGTCAAATATGTTTTGTTAGTTTAATGGAATTGGTAATCCAAAAATAAATGTAATAGCAAGTTTACCCTTGCATAGTGTGAAAATCAATAACATAAGTAGAATGGCATCTATAACATGCATTTCACAATTGGGGATGGTGTCGTTGGCGAAAAGGGGAAAAGATGAAAGGAATGTTTTCCGAATTGTATTTTAGTATGGAATACCTGGCAGGAATGAATCTATTTTGACTTTCTATATTCACTTCGACAGTTAAAATGAAATTCTTAAATTTCGGTTTACTTTCGGAGTCAATAATTGCGTTTTTTTAATTTATTTTCATTGTGATTGTGAATTTAATCGAATTTTAATTTCTGTTTATTTGATAGTCTAAGGTATATTATCTTACATTTACTATTTGGTAGTGAATATTTTTTAGAGAATTGCGAAATAAAACTATGCTTATGAAATTTATGCCCGCTTTAAAGAACAATACGAAATAAATGCAACCACTTTCATGCAACAGCAACAAAACTTGAACTGTCGATTTATTTCAGAGTCTGATAAAGTAATGCCTATTTAAAAAACAGTTTAAATCACTGTGTTCTTTTAAATGTTATTGTGATACCCGTTAGCCTTCAGACTAAATATTAAAAAATAAAATCTAAAACCATATTTCTTAACATAAATACTAAAACAGATCAGCAAATTCCAACTGTGCCACAATATATTAACTATTACAATACTATTCTGTTACGTTCCGTTGGATAAGCTGGGTTATTGTAATTGCCAAGTTGTTTTGGTACATTTAAAGGTGCTGAAATTTAAGGGATGTTTAAGCACTCCAGCTATCCCGCTGATTACGTTCTTGACCATCATACAATATTGCCATTTAATTTAATACTGTTGATCAATTATACTAAAATGACAAGAACATTTTATGTTAAAATCCAGTACCATATTTAGTTAAGCAATCAGTAAAGATAAACACATTTGATTTAGACACATTAAAAAATAGTAGATAGCTTCTAAAATAAAAATTAAAACTGAGAAGATGTATAATTTAGCGCATGACCGAATCAGTGAAAACAGATGAGTGTTGTAAGACGATAGCAATTTTCTTCGGTTATTTTTTGTTTTCGACATATTATAAACATAGCGTTTATTACCGGATTTACGAATGTCCATCCAAAGGTCACGAATTCCTGATGCCGATATTATATTGCTCAATTCGGCCATTCGGTCAGACAAATGTGAGTAAAAACTAATTGTCGACCACCCAGAGTCCCAATATTCTCGAACAGTATCGCAGTGTAAATTCGGGTGATCATTATGAATTTCGATAACAGCTCTTTCTCTGTAAAAAGCGTTTATACGATACGCTCCTTGGTCTGGCCATGCACTAACACGAGCGTCTGTGAGAGGAGAACTTTCAGGAGCTATGAAAATCATCTCGTCGAGGTTTTTATTTATTCTTGACATTTGAAGTTTGTATTCTTTAATAAAGCCAAATTTCCATTCTTCAGTTACAACGACAACACGAAAACCAGAAGAAAATAGTTCAGCATTTGTATTAATTCTGACAGGTTCATATGGTAAAATTATTTTGCTAGTAAAATCGGCCATGTAAAATTGCTGAAGAAGTACTAATACCAAACAAATCCATCCAAATAAAAATTTATTTTTATAAACCATAGCTATTCCAAAAATGACCCAGAAAACATTTAAACTGTTCCAGAAACTTTTGTAGTACAGAGCAAGAACTGCAGCCAAGACAATAATGCACAGCCAAACAGATTTCTGAAAAGGTCCAAACACATCTTTTGCAAAAATGTTGTTATCCGAAACAATGAGGGATTTACAGTACAAAAAATTGTTAGTGTCCACTTCTTGGATTACAAATTTCATTTTCGAAATGATGTCTTCGTTATCTGCTTTTCCTATTCTCAAAAAATTGTAATTGATGTTAAAATTTCAGGGAATATTATCTGCTTATTTACTAGTAAAGTTACCCGTCCTTCGGACGGGACATCACATATTTTCAAAATATGTCAAAATTAAACTTTTTTACTCAAAATTTTTTAATAATAAATGAGATTCAAATCTACAATTGTATTTGTAAAACCTCGTTTATTAATATTTAATGAATGTAGCGGTTGTACTCGGTAATATTTAAGTACCTTAGACAGGATTTGAAAAGACTCTAAAACAACAAAATTCCACATTTTATTCTAACTTTTGTACAATGCATAGCGACGAAAGCACAAATAAAGAGAATTATTTATTGGAAGAAGCAAGCCAAAGTACTGCACAGCTTACGGTAGGCTGCTTTAATTAGGTTGTAATTATTTTCGCCTCACATTTTCTTGCAACACCACAGGTACATACTGCCGGCAAACAGGACTTATTTACTGATACTTTTATTTACTAGAATTTCTATTCGAACTGAAGTTGAATTTTCTACAATTTTAAAACAGTACCATGCATTGATTTCACTAATTTAATATCAACGTACCAAAATTTGTTGAACACCAAAAGCAGATGGATAACCTAGGTTTTTTTATATCCGTTTCTGAAATGGTAAAATTAAGCTTTGCTGATAATATTCCAAAGATTACTTTATCAGGTTCTGAATTGTTCCAGTTCTTTCTCATGGCAGTGTCTCCTTCAAGAAATCGTTGATAATTATCGTTTGTAAATTTGGGAATATATTCATTTAGTATCACATATGCAGGTTTCCCCAATCCTTCAGATGATATTTTTGAAGCCATTGCATTGAGAATTTCAAAATAGTTCCATGTGGCTGTGAATGTAGTTATTTTTTGTTTGTCGCACAAATAACAAATGATTGCAAAATTTACTGAACAGTCTTCGAGTTTCCTTATAAAAATTATTAGCCTTGGATAAATAAATGTGAATTTTTTGCTTGTAAACTCTTCTTGTAAGTCATTTTCAGTGGTATTAATTTCCTCTTTGTAAAGAATTGCCAAAAACAATGCGTATTTAGAATTTATGTGGCCATTTGTTCGTATGAGATAAGATAAATCCTCCAATATGCTAGAAATTATAAGCACAATGATATGAACACATTTGCTCTTTCTGTTAAAATACTTTAATTGTGAACTATTTTTCATTAACGGAGCTGAAAGCTGAAAAGTTATTGGATAATTTAGAATTCTGAGGGTGTTGATGTAGGGATAGATCTGATATTCTTTGTTCATCATAGCAGAATTGGTAACAAATTGTACTCCACAACCAGCAGGGAATTTTTGTAAGAAACGGAAGTCTTCAGTACATTCGCCATTTGTTTGCGTTAGTGGCAATAGCGGATTGATTGTAAAATAAAATAACAAAATATAAAAATTATGGAATGTTGACATTTTCCTCCCGTGGGAATTTTGTTTTTACTTTCTGCAGTCTGCTGATCTTTTGGAAAATAATATTGCCCAGTATAGACAGGTTTATTAAACTTTCAGCTATTTTAATGATTTAATTGTAATCCAATTGGCTGGTAGCTAATTGAAATGTTAAACACAAACGACATGTTCGAAATTGCACCATGTTAATGTAGTAGATGTTTACGTGAACGAAGAATAGTCTAAATGATTTTTAAATGTTGTGCTATTTTCTCGGTTGTAAAATGTTTTTAAATATGGTTTATAATTATTTTAAGGTGAACATTGGTAGGCTTCATTGGTAACTATTGTGTATTCGTACAAGAGACGTTGTATGAAATTTTGTCCACTAATAGAGGGTTCTCGCTATTGAAGCCGGCCACAAATTAGCTGGTTCAAAAGATCCATTCAAAAATATGTTCAGCATACCTAAAATGCACTAACGTGGAATTATATTGAAATGAAATGGTTGGGCAATGATATTGAAGATTAATATCAACTTGTAACTTCAGCAAACCCAAGATGAAACGGCAATGATAATAAAAAGACTGGATCATGTACTTACTTCTAGTGCATGATAGTTTAGTCATGCAAGTATAGTTTATTAAATGAAGAAACATGTAAGCATTCAATGAAACTTAGAAAAGCTAAACTCCATTTGAAAAGAAAAGCAGACATTGACATGTCTTATAAATAATATTATAGAATTAAATATTATCTTTGCATACTAAAAGGTTTCATTGTTGATCATAGGCATAGACAAATGATATAATCATGCTTTGAAAATATGAAGTTTCTATATAAAATAGCTCTATGGGAATATATTTTATTTTTACTTGTATCTATTTATTTACTTAAATTACTTTTACGTCTAAATGAATAATATATTATTATGTTGTTATCCAACAACTTGGAATTTAACAATTGAAGAAGTATTTAAACACAAATAGTGACATTAAATTAACGTAGCTAAAGTAAGCCCCTTTCCCATTATTTTAACTACAATTGTGTTTCTCAATTATATAATACTAGGCGGTCACAGGACCCAGGTCCTGTAGTACATGGGGCTAGTGCATCTACAAACAATTTTATAGAAACTGGATTCTAGTAGGCCAATTACAGCGGTATTCAATTGGGTTCATCACTAATATACTGTACGTCAAATTGACCGTTAAACTTGCTTATAAACCAAAAATGGAGGTAATCAAATGTTGCAATAGTTGCTGTTTTTAACTAATGAAATAATCAATAGTTTCGATTAAATTGGTACATAGTTACAATTAACTTTAAGTTTGCTTGACAAAACTTCCAAAACTATCTCAAACATTTCAAAGATCACTCAAATATAAATGTAAAAAATTGAATCATCTCAAAGAAACAAAAATATTAAAGTAAATGATTGTAATTCGCCATTTATATATCTTTACTACTCTCTTGCCATAATTTACCATTTGCAATAATTTTTAGCCCATTTTTACCACCGTCATAGTTAGACTGACCATCCGTCCCGTTTTTGGTGACCTGTCCCGGCGTACCGAAAGTGTCCCGTTTTCAGAAACGCGTCCAGTTTTTTAGAAAAAAATTGAGTCATACATAATTTAATGACTCTTATACTACGAACGAAAATAGAAAATTTTGACTGAAAATAACAAAATTAATGGTAAAACTTGAGCAATCTACTATTGCCTTTTCTCAGCAAAAGAACCTACCATTTTCATGGTTTGCACAATTGTTTGGGAACTTTAAGCCATTTAAGGGAAAAGGACCTTAAAGTCAACGCTCATCTTGCGATTATGAGAAAATTGAAGACCATTTTTCACAAACAAAACTTAAAATTAACCAGCTTCGCGCGATTATAAGATTTTTTGTTTATTTTCGGCAAAAAGAGGTACAAATTATAGCGCTTCGAGCGATTATATGTCATTTTTTTGAATTTTGAGAAAAAGTATCTTAAAATTAATGCGCTTCGGGAAAGTATTTATAATACCTATACATATGGTTTAATGCCATTGCCCCCTTCGAAATCGACATCTAAATACAATACTGTATAGGGTCCCGTTATGGTCAGCCTGGTCATGTTAAAGTAAACCCATGAGTTTTTCATGCCCTGTAATTTACCGATTAAAAAAATTTAAATTATCCGATTATTTGTAGAGCTTAATAATAAGCAATTAAATGTTGCAGTTCTGACTAACTTTTCAAAGTTTGTATCACCCAAAATTTATAGATTATTGGATTTTGTAAAACTATTTATTCAAACAATTTTATGTAAGCGTAAATGTATATGCATGCTAAACTTTAAACCTACGTGGAGACATAATTTACGGCCAATGACTTGTATAATTATGAAATATTGACTAATTTAAGGTATCGTAAGTATACAATTATTTTTTGTAGTTGTGCTGGTACACATCCGGAATTATTTACGCGCATGCCCCACTTTACTCTTATAAGAAGAGATAGGACGTTTAATACTGTAGTGGCTACTGTTTATACATATCCTAAAATATTTCAAGGATATTTTTATCATAATAAACTTTACTTGTTGTTCATTTCGTCCCATTTGTAATATTCTGCCATTGACCAAACAAAAGGAGAAACGATTTGCTAATATTTATTCATTTAAAAGGTTTTCCTATTTTTGCAAGCTATAAATGTGTTCATAAGTGCTACGAATATTTACTTTGGACCATCCTCGTAAGTACGTTTTAAATAACTAGACTGACTATTGACCAAGATCTGTAAATTCTGTAATTTAACAAATAATATGATATTTGCAATTCAGTAAATCATTTAAAAGTCATTAATGGTCTCTATTTCTCATAAAATTTGCCAAGAAAAGTACTGGTGAATAAAAGATATTGTAGACAGTAATTTAGAAATGGTAATAGTGCATATTGTTATGTTTTCCCCATATGAATACAAATTTAATAACAGAGTTATATGTATACAGGTTATCCATTCAGATCTGGCTGCTCGGAATATTCTACTCACAGAAGCAGAGCAGAAGTTATAAAAAATAGCGAATTTTGGTTTAAGTCGTCGTACTATGACTAGAAGAAAACGGACAAGACGAATCCCCTGTCACTCTATGGGAAATATTTGCATTTAGAGGCTCCCCGTATCTCGGAATTTCTTGGACTATAGAATTCGTAGATATGTTGGACCAGGAACTACGAAATCTGAAACCAAAATATGCCACCTCTAAACTGTACGTCATACCTAAGCCTATGGAATAATAAAAACCTGGAAAAATATACGGTGAGAATGCCAGCAAAACTTAAAAACAAGGCATTATTTAGAGATTGTGGTATGAGAAAATAATGAAATTTTGCAAAAGTATTCTCCTAAATAATCTCCCCGTGCGTTTAGAAGTATATAAAAAAAGTATGTTTATTGAAGTCGCCATTTAAAAAAGCTGGATCTTAGTTTTCAACTTTTAATCTACCAAACGTTAGATTTATGTTAAGTTGAAATTTGATATCTCATTTTGAAATTATTGTCAATTATAATAACAATTACAAAGTCTGTTGTTAAATCATTCAATCACCATATCAGTGTTGAAGAATTGCAAGGAAATAGCTTTAAACGCACGGGGAGTTATTATTATTTAGGAGAATACTTTTGCAAAATTTCATTATTTTCTCTTACCGCAATCTCTAAATAATGCCTTGTTTTTAAGTTTTGCTGGCATTCTCACCGTATATTTTTCCAGGTTTTTACCTGTTATATTTTTTATTTTAGTGTTTTTCTTGATATATCTGGTTATAACTATCATATAACTACGAACTACAAGAGATTTAACTAGATTATGAATATTTCGGAATTAATTATGTAGGTATCAATACCATGCATGACAATGTACAGTACTCTAGTAAAGTTGTCATTTCCGAAATATTTATCACTGCCTAGGTTATAATGTAAATTTTACGTTTAAGGAAAAATGATATATAATATGCTATTTGATCTGTTATTTTCGCAAAATTATTAATAATATATTATATAAGTAATAATATATTATTTTTTATTGGGGACTGCCGCCCCCAAACCCCCGCTTGAGTGAGATAAATAGTTGGTATCCTCGTAGTTAGTACAACAGAAGCCAGCAAAGCGTAAATGTTTGTAATAGTATATAGTAATGATGAGCATTATGGATATGCATGCCTATTACAATTAGACATTTTCGATGCCTGCAATCGCACTCAATGATATTTTTTTCATCCCTGAAATTTTCCCTCATTGTTTATTTTTTAAATCCCTGTAAGTAACCTCAAGCCTAATATATTTTCCATCCCTGGAATTGTTCTCAGTACTCCGTATTTGCATTGAGGTGTGAATGTAACTGGGATTATTGAGAATGGGAATACTACGTATAGTAACAGGAATAATGCATCTTTAAATCCGACATGGCCGTCATCACTCAGTGCAGTGCACTCAGTACTCCGTATCTACGGAGATTGAATTAGGAAATGGAATGTTCAATGTGTATTCCTAGTTTCCTAGTCCATACACTCTATCCAGTACCCAATTGACTATGACGCATTGTACCAAGTAGCCAAGGAGATAAATTAGATGACCAAACAATTTCAAAATTCATTCTTCCGGTTCCTACGGCTAAAGTTGACACGGAAAAGCTGATTTGATATTAAAGCACACCCCGCAAAGAACAGCTTTACGTTTTCGGTAACTTGCATTATTTCATAAAAGCTGCTAGTTTACGAGCAATTCCAGTTGACAAAATTTTACCTACGTCAGAAGTGCAGTATAAGTGGCGAAATCACACATTGCCCTTCGGGCAATGCGCTGTCTGCTTTGCAGTTTCTCCCCGTATAAAAAATAGATCAAGTTCATAAAATCAAATGCTGATTTATATTATGTTCCCAATACTTCACGCAGTCGAAACCTTTACTTCAAAGATCTTTTTCCAATTCATGAGTACACGTAATCCTATTTAAGCCAATAATGGATGTTAAGGCTAGGTGTATTTTAATAGTCAACCCCCGAGACGATGGTTCCAAAACACCAATATACAGTGGCAACACAGTGCCGCTGCCTAAATTCAGCCCCCGCGAGAGATTTGGTCACGAATTAGCTAGTAATTTATTTATATTTTCAACTTTTTTTGGGAGAACTGCTGGTGTAAGCGAATGCGTAGGAATAAGTTGATGAAAACCGGTATTTCAATGTAACTTTGCACGTGCTTTCGATTGGTATCAACGTTTGTCGTGCTACTTACGGTTCTTTAGATACATAGGGCCTGAAACCTAGTTTGACACCCTGTAGATTGATGTTTTTACCATAATATTCTATTCTACTTACCTTGGGTTACTAAGATATGCATCATTAAGGAACCCTAACGAACTATATACATATACAATTATATATTCCCTTAGAAAGTTCTCGTTGTAAAAGGCTTTTTGTGTTTGCAAGATAGGATCGTATAGGGCTTCATAAACCAAATCATTATCGCATATATAGACAAGGCTGAAGATTTAAACAATTACAATAATCTTTTAAATTAAATACATCAATTTATACAAATTATTCCTTTTGTAAGTCGATTTTATTTGACAGCAGTGAACTAATAGAACACATTGTAAATAAAACTTTCTAAATTTAGCTTATTATTTAATCACAATCACACTACATAAACTTTCAGTATAATCATATATTTTGATAATCTATACATCATTTATGAATTATGAAAGAAATCAGCTACCAGCAATTATATTGCAGCAGTTGAAAATTATTATCCATGGAACCATAATTTTCCATGCACTGTCCCGAGTTTCTGTTAATCAAATACCCATTTTCATAATGCCAATCCTGATCCCATTGGCCATTACAAGAGATTTGGATTAATTTTGCACCCTGACTTGTAGATCCATATTCTATACCAATGCACTTTCTGGTGTTAACGTTTCGGAGTGAAAAATGGCGACCTTTTTGGACGACAACCCATTTTTGTTGATCATTGTTATAACAATCGTACTGTAGAATGGGATTGAAATCTGCTGCCGAGTCTTGTTGTTATCAACACATTTATTGGAATGCACGCTTTTTATTTGAACCAGTGTACCTTCGTTATCTGGCCCCACAAATGTAACAGTCCACTGTTGACGGGGAACTGGTGCAAGTATTTTGGCATTTCCTGTATCTAAAAAGTATTTTTTCCAAATTAGTTGAACAACAAGTCGCCATTATATTGTAAAGAATGTATAAAGTAACTCGGACATAGGAGCTTATGCAACAATATAACGTGGGTTCTGGTTACCAGGAATCATGGCAATGTTAACTTTTCTTGGATTGTACTCTGATTAGATAATGATTTTTGGACACGGGTATGCATAAATGTTTGCCCCTAGTCTTGACTGGGGGAAGGAATAAATTTATATTATTTTTGATTTGTATCATAAAGCCCGTGTTTGCTAGAAAATTACAATAAAATATATAATTTCGTTTGCTCCAAATTGAGGAACACTTTTTGGTCATCATAATATTTAGCAAAACAATTCTCTGAGGATAGTTGGTTGCATCATTATGATCGTAGACTTGATAAAAAGCAACAAATTTACCTTTATGTATATATTTCTATCTATGCTAGTGTAGCAGAGTGACCACAAATACCACGCAAGTACTCTGGGTAGATATTATAGCTTATGTTGACTACATTTCCGTTCTTCTGTAGCTCTATAAACAGACTTATCGCATGTAAATATTACATGTTTTGCATGCTGGATGAGATGGACAAATTCAGATATTTCTCTGTTAATACAGAACATCTTTATCGCCCTAAAGCATATTTGTACAGTACATGTACTAGGTACGTTGATTGACCCTAAATGTTGTTTTAATTTATGAAAGTAGTAGATAGCTTATCAGTGTAACTTGTACCACGTCACTCAATGCATTCTTTTTGGTTTAGTGCCAAACACAAAATTGGTAGACGCATAAAGTCAGACGAGTGCAATCTTTGCTAAGTAATTGACACGTTTTGTAAGTTAATGAGACTAATTCTACAACGAGTTGTATCACACCTGATTTCATATTGCCAAAATCATTCACTACTGACCAGCAACGCTCATTATTTTATTATTTTATCAACCTTTTGGTACATTTAAATGAAGGTAAGTTATAAATTCCTCCCATTTCTTAAGAACAATATAATAATATTGGTGCGATTTATATGTGCCAGTAATTTTCTGGCTGGTAAATATAGACTAGTAATCTTTTAAATTCGGATTCATTTATTATTTAAATAACTATTTCTGATTTTGTACCTCAAAATAAATTACAAAATTGCAAAGAAATTCAAAGCTTCTTTTAAACTTTTTGACTTCACCATTGACTCTTATTTATCAGAGTTCAAAACCAACCAATCATGCAGTCAAATTTTGCACTGTAGAGAAACTGAAAATTAGTGGCGTCAGCTCATTATACATTTCTATAACTTATAAGTCAATGAGTTCACTATTAGGCTTAAAAAATTGGGAAATCCCCCGAGACGTTCAAAAGTCATTAAAAGTCTACAATTTACAGACCTCTATTACACACTTAGAAATCCAGTCAAAGTGGTTTAACGTTATTCACTTAATGTTAAAATTTAACATTAAATAAGGCACCTGCAATATTTTTTTAATGTAAGTTTTAACAGTAAATGTCCTGTAGGCAAAAGTCACGTTAATTTTATGTTAACCTGACATGACCATAACGTTAGTTGAGGTTAACAGTATGTCATGTCAAGTCACCTCAGCTAGATTTATCACCAGCAATAACCACCATAACATTTCATGTGGCGGTGTGGTTCAGTGTGTAGGGTGTCCGCCTGAGTAGTTTATGGAACTGGGATCGCTTCCTGGCTTCAATTTTTGCACCATCTAACATTAAATAATGTTATAATGACATTATTCCCAACATGAGGCAATGTTAACTTTTAACATGATCCCATGTTAATTTTAACCACAAATACTGTTAAAATATTAACAGGATGTGGACAATGTTAACTTAACGCTAAATAATGTGTAACCATCCCTACGTGATTTCTAAGGTGATATATTGTTAAATATAACAGTATATCAGCTTAGGATTTCTAAGTGTGTACCACACGAAAATAAACGGTAGCTATTATTATAGACAAATATGTGTAGAGGTGTTAGTAAAATAAATATTTAGAAAATGGAGTAGTTCCCATGTTTTGATTTTGTATTTTCATGTCAAATTTGGTATGTCAAATTTTGTATTACAAACATAACATTTTATTAATTTTTAGGGCCAAAAAATTTAAAAACGTTATCTAACACAATTACTAGGGCATAAAACGTCGAGATACAAAATCTTATGACTCTCAGTTCAGTCTGAAAAAAGTTTATATAAATAAAATTCTGATAATCATAATGATCATGTATACGCAACATGGAAGTTATATGGGTATAACCATAAGAGTTACATTAGATAATTTTGTCGACTTTTTTGACCATTTTTAATTTTTCAAACTTCAATAAATATTGACGTTTTAGAGTTTTTCTGAAAATAATACATGTAACTAGTAACTGCTCATGTACAGCTGACAATAATGGATTGAAATCTGGCTCCGATTTATTTGCAAAATGTTATATATAAGGATTACTTTAATAAAATGTAAAATTATTTTTGAAGACTTACTATTTGTAGCAAGAACTGGTGACAACATGCAAAACACAATTGTGACGTTGATCTTCATTGTCTTTTTTAAGAGCAGCTCTTAATTAAACTGCGGCGAATTGACTAGACTGCCTTTCCTGCTAAAGCGCTGCCGTTTTATACCATCCGAATGTGATAACGTGATTTTATTTCTTGATTTTTTAAATGAAAATCAGAAAAAAAGCTTATAACAATGTGTGATGAAAAACAAACCACTTGCGGTACAATCTGTCTTTCTAACACTATTTAACTATTAAACCATTATTGGAATCAACAACTTGTTGATTGTTGATGCTACCTCATGCGTTTAGATTTGCTGATTAGCTGAGATTACAAAATAATTAAAACCTTATGTGCGTCGTGTAATTAAATCCTCACTCGGTACTGACAACAGATGTATTCAAACCTCAAGGAGGCTTCATTGGAAAACTATTTTGTTGTTTTAATTTAAATAGATTATTAAGAAACATTAGGAAACAGTTAACGTTAAGAAGGAAACAGCCTGATCCTTGCAAATGTTAACACATCATGACACAGTTCTTTTTAAAGATTTTTCATAACTCCCTCAGATTTCATAACGAGAAAAGACAAAAATCGGAACAAATTTCCTGTAACATATATACATAGATTTAAGCAATATATATATATATATATATATATATATATATATATATATATCAAGTACATTTCTTTTTCTATATTATACGTATCAGGGTTTTATTCCGATAATCCACAAAATAACATTCATATCATAATACTATGAATGCATGCATATAAATAAGTATGTTGACTGGTAAGTAATAGAACAAATGCACTGAAAATAATGACAGCTTGTTATTGTTATTTAGGGTGACCATAATTTGAGCAAAAGAAAATGGGACCCTTCCTTTATTAAATGACAGAGGAGTCAATGGTTTCAATGTAAATTCAAAATATTCTCACAAAGCGCGTGAATTTTAAATTCTTTTTGATGAAATGTGGTGAACAATAGAGTAAAATTCAATTCACAACGTGGCAAGTGCAAAAATTATTATCGGCTCGTATTACCGACGCCGACAATGGTCCAAAATGGTCTAAAATTCACATATAATTAGGTGAACCATTAAATTTACGTGGCTCTTATTGCCAAAAATTACTGTAGCTTCACATTTAATAGCGGGAGGCGCGATATATTCCACCTATTGTTATTTTGTTTTATTACTATTGTTTTACCACTATATCCTTTGTCAAGAAATATCTGTCCCCAATACTATATTATTAAATATTAAATAGAGTAATATTGTGTATTTTACTAGCTGTATATTATACTTCGTGGAGAATTATTAAATCTGTTATCAATTTTGCAAAGTATTATCTGTAATACGAGTACTTATTGACTCACTCTAGGATGAAAATAGCATTTCTTTCTGAGTATTTATTTCTATATATCTAATTCTATTTACAATTATTAATTTCTATGTTACGACTGTAGTAATTTAATATTGTATTTCATTTTCTTGGGGGATCGATCTCGGCGCTCTAACCTCGCAAGCGACAGTGTGTGAAAAAGGCTCACATTATTAAAACAATCATGCATGATACTTCACCGAGGAGATGGAAGGCTATCGCCATCCTCAAATCCGCGGCTAAAAGACAACATGCCAGATAATTATCATATGTGGTGTTTTGCAAAGCTGGAAATAAATAATAAGAAACAATATCACATAATAATACAGGAAAATGCGGCATTAGAATGAAACTCATTAGTTATCAGCCGTAAAGAATAGACACACATGCATGTATCTTTTTGGTTAGATTTTTATAGCAGTGATTTATGTTTATATAGTACCAGCAATTGGTTATAGAAAGTGCATCATGCTATAATTTTACCATTTTGCATTTTTTGTCACTGAACTATTTATAATGTTATGTGGTAAGGCTATAAATACAAATAAAAGTATTAGCAATAGTAATGTCATAAATGGAAAAGTAGATAGATAATATTATTATTCATTTCTTATAGTTAAAGGCAGAATTATTTGAGACAAAAAATATAATTTTACTTGTATTGTAAAATTTTAAGGAACACAAATAAGTTTTCCAAGATGATGGAGGATGAAAATATTTCCGACTCCAACATTTTGTGGCAAGAAGAAATGGATAGTGCGACATTAATTGCGACATCGCCATCCAGCTCTCGAGATGATCTGATGAACGAACATTCGGGGAAGAACATCATGAAGAATTTAAGCATTCTCTGTGAACAGCTTACTAATATGCCAGACGTTCTAAATCGTATGGTGGAAAACGGAATATTCAGTTTTCACGAAAAAGAAGTCATCGTAAGTATCTAAAAAGTTTTATTTATAGTATTATTTATAGACCAAATTTCTGGATACGTACCTACATTTGATACGTAACTACATATATACCATACTTAATTAATAGACGTAGATATATTCATGATTTTCAAAGAAAATATGCTATATGTGAATATAATTCCACTAATATCATTACATCAATTTTCATTTGGCTACAATGACTACCGTATTGTTTATTTACAAAAGATTTAAAGGAATTAACATGTTTTGCTTCATTATTTACAGCAAAAATGCTCGACAAGTCTTGAAAAAAATACAGCGTTTTTCACTCTCGTTCTTAAAAAGGACTGGCCAAGCATCGAAAATATTGTGACTGAGATATTTCGGGATACATCCAACGAGCATGTAGCTGCAATCATCACAGGATCCTCCAGATCCCTTCAAGAATACAAAAAAAGGTCAAAAAAACGAAAACTTAAAGCATTATTATCCTTTTCATTTGTACTCTTGATGTTTGCACTTGCTGGTGGCCTTTTGTACTGGAAACTAACACCCAAAAAAGGCATTCTTAACGAAAAATGGTGGCCGCGCAAAATGAATCTTGTCCACGCTTTCTACCAAAGAAAACTCAATGGCTCCGATACTCTTTTGGTTGAGGGATTGCAACATACTCTAAAAACTGCGGGGAATGAGACCGAGTTTACCTGGAAGAAGGTTGTCATTGTTGGATTCCCTGCCATAGGAAAGACCGAGATGGCGATTTGGTACTCAAATTACTACGCAGACGACTACGATTTCATTATTTGGATCAGCTGTGAAAAGGAAAGTCTACACATGTCTCTCATTAACTTGGCTAGACAGTTAAGAATTCCCGGAAGAGAAGAACTAGATCATGAATCGTTAGCCCAAAGAATATTTGACATTTTCAGAGGAAATAAATGTCTTTGGGTATTTGACTATGCAGAATATAATGACAATCAGGAGGACGACATGATTGGAATAAAAAATATTCTTTGGGAAATGAGATATCCAAACTTTGACTGCCTTATCACTTCCCAGAATACTGACTGGGGCCGTGAAGCAGATTACGGAAAAGTACAAAACTTTACACTGATGGCATTTACTGCAAATGAAAGTGTGGACTTTCTAAAGACAAATTTGCAATCAAGAAAATCGGAGCCTATGTACGAAGAAAATTTACAAAAATTGGCAGAGATTTTGGATGATTTCCCATTGGCCCTCCAAATTGCAATCAACACTTTGAATGACGTTGAGGACGTAAGTTTAAAAGATTTCATTGAAAATACAAATAGAATTCTTAATTCCACAGCCCATTTACCTGAGTACGGGAAAACAATTTTCACAACGATGAAGATGTCCATTGATTCGATTAAACATATGCAATACAGAAGTTTGGCCTATGATATAATGACTGTCTTTGGATATCTTCGCCCAGAAAATGTTGACATGCTGTTATTTGGTAGCGTTCTCCATTGTGACATCGAAGTTTTAAAAGAGGTTTTAAATTTACTCGAAAAGCGTTTCCTAATTAGGGTGAGCGAAACTGATGTGATAGATTTCCCTGGAAAAATAAACCTAGGCACTCTTAATGTGCAACGTCTTCTTCAACTATTTATGAGGACTTTCGTAAATGGAACGAAAAGTGAAAAGGAAGTTCTAATAAAAATACTTGAAGCTAACGGTTTCATTCAGTATAAACTTACACCATACGCAGAATATGCTATCAAATATAAAGATTTACAGGTAAGGTTTAAAAACCTGAAAGCTCAGTTGGTAGAACAATTGCAAGTGATCCACTTCCTTACTATTAAGCAGTTAGAGGAAGCCGTTCTACTTTCCAAAATAATTCATACTGGGTATACAAGTGGTAATGGGTTTCTCACTAGTGCAAGAAATTATGGACTGTGTTTACATAAAGCTGGTAGATTAGAAGAAGCCTTAGAAATTTTTCTTATGCTGAATCAGACTTTGAGTTGGAATCCTACAGCTGACAATTGGTTTGTTATCCAACTGAATCTTACATTGGAATTAGACCAATTTCAAAGTTCTGTATGGGGTATTGGTTTACTGAGAAAAGTAGGAATGATAAAAGAGTCATTAGAGTTACAGAGGGAATTGCTATATTATGAACCAAAGGTTCCTTATATATTTGTGATAGATAACTACATCGATCCTATTGATTTGTACACTTTTAAATATAGTCCAGCAATATATATAGTACGAACACAAATATACATAGAAGGGTATGCTGAAACAAATAGTTATCCTAAGGATGCTGTGGTCAAAGATTTTGTACGGTTTTACGCAGTTTCCTTTTTGGATGGCAATGGCACATTTCTAAAAACCATAAATTTAAATCAACTACGTTATATCAACACCAGAGACCTCTCTATTTATTGTAGTAAAGAAATTTCTGGTGAATTTGGGACATACGATATTAATGGTTTTGTACCATCCAAAATCAATGTAGATATTTCAGAGTTAGGGAATACAACTACATCTTTAACTTTGTCTACTGCAGACTTTGTTTGTACGAAAGAAAACCCACATCTTCGGAATTTGCATTTACAAGATGTTAAAAATTTTAATAGTTCGTTGAAATACCTCCACAAGTTGACAAATTTACATATGTTGACGATTTCTTCCAGTTACTGGATTTTTCCTAGTAACTTTTTAGATTTTTACCACATTGATGTAATTCAGTTACTCCATGTTTCCTTTATACTGTCCAATGAGCCATCTACTGTTATTAATCATGTTTCCGAGAATTATTCTATTTCAATCCTACGGATGATGAACTGTGCTTTCGTCAGCAAAGATAATGCCACAATTTCTAAAATTCATTTTGCGGATCTTAACATCACAAATGTGAAACAATTAATAATCGGAAATTTTGATTATGACACACTCATTTTGTACACAGATTTGTTCCCTCTGAACTTTACACCGACCGATATCAAAGTTGATTTATCCATGTTGCGACATGTACAACTACTGAGTTTATACTCTACTGAAATAAGCTGTACTCAAAATGAACCGGTTTACAATCTTGAGCATTTGACTTTGGTAAATGTAACAAATTTCAATGCTTTAAATGATTGTTTACCAAAATTTATATCCTTAACTCAAATGACAATAGAAAATTGTAAGTCGAGTTTAGACTTTTCTAAAATCCATGAATCATTGGAACTTTTAGCGTTAGGTAATATTTCCTGCAAGAGTTATTCCACAAGTCGGTTATCTATTTATTACCTTAGTGAATACGGACTTGAAAATGATTTAGAAAGAGCAAAATTTTTTAAAGCTGCAAATGGAATTCAATCTAATTGCGTTATGATAGATTTTGATTCTTCTCTTTGTCATCCAGAAAAATGGATCAAGAATAAAATTGAAATGATCAATTTTATAAAAAGACAAAATACTAGTATAGCATTTGGAGCCGAAGGATGTGCTACATCTGATTTGAAAGATGTTCTGAATCTCGCAGAATACAAAATTGTCAACAGCTCAGACTATTACGCTATTAAAAATGGCATTGGAAAATCTATTAGCAAAATAGATTTTCAGGAGTTTTGTTTCGTTAATCTTCGGTCTAAGCACATTAAGTTTCCACATGCTTTTCAAAGTGCAGTACAATAATCACTTTTAACAGTATCATCGTATACGTCTATCATATATCTATCATAATAATATTGTTATCGTAGTGTGTCAGGAATTACTTAAAAATAGTTAGTTACGGGAAAAACAGTTGAATTTGTCACCTCAATCGTACATTGAAAGGCGCACAAAATTGGCGAAGGTTTATTTTAGTCAATCCATTTATTTATTAAAAATCATCTCATATGGTTCCATATTCATATAATTTCACTCGTTATTTACCTCTTCCTTGCTAGATAGAGGGAAATATTTTGGAATTTTTTACATGGACATTTATAGTTTGCAAACTTTTCGAGTGGTGAGTTTCCCGTTATTATTTATTTGTCTTTAGTTCCAGGAGTTCGGTTACAAAATTTCTACCTTATAATATGCACTCAATTGTGAAACTTGTACATTACTAGAATATTATAAGTCTTTTAGTCATACTTGTTTAAAAGCACATATCCAGTAGGAGGCGACGGGGGGCGCAGGTCCCCCTTACATCTGAGAAAGAAGAAAGGTTTTTTCCAAAAAGTGCCAAAAATTGCATAAAATTTGCTCGAATGTCTTATCATTACATTTGGTTGCGCCCCACTTGACCAAATTTGTGGACACGTGCCTGCTTGTTTGTTTAAATATAAATAGTTATTTAGAGTGAGTGATGTTGGCTTATAATCTAACATAACCTGGAGGAATTCTAGAAATAATTATGACACTAATTATGTAATTTTCAAGGATGCCCTGTATCGTTGCCTATGCCACATAATTTAAGTTTGTTATGTAATTCAAGCAAAAATTTCATGTTTATGTAATATTCAAAGGATTAAATTTTACAAAAGATAATTATGTAATGCATATAATAATAAACTGTTAAAAAATCACAACAAAACAAAACTTGTATTTACTATCAAGTCAATAATAATAAAATGAACTCCTTGCGACATAAACGACCGTTTAACGGTTAGCTTTCTGAGTACTTTATTCATTATCACTATATGACTACGGCGTCTATGTTTGTGTTGGGAAATGGTGAATAATTAAGTATAGTAATAGTACCCAGAAAACTGATTTATTTACTTAATAATAATTTAATAATTTAATAATACTTAATAAATACTATTAACTATATTGACTTAATATTAACTTAATAATTTACTTAATATAACAGTTTATTTCGTATGGAATTCATTTAATTATTAACTTGATAGTATGAAACCTTGTGCAAATTATTATGCAATAGAATGCTTCTCTAAGGTATAATTGGGATTGGGAATTTTCACATCTAAAGTTTTACATCTAAGGGTAGTGAAGTTATACAACCAGGTACTGCAGTTTTACAACTGTGTACTCCAGTTTTACAACCATGTTCTATCTCAAATACTGTAGGCTCAAGGATCAAGAATATTAATAAAAAATTGCGTAGTAAAACTGCAACATTATTTATAGTGCAGCCAATTTCACATTTTCTTAATAATGATAGCATTTATTGCCACTGTCCTTTTATGGTTAAACTTTTACATATGGCGAAACGAGAATACGCGTAATTTTTTAAAATATATGATGTAACAATAGATAATTTCTGAAATAAAAGCAACAGTGCAAAAGATATATAATTTAGCACATGTCCGCATTAGTGAAAATAGTTGGACACTGTAAGACGACTTTAATTTTTTTCTGTTGTTTTTTGTTCTAGTCAGGTTATATACAATACGATTATTTCCTGAAATACGAATATCCATCCAAAGACTCCGAACTCCAGAGGCAGATAAACGATTGATTAGTTCCTCCACTCTGTCTGACAAGTGTGAGTAAAAACTGATTGTCGGCCGCACGATGTCCCAATATTCCTTGACAGTGGCACAATTTATATTTGGATTTCTATCGTGCAGTCGAATAATAGCACCCTCTCTGTGAAATGCTTGAATATGGTATGCACCCTTGTCTGCCCTTGGATAAGGTAAGCTAAATCGTCCAATGTGCTGGTGGTTATAATTACAATTTTATGGGCGCAACTGCTCTTTTTACCAAAATACTTAATTTCTGAACTATTTTTGGGTAAATGATCTGAAAATTGTAATGTTACTGGATGATTTTTCTTATTTATGGTGTTGACATAGTAAGAAATTTGGTTCGTAAACGCACTGTTCCATGTAATAGAATGTTCAACAAGGTTTATTGTACAACCAAATGGAAATGTTGGTAGTGGACAGAAAAATTCAATACAATTAGCATTAATTTGTGGCAATAATTGTGGGAATTGGCTACTTAAATAAATTAATAACAAAAGTGATAAATTTCGTAATGTTGGCATCTTCATTTCTCGCAAATCTAATTCATGGCTAGGATTTGTTGTTTGCGTTACTTTACAATTATACAACAGTGCAGAAAAACAGAATTTTAATGAAAGCAAACAGATATTGGATTGTAATAGCGGAGTCGAGCTATGTTGTTTCTTTTCACCAACATTTAATTCTAAAATATGTCGGATATTATTTTTACCAAGAAGTTATTAAGGAACTGAAAGTCAGCGAAAACTCTTTTTGACCATAAATTCGGCTAAGTGTTTTGATATTGGCAGATAGTATTGTAGAGAAGAAATTCATTAAAATGGTTATACCTACGTGCATATTTTCCGAACGATAATGACCTATTCACAGAAGTTATGAATTGCTGAATTGCAGAGCAAATCAACAATTTATTGATTCCTCAAGCGTGCAATACTAAAGTGGATTAACAAATTCTACTTGAGGTTTTATAAACGCATTTCAAGGGCCAGTAGTGCCATATGGCATGTTCCCACTTTTGAAATTGTATAGATAGTTGTAATGAGAGGTGTTTCTGATGTTAGTTACTATAAATTTTTATGCCAAAGGTGTAAAAACTGGAAGTAATTACTAACTGCATGTGAAAACATCGATTACTAAGGGGATGAAAAAGGTTGCCTTTTGGCTCGGTGACTTTTTTGCCCTTTTGTGTCTTTTGGCCTTTTTTACATTGGCATTCACCACATGTGAAGCTGTACCATGATTTAATTTGGGGTTTTAATATACTTTCTTTTCAATGGCAAATTAATAATCTACCAATTAATATCTACAACTTTTATAACGTTTGGAAATTCAATTTATTTTATTTTATTTAAAATAACCAAAAAAGTACCTTTTTTACTAATTTTGTTGGGCAAAAATGCACATTTTTCTAATTTTTCTAGGTAAAAAGGCAAACAAAACGGCAAAACGTCTGATCCTTTTCATGCTCTGCAATAAATACATTTCATAAACCGCAAGTTGTGCAGGAAAAAAGTAAGATACAATTCTAAAATAGAAAGTGATTCATCCGAAAGCGTTCCATTTTTACCGATGACTCAGGTTAAGAAATCATTTAGGCTAAATTTTAGTAGGACCGTGCGCTGTTCACGTTCAGAAAATAGACCAACATTATGCTTCTATGATAAACCACTAAATTTAAAATGTTAGTAAATTCAAAATCTTAATCAGACAATTGCTAACCCACTTTTGGAAATTCTAAAAGCAAAATTATCAAAAAATGATTATTGTAATTTGAACCTGATTATGAAAACGTTATTTACTAATAATTTTTTATGTAGTAGCATTTTTAATTGTACATAGATAATGGTAGGTATTACATTTTGAGTTGAAGAGAGTTTCCGCTGGTGAAAATTATGTTTTCTTCCCAGTATCCAAAATGTTTCCAAAATCCTTCCCGGTTTTAAATTATTTCTTCCCAAATGTATTGTAATATACGTATTGAAACCAATGATAGTTACCGAATGAAGTGGTATTCGCGCGAAGCGCGAAAATTTTTGGCCTATTTTGGAAAAATGATTCACCTTTTTCTCAAATTTAAGAGCCACTATTTTACATAGAAATTTTTAGCTATATCAATTCAAATTTTTGGTCTTTTTTGAAGGAAAATGAGTCTAAAATATATATAAAAATATATGTGGTCTCTTCCCTTTATTTCTATTCTTCACTCTGCCCTTTTGACTTAACTTTGTTCTCTTTTTCCTTCTTTATTTCCCATTTTTTCGTTTCTTCTTCTTTTTCCTTGCTCCACTCATTTTCCCTTCATTAAAATAGATAAATAATAATAGCATTGGAAGGTTTCTTTCCCCTTTTTCTTATTTTTCCTGCTTTTTCTCCCTTTTGTCATTTTCTTCCCTTCCCTCTTTTTTCTTCCCTACCCTCCTTTTTCTTCCCTTCCCTCTTTTTTCTTCCCTTCCTTCTTTTTTCTTCCCTTCTCTCTTTTTTCTTCCCTTCCCTCTCTTTCTTTCCCGTTTTTCTATTTCTTTCCCAGTGGGCAAATAGGCTTCGCCTACGGCGAAGCCAAAAACTTCCCAGTATCTAGGATACCAGGATACTGCACAATTTCCACCAGCGAGAGTTTCATTGTTGATCCAATACCTGACGGGGTTTTGTGGAGTAGTTAAATATAGTAGTTTTATAATATTTAGTATTTACTGGACTACAAAATGTAGTTATTACGGACATTTCTGAAATTTGAATACCAACTTGTTAGTAACGACGCGAAAGCCAGAGGATAATCACTTTAATACATCTTTTATAATAATGACACATTCATTTGGTAGCATTGTGCTAGTAGTCCAAAAGCAACTCGTAGTCCAAAATTATCGTCTACGGGGAGAGCTATTAAAAAAATATTAAGGTAGACAACTAAACTACTGACACTACTGAGTCATCAACTAATGTAGGTTGTCTTCCTTGGTATCAGATACCGAGATGTATCTGTAAACTGATAACGCATATAATGCTAATTCTACTAATTCATATATTTAAATGGGTGGAGTAGATATAAGGTAGTACAGCAGTTGACACTAGTACATTTCAACATTTCAACAAGTACAGTTACATGTATCGACAAACAAGTTACTGTGTGTTGACAAAAAGTGATTACCAAAAAAGATTGTTGACAAAAAGGGGTAGGCCCCACTTACTCACGTACCATTATAACCATAGCCAAATCATGCAAAGCAAACTATTTTGTGGACATTTGGCTAGATTTTTCTGAAAAAGTCTGGTTTACTGCAATTTAACTGTCCTTTCTGTACACACAATTATATTAATAATTTAATTTGTTCAACGCTGGAATGACGGACAAAATTGTTGCACTTTTGCATAAGAAAATTAGTATTTACTCATTCAACGATCATCATTTATTTATTGAACACGAATATTGCTTATTAGAAATGTTTACTTCGGTATGTGTATTTGGTATGGTTTTAGATTATAGCATGATTACGTAAAATTGTAGTTAGTATGTAATATTTACTTAAAATTAAAACAAGGACATATATTGATGGGAAACGTGTGAAGATAATAATATGACAGTGTCCGATGTTACTATAAAAAAACTTTAGCAAGACAATCGTAGCTATTTATGGAAGTTTTTTCACTACTATTAGCTAACGTTCATAGTTGAAATCGATTTTGTAAGAGATGGAATACAATTTTAAGCGGCTTCAGAGTACATCGGTTTATTTACCTTCATAGTTGTTTTTTTCCTTACAAAACATACTTTTTTGCATTACGTTTTAACATAATTCTACTAATTGTGTCTGATCAAAGTGTTAACTAGTTGCGTTCATTTAGATTTATTAGAATCTGTTATACTTATTTAATTCATTATATGATACGTCATTTATTTGCAAATTTTAGAGGCTTGTGAGTCTTTGTGAAGGATCTCAAAATAAAATATATGCTAATAAGATCTTCTACCCAATTATTTTCTTTTCAAACGACAGAAAAACTCCTTTCTTGGTATCTTTCTTATTGCAGAATATATTAAAATGTTTTGTAAGGATCTTTTTAAAATAACTGATTCTACAGCACGTTTATTCGTCCCAAGTCCACGGAAATTATACTATCCTTCTATTCTTGTCCAAGTAATCAATGTTTCGTACTACTTAGCTTGTTTTCCATTTCGGTTAGAATTCTGCCAGGCTGACAATAAATACTGCATTAAAAATAACAGATTTCAACAGGCAAGTGTTTTACTATTTCATATTGTAATAAACACAAATTATTTAAAATAATTAACACTACATAGCTACTTGCAGATTCTGCTTTTTAAATTGGAATTAAATCTCCTAATATTTTTTTAACTTAATATTTAATAGAACACCCTATAATTATTATGGACGTTTATTGGGAGGCATTTAAACTGGCTATCTAATTAAAATTAGAAAATAAAGACTTGATTTGCATTTAACTAATTTGTGTCCACACAATACAGATCGCATGTATCATTCTGCAAACAGTAACCACATTTGCAAGCATCTGGGATGATATTAGAATGCTCAATGAAGATCTATTGCAAAATCCTTCAAAGTTTTATCGACTTTTATCTCAGTTTTCATTCCTTTTCCACATCTTATCAATCTGTCATTTGTCCTGGTTCAAAAGAGAGAATATTTTAACCATTATTAATCCATTGGATAACACCGATGCAGCACAACTTCCTAAGGTTTACTACTTGCTGATAAATTATGTATAAAAATTAAATTTAAATGGTGTAATTGGTTTTAAAATTTTTTATTACAGTATTCAGTGTACACTTACTTATGGATGGGATTTGAAATTATCTTATGTTTGCTATTCTACCAAAGCAGAATCGACGTAGGAATTTACTACAATGAAAAAGAAAATAATGAATTTGTTTTAAATCTTTTGTATATAAGCAAACAAGACGTTCAACATAAAATTATACGACTAATACTATGATATTTCCCATTATAATAATCAATATAGTAGTTTTTACCAAATATTTTTTATACTTCGTTGGACATATGTTTGCTGTCTGTGGAATATTTTCCATTTATGAAACAATCGATACCTGTAAATTTAAAGAATGTAATTTGAGAATTTCAGACCAACCAATACAGATAATCAACAAATTAAGTAGAGCAAAATCCACTGTTGCAGTCATAAACGACACATTTGGAAAACTGTTTTTGTCCGAATTCCTGGTCACATTCTTTTACGTAGCGCAAATTATATTTGATGTGTTAAATATCACATACCCCTTTGAAAGACGTCTAATTAGTGCCATTTTCATTTCTGACTTATTTGCAACTTTTTGGTGGGCTGTGAAATGCGAGTCAAATGTTGGTATTAAACTTGAAGAGGACTAGAAACACTAAATACTAAAATTTAGTCCAGTGCTAATAGCGACATTTTTTAGAAATTGTATTGGGTGGAACATTTTTAAATCTGTTTTCTAAAAATGTTTCTATCATTGAAAATCTATAAATTTCAACCATAGTCCTGCACTACGCATACGCAATATTCTTCGTATGCACTGTGTCCACTTTCTTAATCAGTTTGCGACAAATAGGTACAGTGAGCGTAAATGAAGTTTTACGTTAAAAATGAACTTTTTTTAAACCTGGTAGCCTGATACAATGTTCCGATGACTTACGGCATTTAGCCTTAAGAATTTTTCAATATGTTGATTAAAGTGTCCTACTGCTGAGTTTGACGAGCTCAAAATTCAGAGAAAACCACTTTTTAGCTCACGAATCTCTGCCACCGATAAATTTAGGTCAAAATTGTTTTCAGCGAAAAACTCTCGATCCCATGGACCTGCGAAATAAAAATCAGTCTCCTGAACGTTGGAGAAGGAAGATTGAATGTCTTTTGTAATTCGTTATGGAAAATTCCATTTAAACCGTACATTAGGCTACATTCAATTGTAGTTTAATGTAACTTGGGGTATCTGAAATCGCATACCATTAAAAAACCTGAGGTTTTAGAAATGTTTTGTCTTTTAGTTTATCTGTCTGTATATTAGTAATATGGGAAATAAAGCCAAAAAATTTGAATTTTGGCGCTATTTTGGCTCTATTTCCCACTGTTTCCCACACTACCCATTTCCCACTCCATTTTGTTACCCACATTTCCCAGTGGGAAATGGGAAACTTCCCGTTAGTGGTATTCCCAGTCGAAACCTTGCCCAAAGTGGCTCAACCCAACTTAACATTAATTGATGGTTGTTCTGCCCTGACTCGTCTGAAATGCCGATCCAACTTGCGAGTCAAATGTCGCCTAAATTTAAATCCTCGGTCGGCAATTTTAGTATTCAAAATTCTTATTTCCGTTGCCAACTATACAGAATTCTGTAATGTGTGCTTTTATTTCTCACTCGTTCAATTTTACTTTTTAATTCAATTTACCACTGATGTGTGTTTTGCTATTATAGTATAAAATTATTGATATTTATTTTTGTAGATGAAGAAGTTTAAAAAGCTGTATATTGAAGAAATATCAGAGCATGTCATCACTGTTGGAAAAATTACTAATGAAAAACGATATTTTTTAAAAAACATTTGCTGGTACGTTTCAACTAGTTTTGACATGGGAGTCAAAGCAGCAGATTTCTTCATTGTATCATTCGGATTTCTTGGAATGGTAATTCGTACAATTCAAATAACGTTTTAATTTTATTTTCATTTAATTCTACTTTATAAAGAAAATCATTTTAATTTACAGGCTATTAGCGTTTTGCTGACTTACATCCTTGTATTGCTACAATTCAATTTATCGATCAAGCAATTAAACGATGACCATATTCTCTATTGTAGCGCAATAGTACAAAATAATATATCAATTGACAATAGCACGTCATAAGAAAGATCTTTCTATTAATAAATGTTAAAGTTCTATGTTCACCCATATAATAAGTTCTATGTTCACCCATATAATAAGTTCTATGTTCACCCATATAATAAGTTCTATGTTCACCCATATAATAAGTTCTATGTTCACCCATATAATAAGTTCTATGTTCACTCATATAATAAGTTCTATGTTCACTCATATAATAAGTTCCATGAACAATGTTCCAACAGAGCATCGTTTCAACTTTTCGAAGGACCAGCCTTAAAGGCAATTTTAATCTATATTTATAGAGAAGGATCCGAGGACCTGGGCTAAAATAATTAAAATTTAATCACAATTTAAATCATTTTCTACAGCTACTAAATTCATATTAATAAACTTAATTATTCACCATTCACCCACACAAACATTGATGCTGTAGTTATGATGATAATAAATATAATACTTAGAAAACTAACCGTAATACGGCCGCTTTCCATGAAAATTACACAATTATTGCCTTAATTATTCCTAGAATTCCTTCAGGTTATGTTAGCTTATAAGCCATCATACATCATATACTCTAACTAAATAACTATTTATATTCAAACAAACAAGTACGACTAAGACTAACATTATATATCCCTTCAGAGCCTATGGTATCATATAAGATATACAACTAAATTCTGTTATCACTCCCTCATTGAGGCAATGCAAAATAGTACATTACCCGGGTAGTACAAGAAACTTTCTAGATATATACCAAAAATTTCAGATTTGAGTTTTGACTTCCCGTTTCCGAGATATCGGATTTTGGAATTTGGACCCACGAAAAAATATGTCAGCGCGGAGCAGGTAAATTTTTGAAATTTTTTTAAACTTTCAAATAATTTGGCACTTTAATTTTTTGTTTTATTTCTATACAAAATTGGTCGAAGACTGCCATAAAAACGCCGTGTTTGTCCCAACGTCATATTCCTCGATTCCGGAAGTGAAAATCCACTTCCGTATCATATATGAAAGGGTAGGAATAACCCGCTAATGATTATTTAACAAATACTTGCTCTAGGGTCTTAATGAAATTGAAGTAAAGTAATAAAGTTGAAATTCTTGAAAATGATGATTTTCCAGACGTAGACGGAATTTAAATTGAACACCTGACCCAAATATGGACTCTGAAGAAGATTATGCTGATGAAGATGAAGGGGGACTTATTAACAACTTGTCCAGTAACCAGATGAGAACCATGGGAAATTTCAAATTGAACAGATATACTGATGATCCGGTTGATAATATAATTGATGAAGATGTTGATGACCTACCATCAACAGTCACTGTACCACAGCCAGTTGTCCCTGTTTCACCAAGCTCCTTTTCCAAAAGACCACGGAATATCCCCCCAGTTAAGAAAGCCGCACAAATTCCAGCAAAAACCCCAAGAAACCTCCGAATCCAAACATATCAAAAAAAGGAATTACAACGGCTGGCTTGCCTTAAGCCTGGAATGTAACTGACTTGCCCCACTGGGGTTACTTTCCCACTCTCAGACTAAAGTTCGTATAATAATCTAAGTTGTGTTCAATTATTTGAACTATTTTTTGATTCAGGGGTAATGGAATTCACCAAAAACGACCCCAAGAGTTACTCTGTCTTTAAAATGGAAAAGGACCCAAACATAACTACTGAAGATATCAAAATATTCAGAGCAATCATGCTCATGTCTGGTTATAGTTGTTTCCCCGGTGAAGATGTTGCCATTTTAATTTTTTTGGACAATTAATTCAACAGCATTAGCTTACCATCCGAAATGAAAATCTGAGGTTATGGATGTACTGGAACTCTACGAGGGGGTAGTAGGCTCATTAAGGGGTAGTACTAACCTGATAAAAGCTGAAAGAGGTGCCTACTATTACCATTGTGATGCAAAAGAAGAAAACATCATTGTATCTTGGAAGGACAACGATGTCGTAAATTTGGCTTCAAATAAATTTGGAGTGAATCCAAGTTCCAAAGCCTCAAGATATTCTCACGCATCGAAATCCAAAATTCAGGTACCTCGACCTTTTCTCATCGGTGAATATAATAAATATATGGGAGGCACAGCTATGATGGATCAAAATTTCGGTAGATACTGGCTTGGAGTAAGAAGCAAAAAATGTTGGTGGACATTATTTCATTTGCTTATAGATGCATGTATACGAAATGCCTGGATTTTGCAAAAATCTTTCAGTAGAAGCATGACCTAACTGGATTTCCGTCGAGCAATTGTGGATGAATATTTTTGGTATGCAGTCAAGAGGTCCAGGTAGAATTAGAAGATCATTGAAAAGTGTAACAAAAATGCGGTTTTCAGATGGCATTAAATACGGCAGAATGGACCAAACTGTCATTCAAATACCGATTGGTAAAAGGAGAAGATGCGCAGTGGAAAATTGTGTAACACTAGCAAGGTCATCTTGTAAAAAATGCAACGTTGGACTCCATGTCAAGTGTTTTGACACATTTCTAGTACAGAATGAGATTTAATAAAATCCAACACCAGTTTCCACACTTTCCCCAATTCATAATAACACTCCAGATGTTCCTTAGATAACATGCCCACACATTCAAGAAAACAGAGCCAACCCTTCATCCTTCGTAGAGGCAATAGAACAAGACACTCTCCTGCTTATTTAGATGATTATGAATGGTAATTATAATATAAAACTTCTATGGCTACATGTTGGAACTACCACTTTTATTTATGTTGGCGCTCGCTCAATATGTATTCACTCAATAATCACCCTATAGTAATGACTACATTGTCTCCAGCCATTTATCCTACTGAAATAGAAGGTACGATAATCTAAAAAGGCTCAGCTATATTGCAATTTTACGTTCCTACTTTGCACAAACCAAAGAAATCTTCATTTTTTCAGAAAATAAGATTTAAATATCACGAAAGTAAGCTAAAATCAAATAACACTTGTTTAAAAGTCTATTGGTCCGAGTAGTCATATGTTTCCGTTACTAATGCCCTTCTAAGATATTGAAAAATTGCAATGCATTAGTGGATAAGTTAGGATTGATTGGATTAGTAAGTTAGTGGATTAGTAAGGCTCTAGAACCGACACCAAGAATTCGTCAGTTATCAAAAATCACAAACGACGTCTTAACTGTATTATAAAATTTGCATACTTATTATTATGAAATAGAATGAGTTTACTAGGTGCTCAAATACTTGCTACTCTTCATTATTCCGACAAGACTTGAGCTAATCTACAGGGTGTCAAACAAGGATTCAGGCCCTATGTATCTAAAGAACCGTAAGTAGCACGACAAAACCGTTGGTACCAATCGAAAGCCGGTGCAAAGTTACATTGAAACACCGTTTTTCATCAACTTATTCGTACGCATTCGTTTACACCAGCAGTTCTCCCAAAAAAAGTTGAAAATATAAATTAATTACTAGCCAATTCGTGACCAAATCTCTTGCGGGGGCTGAATTTAGGTAGCGGTACGGTGTTGCCACTGTTTCCTCTTTACACCCATAACACCCATAATTTAGTTCTACTTGTTTCATAATCGAAGATATTGTTATAGACGTTGATACTATATTGTGCTTTACCGTGTGGATTCGGAAAATCAAACATTTATATTATGGCGACATTATGTACGAATGACAATGGTAAGCTGACAATGGAATGACAAATTGATGACTTTATCACTGCCGCTTCGTTGCCCAATTTGATCAGTGCGATTCGTTGAACGTCTTTTTTATATTTTGCAGCCCGGAGATGTTAGTAAACAATGCGTTTCGTCAGGTAGTTAAATATTGGAGTCCGAGCATAATTGAAACCCAGATGTATTATGTATTAGCCAAAATCATCCATACAGGTTATATATATGGGTGGCCTTCACTTCTTCAACCTAGCGTCGTCAGCAGCTGTTGGGGGTCGTTGTTCACGTGCTGGGGGGCCACGGCGGCCCCCCAGCGACCCCCAACAGCTGCTGACGACGCTAGGTTGAAGGTTTGGGTTCTTTTGAGGCTTTTAGGCCCAGGGAAATGTGGAAAAAGGAAGAAAAAGGCAACAGTGTTGAGCTGTTTTGTCCCGAGGCCTATAAAAGCTGGTTGGGGGGCTGCCCCCCCTCCCTCAAAGATCATTGACCTTGTTCAAGGTGCCTCAGAACGTCGGAGAATCGTTGGGGTATATCAATGACCTCTATCAAGGACGGACGCTGCTGACGGTAAATCCCGAGGGTTTCTCCAGCGGCGGTACAAACAGGTTCTCAGGACGTCCGAGAAACGTTGGGAGAAGGTTATAAAAGGAGGTTGTTGGGGTTTGGAGGCTCATTTGCCCTCAGCCTTTCAAAGTGTCAATAGCTCCTACAGTTTCCCAGAGATTATATTATTTCAATTAATTGTTCGAAATAATAATACGCAATAATCCTTCACAATTATTCAAAACATTTAAAATCTATCACTTTATACATTTTGGATATTGAATGTATACTTTGGTGGACATTATATGTCTTATTATAGCGTTAATTCTGATTGGATTATTTATCTGGACATTTGGTAAGGAAACATTTAATATATTTCTGATATATTTTCAAAATTAGGTTTCGGATATTAACAATCTATTGTGAAATATCATACTTTCAATGTAATATTTTCACAAAATAATTATTAATTATTGAAGAACATTTAATTTGAAAATTGTGCCGTGCTTTCGATTTTGTATAATACAGATTTTCCACATACGCGTCATTTGCAAAATGACGAAATATCGTTGTTTGGCGTTAACAGCTCTACCACGTAGCCAATCAAAATGGTTCTCAGTGAAAGCAGTAAAAGACAATAATGATTTGTATCGAATGCTTTTGCTGCAAGCAATTGCGGAGAACAAATCAAAAAGTTGGTCTTCAATTGTTTTAAATCTTATGGAAATTGTACATAAAATTGTACATTCTAGAAAGGAGAAACAAGCCCTATCTAACCTAAGAAGGCAGTTCGACAGTCGTTGGCTGAATGTCATGCAATATGCAGACTTTGAAAACGGCATTGTCGTGGATTGGGCTAAATGTACTCGGCTAGCAAAATTACATCAGAGAGACAGTTGTCCTTGAGTGGAAGGAGATCTCACTTTCAAAGTGAATAAACTCAAAGCAGCTACATAAAGTGAGTATTATAAACATTTTACAAACAAATATATATTATAATGCTTTTGGGAACCTAATATTTCTATACTGCAGTCTAAACCTCGATCGACTAGGTAAATTCTTATTTGTTTCTCATAATAATTATTTGGAATAATAACAAATCACTTTGTGTATATTCAATGAAATAATTGCCAATGAGACAATAAATACAAATATTACCATGTTGAAACAGAGATGCAAACAACTATTTATCAACTTATTCCCGCTCTATATTCACCTTAAAACGGCTTTACAATGCAATCTCCGTTAAAATGCATGGCAACGCACTGACATAGTAAAACGAGAAAGCATTCTCTGTTTGTTTACATTTTTAAAGTCCAGCATTTGATCTCTAGCTATTAATCTACAGGTACACACAGAGCATTGCACGACTAGAGAATGATTACACAATAGCTACTGATCTTCTTATACTACACACTCCGCTCTGTTACGCTCCGCTCTGCAAAAAACTCTTGTATATAGTGGCAGCAGCGGCAGTCCAAACCGGTTCTCAGGCAGAAAATAAATAAGAATCTCTTCACAATTCTCTTTGCAAATAAAGACTAATATCTCCCATTCGACACAAACGATTTCAAAACGTCATATTTTCTTAACGGACAAACATTCCTCATTTTTGACACCGGATTCAAAATGGCCGCCTCAGAACCATTCTGACGTCACCAAACAATACGACACTGCTGTTTTTTGAAAAATTAGCCTCATTTTCATAAAAACACATATCATTTCTTTTCGTAAGGGGGAGTGGCCACACCACCCCCCTTATTAGGCCTCGGGACAAAACAGCTCAACACTGTTGCCTTTTTCTTCCTTTTTCCACATTTCCCTGGGCCTAAAAGCCTCAAAAGAACCCAAACCTTCAACCTAGCGTCGTCAGCAGCTGTTGGGGGTCGTCGCAATCGCCAGAGCTCGTACAAAAAACGAAATTTTCGTATAAATACGAGTGGCTAGGACAAACTCGCACAAAAAATCACATTTTCGTATAAGTGCGAGTTGCGTCGACAAACTTGCACAGAAAACGTCATTTTCGTATAAGTGCGAGTTGCGTCGACAAACTTGCACAGAAAACGACATTTTCGTTTAAGTGCGAGTTGCTTCGTCAAACTAGCATTAATACGAACATGTCGTTTTTAGTACGAGCTTGTCGAAACAACTCATATTTATACGAAAATGTCGTATTTTGTGCGAGTTTGTCGAAGCAAATCGCTATTATAATTTTTGAAAATGCTGATTTAAAAATATATTTAAATTGTTTAATTTTTGAGTGTTTTGTTTTATTTATTTGTGTGCTACTTTACAATGTTTAATTCATTCTCTTCAACCATCTCCTAGTCCAGTCCTTAGTCATTACTCAATACATTGAGCTAGTTCATTTGATTGATTAGACACAGAGTAGGCCAACTCAACCTACGCAGAATTGCAGAAATGCAGAAACGCAGTCAGTTTGCGCATGATCAAAAACATTTGCGTCATTTTTGCAACAACCTGTTTGAGTTGAAGCATTTCCGATTTACCTGTGATAAAAGTTGCATTATCCATCTCTGGAGATTTAAACTGCTGAAATTTTATTAAGCTAAATAAAACTCGTCGACTCAATTGCCAAAAATGCCTGACTAGGTTATTATTATTATTATTGATGTTAACTTTTTGGTAGTATATAGCTATTTAAATAAAATTTTACCTCTATTTGCCTTCCAACTTTAATGGATTCTTTCAAAAACGAAAGAATTGATTTCACTCAGACACCACTTTTGTTGACCTCTTGTTTGTTAGGTATTTTTGGAAGTAGTAGGTTGTACATTTTTTAGTTTTTGGGAATGTGTTGTCAATCGTTCAGAAATCAATTATAGGTAAAAGAAACTTGTGTAATTTTAAAACACACGATAGATAGTTCACATGTGTGAATGTACTAGTAATTCTAGCGGCTGCGAAATCAAGGTGCAAAAATGCATTTTTGCTGCGCGATAATTCTGCTCAGAGTTTACAAACGTATCAGCCAATGAGATGATTGGATTCGGTTCGAAATGAATCCCACGTTCAGAGTTGCTCGCAGTTCTGCAACTCTGCATATCTGCAACTAGTTGGTTGAGTTGGCTTAGTGTGCATTCCTTCACTAGGTACTACGAACGCATATATACCTCGGTGAGCCGAGTCGACTCAGAACTTTTATTGTCTTGTTATTATCTTTTAATCTTATTGTTCTCGAGATCTATTCAGAAAACTAAAATGTATATGCTAATACGAACCCAAATTTGAAATTGGTATTGGTATTGGTATTGGTATTGGTTTTATTTTCAGAACAGTCGTAGGCAGCTTTACATTATCACACATACATGTACATATTATAATACTCAGCTGAAATTACAACCTATAAGTACAAAAATGATAGCAAGGATAGATTAAAGACAAATTCATAACCACTGGTATATTGTATAACTATTCATAGTAGCAATAATACAGATAGCGAATTTAAGGACAAAATAGGGAAAGATCTTTAAGTAAGGAATGCAGCCGACAACCCGCGCAACTTGCAGCAGGAGCTAACATTCACCTTACAATCTATTCGAAGAACATTTGCTTAATAAACTTTAAATTTATATACTCGTAATGCAATTACAGTATGTATTAGGCCAGATTAACTTACGCTATATAGTATATATTTTACCTTCGCCCAAACTAATGTTGGGGGAGCCGAGTCGTTGTGTTTTAGAATAAGTTGGTGGTGCACGACATGAAATAAGTACGTTTGTGTTATAGAAGAAAGGTTGTTATGCGGTAAAGTAAGATGTGTGGAATCTGTATATTGAGAAGAACGGACACGTTCACTATGGCTCTGTCTTTGATAAGCGTATTTGCATTCGATTTGCATATCCTTTGCATGTTTTGACGGTCCTCCTCCGGTCTGGTTTTCAGTATCAACGCCATTTTACACACAATCCAAAGCATGCCAAATTCCTGTTTTTCCCGATTTTTTGGAAAGACACTGACCTTTTGAATAGACGATCACCAGTCCAGGTAGCTCTTCTCAAGGGAAAATTTTGGACCCAAAATTCAGGTACTCAGCTGCACTTTGACACCCGAAAAACGATGATTTAGGTGGAGAGAAAACAACAAACGTACCTACCTCGACCGACACAACGACTCGACTCTTGAAGATTCTTGAATTCTGAAGAATTGAAGATTCTTTGAATTATTATCTAGAGTCTAGTCCTTTTAATTTTTTTAAACGGAGATAAAATTGTATATTTTGATTTTTGAAAATAAAAGATTGAGTCATTTTCTGCAAAAGTTAATACATGCAAAAAAGCCCATGCATGAGACAGATACATGACATCGGTAGTAGTTTGTCAGTGGCGGCTCTAAGATTTGTGAGGCTCTGGGTAAAATAGTGGCGCGAGGCCCTATAGTAATAACGTTTAAATATGTTGCAAAATCAGAATGCTAACCGTGCAATGTGTTTTTGCTAAAATTATAAAAAAAATGTTTTTATTGCAAAAATAAGAAATGTATAAGGATATACGATTAAGAAAGTCGGATTTGGCAGTATTTGGAATACATATAATCGCACTAATACCTAGGAATACCTCTTGGTAGGAGAGCCTAGGCAACCTGCATATATTACGTAACGTAAAACTCCCTTTTTAAGTATAGCGCTATAGTGCTAGCTATAGTAGCTATAGTAATATATTGTTATAACATCAGAACAATAATAATACGAATTCACATAAGATGATTATGAGTTATTGAATGGAAATAATTAGCTAAAGAAGACAAATTTTCCAAAATCCCGGAATCATATTTTTCTGATTTTAAAGGAAAAATTCTGGGATGTTTAATAATAAAAATAATGCCTGCTTAATTTCTCTTGAGTGCCAGGTTCGCCACTTGGCTGGGTTCAACTAGTTTCAAATAAGTGAGAAGGATTGGGAAGTATTTTGCTAGATTTGGCAAGATTGGGAAGGATTTGGCAGTATTGGAAAGGATTTGGCAGAATCGCAAAGGATTTGGCAGGATTGAGAAGGAATTGAAAGTATTGGGTAGAATTTGGCCACCATTTTGGAAGGATTTGGAAGTTTAACTCAAACTCCATCAAACGCAAAAAGAGTTCAATGCTCATATGTAGATGGGGTTTTGATCACAGGTTTAGGTCTCCGCTCATGACTCCTCCCTCCAATCACATTACGAAAATTTTTTAATGCATTGGCGGTATAGACAATGCTTCATATAAACTATTTATAGTATAGTTTTTATATATATGGCGTACATACAAACATCCGTACATACAAAAAATATTTCGATCACGTTTACACGGTACTTTGCGTTTCTAGGTAAATTACCTTAAAATTGAACATTAACCTTAAATTTTAAGGTCCAAATCTGCTTAAGACCACGTGATATAATTTTGGGAATTTTGAAATTTAATTAAAAAATTAGACACTAAATGTGGCATTAAATTTTGATTTTAGTGTCCGAATTAGTGTCCGACAATATTTTGAAACTTACGGTTTTAAGGTTTTTTTCTCTTAACACTAAAACGCAAACTACCTATTATAGAGTTTTATAGAGTCCTTGGCCCAGGGCTGCAACTTGGACAAATATATATATATAAATATTTAGTTCTAATCAACTAGTTTTCACTCGTATTTTAGTACATTACGGGTTTTATTGCTATAGTTTGTATCCCCTGTTTATTATTAGATTGGTAACGTAGCTAGGTGGTTGGAAGTGGAGGAGACTTTGGTGGAAGTAGGCAGGAAATCGGTTCCCCCCTGGATTTTTTTCCAAAGTTGTTGTTCATTTTTTGCCTTTGTTTTCCAGTGAATTAAAATTACTTTTTACTGGCAAATTAGTACTAGTGCTAAAATACGACTCAACGTCCCATAATAACTAGTTCTATTATATTAGTAAATACGAGTCATTTAGAACTCGGACTCGGCAGTAGATTTTTTCCCTATGGGAGTATATACCTAGTAAATACCTAGTATATAGACTAGAAGCACGAAACGAGCCAGGTAAGTGGATAATTGCTCTCTACGCTACATGAGTGACGTTGGGAGTGTGAACTTGGCAGTAGAACACAGTAGAAGACTACAACCTGCACTTTGCTCATAATCATGATTGTGTGTTTGTATTTTCCTGGCACGCGGCTGCCGATTTCACTGTTTGCCACCAAAACTAAAAGTATTAAAAAACGATTAAAAAAACTATTAAAAAATGATTAAAAAAAGTATTAAAAAAGATTAAAAAATGATTACAAAATGATTAAACAAACTGTTACTAAAATGATTAAAGAAACTATTACTAAAATGATTAAAAAAACTATTACTAAAATGATTAAAAAAAGTATTACTAAAATGAAACAGTATTAAAAAGATAAAAAAATGATTACAAAATGATTAAACAAACTATTACGAAAATGATTAAAAAAGTATTAAAAAGATAAAAAAATGATTAGAAAATGATTACTAAAATGAATAAAAACACTATTACTAAAATGATTAAAAAAGCTATTACTAAAATGATTAAAAAAAGATTAAAAAAAGATTTAAAAAAGTAAGGCAGGAGCTTGTTCTCAATATTTAGATTTTTGTGGTGACTGCATTAATTCGGGGTGCATATACGTCAAATCTAAACTAAACTTTAAGTGTCAAGAAGTTATGGATCGAAGCTTGAAAGTGAAACAAATTATTTATAATGAAGACGACTGTCCGATTAAATTACACACAACCACTATGCCCCAAACTACTAAACTGCCAATATTTACTTCTACTGATATACTTGCCAAGTGAACAAATACCTACTATGGAAATAATTACTGATCAACCTACTGACGTCGTCACTGAAAAAACATCATTCTTTCGCCTTATGTTCCGGAAACTTTGGATGGATTACCTACTGAATCATTGATTCAATTTACTACTGAAACAACTACTTCAATACAATCTACTACTGACCCATTGATTGAATCTGCTACTGAAACAACTACTTCAATTCAATCTACTACTGAATCAACTACATGGATAGAATCTACTCAATCCGAGAAAGCTGTATCGACACAGGGTAAATAGTTGATAAAAGATATTTGTGTTAGGTATCATGATACTTGTGATTGTATGTAAGATGTTAAATGTTAGACTTGATAATTTCAATTTCAGACGAAGGAATTAGTAAGAAACATACACTTTTCGGTAAAATAACTTCTGCTCTATGTCGAATAAATGCAACGGTTCACGAAATCATGACTGCTCCCGATTTTTCTAGCAAGAGTAAAAGGAAAATGAAATCCTGGGCTGAACGCGGCCCACTCTACAGCATCTACTTAAAGTGTCCTACTTTCCCCACCAACGCTCGCGGACGGTTTAGGCGCACCATAAAATCATTTTGCGTAGTTCAGCATGCAATAAATTGTTACATTAAAGTTGCGAAAATCGACACAGTCACCAAAAGGAAGATTCGTCACTGGAACAAAAAGAATCTACTATACAACTCACCAATGTTCTTTCAATTTAAAAACCAATTCAAAAATTGCTAATCCTTTTCAGCAAAGAACTATATTTTCCATTTACAATTCAATACATAATTCACTTATTCTAACAATACTTACTTACTATTCACTTACTTCTAAGTAACTATAAAAGTCATAATATTATAGCTAAATATGCAAATAAGATTCTACATAATTTATGTATCTACCTAAATATGCAAATAAGATTCTACTTAAGTTTAATTATGCAAATATGTACTTACATAAGTCATATTATTCTAAATAAGTAACTACATAAAGCATATTATTCTAAATAAGTAAAAATCAGAAATTCATTTAAATACATATTAACTACAATCTGAGATTCAAACTAAACTAAAATAATATGGCAAAGAATATAACATTTTTATATCAGCTTTACATTTAATCGGTAATAAATTGTACTAACAATAGATGCGATGTTTTTTATGTAATTGAGAATCAGCATTGCATGGACATTTTGTTGTATCATGCATAAATTATTCAGTTTGTTTCCTAAAATAAATTGTCGACGGACAGACAGGTAGGCCATCCCCATAAAGTAACACATACATACATATTATTTTTCATTGGAGAGTTAAAATCAAAGGTCAAAAGTCAAAGCATATACGGGCACTATAGATGTTTAATTCGGCAAGTTCTGCAAATTAAACAGAACAATGTGAAGCTGCCTGATGCAATCAGCGTTAATCTCTTTTCCAGAGGATACGATTATTTTATTCTTTCCTATTTAGGGATACTTTAGTTTTTGTTCTAAGCGATTTAGCCATTTTTATTCAAGATATTCAACTTGACTCGGGGTATGTATATAGGCACATGTTAAGCAGATCAGTCTCTCTTTGTCTTTGAAGCCCTCAACTTATTTCAACGAAGTTACAACTACTTCACCTCAAATCTCATTAACAAGCAAGACTGATGAACTACTTGAATGTTCCTGCCACCAATGTCTTCACTGCCCAGAGAAATTTCTCCGTTATGAGTCGGTTTTCCAATTACATCAGATGTCAGTCGTCATAGCTGAGGGAAACCAAAAGACAGAGACAAAGGTAAGAAATAAAATATTTACTATTATTACCTATTCATGAACTATTGTTTATACTAATATTTTTTATAGGTATCATTCACTCTATATAATAAGACAGGTACGTACAATACTAATTATCTCATGCAAATGAACATTAGAGGGTCATTGTTTTATTATGTAAAGTGCCCCGTCCCTTATCTTACACTACCTAATACCTATATTTATACTGCCTATGCTATTATCACTAATTCTTAGCTTCTATTTTTTACTTCTAAAATTAAAAAAAATATTGCATGCCGCATTCTACAAACATCCGCCCATCATGGAATCTTTTATTAGGTAAAAAATATTTTATAAATAATTATTAATAAATATTAATTATATTTTATTTCAGTCTGCCGGTTTACAAGATGGATTTAGGCCCGACAGTTGATTTAGTCAAGCTTTACGACAGAATGATGGAAGACAGCAAAACAGATGAAGACTCCAGGGAGTTTGCTACTCTACATCTTCGTCATTCAGGCGACTTCTATTTTGACTTTCAAAAAATCGCCAACCTGCCAATTTATTCGGTGCCGGCAAGTATTGGTAAGTTTTTATAAAAATTATCCTGAAACAAATATCACTAACTTACTTATTTTATATTTAGGATTATTATTCACCCATTGGACTTTGATGCAGTCTATTAAATGTTTCGTCCACATATCCCAACAGCAAGTCATGTTTTTTTCTGCGAATGAAAACTTATTCCACCATGATCTCTAGTTTAGAAGAAATGGGAATTCGTTATCGGATGGTAGGCATTTAAATACAGTTATTATTATTTTAATGGATATTTTATTTTGCAGTTAGATCAAAAAGCTGGTGATGTTGTCTAGGTAGGCTCAAGACTCTAACCTTATTTTGTCTTTGCAGGTCTTAAATTCTGGTCGAAATGTTGCATCAGCAATAAACTTCCTCCCGGCTACTAAAATAGAGCACTTCCTGGACTACAAAGTCTGCCCACATGCTATTAGAGGAAACTCGGATGGATACTATAAACTTAGTATTTTATTTTTGATATTTTTATTGAAGTTATTTTATTATTAAACATGGAGTAGACCTGAGGGCTAGAATGCCGTCACCTTACAGTGTTGCTTTCCAGTACACTGTCAACTGAAAAGTTTCTATGGTAAATCATAATAATGTCATTACACTAAACATAATTTAATCGATATTTTTACAGATGCAGCATAAAGTAGTTGCACCGACTACAGCTACTCCGATACAGACGTCGACTCCAGTCTTGGCTGCCGCTTCTCCTGAACCCTCGACGTCGCAAAAAAGAAAATTCGACGATCAAGAACAAATCCTGTTTTTTTAAAGGAGGAGAGGTAAATTACTACAGCAATAATATTTTTAAAAGGTATAATTCTTTCAGATTTATCATAAATGCGGCCTTTGTCCTGTGGTTGAAGGAGTACAGCCGCAGTTATGGAAAAGCGGTCGTAACGGTGCATCAAATTGTATAACCATTCACCGCCAAAATGTACATGGCCTGGACAGAGGACCGCAAATGTTAACTTGCGAATTCTGCAACAAAACAATGATGAGACAACCTGCACACACGTACACACATATACACAAACAGCAGGTACCTGACGCAGCACTTCTCCCACTTCCTTCCCCTGGCATTAGCCATCGCATGTGTAAAACTGTGTCTGGAGGATGAGTCATATTAGTTTATGGTTAGTACTTGTTCAATGACATTTTACTATACGCTTTACTATATACTACAATACTTTACTATATGTTGATACTATTGATATTGTACACTCCTTAAATTACAAAATAGTCAAAATATTTTTACTATTTCAGCTGATTACGAAGAATTAAAGGACCCCAATACACTTTCTGATGTAAGGATGGAAAATTTCTTCGAAAGCAGCAGTGAGAAAATGGAAATAGCACCATTCAATTCTCAAGATGACTCTTATATATTGCTGGAAGCAAACAAGATGATGTCGGTGCAGAACTTGGCTAGTTGTCAGCAGGAAGAATCAATACCACACACACTTGTGTGTATGTTTACAGTTGCTATAACCAAATTATGGCTATATTTAACGAATACTTGCAAAATTGGAACACCTTTAAAGTTGACTTTAGAATCAGAGCATTTATGTCAAAAGCAGAAGGGGATTCAATGAGATATTTATGAAGAAAAAGGATTCCCTTCGTTTCTCTTTCCTATTTTAAATATTAAAAATTGTAAAATGGCGTTAAAAGTGACTATTAAGGAAATTAAAGGTAAGATAGAAGACTTCATTCAAAATGGTTCAGGGTGAGTACTTGAACATATATCAGCATTTGAAATGATGCTTGTAAAATATGAACCATTTAGTGGTGGTGGAATTAAGGACTTACCTAAGTTATTGCATACTAAAACTAAAACCTTAGTAGACGTTCCTGGTGACGACGATTTGTGCTTTAAACGAGCAATCTATGTTCATCCCAAATTTAGAAACACATAAGGATAAAAATAAGAATAGGCAATACAAAAATGTTCATTGGTATAACGAAATTATGAAGTCTCCAAATACTCATAGCATTAATTAGGATAATATTAAATTTCCCTTTTCGTTGCAGCATATCAGTTTATTTGAAAAACAGAATCCAACAATTGGATTAACGATAATAGGATTCTCTGACCAATTCAAGGAGAGTAAACGAAAATCCAAACCTTTGGAAAAATCCGCTGTTGATGATGTTATTGAAAATATAGTTATTGATTATGTCGATTTAGACGAAGAAAGTGAAGAAGAAGATGATTTCAGTTTATCTATAGATACAAATAGAGTCAATGTCTTATATGGTCATAATCAAAAGAAGCAATATAAGGAAACACAAAAAGAAATTCGTAGCTATTGTGCTCCTTTACATGTATGTAAAGAAAATAGAGAAACGTTATAACGTTAAAGTTATAGTTATAGTTAAAGTTATAACGTTTTTGGACAATTAGCCTTTGTAGGGTTATAAGTCTTCTGGCGGAAGGGGTACTCCTTACAGCAAGTGTAAATCCATTTATAAATGGGCCAATTTTCCAGTAAGCCTTTAGAATTTAGTTGCCCTAGTCATGCATGAGTACGGCGACTAAATTCTGAAGGCTTACTGGAAAATTGGCCCATTTAAAAATGGATTTACACAATATTCTTACTACTTAGTACATCTGCGCATCATAGATGCTGCACCACTGCTCTCAAGCACATGTGAATGTAGAGTCAGCCTAAAGAATTATATTATAACTGAATGGCTGACTCTACATTCACATGTGCTTGAGAGCAGTGGTGCAGCAGCTGTGATGAGCAGATATACTAAATACTAAGTAGTAAGAATATTGCTGTAAGTAGTACCCCTTCCGCCAGAAGGCTAATTTTTGAACCTTTTAAAAATTAAATCTTTATTTTTCTCAGATTATTCATACTGCATTCCATTGACAATGGATCATTTTGACATCAAGTTAGCCTGAGTTGACTGAACTGAACTAACTTTTAAAATGTAAAATATTGTTAAAGATTATCTTCAACTCCCAATTTAAAACTGTGAAAAGCAAATTCCGCCCATTTCCTCCCAATATAAACATATTCTTCCCAATATGGCCCAATTCTTCCCAATTCCGCCCAATAAATCCCAATGCCGCCCAATTCTTTCCAATTTATCATAGTTTTTCGTAATTCGAACATAACATAACATAACATAGGTTAGTGCCTTTAGAAGTGTCAACACAGGGTTTCAGTGCTTTCAGAAGTGTCAACACAGGGTTTTAGTGCTTTTAGAAGTGTCAACACAGGGTTTTAGTGCTTTTAGAAGTGTCAACACAGGGTTTTAGTGCTTTTAGAAGTGTCAACACAGGGTTTTAGTGCTTTTAGAAGTGTCAACACAGGTTTTTAGTGCTTTTAGAAGTGTCGACATAGGGTTTTACTGTTTCTAGAAGTATCAACATAGGGTTTTAGTGCTTTTAGAAGTGTCGACATAGGGTTTTACTGCTTCTAGAAGTATCAACATAGGGTTTTAGTGCTTTCAGAAGTGTCAACACAGGATTTTAGTGCTTTTAGAAGTGTTGACACCTCCAGAAGCATTAAAAATTAAAACCCTATGCCGACACTTCTAATAGCAATAAATACCTATGTTGACACTTCCAGAAGCATTAAAACCCTATGCCGACACTTCTAATAGCAATAAATACCTATGTTGACACTTCCAGAAGCATTAAAACCCTATGTTGACACTTCTAATAGCAATAAATACTTATGTTGACACTTCTAGAAGCAGTAAAACCCTATGTTGGCACTTCAATAAGCATTAAAACCCTATGCCGACACTTCTAATAGCAATAAATACCTTTGTTGACACTTCCAGAAGCATTAAAACCCTATTTTGACACTTCCAGAAGCATTAAAACCCTATTTTGACACTTCTAATAGCAATAAATACCTATGTTGACACTTCTAGAAGCAGTAAAACCCTATGTTGGCACTTCAAGAGTAGTGGGAAGTTTTATAACCAGCCACTGCAGTTTTATAACCGGCCACTACAGTTTTACAACCAGCCACTGCAGTTTTACAACCAGCCACTGCAGTTACCCCAATCCATAAGTATCCTTACGTGGTCTACGCTCTCTAGCTCCTGAACGAAGGCTGCTACGGAAATAAGGGGGCCACCATTGGAAAGAGGACAAAATTTCCAATCGAACTGAGTATAATAACTATTTTATCTGTTCCGGGTTAGGCCTAATTCGAAGCGTAACAAAATTTTCCAAAATTTGCTTCAATATATCTAATGTAAAATGTAGGCTCTTAGTAACGATTGTGTGATTTACTCTTTTTTTGAACCGCTTGTAATTCAATCAAACGGAACCGATAAAATAGCTGTTATACTCAGTTCGATTGGAAATTTTGTCTTCTTTCCAATGGTGACTACCTTATTTCCGTAGCAGCCTTCGTTCATGAGCAAGAGAGCGTAGACCACGTAAGGATACATCTGGGTTGCCCTGTACATCCACAAACGGCAGTTTTACAACCTTACAAATGTAATGAACTCAAGGTTAAACATGGTCAATGTCAAATAACGATAAGTAATATGTAAACGTTAATTCAAACTTATAATTTACGACGTTTTATGTTTTCTTTCTCCGATATGTAGCCTGACTCGATAATTTTGTTCGACATATTGGACGAAAGGTTTTAGTGAATCATGTAACTTTAATCTCAAGTCAGCAAATCTTGCCTGTACATCAAATGGTGGAACAAACAAATAGGGATCTAACTTGAAGACTGATGTCAAAACTGTACTGCACTTCAGTTCCGATTTTTCTTTTACAAGCTTAAAATAGGTGTTTTGGTAAAATGACTATAATTTAAGTTATAGACATCGTAGAAATTTGTGCTTTACGGATATGCAAAACTGATTAAATTTGCCAACTTCCACTTGCTGACATATGCCACTTTACTCTTTGAGATCAAAAGTTACAGGCAGTTTTCAAAAAACTCCATACTCTTTCAATGTAAATTTTCCGCCCAAATGAGTTTCTCTGAAAGGGTCAATTTATCCCAATCCAATTCATCCCAATCCTTCCCAATTTATCACAACCCAATTTATCCCAACCCCAATTTATCCCAATCCTTCCTTCCCAATTTATCCCTTTCCTTCCCAAATTTATCCCAATCCATCCCAATTTATCCCAATTCGCCCCAATTTATCCCAATCCTTCCTAATCCTTCACATTCCATCCCAATTTATCCCAATCCATCCTAATCCTTCCCAATTGAGTTGGTCTTTGACTCGAGCTCAATTGAGTTTGAGTTAAACTCGAGCTCAATTGAGTTGGTCTTTGACTCGAGCTCAATTGAGTTTGAGTTAAACTCGAGCTCAATTGAGTTGGTCTATGAGTCGAGCTCAATTGAGTTTTGAGTTAAACTCGAGCTCAATGGAGTTTGAGTTAAACTTCCAAATCCACTTCTACCCAACACTTTCAATTCCTTCTCAATACTGCCAAATCCTTCCCAATCTTGCCAAATCTAGCAAAATACTTCCCAATCCTTCACACTTATTTGAAACTAGTTGAACCCAGCCAAGTGGCGAACCTGGCACTCAAGAGAAATTAAGCAGGCATTATTTTTATTATTAAACATCCCAGAATTTTCCCTTTAAAATCAGAAAAATATGATTCCGGGATTTTGGAAAATTTGTCTTCTTTAGCTAATTATTTCCATTCAATCACTCATAATCATCTTATGTGAATTCGTGTTATTATTGTTCTGATGTTATAATAATATATTTTGCTTTCAAGGAACGTGCATAGTACGTTGATAGTTGATGGGAGCAAGCGATGCCCAAGAGTTACAGCTAGCACTATAGCGCTATACTTAAAAAGGGAGTTTTACGTTACGTAATATATGCAGGTTGCCTAGGCTTTCCTACCAAGAGGTATTCCTAGGTATTAGTGCGATTATATGTATTCCAAATACTGCCAAATCCGACTTTCTTAATCATATATCCTTATACATTTCTTATTTTGGCAATAAAAACATTTTTTTTATAATTTTAGCAAAAACACATTGCACGGTTAGCATTCTGATTTTGCAACATATTTAAACGTTATTACTATAGGGCCTCGCGCCACTATTTTACTCAGAGCCTCACAAATCTTAGAGCCGCCACTGACAACTACTACCGATGTCATGTATCTGTCTCATGCATGGGCTTTTTTGCATGTATTAACTTTTGCAGAAAATGACTCAATCTTTTATTTTCAAAAATCAAAATATACAATTTTATCTCCGTTAAAAAAATTAAAAGGACTAGAGCAAGCAATTAAACGACGATGTTTACCCATATAATAAGTTCTATGTTCACCCATATAATAAGTTCTATGTTCACCCATATAATAAGTTCTATGTTCACCCATATAATAAGTTCTATGTTCACTCATATAATAAGTTCTATGTTCACTCATATAATAAGTTCTATGTTCACTCATATAATAAGTTCCATGTTCGAACCATGTTCCAACAGAGCATCGTTTCAACTTTTCGAAGGACCAGCCTTAAAGGCAATTTTAATCTATATTTATAGAGAAGGATCCGAGGACCTGGGCTAAAATAATTAAAATTTAATCACAATTTATATTTTCTACAGCTACTAAATTCATATTAATAAACTTAATTATTCACCATTCACCCACACAAACATTGATGCTGTAGTTATGATGATAATAAATATAGTACTTAAAAAACTAACCGCAATACTGCCGTTTTCCATGAAAATTACACAATTATTGACTTAATTATTCCTAGAATTCCTTTAGGTTATGTTAGCTTATAAGCCATCATACATCAATTACTCTAACTAAATAACTATTTATATTCAAACAAACAAGTACGACTAAGACTAACATTATATATCCCTTCAGAGCCTATGGTATCATATAAGATATACAACTAAATTCTGTTATCACTCTCTCATTGAGGCAATGCAAAATAGTACATTATCCGGGTAGTACAAGAAACTTTCTAGATATATACCAAAAATTTCAGATTTGAGTTTTGACTTCCCGTTTCCGAGATATCGGATTTTGGAATTTGGACCCACGAAAAAATATGTCAGCGCGGAGCAGGTAAAATCTGAGGTTATGGATGTACTGGGACTCTACGAGGGGGTAGTAGGCTCATTAAGGGGTAGTACTAACCTGATAAAAGCTGAAAGAGGTGCCTACTATTACGATTGTGATGCAAAAGAAGAAAACATCATTGTATCTTGGAAGGACAACGATGTCGTAAATTTGACTTGTGTGAGTGAATCCAAGTTCCAAAGCCTCAAGATATTCTCACGCATCGAAATCCAAAATTCAGGTACCTCCACCTTTTCTCATCGGTGAATATAATAAATATATGGGAGGCACAGCTATGATGGATCAAAATTTCGGTAGATACTGGATTGGAGTAAGAAGCAAAAAATTTTGCAAAAATCTTTCAGTGGAAGCATGACCTAACTGGATTTCCGTCGAGCAATTGTGGATGAATATTTTTGGTATGCAGTCAAGAGGTCCAGGTAGAATTAGAAGATCATTGAAAAGTGTAACAAAAATGCGGTTTTCAGATGGCATTAAATACGGCAGAATGGACCAAACTGTCATTCAAATACCGATTGGTAAAAGGAGAAGATGCGCAGTGGAAAATTGTGTAACACTGGCAAGGTCATCTTGAAAAAAATGCAACGTTGGACTCCATGTCACGTGTTTTGACACACTTCTTATCGCTAACAATGAGGTATCCAGAAATTTTGTCACAGAAGGCGCAACTAAAAAAATATCAAAAGAATCTCTATCTGTCTCAGATTTGGGGCGTGGGGCACTGCGCCCTTATTTAGATGATTATGAATGGTAATTATAATATAAAACTTCTATGGCTACATGTTGGAACTACCACTTTTATTTATGTTGGCGCTCGCTCAATATGTATTCACTCAATATCCACCCATAATGACTACATTGTCCCCAGCCATTTATCCTACTGAAATAGAAGGTACGATAATCTAAAAAGGCTCAGCTATATTGCAATTTTACGTTCCTACTTTGCACAAACCAAAGAAATCTTCATTTTTTCAGAAAATAAGATTTAAATATCACGAAAGTAAGCTAAAATCAAATACCACTTGTTAAAAAGTCTATTGGTTTGAGTAGTCATATGTTTCAGTTACTAGTGCCCTTCTAAGATATTGAAAAATCGCAATGCATTAGTGGATCAAGATTCGTCAGGCTCTAGAACCGACACCAAGAATCCGTTGGTTCGCAGCCTAATCAGTCAGTTATCAAAAATCACAAACGACGTCTTAACTGTATTATATAACTTGCATACTTATTATTATGAAATAAAATGAGTTTACTAGGTGCTCAAATACTTGCTACTCTTTATTATTCCCACAAGACTTGAGCTAATCTACTTCTAATTTCCTCTAGTATTAAGTTTTAAACTTTATATATCAAGCCGATAAAAGGATTTTTTGTTTAAAACTATAAGTGAAAAAGTAGTCCGAGCATTAAAAAGGAAAATTAGTGAAAATAATATTTTGCAATTGTGAAATACAATTACACTCATCATAGAAAGCCTCGTTTACATCTGAATTACAGGAGAGATATGTAAAATATATGCTGTGTATAATGACAACTTAGAACAAGGTATTGTTAAAACACATTTTCATCCTTTTAGAATTAATGAAGTGCCCCACCCATTACTTTCTTGTGAAGTGAACTGTTATTGTAATAATAGGTTTATACATACATTATTATTATACATACTATTATACATATTATACATACTGTTATTATTAGTTATACATATTATACCAAACACCTTCCCCTACTCCAAAATCTGGTCATGTCAGTAATCTACTTTTCCTAAGTTCGTCAACGAAAATATGGTTATTAAACTTAAAACGTTCGATTATTTCAAACCACAGCATTTACTACTTACAAAATTTAGCATCCTAATGGATTGTTCCTCACGAACTTTTTATAAAGTGCATAGAACTGTTAAGAGGAACATAGAAAGCACTTAATTATATTACATCATCATGTATTCTACAAATGTCGACGGAATTATATAGTTAATCGATGCCTAGTTAAAAGCAGGCGACACTTTTGAAATCAGTGCTTATTGATATGCTTCCAATGTATGATGTAGACTGTATTTAATTCTGACCTTACATTAAACATTATATCATAATTTCTAACAATATCGAATTCTCATCATATATAAACGCAATGAAATAGTGAGCTGATACCATGTTACCTCAGGACAGTTTTCGAAATATAATGCTTTTTAAGTCCTTCAAGTGTGTGATGTAACATGCATTAAAGGTTGCGTTGACTTTTCACACCACAAAATAAATTGACATTATAACGCACATTCTAAAGATATCATCGGAATTATATAGTTAGTCGATGCCTAGTTACAAAAAGTATATATTTTGGAAATTAATGCTATTCAATGTTATTGGAATTGTGATGCAATTTCTATTTAATGAAGCTTTGGTTATCAATTTGTGAACCTAATCTGCTATATTACAGGATTATCTATGTACATCAATGGAGTTTAATAGTATTCGATGCCAAGTTAACAGCAGTCGATACTTTAGAAAGCAGTGCTTATTGATATCCTTCGAGTGTATGATGTAGTATGTATTTAAGTCTGACCTTACTTTAAACATGATATCATAATTTTAAACAATATTGTATTCTCATAATATATAAACACAATGAAATAGTAAGCCGAAACCATGTTAACGTCAGGACAGTTTTCGAAATATAATGCTTTTTTAAGTCCTTCAAATTTGTGATGTAACATGCATTACAGGTTGCGTTGACTTTTCACACCACAAAATAAATTGACATTATAACGCACATTCTACAAATGTCGACGGAATTATATAGTTAATCGATGCCTAGTTAAAAGCAGACGACCCTTTTGAATTCAGTGCTTATTGATATCCTTCCAACATGTGATGTAGACTGTATTTAATTCTGACCTTACATTAAACATGATATCATAATTTCAAACAATATTGCATTCTCATAATATATAAACACAATGAAATAGTAAGCTGATACCATGTTACCTCAGGACAGTTTTCGAAATATAATGCTTTTTTAAGTCCTTCAAGTCTGTGATGTAACATGCATTAAAGGTTGCGTTGACTTTTCACACCACAAAATAAATTGACATTATAACGCACATTCTACAGATATCGTCGGAATTATATAGTTAGTCGATGCCTAGTTACAAAAAGTATATATTTTGGAAATTAATGCTCATTATTCTATTGAATGATGCTTGGTTACCAATTTGTGAACCTAATCTGCTATTTTACAGAATCATCTCCGTACATCAATGGAATTGAATAGTATTCGTTGCCAACTTAACAGCAGTCGATACTTTTGAAAGCAGTGCTTATTGATATCCTTCGAATGGATGATGTAATATGTATGTCCTAATGGTGTATGTTGTGGTTCCTCTGTATGAGAATATAGAAATCGTTGATAAGTCTTTAGTGTAAATATTATGTCTTATAGATTGTATGTAGTTGTATATTGTATATACAATTTTATTTTTCTCCTTATTTTGTAAGAATCATAGATTTGAGTGGAAAAAGAAAAAAAGGGACATTTTCTGTTTCGCAGTAGGATATGTGGTAAACAAAAAGGCCAAATGGGATGTAAAATGGGAAATGTAAACATCGAAGGAGAAATTAAACTAGTGTTAGTGTTCGTTAAGATTATTAATTTATTGGACTGAATAGTGACACTATTATTTCAGAGTAATATTATTCATGATTAATTGTAATAGTAACTGTTAAAAATCCAATTTTTATGCTGCAAAACTTTAAATGACACTTATGACTAATGACACAAATGATTGCGACTTCCCTCTTTTTAACTTTAGCCTTTAATTAGCTTTTTTGATTTACGGGAATTTAAGCAAGGTGTAAAAAACTTTAGTATGTAGTGAGCAAGGTATCGTAAAATACTGGTTTTTAAGGTTATTTTGGGTTTATGGATTTTTATATAACTATAGGTATGAATGCAAATATAAATGGTAGTTATTCCTGATTGGCCAATTATAGTTTGAGATACATAAAAAAGATTTAACACGGATTTCCGTTTTATAAAAATTATTTAAAGTCATGTTACGGTTGCAGTTCAGTAGGCATCACGTTGATTCAACGCGATTCCTATGTAAATCCAATTTTTAACACCAAATACGCAAAAGTTAAAATTCCACATTCCTAAGCTTTGTCATTAAGATTAATATTGCACGGACATAATAGCAGCACCGAAATCAGTATATTGGCTACTTACTATGGTTTTGTTTCCTATGTAATTTCCTTTCGCTGTTATTTCCCACATTTTCCGGACGTCCAACAAAGAATGTGGGAATATGTGTGGGTTTTTTTAATTGCTCGTTAACCTAATCACTGGCTGTTGATAAACCATTTATGGACATCCAAATCTAAAACGTTGTAAGTTTAACCGTGAGAGGTTGTCTGCTCATTAGTAAAACTAAGCAGAAACAAAAACTTTTTACTTCAAGTATCGTTACAAAGAATTTCATACCGTGAGGTATAAGACCCAGTCATTATGGAATGTTCAATTCTTTTTTTGATAACCCTTAATTATTCGTTTTTGACCACGTTGGTATTGTGTACAATTAAGTGCTGTAGATATAAAGAAACTTATTCTAAGAATTTGAATGAATTCAATAAAAGATATAAAGAGAATTATTATTAATAACAAGCAGTAGTTAATACTTAGCATTGGGGAAAGAAGTCGTTTTAGGGGTTGTTCAGGAGTAAAGTCGTTTAGAAAAAAATTCCTCGTAGGAATCGGTCCCGAACAATGAGATCATTTGAATTAACATTAAAATTGTAATTCTATTAAAATGTCTTTTAACAAGATTTTCAAAAGAAGTAGTTCTAATAACGGTCACTTTTTAACATCTCTGCAATCTTTTTATTCTCCTACTATGTTTATTCAGCTAATTAATGTTTCGTACTACTTTTTCTGTACTGCTTTTCGATTTGAATTCTGCAAGACAACCAAAAAGTTTTACATTAGAAATAATATCTTACAGCAGGTAAATATATTTATACCTTTGGCTTTGATTTAAAATAAAGTTAGTATCAATATTAGAAATGAGCAGGCTTTTTATATCAATATATAGAATATTTGTTTGAAACCCTAGTCAATTGTGAATATATGTTTGTCCAATACGATTTTCGAATGATTTTAAACGGTTCCAGATATTATGCGTCCTTCTTCAAGGGATGATTGGCCTGCCCGAAATTTGGTACGACGTAATATTGCTGTCTGAAGATCTTCAACTAAATCCAACCAAGTTTTACCAAATTTTAACCCAATTTTCATCGTTTTGGCATATCGTGGCAATTTACCATTTTTTTGGTTTCAAAAAGAAAATATATTGGCAATTGTAAACATATTGGGTGAGCACTGTAATTCGTCCAAACAATTAAAGGTATTTTCTCAATTTTTTAGTTTAAACTCTTTAAAATGATTTGAATTACTCAACCTAACTTATGCAGAAATATATCGTCTCATATGCATGGATCGTCTTCGAAGTCATACTCTACTTCTTACTGTCTCAAAGTAGAAGTCATGCCGGTCTTTACTACGACAAAGAAGAAAACGAAAAACTAGTTGATGAAATTATAAGGCTCTCAGCGCCATCTCCTAATTCCCACTAGGCCATCGGCTAACTAACTCCCGCTGCCCCGGCACAAACCAAAACACATCACCTTGCCGTGGAAGAACGAGGAAAACTTACAGACCTGAGTGTGTGCACTTCAGTGCAGTTGGAGCGAGCGAGGAGGAGCAATCTCGGGAGAATCTTCGAGGACTCATCTTTCACACCTATCTACTGTATCTACTCCTATCTATTGTTCTACATTGATTTGAATTAAATTACACTCTATCTATTTAGTATTTAATAAAGTGCACTATACTACATAATACCCTCTTACCTGTGTCACATCGAACATATTCTTGCCAGGGACTTGGTCAACATTAGGTAAAGGTCAACCGTATCGCACATATATATTTATTTAACATTAATTGGTTCATCATACACAGATCAGTACCTAATTATATAAATAATATAGCGAGTTACAGGTTACAGGCTAAAGACGTAACCCATATCTCGTCAAAATGCTATATCAAACTTACTTCAAAAAATAATATAAACATATAACTCCCATAACCATTTTTATAAATCTTGTTGTTTCTGCCCAATTTATATTAAATTTCCTTGGACACACTTTTGCAGTCATTGGGGTGCTGATTATTTACGAAATGATTAATACGTGCAAGCCACCTACGACCAGTTGCATCAACTATAGATATTATTATCCCTACATCGACAATTTAATCTACTCTAAATCCGTGGTACCAATCATTAATGATGCTTTTGGAAACATATTTTTAGCAGAGTTTACAATGACTTTCTTCTATGGGGCACAAATTGCATATGACGTACTAAATATAAACTACACGGTTGAAAGGCGTCTCATATGCTTCATTTTCATTGCTGACTTGTACGCAACGTTGGGGTTAGCTGCAAAATCATATTCAAATGTAAATATTTCTTTGCATTTTTAAAAATTAGAAAACAAATTATTAAAAACATGTTTTATAACAAACTTTAATTTTATTTACAGATGACAAATTTCAAAATATGGTATATAGAAAAACTATCTGAGGAAATTATCTCCAGTGAGAACAATAGTGAAAGATGTCAGTATTTGAGGTACGTCAGCAGTTGGCTTCATACCAATTCTTTCGACTTGGGAGTCACAGCCAGAGAATTCCCTACTGTGACCTTTGGATTTCTTGGAGCGGTACTAAAAATATACTTATAATTCTTATATATCGATGGCTAAATAAAAATAACCAAATAGTTTCAGATAGTGTTTAGCAGAAATGAGATTAGATATAAGTTTTCGACACTTTAGAAACACAACTAAAGTGGTAACAACTTTTTCACATAAAAATTTAGATATCGAAAATAAATGACTCGTTTATTCTACAGTGTCTATTACTTAGATATCATGATAATATGATTAGAAGTAAATAAACAGGTATTACTTATTTTGTCGAATCACACGCACATCATTATTATGAGCGTAATGAGCGACTTCACTGTCTTGCTATCACATATTATGTATTAAAACGTTCGCATAAAAGCTGAGTTCGTTCTCTTTCGTTTTTTCAGCCAGCATAGTCTCAAGGGAATAAACAATGATTAAAATAAAAAAGTAAAGTTTTTAACTTTAAAATGTTGATATTGACCTCCTTAGTTGTAATATCCAATCCAGTCACCTTATCAATAATAATTTTTATTTTTTAAAAGTCTCTAATAAACGTTTTTGTTTATAGATTATTATTTAAAATCTCAATCACGCGATTTAAGTAGTATGAAAAGTATGTATTAAGTACAAGAAATTATTAAGATATACTGTAAAATATTTGTAAAAATTGAAGGAAAAATGCTTTCCCAAAAAATTCCATGGGAGTAAAGGTACCATCATTTTTTATGTAATTATTAAGATATGCAAAATAAAACCTTAAAATCTAAACAGGTTAACGAAATTATGGGTAACGACAATAGGAGGTAACAATTATAATTATAGATCTCATTGAAATATGTATATTTTTGCAGACTCTCAGTGTCTTGCTGACTATGCTGACTTATATGCTTGTTATGTTCCAGTTCGGCAAGGATACTCCAAAAATGTGCAACTGCCATCTTCTCCAATAATACATTTACCCTAATTATAAAGCAGAAATAATTAGAGCAGAAATTTTTATGATTAAGGTTATATAATTATAAAACTATGATAATTGTGTAATCTATCGGTTGTTTGGCATATCTAATACTAATTATAATACTAATTATATAATGAATGGATAGTAGTGATGTTCATACATAATCATTTTATCCTTTTAAAACTACATATACAAGTTGGTCAATAAAGGACATTTTGAGATCCAAGTTTTCTTATCTACCTTAATTGCCAGTGGTTAAGATTTTTAAATACCAGCATGATATAATCAAATCCTGAAATGAAGTGACAATGCAAATTATAAAATACCTTGTGTTTATTTTATAGGGAAATTATGTCAAATCAGCACTATTTCATAATTTAGAATCCAAGTGGTTTAAACAAAACAATTACTAATTGGGCAATTGAACCAATGGAGCACACAACCAATACTACACCGTAATTACTACCTTATGCAGACGCATTTATTATTAATTTGACTGACGAAAAATAGCTACAAAAAATGGATTAACATATATTTAACTAAAAATAATAATAGATCGAAAATCGCAAAATGGTTAGAATTTGTGACAGCATAAGTGTTAAATGTTTGCTTTTATGCTTCATTCTTTAATCATCGTCAAAACAAAAGGTGGCCAATCGTTAAATACACAATAAATAATGGTTTTCAAACAAATGAAGTTCTGAAATGTCCTGCCACAGACATTAATAAACACTGCTGAGAATGCTATAATAGATACAATTAGGAAACGTCAGGAATTGTTTTGTTATTATTTCAGACTTCAGTCGTGCCTTGACTACTTATCCCTCCTCAGACAACTGAAACTCTTCATTAACAATCATGGGACATTTTAATTGTACTTATATCAAATATTTTATTCATTTAGTACAGTGATAATTAACAGCCTATTTTCCATAATTTTTAGTTGGTATGTACTTATGTAATTTTTCCTTATATACCTTGCTTCATATCACAAAGTAGAGTGACGTGGATGTAGTTTTCAATGGTGGGTGGAAAATAGCCTAAATTAAATGCAGATAATATAAATAATTTATTTCCGCTAAAATTGGAATCAAAAAAATATTAGATAATTTTTCCTGTAAACTTTTATTAAAGTGTGTACCTAATATGGTGGGTGAGGACATTTTTCAAGAAAAAAATTTTACTGGGCAGTTAGAATTATTGCCATCACAGAAATTTTATTACCCAGCTGTATTTATTCGATTAGTGAACACATCTTACTATTTATGCTGCGTTCCGTTTCGATTAGAATTTTCCAAGGAAGAAAACAAATATGTTGCCAATAAGAACCGTTTACAGCAGGCAAGTTTTTAAATGATAAGCGTAGAGGGGTCCCAATTAATTCATTTCAATATTCAAATAAATATTCTTGGTTTTTATTGCTCTCTTAGTAACAAATTTTTGGACAACGATTAAAAGAAAATAAAATAGTAAAGTAATACATAAAAAAATTATTTATTTGTAATCTTATTAAGAAATTGAGTCAAAGATTAATTAATCAAGGGGCCAATTTAAATGGTTTTCCCATTAATATTTTATAACTAAAATTGTCATGTTTGTGCAGATATTGTGCTTTATAGTTCAACTTTTGGGGTTATTATCGGTGACGTGGTATTTTGGAAGACTATTTAATGAGGATCTGCTGCTAAAACCATCAAGATTTTATCAGATACTAACCGAGTGGTCATTTTTTATCCACATTCTAGCATTTTCTCATTTCTCGTGGCTGAAACAGAAAAATGTATTGATGATTGTAAATACCATGGACCATAAGAAACCAATAACATTTACTCGGGTTAGACATTTTGAAATATGTTTCAATATTTTATTAATCCAATGCTAGTATTGTCTGTTTCTCTTTGCAGCATTCAGTTTACACCTACTTCTGGATCGTATACGAACTAATGATGTGTCTCATGATTTATCAAAGCAGAATGATAGTAGGAATTTATTATGATCAAAAAATTAATATTGAAAAGGTTGGCAATATGCTTTTTCAAGGAAAAGTTCAGTTTGATTCAGAAAATTATAATTCCATGCTATCAGCAATCGTATTCGTTAATTTCATTTTCTTTTTCGAATTTTTAATATATTTTATTGGCCATATGTACGTTATATCTGCAATACTGACCATTTATGAAACCGTCAACACTTGCAAGCTCCCACAATCCAATTTGCCCACAATATCTTATCAACCAATTATTAACAAATTCATTTCTGCGAGATCCATGGTTTCCACGGTTAACGATACTTATGGGAAGATCTTCTTGGCTGAATTTATACTTGTCTTCTTTTATGTGGCACAAATATTATATGATGCATTAAACATCGACTACACATTTGAGAGACGTATTATATGCATGGCTTTCATTGCCGATATGTCTGCCACTCTATGGTGGGCAGCTAAATGTGCAGCAAATGTTGGTATTATATTTTCTTTCATATAAAATTACAATTGAGAAGACTTTTATGGAAATTAATGAGTTCTGATTACAGATTAGACGCTTCATAACTCAGCACATTGACAAAATTTCGATGGAAATGATGTCTATTTCAAAAGTTACACGAGAACGACGTCAATATTTACATGGTATCTCTTGGTACCTACTAACAAATTGTGCTATTACAGGAGTCAGAGCTGGCAATTTCGTCACTATAACGTTCGGATTTCTTGGAATGGTATGAAAACAAATTTCGAGATAAATATATTTTTTTGGAGAAAAAGGCGGAAATAATGAGAGCAATATTTATAGGCTGTTAGTGTTTTGTTAACGTACATACTGGTATTACTGCAGTTCCAAGTACCCATGCCAACAGGGAACAATAACATCACTTGCAATTGCTTCGATTTGAACAATTCTTCAAACCTTTACAATACTAGTAATCAGTTATACCCTACTGTTAACAATTAGCTGTAAAAAATCCCAAAATTAAAAACTAGTTTGACAAAATAAATTGTTCAGTTGCCTGTTTTTTATTTCTTAAGTTTTTTCTACTAATTTTGATCTTTTATTAGTTTTCAATTTATATAGAGCTTCTATTTATATCTATGTTCTTAGTATAGTGTTTGATCCTAATGTGTAGATGATTCTTATTTGGATTATTGGATTTCATGTGTAGTGGACAGGTGTGTTTGTATACTTTCATAGTTTATCAAGTGTTTTCACCTGTCGAAAAATACAGGGCCAACAAATTTGTGCACTGCGGATTAATATAAGAAACGCACTCACAACTGCCGGAGATAAATGGTGATAACAGTAAGACAATCAGGGGTTATAGCAATGGAACAATTACAGTAATACAGACATACAGACATACAGCTAACAGTTAAATAATTTAATAGTTTTAATAATAACCAATTTAAATATTATCTTTTATAGAGAATGGTGGATGATTAGATAATGATACCTATAAGTAGTTTTTAAATGAGAAATATTTCTTATGTCATAAGTAACTTGTGAATTTTACCAATTAACATCATTTAATTACTATTGACTGAAATTGGTAAGTGTTCTGCAATACGTTTAATAATTTATTTCTGCCGTATTAATTCATTTGACTCAAAATACTAATAATATCAATGAATTTATAGGTGAACAGAGCACATAAAGTTTCCGTTAAATATTTTGTAAAGAACAGTGTTTATAATTGTTTTATGACGAATGACGACAAAAGAATTTTTCGAAGTAAGCCACTTTAGTGAACAGTTGGAATTTTTGTCAGTTTCAAAGAAGCTGCGTTACCCTGTTGCACTTGTTAGGTTAGTAAACATTTTGTACTATTTATGCTGCGTTCCATTTCAGTTGAACGTCTCTACGACGGAAAATAAATACATTATCAGCAAAAACCGTTTACAAATGGCAAGTTTTTAACTAATATCTTATTATCTTATAATTAAGTTATTTTACTATTTTACATTTTCTGCACTAAAATGTCCTAGTAAATAGGAATTTTATTGTAACCTGTAACTAATTAAACTAGTATATCTGTCATACCAATTGTAATATTAATTGAAACTAGTTGTTGGTTAAATTAGCAAAATATGTTGTATAAAAATCTTTGTTAACAACATTATTTATTACTACATTCAGGTATTTTGCGGAATTGTGCATTTTATTACATTTTTGTCGACAACTTGGTATATCGGAAGGCTATTTAAAGAAAATTTGATATTAAAGCCTACTGGATTTTACCAACAATTAACCGAGCTTTCATTTTTTCTTCACCTGGTAGCATTTTTTCACTTGTCCTGGATGAAACAAGAAAACATGCTGATTGTTATCAATATGGTTCAGCATGTGAAATCTATTACTTTTTCCCGGGTTAGATTTATTTAAATTGAATATAATTATTGAAAGTTTAAGTCTTGAAATGATATTGTATTGGATATTTTTAGGAGTCAGTTTACACGTACTTGTGGATCGGATTCGAAATGATAATATGTGTCTTGATTTATCAAAGTAGAATGAATGTTGGAATTTATTATGATCAAAAAAGTAATGTTGAAAAGGTTGGTAATTTTCTTTTTGAAAGGGAAACCGAATGGAAGATAGAGAGGGAGACGATATATTATAATCTGATTTCAACTACGCTAGTGAATTTTATGCATTTCTTCGAATTTTTGATGTATTTTGTCGGTCGCATGTACGTCTTTTCTGGAATTTTGGCCATTTATGAAAGCATCAACATCTGCAAGCCTCAAGAATCGTATTTTCGTATGACAACTTATCAGCCTTTAGTCAAACAATTTATTCGCGCCAAATCTATCGTATCTAAAATTAACGCCTGTTTTGAGAAAATATTTTTGACAGATTTAATTGTTACATTTTTCTATGTAACACAAATATTGTATGACGCTTTGAACAACGATTACACCTTTGAGAGACGTCTCATATGCATGGTTCTCATTGCAGGTATGTTTGCAACTTTCCTGTGGGCAGCTAAATCTTACGCTAATGTTGGTATACAAATTGTTATAATGCGTAAAATTAAATTCAAAAGAATAAATTTATAAAATAGTACATCTTAAATGTAGATGAGACGCTATTTAACATTGCAAATCGACAATATTGCTAAAGAAATGATTTCGATTGGAAGTGTCGCACAGGAAAGACGGCAATATTTGCAGGATGTCTCTTGGTATCTGTCCACAAATTGTTCAGAAATGGGAGTAAAGGCGGGTGATTTTGTCATTGTGACTTTCAGATTTTTAGGAATGGTAAGTAAAACTATATGCTTCAAAAATTCGCAGTTTTCGCATCGCCAATTGAAATATTAACTCTAATCTCTTTGAAAATCTTCTCCTTGTTGCTGTAATAATAATTTTTTCGATTTACATTTAGACTGTTAGCGTTTTGGTGACATACATATTGGTATTACTGCAATTTCAAGTACTCCACGAAATGAACTATAACTACACATGTACCTGCCTTGCTTCTTTGGAAAATTCTTCAAACGTTCATTAACAATATAGTCTTGGCATTTACAAACCATTGCATTCGAATATGTCAAATCATAAGAAATTAAAATAGATGGCTGAGACGTAAATTATTATTTATTTTACTTGTGTATTGTAAGAATCACATTAAACCTCAAATAAATCTTTTAATATTTAATTAATTCAAATTAGGGCAAATTCGCCAATTACATATTATGTTAAATCTTAATTTAAGTACCGTTTACCTAGTATCTTAAATTGACCTGAAAAAACAACTAAAAAATAAAATATTTACAATATATAGACAACACATTAGTTGACAATGCAATGCTAAATGCTACACACTTTGGTTTAAAAATTTCAGTTTAGAGATGCCAGTTTCTTGTACAGAGGAGTTATGGCATGCTTTACCTGGTGATTTGTCGTCTATACATGGTGGTACTTAAGACATTTTAATTTTGCTATAAACTATTTTTTATTATATGGGAGATAGAACATGATGGATCATATAATAAAATAATGGATGGCACCTCATAAATATAAATAAATATTAATAAATAGTAATATGTATTTAGAGGGACACAATAGATGATATATACTCGAAATTGTAAATATTTCAATTTTAAAAGGTGTTTTTTATCTTTAGAAAGGTATAAGTGGAAAATAAATAATACAAACTTATTCATGGTGAATTAGTTTTGAGAACCTTGAAAATCCCTTGTAACCTGTATATTGTATACTGTAATATTATTTTTGATATGCTAAGAAAACTGGTTAAATATCTGAAGAGGAGGGACTAGAGTGTTATACAATTGGAAATACCCGAAATACCAATGAACTAATTTAGTGGAAATAAATAATGTTATAATGTTAACAATTATTACACAAACAAACTTGGTGGTTTAATTTCATAATTTAAATAAAACATCTGTGTATATATTAGTCTGGTTTTCGAAAAAGTTCGTAAGGATTGGTAATAGTAATAAAGTAATAAATAATTATTACTTAAAGTAAATACTTTAGAAATTGATTAATTATTTATCTTTACTGTGTTTTTAACCATGAATGAAAAAGTGTTGCATTGAAAAAAGTTATGCAATTTAGTAGTTAAAGCACGCTCTCAACATAGAATTTATTTACCGTTGATGAATTTTGCTTAGAAGAAAAAACCTCAACGTGGCATTTCTTGAAATATCTGGTATCAACAATGACGCACTCATAATATAGAAATAAATATTTCTTGATTATATAAATATCATGCTGAAATGTCAGTTACCAGTCCACAAATATAAAAGTTTCAAAGCAACCACTAACCACAACTTATAATTAGAACTAAAACAGTCAGTGAAAATCTTCTGCATTTCTGAATATACAAATAATCACAATTTTTACATTTCAAATATTGACAATCTCCCAAATGTATTACCAGTGTACAAAATACCATTTACCACTTACCAGTGGTAAGTGGTTTTTAATGGTATTTAACGTTAAATACCACTACCTAAAAAGTAGTGGTAAGTGGTATAAATGGTAAAAATGGTAAAAAATGGTTTCATTTAAATTTCGTGTTTAAATTTTGAACAAAATTCGGGGGAAAAGTACGAAATAACTTAGCATGATCATTGTTGTCACAAATTGATAAGTGAAAATGAGGGCGCTAACAACACTTGCCGATTGAGAAATTAATTGCAATTAAATTAGCATCAATTTTAAATGGGCGATACCAAATACAATCTTTCTTTCTTCATTTTTTTCAACTTTTGGTGTGCAATCAAATAAATATGATTAATTTAATTGATATTGGAAATATTTCATAGAAAACAAAGTTATATTTTAGGAAGTCTAGTGTATCTGTCTGTACTCAGCTGTCTAATCAATCGCTAAAATTTACCATTTTTACCATTAAATGCATTTTTACCATTAAGTGCATTTTTACCACTGTGATGGTAAGAAAGGCTAAAAAGTGGTAAATTTTGTACACTGTGTATTACCCAACCGTACTCGCTTGCTTAATAAACGTTTCCTACTATATTGGATACATTCCGTTCCGATTTGAATTTTGCGAGAAAGAGAACAAGTATCAAATTCATAAAAACATTATTCAACAGGTATGTTTAAAAAATATAATATTATAATGCTCAACATTTTTATTTTAAATATTTTATTATGTAAATGAACTTAAGATTTAAAAAACAATTTCTTATTTGACGATAAGAATTGTTTTCAACTTAATATGTATTGGATTTATTTTCCACAGAGCTTGTGTATCTGTTTGCACCTATTAACTATACTTTCATCTACCTGGTACGATTTAATATTGGTGTGCGTGGACAATGTTTTGAAACAACCTGCAGACTTCTATAAAATACCGACAGAATTTTCTTTTTTCTTGCATCAGTTGTCATATTGCTACTTTTGTTGGTATCAACGAGAAAATATTTTATTAATTGTCAACTTAAATGGCAATGAGAGGTCACCAATATTCAAAAAAGTGAGAGTAAGAGTTTTCAAAGTAAAAAAAAACTTTAAGGCTCGGTGGTCCAACTAAAAATTTTAATCTACAATTTTACTTTATTTTGTAGCATGAAACAAAGAGTTACTTGTGGATCAGTTTTGAAATCATTCTTTGCGTAGTATTTTATCAAAGTAGAAGAAAAGTGGGAATTTATTATGATGAAGTTGCCAATATTGCCTCGGCTAATTATCTGCTTCATCCTTTTAATGTTGTGGTTACTTCGTCAATGACATTGCCACTAATAGTACTTAACGGCGTACTTGCACTTGAATATATATTATTTTTCTTGGGACACATGTTTGCCGTTTGTGGAATAATTACTATTTACGAAATAATTAATAGCTGCAACTTAAAAGCATCAGACGCATTAATTAATAGTAGCCAGTCAATGATTGATAATTTTATTCGTGTGAAATCCATAGTAAAATTTGTGAATGATAATTTTGGAAAAAATTTCTTGTCACAGTTTCTGATTACTTTCTTTTATGTGGCACAAGTAATTTACGATGTACTAGATATTAACTATTCGTTGGAAAGGCGTCTCATCTGCGGAATTGTCATTGCTGATTTGTTCCTGTCCTTTGTATTGGCTGCTAAATGCAACAAAAATGTATTATTCTTTACTATTTTAGCACCTAAATTATTTACAGATGACTTAATAATTAGTTTATGAATACACCTTTTTGTCTTTTTGTCCTGACGTTTATTTGTTGCCTAATGATTTTATAAATCTAACTACTTTATCATTATTTTATTATTGATTTAAAAATCCGTAATGATAACAGCAAATTTTTTCAAAACGTTTCCTTTATATTTGATCAAAATGTTGCATCGCTGTTCATATAAATATGACTATCACAACCTTTCCGGGTGAACATGCTCATGATCAGCATGTTTGACTCATTAAAATTTTATTTGAAAATTAAAAATTTTGTGGTGTCACTAGTATAAGGTATCATTATAATTTTCATGGAACCAAATAGTTTTGCTGCATTTTGACCAAAGTATAATTTCAATTATTTATTGAATCTTCAACTGCTCTTATATTTAACTTTTTTGAACAATATAAATTAATCGACTAGGAAATCCGCAAGTATTTGTGCTACCTATTTATTTTATAACACAGATAATTAATTTCCTCTATCAATTATAAAGGCTGAATATCTAAGTGAAGATTTTAAAATCATTTAATTTCTTTTTCAGATGAGAATGTATAAAGATTTTTACAACGACAGAATATATGCGGAAATGATTGCATTAGAAGGATTTGCACATGAAAAACGTCTTTATTTGCAGAGTGCCTTTCGGTACATGCAGTCAAATTCTTTTAACCTAGGAGTACGAGCAGCTAATTTTTTTCACCGTGACGTTCGGATTTCTTGGACTGGTATTAAAGATTTGACTACATTCAAATTAAAAACCTTTTAAATATACACTGTTAACATGTGAAACTAATAACTTGTAAAGGCTCTGAGCGTTCTGCTGACATATATACTCGTGCTGTTGCAATTCAATGCGGAAAGTTCCAACCATTGCCCTTGCTAATAAAATAAATTTGCACTGGGAAATTATTAACCAGAATTGCTGGCAATAAATGGTCTACAAACGTAGAGTAGTTATGAGTTCCTTTATTGTTAATTAGTAATTATAGGCTCAATGGGGTGGATTTCACAGGACCGCAGCCATATAAAAATTTTAAGGGGCATCGATAAAAAAACGATTCTAGCCTAGTTGTAATTCATAATATTATGCATATAATACGTATAATATTAATGTTGTAGCTATAAGCTATCCAAATCAACAAATCCGTCACTATTTTCTACTCGATAGTCAAAATAGAAAATGGACAATGAAAACTTCTATTACGCTTTTGTTATTTTATTCTACTTAAATTATTCTCCGGATAAACTTATTAACTTACAAATATTGATTTATTGTTTTAAGTTTAATATTTAAACCATTTTTTGTCAAAGCACTATCAAAGGCACAGATATTAGTTTAGGCCTACATTAATTTCTATTCTTGGTCATAATTAATTATTCTGCATTATTAAAACGGTACAGTTGACAATTCGTGTCTAAATTGTGGTTACTAACCAAACCCGTTACTTCTGGACAAGTGGTGGGCTTTGGTTCAACTGAACATAATTCATTTGATCTTGAAATGACATATTTAAAACATAAAAGTAGCATTGTAAACATAACGATGGCTCAGAATGTTTGATAAGCCTAATTTGGCTCAAAAATTCAGAAATTCAGAATGCTATATAAATCAATTTATGGGCATTTATAAAGTCCTAATCAAATTCAATATTACCTACGTTTGTATTATATTATTCAATACGGTTGTAAAACCCCCGCCAAATTTCTACAATAAGGGATGAATAATAAATACTAATGAAGTTGTACGTTTTTAGCTATTTATTTATTAAGTGCGATTATTGGTTCCACACCAACCAAGTTGTCAATAACCGATGCCTGATATACATTTAATGCACGTGTGTCTCTTTACGCTTATAGTATAGTCATGAAATATAATAAGCTGAACCTATCAGCCAATTGAAACTTGCTGTTGGACCCCGGTGGTGGTAAAACTTACTTACGACCCGACATATTATTGCACCACCGAAGACCTAATCTTATTTACTCTGAAGTGGATAAGCTGGACCTTTACCTATTGTATTTACTGTTATATTTGTTCGCATCATGTGAAATTTAAGTCTGACTTTATGTCAACATTCTAGATTTTTCGAAAAAATTTGCGTACCTTTATCCCTTCGAATAAATTCTAGTACCCTCGAATAAATTTTAGTACCCTCGAATAAATTCGAGTACCTTCGAATAAATTTGAGCACCTTAGAATTAATTCGAGTATCTTCCATTCGAAATAAGCTAGATTACTTGTCTGAATGTTTTCACTTTTCACATTATTGTCACATTTCAAGTTTATCTTGTCTCCATGCGAATACCATTTATCTGTCTGTCCGTAAATTTATGTGCACGATAACTTTCGAACCGTTCAGATAGGACTGTTCAAATTTTCAGGGTACAATCTACAGGCAAATAGGAAGGCCAAGTTACTAAATGGGCCTGATCCCACATCACCTGACTGGTGAGGGTTTCAAAAACTAAAAAACATCTAAAAATGTAACTTTAATGTTATCCATCTTAAAAAGTCGTACAATGACTAAACTAATTGAATATAGAAATTTAATTATTTTGGTATATACCGATACAGATTTGACATATTGAACAGGTTTTAGCAAATTTTCGAAATTGAGCTTTCTGAATTGTTTAATATCCCCAATGTGATCCTAAAGATTACTACTTAAACACCCCTGTTTAAAAATGATCATCTTCCATAAACAGAAAATATAAACTTCTTAGCCATTAAAAATCCGTTTTGCAATAGTTTATTACACACTTCAAAATTCAAAGCTAAGCATAATTTGTTTGTAGAATGTAATTAGTTTAGTTTATATTATTTTACACGTAACAAATTTCTATTTATAAGCATAAATTTAAAAAAGTTCAGCGGAAAATATTGCCAATTTTTAATGAAAAGTTTTAAATGGCAAGAACTACTTTAAGATTAATGGGGCATTCGTATTAAGCGATAGAATTATAATGTTAGATAGCAACGAAACGGTTTAGACAGAAACCACACTATATGGCTTAACCAAATGCTAAGACGCATTCCATCGTTCCTAGGCTAATTGAGTATAAAAATTTAATTATTTTGCTTCTCGTTAATCGAAAATCTACCAATACAGATTTGGCATGTTGAACATGATTTTACAAATTTTCGAAATTGAGCTTTCTCAATTGTTGAATATCCCGGATGTGATCCATGTTTCCAAGATTTTACGCAGGAGTAGGATGATTCAAAGACTTTGGAGGTCATATAGAGGTCTATCAGCCAAATCACTGGAATTGTTGCAGCCCATAAGGAAACAAGGGTAGAAAGAGTTGGACCCAATCGGGAATAGTGAAGTATCAGCAAGTAGTTGGCCAAATATAGCTGCCTCTTGAACAAAAAGTTGAGAATGAATAAACAGATCCCGAACACATTATTGATTCTATAAACTTGGGGCAGCGTGGTGGTGCTCCGAAATGCATTTTTCGTTTGATATGATTTTCTGTCAAAGCTGTAATATTTGGAAAAGTATCAAAATATTAATGGGATATCGAATGTATGTTAAAATTAACCGTAAGGGTGCAACTGGGTTCAAAGGTTTAACAAACATTTGTCTCAAGGTTTCTAAATATGGAAAAAGAACAAAAAGATAATAAAAAAGTATTAACAACAGAGTACAATGTTTACCACATTTAAAGCAAAAATGCTCATAATGGTAAGAATGGATTTAATGGTAAAATTTAGTAATTGATTAGTTAGTACTAATACACAATAACGTCTTAAGGGAGCAAAACACCTTAACTCACACTCTAAGAAATTTTCAGTCAAATTTGAGTAAACTGAACTCAACAACCGAATTAAAAATGCGCCGACTGACATATTGAGTTCAGTTTACTCAACATGGTGAATAAACGTATTCCTCAACTCTTGAGCTAAGTTTTTACTCAATGCCAGAGTAAAGATGTGCAAAAAGTATAACCCGATGGGAGTACCGAAGCCTTGCTCCTGCATTATACTATCGAGGCACATTACCACACACCTACACTTGCTTGTTGTCAACATGGAAGGAATAGCCTCTACTTATTCCTTTCTGGGCAATGCTCAATTTATTGAGTATTATTAGTCCAATCATTGACTAATCAATTAGCAATGGTTGAGTAAATTATATCTAATCGTTGACGATAACAACAGTTTAATGCACCATTGCTTAAAATTTATACAACAATGATTTAATAATCAGCAATGGTTGAGTAAATTATATTTAACCCATCCGTTACGGAATTATTTTTTTTGAGGCTCGGATTTGATATTTCAGTATCACACTACTTTGGGGTAGAGAAACATTTTTTACATTGATCATATGACTGAAATCTGCAAAGCCCCGGAGATAATGCCCGTTACCATATGGCAACGCTAGGAACATGTGAGGTCAAAAATAAATGTTACGCAAAATGTGGAATAAATGTAATTCATGGCGAATGTGTTCAGAAATCGACTAAAATATGACATTTATGAAAATCAACAAGGATGCATCCAGTAGGGGGCGGGGTTTGCGCAGCGCCCCACCCCTAAATCTAAGAAAAAGATAAGATTTTTTCCAGGAAAACGCCAAAAATAGCAAAAATTTTTCGTGCATTGCGCGAATGTCTCATTTTACATTATTTTTGTTTGCGCCCCCTTTAAATTTCTGGATACGTGTCTGGAAAGCAGCAAAGCATTTTTCGCACAAACCGACGTCCCACTTCTTGCACATGTCAGGATTTTTGTTCACATCGTCATATTTTATTGTCGACCGTCTGTGCAGCGTAAAACTAATCTGAACATTTGTAAGCTTGGTAAAACCAACGACGTCAACTAATGATAGCGTATTCAGAGTCTGCCTAGTCCCGTAAAACCTAACCCATCCCAACTCTTTCGACTCCCTTCCAAGGGATACTTCAAAAGAAGGGGGACTGGATTTAGGCAGCGTGATCTCGTTCCCCCAATTGTCCTCGTTGCTTCTGCTACCAACGTTGTACCCGTGGCCCCAAGTTTGACCACTTAACCTATTACCTTAATTTATTTCCCTTGTTGCCTCAAGCGTTTCCAATGTGCATTCCAATCTATTGAATTTGTTGCCCCACCTGCCCCCAATATAGTGCACATACACTACTATTTACTACGCTTGGGGCGACGGCGGCAACGAATTCAATAGATTAGATAGGCACAATAGATTAATATAAAAGTACTTGGAATAACGGGGGAAAAATTAATGTAATAAGTTAAGTGGCCAAACTTGGAGCAACGGGGGAGGGGGCAATTGGGGCAACGTGATCGATGCCGAAATCCAACCTAAAAGTGGTTCGGAGGGGGTGAAGATGGGTGGAGATTTGTTTAATGGGTCGATATCTATCCAAATCTAGTAGAATCTCATTTTGCCCCAACCTCCCCACCCACCTTCTAGGGGGTGGGGAGATTAGGAGCGTGGCCCCCAGGTCATTTCGATAAAGAATCGATGAAACATTTGGGGTCATGACTAAAAAAAGTGAGATATAGAGGTGGTTTGGTACTAACTGTCACACACAGCTTGCTGCACTCATATCATCCTAGAGTATCCAAATGGTAACACTGACGGTTGCAGCGACACAGCGCTCAAAGCGTTTTGTGAATTTTGAAATTTAGTCTATTTCCGATAATTATGGATACTGAAAACTCATTCTAACCACTTACAAGGATAACATTATTTCCCATTTCGTATATATTAATTTTTGGAAAAAAATTCCTTAATTTTGCAAATAAGATTCGGATGCATAATTTCGAAATTTCATAAAAAATCGAAGAAAGGACAAAATTTGATACTTTTTTGTAAAATGTGGAAGGACATGCATTAGTGATGATTCATAAGTGGCGGCATGCATTTATTAAATCTTGTCTACAAAATAAAAATATTTGAATTAGATGTCCTTGACTGTTACCATATGGTTACCGTAGTAAGGAACGGGTTAATCGTTGACGATAACATCAACTTACTCATCCATTGCTAAAATATTATACAACAGTTGCACATTCCAACTCATTGAGTTAGATTTAAACAACAGTTGTCAAAATTTTAGCTAAGGTTGATCAAAAAGCAGTTTACTCAACTGCTTGTGCTGAAGTTTTTTTAGAGTGCACATTTCGTTTGGCAGTGAAAAGTACCTCAATACAATCCACCTAAAATTGGATTAAGGGCCTTTTCACTGTCAGATAAAAATTGGTATGTGGCTCTTTTTCTTGCCAAAAGAAAAGTTAATTCTGGTCATTGCCATCCTTAGGGACGAAATGAGGTATTACAAAGGACCCCTTGGGTTAAGAGCCTGAGTTGGGCCTAGACAACACGGTTTTAGGCATTATTTAGGACACAGACTGGGCCTGCCATTTCCAATGACCAAAAGATCAGCTTTGAATTGTTACAGTAACAAAAGTGCTATGATAGCATTACGTACACCAAGATGCCTCGAATTTGACTCTCCATAGTAACGCATTTGGTTAATATCAACTCCATTACAAGGTGGAGACAGAGGGAGTTTCCCGGATTTTTGCACCCAATTCGTATTCCACTTACTACCACAGAGAGGTAGGCACCCAAACCAAATAACCATGGTTACTTTTGGCTTGGGTGCTTACTTCTCTGCGGCAGTATGTGTATAGGTAGAATTCAAATAGTTGATTGGGAGCAAACTGGGGGAATATCCCTCTATGCCTTCACCTTGTAATGGAGGCATTATCTTGACGTACACTTTGCAATGCAATTATAGATCATCAGACGGTCATGACGTAATCAGTTGAATTAAGGGTCCAGTTCCTCTCATAATCAGGAAAAAAGTTTCGGATTTCGAAAAACAATGTAAGTTCCTAATGTTAGCCGAAATCCACATCCTAACATTACCGACACACTAAAAGATATATAGTTCAAAGTTCAAACTACCCCTGGTTTATGAAAATTCTACTCCTTTGAATATAATGACATAATATTGTTCATTCATTTTGCTTCAAAAACGGCTGTTTTGGAGTTAATCTTCTGAGTACTATAATAATATTCATTATCATTATGACTACATCGTCAAATGTTTGGGATGGTGAACGGTGAATAATAAAGTATAGTACTCGAAAACTAACTAGAAGACGGTCGTTTTCGATTTTACGGAGAATAAAATCAAGTAGATTATCTCATCCCACTTGTGATCTCATTTCATTTGATTTTTGAAAATCATCGAGTGTTTTACATTGAGTTACATTACATTACAGTGCTGTGTAAAATGCTCAACGATTTTCATAAACCAGGTGTAGTTTGAACTAGCTACATATCTTTGTGTGTCGGTTAGGTTAGGGTGTGGGTTTCGGCTAACATTAGGAACCTACATTGCTTTTTGAAATTCTAAATTTTTTTCATATTGATCAGAGGAACCAGACCCTTAGCGGTAAATCATCATTCCCCGTCACCGGCTCTACTGTATCTATGCCCAAGATGAGTACATATGACTATGACAACCGTCATATTCATTTCATGTCATAGTCATGTGTACGTATCTTGATCTATCACTAGCCTAGAACACTTTGTATTTTTGCATTATAAGCAGTGTATTATTTTGCATACAGTTTACATTTTAATGGTCAAAATGAAGTTCTTGTCATTAAAAATTAATTTCTTGAAAAGTAGAGAGAGCTCTTTCGAAATTTTTTTTAAAACGTGGGTGACATGTTCTTCTACCACAAAAAAATATTTTTTTATTAAAATGTCATGTTGTCGCACTTTTTTTTGCATCGTAAGCTTAAAAATGTACATTTCAATGCTATTTAAATGGGAGACATGCTTTGGTAGAGCCCCAATATGTCGGTAACGGAAGAGAGCTCCATCGCAATTTTGGCTGTGAGAGTAGCTAATAAGTGAAACTATCTGTGGTTAAAATTACAACTCCTATGTCTCATGTGGTCATTGAAAATTTTTAGGCCAAACTAAGGCCACCGTCCCAAAGGATCCTTTAATTACAAACATAAAACAACTTTGATTTATACCAACAAAAATTACAATATTACCAAAATTGTAAACAAATTACAAATACGACATTGGCATTAAAAATGAAATATTATCAATTACCCTCTTAGTTAATCAAAGTAATTTATTATCCATCCATAGTAATGAAAATAATGTTACAAAAACCAAGATGAATGGATTTTAATTTAAAATTGTGCCAATTTAATAGCAATTAATTTCTCACTCGGCAACTAATAACGATTATGACCCCATTGGTTGCATTTATCCCTGAATGATTAACACAATTTGTGATGCACACTAGCCCACACCCTTTCTTACTAGTACAGTCAATCAGGGTCTAGCTGGGTTAGTTTGAACTACATCTTTGGTGGGGAAAAACTTGTACCCTTCTACTACCATCTCGGATAAACTACATCCGAGACACTGTTCCCACCAAAATAAATTTAAATATTCATCAAGTACAGTGCCGTTGCGTTAGAATGCGGTAATATGGAAAGACGGAAATTAAATGAAACTAATTTTTACCATTGAATTTTTAGGTGGTGGTATTTAAAGTTAACCATCAAAAACCCCTGATAAGTAGGAAATGCTATTGTGTACACGCTGGTTAACAATCCAACTTACCTCAATTCGCCAAAGAATACTTTTAGAGTTAAACAAGCAATGAATGCTGCAGCCACTTGGAATAACCCTAAAGCAAATCCACAGAACATAAACCAAATATTAAGTAATGCCAAAGCCATGAACGCCACGGAGTTGACATCCTCAGGATCCAATAAAGATGTCAGGAATAAGGAATCGAATGGAATTATGAATATTCCAAATCCGAACCCGAATGGATATGTTACAGTCACCAAAAGTCCCAGAAACAGAATTACATCCGTGGAATCAATTTTGTTTCTATATTTCCTTTGAAAGTATTGCTCTATTACAAATAAAATCCAAATTTATTATACTTTTAATTTGGTTATTGTGCAATGCAATTATAACCAAGGTATCAAGTGGGCCATAAAAGCCGCATGCCGTAAATGCCGCACAAGAAGGATATGCGGCATACCGGGAACTAAAAAATATTGCTTAAATCATTACCTGTCGTCAATCAGTTATTGGCTTAATTTACGGCATATACTGCATTCATACAGTACATAAAATTAAATTACGGCACGACTATATACTGTGATTATAACTGTAAAGGATACCAAATAATAAATTATTTTTACAGTTTTAATTAACTTACTGCGCCATTTAGAGTAAGTGGCAATCGTCACATTTAATGCGGTCATTAATTCTTCTCTTTTGAATATTGTTACGTGGACCATGGTTAACGATATGGCTATTGCCAAAACGTAGACATAATTCAGGCAAGCACGAATGATATCACCATGAAATGTTTCAAATACCGCTCTGGCCAAAAGGTAGAACCAATAGATGTGAATATACAACACAAAGAGCCACCACTTCAACAAAACCCATTTACAGGTAGACCATTCCAAATATTTACCTGGACGGTGGTATATCCAACTAAATGGTACACCTCCGCAAATGTTCCCCCACTTTAAATACCACGAGAAAATTTCAATTGAAATGGCTTTTACCATGGTGAGAAATTGTCAGCAGTAATTGTCAGAAATGAGACACAGCTAAAAATCAAACGGAGGAATGAATGTTATTTACTTCCCTAGCTAACCAAACTGTAAATGCGGTATGGATAGTGATTAATAAACATTATCGCGAAGACTAGTTCTAGGTTTACTTTGTGGTGTTGTTCTATATTATCACGTTTATAAATTTAATTGTACTTATAATTTATGTTCACAATTATGTTTAGATTATTTATTTTTATGTATCGATTAGTTTTAGTTTCGTTTTGGCTAAATGAGTTAAGGTGAATACGACATTTTTATGTTGTCTAGAAATTTTGACGTTACTCATGCAGAGAAGATATTAGAATGAACCTATTTTTAAGTGACATTTATAGAAATTTAAGTCACTAATAATCCTTGAGCTAGCATAAACATGAAGCTACTATAATTATTCGATGCTATCTGAAAAGCCTACAAAAATTCCAACTAGAATGTCTGATTGGCTCAATTTCAGTTTTGTTGTCATAATAATTTACCAAATTATTTAATAACACAAACTGAACACTGAAAAGCACACTTCTGTTACGAACTGTCGGATAATAACACAAAATTATCAATGCAAGCGAAACCATAATTCTAGGGTAGAAAATTTAACGTGTTGTTAATAACCACTTTACCGCTCAAATGATACAATTATATTATATAATGCATACAATTTTATAGGCGTTTAATATAATTTTTGAACAACAACCAAACATAACCTATTTTCCAAATTACGGTGTGGAAAAATAGCGTTTTTGTGAATTTTATGTATTTAGTTCAAAACAAATATCTATATAATTAGTACTAATGTCATATTTTTCAGTTTAAGGCAAACTCAGAAAACATCAGAAAAGGCCATGGTTCTTTTCAAGGGAATTCTATAGGGTTTTTATATATTTGTTTTATCTATAGCGATGTTATACAATAAGAAACTGATTTATTAGTTACGTGGCAGGCTTTCGGCATAGTTGTGAGCCAAAAAATCTTATTTATTGCTGTTTTTAAAATGCATTTTTATAATCAAAACAAGAAAGACACGCTATCATATAAATTTTCTATCCAAATAAAAGTCAGAAATATATCAAAACCCCGGAAAAGCCATTCAAATAAGTTATATTTTTTTCATAGACCATGTGTTGTATTTTATGTGACATCAATTGTCTGGTATTAAGTATTTAAAGTCACAAATTTTACCTTGGCTTCTAAAATCTACCTTTAAAATCTTAAGATTGACGTAATAAATGGGACTTAGTCCCATAAAGCAGAGGAGGCAAATTGTATAATTACAATGTATGGTTTTGCAGTTTATTGTCGATAAAATAATATCTACTTGGTTTTAGACATTATTTCAGCCTCAACATATTTGATTCCTAAATCTAAATTAACTGTAGTAGACTGACGTTTTGTCCATTTTGCCCAATTATGTCTATTTTGTCCAGTGCTCCAAACAAAAGATAAAAGAATGGACCAAATACCCACACTGCTAGAAATAATCCCATAAATTAGAAACCCATCCTAGAGAATTAAGCGAATCAAGTCTTAAGGGTTGTGAAAGCTTTATCTCAATTTCTTATTGTATAAAGTCCATTTACAGATAACACAATATATATGAAACCCTGTAAAAATAATGGCATACGCTTGAAAAGGAAGAAATTTTTTCTGTGGTTTAATTAGTGTGCTATTAAACTAAATGCATTACATCTGTTTCAATTTTAATATTTAGTAGTTATATAGTCCCTCGTTCCACGAAAATTGCAAACAATTCACTGAAGTTATCTTGGTGCTAATCATAGCTTAAGTTTTCCAAACTATTACAGGTTATTCTCACATATAAAAGGTAAGGCGATTTTCTTTATGTGAGAATTCGCCCCAAAAGTGTCAACTCTGAAATCCGTCAAAAACAGTTTTTGTCAGCACGGTTTTTGAGTTATGACGCATTATTACACAAAAAAAATCGCGTAATTATGTTTTTGACAAAAATGGGTTGTTAATTTTTTTTAAATTGCCAAAAAGGTATCGACAATTTGGGGATTTTTCGTTCTTACACGACCAACCTTGTTGTGGTACAGTCTTTACCGTCAGTAGCTATCCAGTTTTGGTTCATTGTAATTGATTGAAAAATGAACATTTTACAAATACACCTAAATTTTCTCACCTGTATCTAAAGGTTGCCATTCACCATTCATTTTAAAAACATTGCTGACTTAATAGCTGTAATAGGGGTATTAATATTGGAAACATTTACATTTACCTTTGTTGATTAACAAATCATATTTTAAATTAAAAATTTGAATTTCAAATTCACAAAAATGCTCTCGTTCCCCTACATGGGGAAATATTTGTTTCAATTATATAGTTGAGAAAATCTGTACAACAGGGACACTTTTTGGATAGTGTGACAAGATGGAATAGGCAAGAAATCATCTGACAAATCAACAACAAAAAATTATGTCTTATGTCTTTGCTCAGTTACTTATATTTTATTTTTATTGTGATTAGATTTTATGATGAAACTTGCAAAAATTCGAAATCATTATCCATTGAATATGGCTAACTTAATCTGTTAACTAGCCACTTATACACTATTATTATAAGAAATGATGCCCATCGATTTCTGGTTAATGAGATGCTTAAATTTAATACGGTGTTCATAATTAAGGAATTAATGACTCATATTATAAAATATATATTAAAGAGCAAGGTAACATTACTTTTTGGTTAAGCAGCGTGTGATTTGAAGTCGATTGCTAAATTGAAACTTAATGATTAAAACTCAATGATTAAGGCAAATTAAATTTAGCTTTAAAAATTGCCCACGTATGGTGCATTTTAAATATACGAAGTTAAGTGCATTTCAAAGATGATGATGCTGCCAACCCTAAATCCAATAAATTCAATAATTTCAAATGCGAGTTTTGTATTTAATATTTTTTATTGGTACATCGGTAATTAACAGGGAAAACCGAAAACGATTGCAATTTTAGATAATGTCAAATTGCTTAGTTTGTGTATATTTTCTGCACCATAACTATTTGTTCAGATAACAAGTAGTAGTAACAATTAAGTAGTGTAGTATTATCGTAGTTTGATGGATTATCATGGAGATAGAAGACATTATATTTATAAAAAAGTTTACATGAAAATGCTAAAGTTATCTTTGCATCAAAACTTGTACGTAGTTTAACTCTTTTCGATAATTACAAAACTTTTCAACGTGAAGTGTTCTAATAATGTCGCCAATTTCCTTTTATTATTTGCTTATAGTGCACACTTGTATCATGTTTTATCTTTCTTGTGAACATTGTCATCTATTCTTTGAAATTTGTTATTGCTTTTACATTAAAAATTAATCCTTGTATATTTAGGTTCATAATGTCGGCAGCATAGCAATTTTGTCATAATAATCCTTTCTTTGGACTGTTTTTGTAACTTTGATAATTTTTTGTTCAGTCGTGTTATTAGTCATTTTTTGGCCTCGTGTGCAGACTTTGTTTAGTTAGTTGGTTCTACTCAATAATTATCTGGGGAACAAAACCCGATATTTCTGGTTTCAAGCCTTCTCTTTACCGGTTTCTTTGTGTTTCTAATTCTGGTTTGTTTGCTCAACGTTTCCAATGTAGAATACAATTCCAAGTATACTATTGATTTATATTGTAATAAGTGTAGTATTATCTTACATATTTGTAAGGATACCAAGGTTTTTACCCGCTATGATTAGAAAGTGCAAATCTATCGCAGCGTAATACTCTTGTGTGGCTTATAATTTGTAGTCTATTATTATTGTCAAAATTTTTTAGCTGACAATGCACAAGTCGACGACACTCATTATCTGCTCCGATAATAATTGTGCACTAAATTTATGTACCTCATTTGTCTCGCCTTTGAATATACATCGAGTGCCTATGCTTCATGATTATATGTTTGAACTTATATATTTCGACATTACATATTGAAGTATATCAACATAATAAGATAGTCTTCAAGGGTTTTCAAGAACAATTTCCGTATTCTGAATCCAGTTTCTGTTATACTGTTATATTAATGACTTTTTCCTGCTACATCTAAAGCTACATTTTAAATATAGTTAAATAAAAGAATTTTAAAAACGATCTAAAACTCTTCTACAGTGTATACATGTTTTCTTATTGTAACAAACATTTAAGTGCATTAAATTCTTTTCAAATGTCAAAAATGAACGAGGGAATTTGTAATAAGTTTCCTATTATATATTGATGAATTTCCAGGTGGACAAAAATGTTCTTGAAGGAGATTTTTAAGAGAAACAGTACTGGAACTGGGAGTCAGTTATTTGTGTCAAGATCAAGATCATTGAAACTACATTACCCTGGAGCACTTGTCCGATTAATCAATGTTTCATACTATTTAGGCTGTATGCCATTTCGATTGGAATTTTCACAAGTTGATAATAAGTATGGAATCAAAATAAACCGACTACAACAGGTTAGTAATTTTTTGTAAATATCTGGGGCGGCAAAATTGTAATTATTTTAAAAAAATTTGCAGGTATCTTGTTTCCTGCTTCAAACAATGGCAGCAGTCGCAAACATTTGGTACGACGCGAGATTGTTTGAGGAAAATCTACTGTTAAATCCATCAAAATTTTATCAAATATGGACACAATTTGCCTTTTTCCTACATTTATTTTCATTTTTCTACCTTTCTTGGATGCAAAAAGACAATCTTCTAAAAATCATAAATTCAATTGAAGTTGACAAATGGACAAACTTAAAGAAAGTTGGTACCTCAGCTATCTAACTAGTATCATTATTAAAAAAATATACTGCTTGAATAGAAATTTTAAATTAGTATTCTACTTCTTTTTACAGTATACCATTTTCACGTATATATGGATCAGCTTTGAAATTATATTGTGCTTCTTGATTTATCAAAATAGAAAAAATGTGTTAATTTACCACGATGAAGAAGCCAACATTGAATTTCTAAATTACCTGATGTACCAAGACAAATACGATGCCCAATATAAAAGAGTGATTACATCTTCTATGCTTTTACCAGTAATAATTATCAACGTGGTACTATTCTTCGAATTTCTAGTATATTTTGTTGGACACATGTATGTCATCGTTGGAATACTTGCAATTTATGATATAATTAATAGTTGTAAGACATCTGAAAATGATTCGCTCAAAAATATCTATCAGCCAACTGTAGACGATTTTGTCCAGGCAAAATCAATGGTGTCCAAAGTTAATGACACTTTTGGGAAACTGTTTTTAGCGGAGTTTATACTGACATTCTTTTACGTAGCACAAATTATATACGATGTACTGAATATCAACTTTTCTAAGGAAAGACGACTCATCTGTGCACTCTTTATTACCGACTTGTTCGCAACGTTTTGGTGGGCAGCGAGATGCGATGCAAATGTAATGTTCTTGATTGTCTTGATTTTTATTATAAATTGGCTCTACATATAGGTATACATTTAATGATCATAAGCATGGTTGAATATTGTCTAGACGCAATGAAAATTGTCTTGGATGAAAACAATTTTTTCCATAGACGAAATTAATTTTGTGCACTTTTGTTAAGGAGGAAATTAATTTTATCCATGAAGAAATTGATTTTGTCCAATTTAAACTCTCCACACTAATTACCACACACAACCCTAGTCATAGGAGATAAATATTTTAAGATAAAGCAAAATTATCCTGTGCTTTACATCAAACATATCCAGTAGCACAGAGGCAGATTTTGCTTGAATGAATTCACCACCTCTGTGGAAACAGCAGCAGCTAGATATCCTTGCCAGAATAATACATTAGAGAAGGCCAGAGAATTCTCATTTTTTGGAACTTTGAAATTTAATAGCTCCTAGAGTATATAGCAATTAATAGCAAAAATGACTAGCGTCATTTTAATTCTAATTTTTTTCTCTATTTAACTCATCTGAAATCATTACACCGTGGTACAACGTGCAATTAACATGTATTTCCAGACACCCTTAAATCCACTTTAAGAATCAAAATCTGTCACTGTGAGTAGGGGTGAGCAACACCACACCTAAATCTGAGAAACAGAGAAAATTTCTCATAAAAAAGGTCAAAAATTTTTAATTGTTTACTTGCGACCCCTTACACCAAATTTCTTGATACGACCCTGATTTACTTAATCGGTCAAATTAAATTTGTATGCATAAAATGTTTTAGAAAGGAATATAAGCAAATTTTAAAGAGCCGAGCACAGCTAGCCGGTCTGCTAAGGCCTCAATCTTTAGACGGGAGGGCTAATAGGTCAATTACACCTCGGAGTTGCTCGGCTGACATTGGTATTCGAATATGTTTTCTTTCCAACCGATTGATGTGTAAATTAGTTGACATAGTTCAATTGTAATTATCGAGATCACCATTGTAATTATCGAGTTCACATTTGTCACTTGTCGAAAAAGCTTTAGACGAGTTAACCGGATACCAGTGGAAGTCATTCGAGTTAGTCCAGCCATGAAAAGATGCCGAATAAGTTTGATCTACAGCGATAGTCGGACTTATGGGCCTGTTTGCTTCACCAAGCAAGACTTAAAACCCCCCGCCCCCCATTTTTCAAAATAAATTTGCAAATTTACCACCCAGAAAAGTTTAACGTTTTGAACAGTATTATAGTGATAAAAAGTATTGTAATTGTGTTTATCGGTTTCAATAGAATTAGACTTTATAATTGAATAATAGATGTGTTTGCAATTTTTAGATGAGAAAGTACAAAGATTGTTTCATTGAGAAGATGTCGAAGGAAGTTATTGCCGTTGAAACAGTCCTATATGACCGACGACAATATTTGCATAGTGTTTCTTGGTACCTATTGACAAATTCTTTCGATTTGGGTGTTAGAGCTGGCGACTTTTTCACTGTGACCTTCGGATTTCTTGGAGTGGTAATTACCGTTTACAAATTAGTTCCCGTCATATAACCAATAAACCCAATAAAGATATTATATTTTCGGTTTCTATTGATAATCTTGTAGGTTGTTAGTGTTTTGCTGACCTACATTCTAGTACTATTACAGTTTAACATACCAACATCAAAAACCAACGGCGGTTTTACTTGCAACTGCTCCTTGTCACCAATTATTTCAGCCGTAAACAAAATAATGTGATCCATTTTTAAATGACGAATAAATAATTACTACAAATTACAAACCTAAACTTAGTTCCCTCACGTCACATAACCTACATCAAAGCCAATAAGCAATGCGATAAAAGTAGTTATTGACCTGAACAATTTATTAACTGATACATGTGGTATTTTCTTTTCTACAACTTTGGTGCAAATACAGGCTAATAAAAAGCTTTTGTCGAATTAGATGCGTTTTTTAACTACGTTTTGATTTAGCCTTTTCGACAAGAGGCCGGGCATAGATGCTGTGCTAGATCAATGTTAATTTTGATATCACTAACGAAATTGTTTTATCGATAATCTGTTTTCTGTAATTATATATTAGCTGTTTATCGTGACTTCTGTGGCAAAACTTGTTTTTGTTTTTTTCGATGTTCTTAAAGAATCATCTAATCTTCTTAATGTGACAATTATGGAAAAAGCTTTTCCAATTTTTGGAATTTAGTTGGGATATGGCAATATTTTCAAATTGTGAGGAAAGAAATATGTTAAAGTAGATAATCTGAATTTGGCGTTTGCATTTTTCTTACAAACGTATATGTTTTAGAAGTGTAGTCATAACTGACACTCTTAATAGCGGAAAATTTGTCTGCATGTCGATTTCATATATTTTTAGATTAAATTTGGTTGTTTAAATTTAAATATTGGTCATTCCCTAATATGAATCCAATATAATCATTTACTTACTTAAGTAAATGATTAAAGAATGAAGTTATGATAAACATTTTAAATACAAGGCTTATTGAAATGACAATGAATTTGGTTGTGCTGGGTATAACACATTAATTCCTGATCATTTAATAATTTCCTGGGCTTAGTAATGGAAAAAATCCGATTAACTGATTTGTAAGCTTCATTCATAGCAAAACCATCTATATCATATTTTATATTATCGTTATTATTTTATGAATTTTGTGAAAAGACTTTTCATGGTGTTTGACCATATAGTGAATAGGACTATTAGTGTAGGAGACTAATTTATTTCTAATTATATTTTCTGAAATTCAAGAATATTTTCTTCGTCATAAATTTTGTCTATTTATTTGTATATATAAGTGCTTGTAGTGTGATTACTCTACACAAACTACATAATGTCAACTTAAATTTCAACACTGGTTGATGTTCTTTCATCACGACTTCTATTTCAATAATTAAAAAAACATTTCTTTATGAAAAATACTCGTAATGACCCTTTAGAGTGCATTGTTATTTATAAAAACTGTCAAAACAGGTTACAAAGCAGTTTTGAGACTGAATGTTACGACCATAAATACATTGAGTGAACAGAATAAAAGATTAATATTATGGGGATTGCTAACCTAAGAACTTATTCTAAAAATTATATCATTACTACATATATTTGTATGCCAAACTTTTTTAACAGAATAGTTCTACGTGTTTCCAATTTTTCAATTTCAAGTGCAGTACACACTCCTTCGTATGCCGACTGACGAATGGGGCATCCCAAAATGATTGAAAGAGCTCGCTTTTGGACTCTTTCTAGTTTTAAGCACATTTCTTGGGAAAGTGCGTGTCCCCATACCACACATGCATATTCCATTATGGGTCTAACATAGCATTTATACGCATGCAAAAATTACGACGGAACTATAACCGTGTCTTTTTAAATTCATTACCGTGTACATTTTTGATTATGCTTGCTTTGCAATATTTACTACATGATTGTCCCACTTAAAATCTATACCAAGTGTAATTCCTAATAATTTGGTGGATGTTAGTCTTGGTATCTCTACTCCTTTTATTGTAAAGCCCCATTGATCACTTACACTTTTGTTTTTCCCAAAGTCAAAAACCATAAATCCACATTTTTTAGCATTAAACAATAACTTACGTTCTTCAACCCAAGTAGCCATATCATTCAACATTTCTTGGCCACTTGGTGTTTTATTAGTCACTCTTTATGCTGCTGTTGTTATCGACAAATCCATTTGTTAAAAAGTTGGATTTCCATATTTTTCCTCAAATTTAACAAAAACTGGATTAATTTGAGCTAAAAAAAACAGAAACCTCCAGTTCTTGTACCCTGGGCGGTACAACAGCTGCAGACTAGAGTGTTTGAAACTTCACTTTCACATTTTACTCGTTCCCTTCTAGATGTCAGAAAACTTACAAGCCATAAAGTCGTAAATAAATCGACTATACATGTTTGATATAGGTAATTTATTAGCGAAGAGTGACACTCCTGGAGTGTACTACCATTTCGAAGGCCTTCGAAATATCAAAAATGTAAAGAATTGCTATGGGTCTTGAATTTTCTAAAGCTGGTAGAGTAAAGTCGATTAATTTAACTAAATTGTGTACTGTGCTGCACTTTTTCCGTGAACCATATTGGTGACTACTTACATAATATGGCACCATTTGCTTACTTAATCTATTGAACATTTCACATTCCAGCAGATGGGAAAAAGGACTAGTAATGGAGAGCGGTCTCAAATCGTTCATTGATTTGAGTACCTTTACCTTTGGTAAAATTGTAACTACAGATTCTTTCCATATATCTGGCATTGTACATGACTCAAAACTATCGTTCAATACTATGTACCACACAGGGTTTAGTGTCTTAAACTTGAACCTACTAACATGGCAGTATCCAATTGTGGTACAATTTTACCACACCACTTAAGAAACCTGACTTCGTCCAATTTTTTGGCAATGAAAATTGAAAAGGTGAAAATAACTTCAAAATTTAAAAAAAATTAAAACAATATTCCTGACAGGTACCTGAAGGCGTTGTGGTAAAATTATACCACACTTGGATGTGGAAGTTTTAAATTGTATTTTAACCTTTGATACGTATTATTCTTAAATTTGAGGATAGGTTAGCAAAAAATTTGAACGTATTGACTGATCGCCCAAAACAATTGACTGGTTCAAAATGGATTGAAATGACATTTTTACATACCCTTAAACAGACTCATGGATTTCAGCATTTTCAAAATTTATAGGCTATTTTAAAATTCAGGATAGTGTGCTATGCCATAAGCATAGTAAAGCTACTAACGCAAATAGCAACGATTTTTTTGGGATTGTTTTTATTACTGGGATGGGTTGCCTGTTTTCTTTTGAGTACTAGGTTCGTCCCTTTGCTGGGTTCACTAGTAATATATAATTATTATTATGTGTATATTTATAGAAAAGTGTGTAATGTGGGATATGGTATAGGTTGTGTGTGTTGGTGGGGTTATCTCTCCAATCACCAAAGAAACTCCGGGTTTGGAAAGGTTGAACCGGTGTGTATTAGTGCAAAATGATAACTGTGTAATGATGATAATTATAATGTAATGAATTAAATGTTTACATGTATAAAAATCTTATGACTTTGATTTAGTGTGGCTTTATATTGTGAGAAGTGATAGGAATATATAGATCACATATCTCTCTCGCACTTCTCATTTAAAGTCATTAAGGTTATTTAAAAGTTCATTAGAAAAAAATAACTATTTACAATCTGGACAAATAAGAAATAAAATATTATATCTGTTAAATTTTAAGATAATGTAAATATCCATCCAATCTAGTGACGTGTCAAAAGTTTTGATATAGTTAACAAAGAAACTTTGTAGAAGTGGTTTTATTAGAATGAAAAATAAGGAGTTAAAGAGGGGGGGTTTGCGGAGAGCAACCAAGATTACAATGGTTACATTGTAGAGGAGTATAGAGTATTTATAGAGAATAAGTACCTACTTGTGACAATGGTTGACAGACTGTGGTTGTTAGACCACAACTGGAAATATAGGTATAATTAATCTATATGTAAATTAAGTTATTATAAATGAATACATTTCATGTGTTACAATTAAAACATAATTGAATGTGCTATGTTCTTGCACAATCCGCACTAAATTTGGGTTATTATCCTAGAATAAGTCATTTTACATGTTTGAGTAACTTATTTCCGTTTACATGTGGATGTTAGAAAGATTTTCACATTGTTGTTATATACTTATCTAATCACATAATCTGAGGTGTTTTACATATTTAAGTTCATACTTAAATCAACTTAAAGTTCATACATAATTTCTTCATAATTACATAATTCTTCTCTCGAGATGAATGAATGTAGTGATTGACAGTTTATATGGGCTCCCTGCTGACACTAAGTTAACCTTTCTCTATCTATGAAGAATGGTCAGTAGGTGAGTGCAAGGTGGTGTAAATGTAGTACTCTAACAAACTACTTGGTGTTCGTGTAGTTAAGGGTTAGATGGCGCTGGAGGTGTAATTTGCTTTGTAAACGCTAATTTATGTATATCTTAGCCCTTTTTATGACCCTAATGAAAATAGATGTTTCAATATTGCTAATTGATATTTTGATATTACTTTTGGAGGTATGACGATTCGACTGCTCGATTAAGTTGACCGTTTACATCATAGTTTTATGGATCGCTCTCAGGATGCAGGTGTTCATCTTGACATCTTACACTGTACCATTCCTCTAAAAAATGATATTTACCCTCATATGACTGTTTGTATAGCGATCGGTACTAAATGAGTATAATATATGCAAAAAATATGCAAAAGATAATACTATCGTAATCTAATGACCTTTTGATACGACCTACCTAAACTGATGTACTTGTTCTATAAATGACTATTAGTATAGAAAGACTAATATCGTTGACGATAATTTAAATTATTTGCTAATTGTGGCTTAGTTAATCTTGAAATTAGATGTAAGTTGTCATATTGGGTGACATAGAAATGCACTGTCTACGGTCGAATTTAATTGACAAACAACTTGCTGTGCATGATTATTTTATCTACAAAGGTCATGTACCTAATGACCTTTGTCTCTTTAAAGTGTAGAATTGCAGTTATTTATGTAAAAACTTGTACTTGTTATTTAAATTCTTTATGGGGCAAGTGATTAGCGTACATCTAGTCGTATGTAGATTAATAAAGTGTAAGTAAAAGTCGTATATTTTTAAGTAGCTTAAATCATGTAAAAAACCCTAGGTTTACACATAAACCTATGCTATCTAAATTATTAAAAATCTTTCATTCATAGAAATGAATGAAGTCTGCTGAATAAGTACGTGACATGGTTTGGATAATTTCGTACTGCAAAACCATGGTAAGTAGAGGAAATTGTGCAATAAATAATATAGGGTAGCTAGTCCTTCTATCTCATTGCAACGAAGCGCTTTTTATGCTTACCTGGCATAATGGGTGCTATTTAAGTCTAAATTCATCTCAATTCATATTATTCTAAACTCTTGATTTCTCCTCAATCTCAGTTACCAACGTTTTCCATTTGTGACCATCACACATAGTGGTAAGTTGAAAAAGTTTATTAAATTTAAATGACCATCAAAACCACTATATACATACTAGGATTATAATTAAAGAATTCTAATATTTATTGTGTCTTTTAGTTTAAAAGGTTATTGATGATACTAACCTTGTTGACGGTTGCCTACGCTAGTGATGACAAGGGTGTGGAGGTACAAGTGCTAGATCGGGGTGTCCGTTCTATGCTGTGTGGCTACTGTCTAAGGTATGGTACCTAATTTTATTATCTATTTTACTAAGTGTCGGTAAGTTCGTATATATAAGGTATAGTAGTATCGAGGAACTGTCAGTACCCTACTACTGATGATGATAGTTTTGTATATGTTTTCAAAATATTGACAGTGGGAAGGTAGAAACATTGGAATTTACTAAAAGCGGGTCGTGGGAGTAATGTTTTGCTCGCGTTATTAATTTTTGGAAAAGGGTTACAATATTGAATGTTATCTTTACGACAATACAATTTATTAATCGGAACTCGAGTTTGTTGCCGACAGCAACGAAAAAACGTTAGTTATAAAATTGATAATAATTAAAGAACATATAAATTGGTTCATATATCAACTAAAGAATATACAAAATATGTACATATAGTAACTTGTTTCCGATGTCATGTGGAATGTGAGATTTACATTTCATTGATCTAAATTATCTAATTACATAATTTTTACTTATTCATACATCTTCATGGCATAATTTCTTAATGATATCTTTTATTTTGCCTTTTGTCTTACTCTTACTTGTTTTATTTGGCTGTAATGGTTGGGTACTCGAATAGATGGTTTAGAGAAGAGAGTAATTTTTGGATTGATACTGAAATTTGAATTCATTTCGTATATATACTGAAATGCATAACGTTGAAGAGCGAGAGGTGAACATGAGAGTGGAATAATTCAATTTATACGTGTCGGAGTATACTCTTCCTGGTATAAGTAAATTCTGCTCTCGAGATGAATGAAGGACAGTTTAATGGGCTCCCTGCCGACACTAAGTTAACCTTTTTCTTATCTCAGGAAAAAGTGGTCAGTAGGTGAGTACAAGGTGGTGTACTTAATGTACTCGGACAAATACCTGATGTAATGTAATCACTAAAGAAACGCCGGGGTAAAGAAAGAATGTTTAGCCCACGGTATTTGAAATTAAAAGATGAGTACTAAGATAGTGTCATAGTTTAATGTTTGCGTTTTCGTGTTTTTGAATATAATGGATTCTGGAGGAATTGATGGATTGACTATACTGTTACACAGGAGCGGGATAATAAAAAAAGTAATAATTTCACGGAGTAGATGATCGATAATTTTGAATTGCTTCAGAAATGCATAAGCCGGGGTCACTTTCTGCAAGTAAGTGAACTGGTTTGCTTTACTTTGAATGAATAAAAGGGTGTAATGGAAAAGTAAGGAAAATTATAAGTTAGGGTTGTATGTATGCTAAGCTTGTTAAGGGCATAGAATGTAAACTTATTACTGTGCGTGAATATTAAAAATAGGGAGGTGATAAACAACTTGCTGTGCATGAATATTTTATCAAAAAGTCATGTACCTAATGACATTATTTCTTGAAGAGTAGAATTTCAGTTATTGTGAAAACAACCCTAGGTTCATAATCTACCATTCATAATAGATGAATGAAGTCTTCTGAGTTAGTGTATGACATGTAATGGAAAATTGTAATACTTGCAGAACCATGGTAAGTAGAGGAATGTGTGCAATTAATAACATAGAGTAGCTAATCCTACCATTTCATTGCTAAGCACTTTTTATGCTTACCTGGCATAATGGGTGCTACATAAGTTGGGTCTGGTTTCATCTCAACTTATAATAGTTTGTGAGTGTTCTCCATTCTTATTGCTCAACGTTCAGAAAAGAATTACCAATTGTGACCATCACACACAATGGTGAAGTGAACAAAGTGAATTACTAATTTTTTGTTATTATAACCATCATAACCATTAAATAACTAAATTATTAGTTATAAATTTACGTATTTTAATCTAGTTTACAGTTTTATGTCGTCCTATGTTTGGTATCCACTTTGGTTCAAGTACTAGATCGGGTGTCCGATCCATGCTAACTGGTTATTGCTTACGGTAAGTAAAATATACTAGGTACTATTTGTATTTATTTTACCTGTGTTGCCTGCCTAATTGCATGTCAAATTAGTAGTAGGGTGCAGAACTGTTTATACCTTACTACTGAAAAGTATAGTTTGTTATATGTATGCCTGCCTGTACTTGTCTATGCTTTTATTGTTTGCTAGTTACATACATGGGAAGCACGTGTTAAGCTGTCATTCGCTGGGGTGATGGGCTACGTGTATTTGCCTATGCTGAGTGTTCTATTTGCTTTTCCTTATTGCAATGTATTTATAGCTTACTAGACGCCTATAGTCTTTTGTCGACTGAAGAACTATTACGTCTTGTGTGAGAGTAAATAAAATAAGACTACACAGATAGAATATTCAATTACAAATGATTTATTAAATCCAAATTACATATATTCATATTAGGACGCATACCCTCATTTCATAATAATATTAAGACAAAAGTAAAAGTATAACAAGATTATTACATAATTCTTAAAGTACTACACATATTTATTGTTACTTTAGTTATTCCCTTCACTTTTAGAAAGGCATGACCTGATTATCTGATTACATCGAAGCAGGACACTTCTTATTTCTTTAGAAAATATCGTTTTATGTATTTATTTCTATACTTATTTTCCTTTAGGTGGTTATACTCTGTCTCTTACTTGTGGGGTTGGCTGGTTCTGTCTTCAACACGCGCCGGTTGATTGAAAGGAGCTGTAAATTTTGTCAGCTAGATTCACAGGGGTTGCGGTATTTTGTCGTTACCCATAATAAGCTGTTTTGTTTAAAACGAGCTTATTTGCCCCTTCTCTCCCTTCTCAAGTTACACATATACACCTAGATCGAAGATTAAATTGTAATGTGTTGCCTCTTTTTTATTTGTTATTTAGTACGTGCTCTCATCTGCGCCTACACGCCGTGCTCATGGTAATTATCCATGAACTTAGCTGCGGAACTGACACATTTAGTGTTGGTTACTGATGAGGCCGGAAATTTTGTTTATAATTGCTCTATTTTTCAAAGAGTGTTAGCGAAAATAAAATCCGCAAACAAAATTAATAGATAATTATTTATGCTGATCTTATTCTCATATTGTTAGTTAAGGTCTATACTTAGTATCTCTATATTTACATATTTACCTTTTTACTTAATTTTCTTTTTCTACAGAAGTTCTTAATTTTCTTTTTATTTTCTTTTTTTCGGATTTTTCTCCTTTGCCTCATTATTTTCACTACCATTGAACGCCAAGATCGCTGAATCAGATCAAGAAGTTTAACAAATGCTGCCGCATACTCTTAAACTTTCTCGTTTGTGTTGTTTTATGTCTAACCTACTATGATTGTACCTTTGTCATAGAGGATTCATCCATAAAGTTATATGAAGAAGAAAGGTGACTACTAATTACGTCATGCTTGGCGGAGCAAGCGACTTGCTGTGGTATGCATATGTGCAGGGTAAATTAGGAAAGTGTCTGTAACATAAAAAACCACAGTTGGACTACTCAAGTCACTGTGTAACCCGTAACAGATGGAGACAGAACTCTGTTCAATTGTCTTTTATTCTCTCAGTAACAAAATATCAAAATTCGAGTCTAAGCTGAATACATTCTGTACCTTCCGCTTATAGTCTTTCTATGGTATTAATTTGGGATTTTGTCTTAAAATTGAGCTTAAAGTTACAGAGTTGAAACAGACTAACGTTTGCATTACAGATCAGCATATACGTAATGGTCTAAGATAATTACGAACTATATTACAGTATAAACATTGAGATGGAACTGTAATGACTTAAATACTTTAATACGAAATAAATAGTCAAATTAAGTTACAGGGTGTTACATCGAGATTCCAATGTAACATACTAATTCATATCAACTTAATTAGGTATGTAACAATACAACCAATCGATTGGCATCTTTTGAACTTGCATAATACAGAAGCAGTGGCTAGACGGCCCGCCATATACTTTAACAAAATCCGCTTTTTTTCTATCTATTACCCACAGCACAATTGAATTTGAGACCTAATATACTTACAAAACAAAAGATGGATCAAACCTTAATCAACAACTACATGGATGGGTGAAAATAATTTTGAAAATGGCTTCTTCAGAAGCAATGGATTTGTCGCCCAGTCCGTTACCGAAAATCATAAATAACTAATCCAAATAATAAATATAGTCAAAAATCTTTCAGTCAACCTGTATGTTTACATGCTGAAATTCAAAAATACCATTCAACAGATGATTAAGCATCAAGCTGTTGTTAAAGAAATAACTAATCAAAAACTAAAAAAGGCAAACAGTCAAATTTTAGCCAAATAAACCAGGACCTCTACTAGCTCTACTAGGCCATTAGATACGACACTGTGTTAAACCACTGCCGCAACAATCTGATTCCAATGGACCTCGTCGATAGACATGAACTGTTACGAGACCCCAATAGTTCGAACATACCCACAAATGCCTGCGTCCCACAAACAGGATTATTTCATTTCCCTCAATTGTCCAGTGATATCTTCAATGGAGCTACATGCCCTTCTAAATTGTTCAAGGAGGCAAAAGTCTCCCAACTTAATCAAGCCAGCTACATACTCTGCAATCCTTATTACAGAAGTAAACGCCCACGACTATGTCATCGTCATCACGTATCCCACACCGGATGCAGATATCAAATGCGCTGGCACTTCCATACCAAATCTAATTTCGACCACTACAGGCAGCCTACAGGTCCAACTAACATGATGGAAGGCCACCAAGCTATTCGTCCACAATACCCTTGCCCTAACTCCATCCCAAATTACATCATCCACCACACACCCGATCGTTTTGCACCTACTACACCCCTATAGATAAATTCCTTCATATTGGACAGTCTTTCCGTCAAATCTTCGTCTGCAAGTACACCTAAACACGTCACCCGTATGTGACAAACTTCTTCCGATGTTGAGATGATGAAAACCTTACCAACTCGGCCCGCCCCTTGACTTCCAGAGTAGCTGCCGAATTGAACGGACACGACATTGTCGAGGTCCTCATATTACTACATTATTTTATTATTGGCTTATTTTTGGACCAATTTTTGCCCAAAAAGTAGTGCTGTGCATAGAGTGAAAAGGCCTGTACACCCGGGACAGAATTTTGTGCACCAAAGTGGGACGGAATGTCTGAATTCGGTGTTTTTTGCGTGAAGCAGCCCAGTCAGTGTTGTACGGTTGACCACTTTTTTGCATTTTGACCGGGCCACTGGTCAAAATGGTCAAAATGGTCAAAATGGCTAAAATGGACAAAATATCAGTATACAGTTACTTAGGCTAGCAAATGAAATTTAAAATATTTAGAGAGTGAAATATGGCCTAAAACCAATGAAACACTATTCTACTAACATCAGACTACAGAATGACACTCTCTAATCATTTTTAACTGCAATCTTTAGAAAGTTGTATTTGTTGTTTACTGTTGCAGTAAAAGCTACCTTGGGGTCTCAATTAACCCCAAACAGGCATTTTGTCCATTTTGACCATTTTGTGCACCAAAGTGGGACGGAATGTCTGAATTCGGTGTTTTTTGCGTGAAGCAGCCCAGTGAAATACCGTATTTCTGTGCTGTGAGTGGAATTCCTAATCGCGGATGGATGCTAATTGGGCCTGGCACCGGCGTGAACAGTGGCGGTATGCAGATTAGAAGATAAGATGGCCTTTGAAGACCTATGCTGCCTACTACAACCGACCAGATAAGAGAGTACTTTTCTTACCAGTCATTCTCATGTTGGCCCTGCGACTGTTATCTCAGCTATTCAGCAGGATAACAAGCAATGAAGCATCAATAGCATCGTCAAGGTATAAGGGCCGATCACTCTGTCCATAGTCTACTTATCAAATTATTGGCTAATTTACATTCTGTCTCCGTAAAGCTACTCTAGAAGCCGCTTATGCATGAGTATAGGCGTAACTTCTGTATCAAGGTTATTTACATATACCTATCTGTGCATATTACTTGATCTTATGTATTTCTGGTACTAATTGAGCTTTAGGTTTTCTCTTATGTACTGGTGGTATAATTAAAGATTTAGGTGAATGAATAGAACTATTAATTGGTGTGACATGACAACATTTTTATGTTAGATTTTGGTTAGTAAGCAATTTGCTTTCACTATTCATACAATATTCTGCACTCATTTTTTACGCTGAGAACAGCGGTTTTTACATGAAATAAGAAGAAGAATCACTTATGACTATTATGCTGAGTAAGGAGTTTCTTTTTTCGTTTAGATAATTCAATCCTTTCTCTGAACTTCCAACAAATGAAGGTAAATTTACCACTATTATTTCTTATTAATATAATAATTATTAATTATCTAAAAGAATATTTTTTTAATCCCAGCACCGTATAATTGTTTACCAGATGCTGATCTTATATATCTTATTGGTGGCATCAGTCAACTCCAGACATTTTTATGCCCCATACTTAGTGAAACGAAGCTGCGAGTATTGTCAAACGGACTCAGCTGAGACTTGTTACTTTTTGTAACGCACCATCATGTATATTGTCTGAAATACGCTGCCCTCGCTTATTTATATCAACCCACCTTAGAGGGTAAACAATACTGGGATTAAATAATTTTACTATCATTGTCTTTTTGTAGGGATAAAAATTATTATTTCTGGTTTCAGCACGTGCTGTGATTTGTCCTGAGACTTCGTGGTCCTTACTATGGACCGAGATGCTCCTGTGGTGCATTCTACCCTAGCGACGGATCAGGAAGGAAATATCATTTGTAATTGTTCTCAATTATAAATTTATAAAGGAAATTTTTCATAAAATGAATTATTGATTCACTTATGGTTGGAAATAAAGATGAAGTAATGATAATTATATTTTTTGTGAATAATCTATTTCTACGCCAATTTTTAATTTTTAACTAATTTTTTAAAAACTTTTCCTCGGTTGTATAGTGGTGAGTATTTCTGCATGTCACGCGGACGACCGGGGTTTGACTGCATGAGTGTGTCACTTCACAGTCCAATAGTGTATATATTGTGTCTTTAACTTATGGCCTTTACCTTATAATAGATTACCATACTTATCAAGGTATAGTTTTATCAATAATTGCACTTGGAAATATGTATATATATTATTATGTTCCCGTATATATGTATTTAAATAATTGCATTATTCTTAGTTGCGTACCATTTTGTTATAATATTATTAAATACATAATAGTGTTAGTTACGTACTAGGATATATCATTATTATAATATCATTAGTTAGGTGGGTAACATCACCTTATAATATTATACCCTATAATATTATTAGTTAGTTACGTTACTATGTATTTCATACTAATAACTTTATATTACAGTTTACTAATTATCGTACTACTATCTTAATACTAACTTTTTAGTACTTTTAATAGTACTTTTTAATTTTTAATCCTTACAATATTTAATAGGCGTAACTATATCAATTACTTAGTAAGAGCTACGGTCGTGAAAGAAAATTTTGAGTTTTATAATTTTGAACTCACTTTATTCTATCGTATTCAAGATTCCAATTAATCCATATCCCTGTTTCTTTGAATTGTTAATTTCTATTAAATTTTTCAATCTCGTTTTTCAGATTATAAACCTAATTCTACCGATAATGGTACTTTAGGTTACCGTTCAAGGTATGTCCCTGTATGATGACAGCATTTCTCTAGAATCATCAGAGTCTAGGGAGTCAAGTAATTTGACTACACACTCTGACGAAATCCTGGAGTCCTTACCGGAAGCAGGTGAAGGAAACCATATATACGGAGAATGTAACAGTGGCCTGGTGAACTCCTTAAAAGGAGTCCTCCGAGATCGGTGTTTAGCTTGCCTAGATGTGCATAAATCATTCTACATCACCAGGTATGCAACCTCTTATGCTTTTCCTAGTGTAACCCGCAGGCTTCCCTATCCCAGTTGGTATTAATAATACTTTATTAATTCATTCAGTGTCCAAGCTAATCCTTTGGGTATTTTCAGGCAAAGCTTCTACTGTAGCTATCCCGATGGCTTACAATGCCACAGGACTGCGGACAATCTACAATTACTTACATTGCTTTGACTAAACTGTGCCTAAACTATGAGGTGGCGGAGGAGCCACATCAGAAGTGTAATGTAGCAGATCTGACAGCTAACCTACTGTTGAGATTCCGGAAGATCATTATGATAAGGTGGTATCAAACTTATGTATGGTCATAATTTTGTACGAGGGTCACCGGAAAGGTAGGCGGCAGAACAAGGCCCCCAGCCTAAACAACGGGCATCGCGGAGTGAGGATAAGTAGACATCCGGATGGGGAAACGACAGCGAAAGGAGAGGAGGCGAGCGAGGTCAGCGCGGCGGCGATGAAGACCACAAAATGCCAGACGTTGGGATCAAGCTAACCGGTAACAGTTGAAGGTCGTACGGTAAGTGTCATGGAAAGAGGAACGGTTGCGCCAGCGGGATCCGGATAGGGGCATGCTGACAACAACGGAAAGCAGACGGTAGACAGGTAACAGAACTCCAGCAAATCGCGGGTCAAGACAACGCGACGGCAACGAAGAAGGTGCGGTTAGCCGTGAGGCAGACGGTGAAGACTGGTATTTTTGGTTCAGTCTTGTTTATTGTACTTTCGTTGTCCAGTCTTAAATGGCCGTAATACTTGTAGTTGTCGGCTGTGTACTTATACTAAACGGTAGAACAATTCCTTAATCCGAACCAGGTGTTGGTACAACACTCAGCTTATTAACAATCACTGAGGAGAGTAGAATTACTAACTAAACCATTCTGTTAGGTGACGGGTAGACTAGCCTGTCAAGCCCTGTAAATAATACATTCCACCCCTGTACTAATTATCCGAATTCGGACAACTTTCCTATGGTTGACTTGCATCAGCAGGAAACTTGACAGTCTAAGGTACTGTACTAGTACTACTAGTACTGCTTGATTTTAGAATTGTCTCACATTTTATACCAATTTCGGGACATAAAACATGGTCTAAAAACTAATCTATTTTTAGCTGATGAATTGTCCTGTGGATCTTACATCAGGTTAAACGGCTGATGCAATATCCGGTGGATATTACATTTCGGATTATTTTAGAATATTCTTTTTACATCTAGATTCACAAAGAATATTGGGGGCTAATTAAGAAAACTTCTTCTGCATCGAGATTGTTAAGAAGTGTTGTTATCCTAGATCAGGGCAGAGTTGCGAATATTCCCAATTCCCACTTCTGTTTGTTGGACGTCCGGGAAATGCGAGAAATTGTGGTTAATGGGAAATAAAGGCCAAAATTTTGAATTTAGGCGCTATTTCCCACTATTTCTCACACTACCCATTTCCCACTCCATTTTGATACCCGTTAGTAGTATTTCCCAGTCGAAACCTTGGATCTGGGTGTGTCTTCTTAACTAAATGATGAAATACATCCTTGGTATTACATCATGTCGTGTGTTATCTATTTCACATCTATTATTTAGTTATAGTTCTATTTTTAGAACTTAACGGAATAGTTCCATTTTACACTTAATGTATTACTTACACACTTCTGTTTAATAAGAAGTAGTTGGCCTTGAAAAAGATATCAATCTTTCTCAATGTCTTTAACACATTATTTCGTAGTCGTATTCACACATTGGAGTGTGAATGTACAGGTGTCTATGTACGTGGAACTATGCCATAATTAGGTATTACTGACCTAGCTTACATTCAGTGATAACTGGTTTCGTGTCGCTCTGTTGCACACGCATAAAGGCATTCTAAGGCGATTGTCGGTAACATACAAAGAGAGGATACGAAGAGAGTTCTCTCATTTAGGTAGGTATATAATGAAAGCTAAATAGTTGACATTCAGAGATAAAACTCATGTATGTGGTTTATGATACTATCGAATATGCTGATACTAAATATCAATATTTTAGATTTTGCGCAATGCTCTAAAGGGGCCAAAACATTGTCTAAAAATGGGGACATTACAGTATGCTAAGTAATGCCTACACAGATCAAAGTACAGAGAGATAATAATGTAATATTTGGGTAATGCCTTTACAAGCATTGAGTGCGTAGATAAATCAAACTGCACTCATCTCTGTGTTCAGTGTTTTAACAAAAATGCATGAATACATAATACAATCACTCATCTTAAATAATTGGTCGAAGTTGTAAATAATATATCTCCATTTAAAAAGACACAGAACTCTATTGCTACACAGTTGGCCAACTTGTTACACATTTCCGGAAATAAAAGTCCTAACTGTCTTAAGTGCAATACGAAGGTTTCACCAAAGATTTTCTTTATGAACCGAATTCAATAACGCGACACTATTTTTAAGCTGACTACGGCTTCATACAAATGTAAAAATGCAATGCCTGTTGTATAAAACTAGCACTATTTGTCCTACTCGTTGATAGAAGTTGTAAATAGAACCTATAAAGCAATAGACAGTGGCATAGAATATCTTTAAAGGTTTAAGTTAGTAATATTTGCAAGAGCTGCTTAATTTAGCCTGACGTCTTAAGTTTCTCTAAACGGGCTATTTAAATTTGGCGATGGGACGCATGACAGAGGACAAAAGTCAGTCGAAGACAGTAAATTTAAAAATTCTTGAAATGAGGTTGTGGAAACTCCTTACAGTATATGATCTAATTCCTTTAGAGTGGTTCTTATCCACTCGTTAAGGCGGGTAAAGTGACGGCTTTGTTTCAATACAATACCAAAGAATTGTTTTCAATCAATTCGGAAAACTGTTATTCGGTTATTGTGTTAAATTCCAGACGTATACGGCTATTCTTGCCAATAAGGTAGCATTTTTATTAGTATTTCCAATTTTAAGGACACCCCATATTTTAGATCTGTGGAAACATGCTACAAACTTCGGATGCATTTAACTTTGTTCTTTTTAAATGCAGCCCAATGTTTGTTTCGTTTTGGAAAATTCTTTGAAAGTCGCCACCTTGCAATTCCGTTAAGCAACTGTCACCAATAATTATGTTTTCTAATCTTAAGTTACTAGGAATCAAACTCAGGGTTACATTTACTAATTTCAAGGGTTTTATAGTGGGAGAAGGTATTTTAAACCCAACTGTATACTATCGTCTTATTCGTTCTGAAGTGCACAAGTGATCAGGGATGTTGATGAGATCGCTTTTGGTATGTCAGTGTTATTACACTAAACTAAAGTTTTAATGTTGGACATATCAACTCATCAGATAATGTGGTGTCAAAACAATTAATAGAAACTCTACCTCAAAATTTCCAAACCCTTTGGGAACTTTTTTAAATCGATAGTACATGTGCTTTCAAAAGGGTTTTGAATGGTTATGTATTTGATTTCTGCGCCAACAAAACAAAATTCCTGGAGGGCTATTCACTATGGTTCCTATTTGAAAATTTTGCTATTTCTAAGAAATTTTTGATTCAGTAAAATGGCAAAAAGTTTTTCCAAAAAATGAGACAATTATTTGCGATGCTTACTGAATGAACTGAAGCCTGAAAATGTGATTAAGTCAAGCTTGAGAGCAATTTTCGGACTTAAGTCCGAAATTTAATTCAGTATCTTTACTGAATCGAAGATGGTGACTTAAGACTGCAGATTGTTGAGATTAGAAGTAGGATTGTAATGTTTTTAAATGAACTTTTGCGTAGATCTTATTACAAATTTTACATAGGTCGTAGCATGTTGAAGGGTTGGACGTGATACAGCTAGTAAATTCGGTATTCTTTCCTCGACGCTCGGCGAAGCGAGTGTTGGTCGAGGAAAGACAATTGAAAAGCAATTAGCAACACAATGCAAAATATCCAATTAGTGATAGTGTTTCCTTTGTTTCCATTGTCCTTGATGTTAGTTTGTAATAGTAATAATTGTGAAGGAGGAGAATGACATTGTTAGGATCGGGTGACTTGAACAAGAGGACATTGTTGGGTGTGGGTGACTTGGTGACTATGATGGGGATAGAGTGGAAGAGGAGTAGTTTGTTGGCAATGAGTGCCTTTGAAGGAGGAGGATGACATCGTTGCATGGCACTGGAAAATTTTGAAGGTGAAAGATGTGATTGTAACCAGTGAGATTTAGAAGTAGGGTAACATTGTTAGTAGTTGGAGATTTTGAAGGAGGAGGATGGTATTGTTAGTAGTGAGTGATTTTGAATGAGGAGGATGATATTGTTGGCCGTGAGTGATTGTGAAGGAGGAGGATTAATTTGTTAACAATGAGTGATTTTGAAGGAGGAGGATGACATTGTTGACAGTGAGTGCCTATGATAAAAGTAGGGTAGAGGAAGGTTGCTTTGTTGTCGAAGGAGGTAGTAGATAAATGCTGAGTTTATTATTATCACATTTACTCAATTTTCAATTGTATCATCAAGATACTCCGTCGTACGTAACCAATTTAACACTAAAGACGGCCATTTCCAAAACTATCTACAACTAAAAACAACATTTTGCCTATTGACGGATTTGCCATTGATCTCTCAAGGGTCCGTCAAATCCGCAGGAAAAGAAGCCGGTAAAACTGGTAGCTCGATTTAATAAGAATAGGTTTACTTTTATAATGCTTGTGTTTTGAATTTTAAAACGTCACGCTTGGTTACGTCGCAGGCTTGGGAATTTTTTTCTTAAAAGGTTGCTTATTGCAAGTTTTACTTAGCAGTCAATTTTTGCTAACCGAATCTTAGCATTTTTTTTACTGAATTAACATAAGAAATGGATTAACTTTTTGCTAAGTCAATCTTATATTCGGATACTTAATCCAAAATCCTAAGCAAACCATAGAGAATAGCCCCCCTGTTTCATCGACCCTAATCTGCGTAACCGCAAACAATGACAAATCATTCAAACAAATCAAACAGCAAACAGAACCGAGGATTTTTTATTGCCAAGCTGCTTTCCCCATTTTGTAACGGTTGAATTTTTACCCTATCTAATACCATTTCATCTATGTAAGAGATTTCTCCCAATTTAATAACGAAATCCTCTCTTTCGGCTACGATTTTAACATATTTGAAATTGGTGAACATGTTTATTAAGTCGTTTAAAAAAAGTGATGTGGTTTCATTTTCGACGTTGACCATTTTTATTGTCGAATCCACCAAGGTAAATTTGGTCAACCGGGCAAATCCATGCTCTGATTTTTCTAGAACTTCTTGGGGATCTGCAATATTTTTTTGTCCTTCAGTTACGCTACGGTAGATTTTCACTTTCTAACCATAGCGGATAAAAACCTTGGTATCCTTACAAATATGTAAGATAATACCACACTTATTACAATATAAATCAATAGTATACTTGGAATTGTATTCTGCATTGTTAACGTTGAACAAACAAACCAGAATTAGAAACACAAAGAAACCGGTGAAGACAAGGCTTGAAACCAGAAATATCGGGTTCTGTTCCCTAGATAATTATTGAGTAGAACCAACTAACTAAACGAAGTCTGAGTCTATGGACACTAGGCCAAAAAATGACTAATGACACGACTAAACAGAAAATTATCAAAGTTACAAAAACAGTCCAAAGAAAGGATTATTATGACTAAATTGCTATGCTGCTGACATTATGAACCTAAATAATAGAAAATTTCTATTAGTGAATGCATCTGAACGATAAAAAAGTGTGTTCTAATATTAAATGACATTAAGTTATTTCACTGTTTTCGAGTTTAGCTGATTTAAGTATATTTCAGTATAATTTAAGTATTTTAAGTATAGGGCCCAATTTAAGTATTATCCTTGCCATTTAAGTATACCTGGTAACCCTGCCTTCAGAACTAAAATTATTCTCATTCGATCATTCTTTACAGTTCATACAATTACAAGCAGAAGTCTGGTCATTTATTATTATAGTGCAATTTCTTAACACTTCCACATCCAAGCCTAAAAACTTCCGCGGACTGCCAAGTGTGGTAAGGTTTGTACCTTTAAACTTGTCATAAAATCAATGGTTAACACTTTTGTCCTACTAACATGGCCGTATCCAAGTGTGGTACAATTGTACCACCCCAGATAAGAAACCTTTGTTGTCTTACATTTGTACTACATTGGATACTGCCATGTTAGCGCTGACGTCGCCCTAGTTTTTTCGCAATAACTTTTTTTAAAAGGGTCAAAATAACTTGCAATATTTTTTTAAAAGTGTAAAACAATATTTCTGACAGGTACCTGAAAGCTGAATGTAATGCGGTTCACAGGAACCAAGATAACAGCAAATAAAGGCGTTGTGGTACAATAGTACCACACTTGAATGTGGAAGTGTTAAATCAATTTCGTTAAAGTATCCATGTGGCATAGTGTTTACTACTTCAACGTAAGTAAATGAAAGATACTTATCACTGTAATATGCATTTACAACTCCTCCACTCGTAATTGTCGTAATAAAAATTTATCCATCTCTTATTGTCTTCCAAGATACAATCTAAACCTTTAGAAAAATAGCTATCAATATTTTTAAGCGTTAATGGCTCATCTCCAAGTCTGTCGATAAGCACAACTTGTTGAAGCTTAGGAAGGTGAACTCTATTTTTGCAAAACCTACGTAACTCAACATCAGACATCATTAGACTATGTAAGGTCAAGCATTGTTGCAGCGAGTAAACAAAATCACTGACAACTGACCAATCACTGACCAAATATTTTTAAACTCGGGACTTCAATTTTAGTTAAATAAAAAGCATTGACCAAACCGTAGAAAACTTTGTCTTCAACTTCTTCTCCGTCTTAAAGCAATTCCGTGTCATCTTCGTCAATAAAATTGTAATTGATACCTACAAAATATTTAAATTGTATGTTATGTATTCGAGAAGAAATAAAATTTAAAAAAATTATATTTGTGAATACGGCGAAAGTCGTAAATTCCAGATAAGTCTTCGTAATATGTACCATTGGTTCCAAATAAAATCCTGCGAATATCAGCAAATATATCGAGCAGATCATTTATCCTATTCTTATCCGACTTCAACCCTTTTCTAATAAGAATTTCAAACAATTTGCTGCTTCTGGCATAGTTTCCATTTTCGCTCATCTAAAAAATTTTAAAATGTGATAGCATAATAGCATTGCAATTATAATTTCAGTGTTTCAAATTAAAAATTCATATTTATTATATTTACTCAAATCTATTGATCGGTGTGCTTACAACAGCATCCTTATCTAGGATGATAAATGTCCTTCTTTTCTATAAGTTTGTCTAAAACTGGTAGTAGATCAACCAAATTTTGGGCCAGGAAAAAAATATTCTTCGTTATTTCATTCGCCATTATTCCTTAGGGGTGGTCTTGGTTTAGTGTTTTCCTTTCTCTGCTTAAAAATACAAATTGAAAACCAACTACAGTCGAAATATTTAAAGTTTATGTAAACGTTGCAATGTTAAACCTAGATATCTCTTCGAAAATAATTAGTTCATTTTATCTCTTACAAATTATTGTATTAAATATTATCAATTGATACTGAATGTGGTCTTACAATTTTTTGATGCCGAAAAACGCTCTTGTTCAAAGAATGTTGAAAGAACACAACTTTTAACGGTAGTTGCTCTAATATTTAAAACAATTTATATTATAATAATATATTTTCAACATTACGTATTGATGAACGTAACATATTTATTCTTTGAAACTTGAAATACCTTTTATTGCCTCTTGTTCTTCGTTTTCCATAAATTCCACTATGATTATTATAGAAAAATGTATTACGTGTAACCAAAATTTAAACGCTGGGAAAGCATACTAGAGTAGCAGTAATAAGGGAGGATTATTCTAACACCTTCCAATCTGAAATAACCGTAAATTCAAAAATTGTATGAAATTACAGCAAATAAACGATGACATCTACCAAAATGATATTATTTTGTCGGATTGTAAAATTTTATTTAATTTTGATATTTTCTTTACCCAATTTATTTGTTGCATGCCCACCAACAACTAAAAATGATTATACATATATACATATGGCATAATAACTTGATTCACAATATAACTTTATAGTAGAATTACGTCAAGAGGGCCATATCTTCCTTTTAAGGAATATGGAAATTTAATGTTTTTTAATACAATATACAAATTAGAAAGGATTCAATCAATGTGGTTTTTGTAAAAAATCAGACTACTTTACTGCTAAGGGTAAATAGTTACAACTAGAAAAGAATAATTATAGAATATTTCAATTTCAGCGGTATGAGAAGAGACTGAGTTGGAGTTTTGAACAGCCAATGATAATATTCTGATGAAATAGAAGAAAAAGGCATATTGAACCGATTTACAATTATACATATAAATATAACTATATGTAAGTGCAATTTATTCAACGCAGTTTTCACACAATTTGCTGAACATGAAGTAATAATATACCCATCTATATAGCTCCATACATTCTTATCTCCTGAATGGACGCTGGACCAAAATGAATTAGTCAATAAACCATTGGAAATTTGGCCATGTATTACACATATATGGTGAAACGATGATGATGATGATGACACGATTAAAGAATTCACGAAGTGACAGTCAAACTTATTTTTAGCTTCAGAATTATAAACTATTATTATAATTATAATAATAGTTTATAATTATTATAATTATTTTTAATTGCAGCACGCAACCTCGGTTATAAAGAAATTCGATTATTTTCCTTTTTGACACCTTGTCACTACACTATTATCATTTATTATAAATTGCCAAAAAGTTACACAATTTAATAATGTGGTGCAATTCATGGTCACTATAGCTTTGGGTAATAGAATGTCAGTAATGACAATGACAGCCAACAAGAAAACTGCGACGCACCCAAAAACCTTTCACCGAATATAATAATTGGATCATGCATTTCTACATTAGTTTCACAAATCATAATGCCGTACTTGTTGTTGAAAGTAGCAATAAAATAATACGTTTGAAATCCATGAAGTTGTCTTTGCTGACACCAAACATTGTTAAGACATTTTTGAACATAATCTGTCCATAGTACCTGGGTCAATAGTTGAGCCGTACAACGTAAATATTGAAACGTGTGTTGGTAATGAGCGGCTTTTAAATAAATGTCATGTTAGTGTCATTTGGCACGGGTACTACTATTAAATTGAAGGAGAGCACTAAAATATGTAACATGTTCTGGTGAAGAGTGAATTCAATTACAATTCTATTTTAGTTTGGCTTGTAAAGCATCAGTTTGGCAAAATTAGAAACCAATATTCAAGTTTATATTACCTACCTATACAGTGAAATATGAAGTCTTGACTCTTGAGGAGACATCATAAACATACGTAAAAATCATTTTCAATTTTAAGGCACAATCAAGGCACATACATTTTTAAAATTGAACATTTGCTTTAGATATTTAAAAGAGTAGTTTTATACATCTGAAATTATATTTCACTGGTGTATAAAAATGTCTTTAAAAGAGAAATTTAGGCAAAATAGTTTTAAAGATCAGTTATTTGCATCAGAATCGCCACGGATACACCTTAATTACCCAACCGTATTTGTTCAATTAATCAATATTTTATATTATATCATTTGCTTTCCATTTCGTTTGGAGTATTCCAAAAAAGATAAAAAGTACTACATCAAAAGGAATCGTATTCAACAGGTCAGTAATCGTATTTAGTAAATACACATTAAATAACCATATATATATATATTTATTTTTGGCAACTACATATTTTAATTCCATATTCATTAATTACAAATAAGTTGGAATATATTGTCAGGTATTATGTGTGCTGATGCAATCGATGACGGCAACGGGTCGATTCTGGTATGACGCAAAGCTGGCTCAAGAAAACTTATTATTAAATCCATCAAAGTTTTACGAAATATTGTCTCAACTATCATTCGTCCTGCATATGCTATCAGTGCTCCACTTTTCATGGCTGCAAATAGAAAACATTCTGCTAATTGTTAACATATTGGGCAATGACAAACCTTCAAACTTTATAAAGGTCTAGACTTCATTAATAAATAATTGCAAACTTTGAAGTTGTAAATGCTCATAATTAACTACTATTTTATTTACAGACTTCCGTCTATACTTATTTGTGGATTGGATTCGAAATTGTACTTTGTTGTCTCATTTATCAAAGCAGGGAAACTATTGGGATTTATTACGATAAAGGATCCAACATAGGATATGTCCTATACATGACCTACTGGAGAAAAGAAACTGTATATACAGGAGAAATCACAACTGCGATGATTCCACCGATAATAGTAGTCAACACAATGTTTTTCCTTGAATTTGTGCTGTACTTTGTTGGACATATGTTTGCAGTTTGTGGCGTACTGGCCATTTATGAAATCATTAACACCTGTAAACCAAGTACAATAGAACGCCATGATCCAAACCAGAAAATGATTAAAACTTTCATCACTGCAAAATCCGCAGTGGAACTTATAAACAACGCTTTAGGGAAAATTTTCTTGTCAGAGTTCAAAATTACTTTCTTTTACGTCGCACGAGTTATATACGATGTACTTAATCCCAACTATCCTGTGGAAAGACGTTTACTATCTGCAATTTTTATTGCCAACGCATTCTCAATGTTTTGGTTGGCTGCCAAATGTTATGCAAATGTACGGTTGGTTTTGATTTTGATGTTGACTTAGACATACATATATAAAAGCTTTGGAATTGATAGTTATGATTTAAATTGAGATTCAAGGGCAATACCGTACAAGTCTATTTTTAATTCATAAAATATGAAAATATTAATATTTTAAAATAATAAAAACCCACAACTAATGACATGATTTTTATCAAGTTATAGCTCTAACATTTATAATAATATATTAAAGCTATACAAGACTTAAAGAGCTTTACAGTTTTAAACATACGTAATGTAATTTACCTTACATAGCTTCAGGGTAATATCTTTTAAACACATAGATATAATGACTGTCGCATATAATGATGATATAAACTCTAGTTGCCCGATAGATTTCGTGATCATATGACGACAATGTTCAACTTGCCTTTATATTAAAATAAAATAACGGAAGTTTAAAAAATATTATTTTAATATATTTAATAACGCTTATTTATATATTTTATAGGCAATAAAGTTTAAAGATCTGTACATTGAAAACGTTTCTGAAGAGATGTTGTACAATAACAGAATTTTGAATGAAAGACGCCAATACGTGGAAAATGTTTCTTGGTATTTAACAACAAATATTTTTGACCTGGGAGTGAGAGGTGGAAATTTCTTTACAGTAACTTTCGGATTTCTAGGAACTGTATGCAATTAAAACAACAAAAATTATTATCACGATACTTTAGAATGCTGATTCTGCTTTAAATATTTTAGGCTGGGAGTATTTTCCTCACCTACATATTAATACTGTTACAATTTAACGTCTCAAGATCCAGATTAAATAATCAAATGTGCTACTGCATCTTTTCGCAAAATGTATCATCAACTAACATTACAAACATCAGTGGAACATACCCAAATAAATAATGTCTCAAGCCAAAAAAATTGGTTTTATTAAAAGCTAGTTAGCTTACATACAACGTAAGTTGAGATTACGTAAATAAAAAATCGTGTTTATTTTGCCAATACAAATACATACGTGTACATACGTGTTGGATACAAATAGTTACTCCATACCAATTATCAGTACCATTTCTTGAATTTTATTTGAATTGAATTGCATTAAATTTCTGTATCTTATAGCGAAACCACAACTGACAAAATGGGATCTATTTCATGTAATATATTCCATTGTAACACGAATTCTATTTTCCCAAGTCAACTTAGTCAACCTTAATTATGCTTATAAATTTCTAAATAGTGAACAACCAACTTGAATAAAAAAATTACCTTATACCTTTACCTCGAATTCACATATTTAAATCTGTAGCAGCATTATTAGCATTATACGTGGTTTCCGGGTTAATTAAGACAAGCAAATAAAACTTTTTTCTTTTCCTGTTATGTTACTTATAAATCTTTTGGTTGATGCATATTAAGGAATTATACAACAGCAGACAGAAATATACTGTCTGGTTATGGTATTTAAAGTACAATAAATTATTATAATTGGAGAGTTTGGAGTTTTCGTTCCTGTTCCTGAGATTCAGCAAATAATTTATTTTACTGAGAATTTAGAATTTCTGTCACAATTGAATTCTCTCCCAAGTAAAAAGGAAGTCTTTTAGTTTTATACACTGAAAAATAGTAATTGAAATGGAGTATATTTAAATGCAATCAATTGGCCGCGTTACAATGGTAACATTGTCTGATGCATTTATTGTACTTTCAACTATAAGATATACTTGAAAAGGCCATTATATTCTCCTACCTTTTATTATTATACATTTTCAGTATTTTAAAGACTGTCTTTTTGCAAAGAAAGTTTTTCTATTAATAATTCCATTCAGGCCAATGACATGAAAGCCCAATTCTTGGCAAATAGTTAGTTTAAATACCGATAATGATTTCTGCGTAGGTTTTAGGGATTGTATATTGTATAGGTTAACATTATTTTTCCACGTGCTAATACTTTTTACAGTTTCCGTTTGATGAACAAAGCTTTCAGTTGCATTCGGTAGTGTCGTGATTCCGTGATCGCCATTCGTGTGAATAATTCTTGGTATACTTTTGATATTACTAAACGTCGGTGTTCTACATTTGTAATGAAATATCCGAGATATTTAGCTATATTTTTCTTATCAGAATTTTTAGGGTCATTTGTCCCACATTAAACTTTGTCATGCATTGTTATTGAATTCATTCGAAACTATTCTCTTCTACTAAATTCTGTAAGTTTTACTTTTAGTGTCACTGCATGTCGCTTCCAATATATTTGGACGTAATATATTTACATTGTAACTGTTGATAGGTATTGGGTGACTATACTCTAATTCATTCATTTCTTTCGTAATACCTTACTGCATAGAATAAAGAAGAATGTAATCAAAAATGTTGACTAAAATGTGTTTGCATTGCAGGTAAATATCCCATTCATTATTATGGTGATGTTCAGTTGGCAGGAAAATGAATCGTTTTCTTAGTACGAGTAAATACTAGAAATATTCGCATTTGCAGGATTGACAGTAGTAAACGCAATAAACACATACTTACTTTTATTTACAGTGTCACTGAATGTAGGACGATAACAATTCTGCAGTTATTTACTTTTTTTCTTGGAAATCCAGATTACCCCTTGTAAACCCAAGAGGGAAAATTTTGGTCTCCGTGTTGTATGTCTACACATAATTTTTAATGCAGTTTTCGTTTTTAATTTTTGGATAATAATGTATCTTAAAACTATTTTCAAGCTATCGAACACTTTCAACGGGCAATTATTTACTACAGTATCACAACAATTGCGTTATCCGACTGTACTAGTTCAACTAATTAATACCTGTTACTACTTACTCTGTATACCATTTCGTTTGGAATTTTCCCTCCTAGACAACAAATATTTCATCAAGACAAACCGATTTCAGCAGGTAAGCCTTCTTATATTCTTTAACCATTATGGGTCTGCCCAAATAGGTATATAATTAAATGGATTTTGAGCTAGTAATGTTTTTGAGCTTAGTTGCTGTGACATCTTTGGGAATATTATGTTACTTAAAATACAATTTATAAAGAATCTTAGCATTTTTAACTAAATAATAAATATAAACCATTTTATATTTTTTCCTAATCTTTGCATTTTGAGAAAAAATCAAATATCATCCCTTAAGGAACTAAATAGCCTATCTCCACTTTTCGTTTTGTGTACGAAATAGCCTAAATCCATTTTTCGTTTTGTGGACGAAATAGCCTATCTCCATTTTTCGTTTTGTGGACGAAATAGCCTATGTCCATTTTTCGTTTTGTGGACGAAATAGCCTATCTCCATTTTTCGTTTTGTGGACGAAATAGCCTATCTACATAGCCTAGACACTCTCTACATACATGGCGCAGCATTTAGGCTACATGGCGTTTAGGCTATTTCGTCCACAAAAAGATAAATGGAGATAGGCTATTTCCTCCACAAAACGAAAAATGGAGAAAGGCTATTTCGTACACAAAACGAAAAGTGGAGATGGCTATTTGGTTCCTTAAGGGACGACATGATCACTAAATAATAATATGCGCACTAAATAAAACACAATTTGAAATAGGCAGTCTTGGAATTAATGTCATCATAATTATACTGAACAGATAATATGTGTCCTACTTCAAACAGTGGCTATGTTGATAAACATTTGTTACGATGCCAGATTACTAGAGGAAAATCTGCTGCTAAATCCATCCAGGTTTTACCAAATGTTTACCCAGTTTTCCAGTTTTCTGCACATTGTGGCATTTATACACTTATCTTGGGCGGCGAAACAAAATACAAGTATTCTAAATATTGCCAATTTTGTGGACAGCGACCAATCAGCTAACAAAAAGGTTACAAATTACTTAATATCACCATAATATTGTGTTATTAATGATTAATCCTTGATATTTTACATAATATTACTAATGACAGGCATAATTTTGCACATGAAATGCTAAAAATGAAATTTGTAAAATTAATATTGAACTATAACTTTTCATTCTTCTGTAAAAGTAAAATGACAGTCTTAATTAATCTTACTGGTATTTTATTGTCATTTTAATGTCAATGGTCTTTAGTACTTCATACCCAGAGGATTAGTACATAGAAAATATAATACTTGTCAAATATATATTTGTATTTACAGCTTTCCGTGTATACATACCTATGGATTGGATATGAAGCCATTTTGTGTGGACTGATTTATCAAAGCAGAAACCACACAGGACTTTACTACGACAAAGAACTCAATACTGACTTTATAAATTATCTTCTGTTTCAAAGGCAATCTGAAGGACGTTATAATCAAGCTGTTACATCTTCTATGATTTTACCAATAATAATTATAAATATAATTGTGCTTTTCGAATTTTTAATGTATTTCGTTGGCCACATATTTGCAATTGTGGGCGTATTTATCATTTATGAAATGATCAATACCTGCAAACAAAATCACATAAATACAAGTCATTTGACGATTGATCCATTCATTCGTGCTAAATCCATGGTGTCGACAGTTAATGAGACTTTTGCAAAAATATTCTTGACTGAGTTTATATTCACTTTCTTTTACGTAGCACAAATCATATACGATGCCCTTAATATTAATTACTCGTTAGAAAGACGGATCATTTGTGCCATTTTCATTACTGACTTATTCGCAACATTTTGGTGGGCTGCCAGTTGTGACAAAAATGTATGCTTTTATTTTTATTTTAGATTTAAATACTTTTTAATATGGTCTTCAAAAAGAAGTAACACGTAAAGTTGGTTGTAAACTTAAATAAATATTGCAAAACAATACAAAACTAAATTTTGAAGACCATGAACACTAATAATAAAATAATAATCATATATAAAGATGACTGAAATAATAAATATGAAGTTAAATCCTCCTAATTAATTTTTGCAGATGAGAATGTATAAAAGTTTATATATTGAAGAAGTATCAGCGGAAATTATTGACATTGGAAGAGTGGCGTATGAAAGGCGACAATACTTGCAAAGCGTTTGCTGGTATGTAATAAATAATTCTTTTGACCTGGGAGTCAGAGCAGGAGATTTCGTCAATATTACATTTGGATTTCTTGGAGTGGTAATCACCATTTAAAGATAATAACATTATATATAGTTTTGCACAATATTCTGTGTAGTCCGTATAATTGAAGTGCTCCATATTTCAGGTCGTAAGTGTATTGCTGACATATATACTCGTACTTGTCCAATTCAATGTACCAATCTCTAACATAAGTAGTAACAACACATGCAATTGTATCATTTCAGCAGTAAATGCATCAAACTAAAAGGTTAAATGACATGCTGTAATGTCCAGACGTAATCAAATTTAAATTTGTGCAACAATGCACTAAAAATGGTTTTTTCGACAAAATTTTATTACAATATTTATTTTTCGACTGTATTTTTTTGTTTGCACTTATAATACGTAAATTATCATTGCATTAAATTTTATGGCTTAATATGTCATTGTCGATTTTATAAGCTGGTATAATAAATTTTTCATCATTTATTCATTACAATGTTTGTATGCATGTAATTGTTTACATTCTCCGCCTGGTGACATTAGCAAATGTTGCGCATACTATGCGAGCAGTTACTACCGCTTGTTTAACTTTTCCTGAACATGAAATTGCACAACAATTACACTTCGCATATTTATGCAAAACTGATTGACCGTTTAAAATGCCTGCTACAAGGCCCTGAACTTAGTAACATTTGAGTTTGACATTAAATACTTATGTGTCGCATAAGTGCAGTTGCCAAACTTGTGTTTTATTGCCAACTACATGTCAGGTGAATATTCTAGTAGTAAGTTGGAAAAGGAAACTACAAACTCCAATTTAATCAACTCAGAAATTACTTCTGAAAAAGAAAAAGTTCCCGACGAGTGACTCTAATAGGCAAGTAAAACCTTTTACTGTATAATTTATTCAGAGCTAATCCTACGTTTAAGTATCAAGGCCCCAAGACAATTCTGACACAAAGTCGGATAGTATATCATTATTTCAAATGGCACATTAATCATTTATTATTTGTATGGTTTTATACAGTATTCACTTATGCATTTACTTCTGGGACGAATGTTAGTCATGCACAACAGATAACCATTTAAAATTAGGGAAACCAAGCCAAAAAAATCAATGTTGACTAAGAACATCATTGTCAGTTTGCATTCTTGCTGTTGTGGCTACACATAGTCGGAATAGAATGATGATAAGAGATTTGTGCATAACAAAAGTGCTTTGTTTTATTTAGCTCGTCTACACTAATTATAAGATTATTTTTGAACCATTACTTAACCATAAGTGAGGCACACTTATAACTCACGTTATAAGTTCAAATAAATAAATAAAACAATTGGCAGGCTAAACTGGATTAACAATTTAGTTATTCATTTTGTATTATACAAATTAATTTGTGGAGTAGATATTAGGTTATTTTTTAAATAACGAATTCTTCGTAGATTATAGGAAGAGATTTACTCAAATTACTTGAAAAATTACCTTATGACTTATGTGTCTATACATAGTGTCTAGCCTACTCGGGTATTTTAAGATATGCTTTCCTTAGATCTGCGATATGTATACCTGACGTGTTTTTGGTGAAGGGCAACAATAAGAGTATATTAGAGAATTACTGACACCATCAAGTTATCACTCTAAATCCAATTTTGTATTTTTACTTTGTTAGCTTTATTACGATTAATTATGATACATTTTCCAATCAGATTAGAATAAAGATTAGAAATATTTTAGCTTAAATATTTTGATAAGTATCGAAATGGCATTTGAAAATATTTTCAAAAAATATAATTCCAACAATCCACTATTCATATCAACATTTCCACAATTACATTACCCATCCGTGCTTCTTCAATTAATCAATGCTTCCTATTACTTATTATGCATTCCTTTTCGATTAGAATTTTCTAAAAAAGATAATACGTATTGTCTCAAAAGAAATCATTTACAACAAGTAAGCAAAAATTCCATCAAGTAATTATAGATTTTATTTTTCATTATCTGCTTAAAAACGAATTCAAAATTGTTTTGTAATGTTATGTTTTAGGCTCTATGTTTTCTGATGGTAGCAGGGGCTGCATTGGCCAATGTATGGTATGATGCAAGACTATTTGAAGAAAATCTTTTAACCAATCCGTCGAGATTTTATAAAATATTATCGCAATACTCATTTTTACTTCACTTAATATCATTTTCTTACCTGACCTGGTTGCAACAAGAAAAAGTTTTGATGGTTGTGAATCTTTTTTATAGTGACAGAACCGAAAATTTTAAAAAGGTTATTTTTATATTACATTACATATTATATTTATATTACATTACATATTATATTTTATTTTTTATATAAAATTTAAGGAAGCTTATTCATGAGTATTATTCAAGAGTAAAAATACTTTGATTTTTTTTACTTTTTTGTGTTTTAATTGCAGGTTTCTGTTTGGACGTATGTTTGGGTAGCATTTGAAGTTATACTATCCTTAATGCTTTGTCAAAGTAGAAAAAATGTTGGATTTTACTATAATAAGGAAGCTAATACTGGAATGGTGCAGTATGCGCTATATCAAAGCAAAGTTGAAGGACCATACAAAGGAGAAATTACGACATCTATGATTTTCCCAATCATAATGGTCAACTTCTTACTTTACATTGAATATTTATTCTATTTTGTTGGACACATGTTTTCTGTTTGTGGAATACTTGCCATTTACGAGATTATTAATACCTGCAAGTCACATGACATCAATTCAGTAGAAAAAGCAAACCAACCTAGAATACATAATAATTTTATGAGAGCTAAATCAACGATAACAAGAGTTAATGCCACTTTTGGGATAATTTTCTTGACGCAGTTCATAGTTGCATTTCTTTACGTGCCGCAAATAGTGTACAACGTGTTAAATATCAACTTTTCGACTGAAAGACGTCTTATTGGAGCAGTTTTTATTGCAAGTGTGTTTGCAACGTTTTTGTGGGCTGCTCAATGTCATCGAAATGTAATATTTTCCAGCCTAATAATATACAGGGTGATGCAGAATAGACGGTAGATCTTATTGCATGAAATAGTACTCAGTTCCATTACCGTACATTCTGCGCCACTCTGTATAAGGAATTATCAAAATAATTAAAATGGAGCCAAAGAAGCATATTTTAATTTTATTACTTATTTTTAACTAATTTTTACTCCTACATCCTACCCCAAATAAAATGGGAATGATATCGTTATCTCGTCAATAAAAGTAATAATTCCCTCATATTATCGTCCCCTAACCATTAAGCATTAAAAAGTCAAAGCTCTAGCGGAAATGTGTATACCTATTGTAAAGTAGTTTTATTCAACTTCTGATAATCCTTTAATAGTATCGAATTTTATTAAATTACTTGAAAGAATGTGAATTTATCAATATATCCATTTATATAGATCAGGATGTATACAGATTTCTATATCGAAGATATTTCCGTGGAGGTAATAGGCATTGAAAGGGTTAGCAACGAAACACGTCAATATCTACACAATGTGGCTTGGTATTTGTTGACCAATTCGTTTCACTTGGGTGTCCGAGCTGGAGATTTCTTTACTGTGACCTATGGATTTCTCGGAGTGGTAAGATTGACAATTTAAATGATCTTATCTTATGTCTTATCTTATGTCTTCGTATATGATTAATCTTTCCAAAAAAGTTGAAATAATCATAAAAATTTCTTTTTAGGCAATGAGCGTTTTACTGACATATATGCTAGTCCTTTTACAGTTCAACGTATCAGTACCTACCACTAAGAACATTTGCACCTGCGTAATTTTCCCATACAATGTTACAAATTTAGAAAGTTTCTAATGAAAATTAATGGAATGTCGATGTTTAAATTGATACAAATTGCATTGCACTTTATTGGAATCACACAAATAATAAATGAAATTTCATAAATTTGTTTAAAGGTTTTTGAAAATCTGATAGTAAAACCATTTTTAATACAAAGCGTAACTAGCGGAGGATGATAACAGCTAGATTTTTGGGTTTCAAAAGCAATAAAAAGAAAAATGTTTGCTGTTTTAATGACTAAGGTGACATAATAATCCAAATGAGTCCAATTCACCTACATTTAATGAACGCTTGATGAACATCGATGCATTGTTTAGTTTAAATGGAACCAGAGGATACAAAGACAGAAAAATATGCTCCGCCCATAAATGAGCATTAACTGAATCTTTAATTTGTACACATATATAGATTAGTATACAATTGTATGCCCATAACATTTTTCAAAATGCTTGAAGCAATTGAATTATGCCAGTGCTGACTGAAAATAAGAACGAGATTATTTTTTTTCGTTTGACATATTGGAAATTACCAATAAATATTTTTTGTGTTTGTTGAGCAGCATGTATCCTCCTCTGGTACTTAAATGTGTGGCTGTTGTAATTATATTTTGGGTCCCAAGATTTAATATAACGATATGAATTGTGATATACTTTAGCGAAACACCATAGAGACATAGTCCACGAAGGAATTAAGGTTACAACGACAATCATGAATCCAATTAAATAGATACTTTGAATTTGTTCATGCTTTCGAATTATTAAATAGCAACAAACATAAACACTTCGCTTTAGAAGAAATTGCAATATTACCAGGGCTGTTGACATTATCTCGTTAAGTATTTTGGTGAAAATGTTTAAAATTTTGAAATATTTGAAAGCATTGCTTTCTAAGCGAAGTTCATTGGTTGTTGAATATGATTTCCGGCCATACCTGTAGAAAAACATATAAATCAATGTATTTGGAAGCGTATTAAGAAATAATATTATACAATCACAATATTTTTGATATTACCTGATTTCACGAATAATTAAATTATATTTAGCTGTATATGTTGCCAGTACGACAACTATAAATATTAGCAGAGTAATCCCAGCGTTAATCACCCACGAATAAATCAAGGAGTGGATAAAAACAATTATGTGGTATTTAAAATCCTTTGTTAATGGGAGTAATGACGTAAAAAATATTGGCCGCTCAGGTTTCAATAATGGCACCATGGAGAATGATATCGGGAACATTGTTGCAAAATAAATCCATGTTATTCTTATTACTGCGTGATGGAGTGGTGTCAGTTCATATTTTCTCTTGTTTACAACAAATTGATCTATACAAATCAATTAAGTCAATACCTTAAAATTCTATGCAAAATTACGTTGTTCTCCTCCTTAAAATGTGTTTAATAATATGAATCATTAGTATCTTACCTATGAACGCCGTATTAACAATAAGCATTTCATTAACCAGGAATTGAATGGCATCTCGTTTTATAATTATAATATAAGTAATTACTAACATAGTGCATGAACAGATTAGAAAATTCATACACAAATACATTGATAATGAATTCGAATTTTTGCGAGTTTCTGCAAAAACTCTCATCACCATAAAAATAAAATATAAGTGAACTAACAAAAATATTAAAAATGATTTTGCTGTTGCTAATTTGCCAGATGATTTCATGAGTCTTCCATCTTGGCACAAAGTGAATGGTACACTACCCCAAAAGTGTCCCTGCTGCACAGATTTTCTCAATAGTACTTTATAAATTGAAAGAAATATTTCTGAATTTAATGGAACGGGACTAATGTACTTATTTAAAGATTGGAAAAACATTTTTGTGAATTGCAAAATTTTCAATTAGAAATTGCTATTAATGAGTAATGAACGAAGTGAATTGTAAATATTTATAATATTAATGCCATTATTTTATCTTTAAGTCTGCTATATGTTTCAAAATAAATATTGAACTGCGAAAACATATAATAAAATTTAGTTAATTTAGTGGAAATTAGTTCAATCAATAACAAAGAACGATAACTAAAGAACTACCGACGGAGGAAAGAGTATACTAACGCGAAGTTTGTCTTATAAGGACATTTTCTATGTGAGAGTAACATGTAATAGGTTGGGAAAACTTAAGCTATTATTACCATAAATATAGCATATTAGTGATTTGTATGCAATTTTGTGAATTGAACAACTAAAAAATTAAAGTGAATGTAATGTTTCTAGTTTGAAAGCACAGTAAGAAAACAGCAAGACAATTAGTTCCTTTCAAACATATTACATCCTTTTTACAGGGTTCCTTATATTGTGTTATACTTTGTACAATAAGTAATTGAGATTAATTAAGATATAATATTAATAGTTGTGTTAATTTGACGATGTAAAGACCACTGGTCACATCATCGAGAAATGAATAAATAATAATAATAATAATAATAAGTAATTGAGATAAATAAGCTTATAAAACCTTCAAGGCTTGATTCGCTAGTGTGCGCTTTTTTTCGGTTTATTATGCCAATCTGCGGATTTTAAATGTGGAGTTTAGAAATTTATCAATTCAGTTACAAGTGATGCGTAAAGTCATATAAGGAAAAATCTATGACTTCGAATACCTAAAATAGGAATGATGTTTTACAGAACACAATTTTAGTAAACTGTTATTATCATATTCAGATAACTCTTCCGGTTCATTTTCAATCCTATTAATTGGTCTTTTGTTCTTTGCTGGCGAAGCAGTATGCTGCGAAGGAATCGTGATTGAAAATCAATAGACCACCCACCAAGCTAATTGGGTGGCCTATTCTTCTCCAGTCATGATTCCTTCAGAGCTCACTGCTTCGCCAGCCAAGAACAAAAGATAAATTAAAGAGATTAAAAATGAGCTGGAAAAGTTAGCTGAATAGTGTAATAACTCTTGATCTAAGGCAATTGCTATTCAAATTATTTTTAGAAAAATAAGCTTGCCATCTCTATCATTGCACTACTTGAATTTTTTTCCAACTTTCTCACATGCAAAGGGAGTTATTTCCATCCTCAAATGCTTTTGCTATTTCCACTCTCAACTCGTCAAGTGTTTTTGGTTTGGATCTGTTTTTATCGTTTCTATAGACTGACTCTGGACGTCTGGAGGAGTTAAATCAGGGCTTTCGAGGAGACTAAGCGAAAAGTCGGGCACGTCCAATCCAGGTTTCTTTAAAGTTTTCATGCAGAACAATAAGACCGTAATGATCTCCACTGTAAAATGGTGGACCTAACCTTTCGCTTGGCCTCCTCGAAGCCCTGATTTAACTCCTCCAGACTTTTTCCTGTGGGGAATGATACGAAAGTCAGTCTATAGAAGCAATGAAAACAGATCCAAAACAAAAACACTGTTTGTTCTATTAAGCGTTGGAAAATGATTTAAGTTGTGCAAGGATAGAGATGGAAAAAATATTTTTTAAATAATTTGAATAGCAATTGCCTTAAGAGTTAACCGTTTACTAAAATTGAAGTTGTAGTAACTTACAAAAGTTAATAAAGATCCAGTGTCATTTCCCTATGGTTTCCCATGTATAAATTTAATTTTTGTTCATCATTATTTTTTGACTATTAATTACTTTCAAATAATTATGTGTCATACACCAATCTTTAAGTTAGTTCAGCCTCTTTCCAATGGTAGTACTCCCATATCTCTATGTGTTCTAGTTTTTGAGTTATTAGCCGACAAACGTGTATTGGAACTTACTGGTATACCTGTACATAGTACACATATAGACCGAGTAGGAAATTTAAAAAAAAATACGATTTGGGTGCTTTTGCCGGGGTTTTTGATATTTCTGACCTTATGTCCAAAAAAGATGTTTGATAGAAAAGTATTTGGAAAAATCGTGTATTCTGTTTTGGTTTTTAAAACAACAATAAATAGGCATCAATTTCTTATTTTATAACTTCTTTAACAATAATAATATTATGAAACCCTAAAGAATACGCTTAAAACGAACGAAAGGCTTTATCTGCTGTTTTATTAGTTTCCGTTGAAACTGGAAAACATAACATTAGCTCCAATTCTATAGATATTTGTCTCAAAGTAATTGTATACCTTTCGCCAATGTTATTTTCTCATAACGTGTTTAGAAAGCAACGACAATTTGGTTTGGTTGTTCTTGGAAAATTAAATTAAACGCCAAAATGGCCATAAAATTGTATACAGAATGGCAATGATTGTATCAAATAAAAATCCAATAGTAGAGTCGACAGTAATTGCAAATTCCCAGTGCAAAATAAATTGCAGATTTTAGGTAAATACTTTCAAGAAGATAGCGTTAAGAAAAAATGAATTTTGTTTGTGACTCTAGTTACTAACGACACGTTTAGACGTATCTCCTAGAATTATTGTGTTGTTTGTTTTGCAATTATGCGACGGCTCAGTACAGAAATGCATCAGTATATACTATTGAGAGCATGTCAGTGCTCTGCTCAATGTGATGTATTAAATACTAATTTAAAAATTATTGTAATAACAGCGCTATGAAGTTCTATGTTTGGTAATTTTTGAAAGTGTTCAGATATCATCGGATAATTATTGTAGTTCGTGTTTTTGCTAGCTCAAGGGGTATTGCATTGATTGGTAATTTATATTTCTAGCGTCACTTATTATTAGCCAAACCTTATAAAATACAGGTAACCTTAACCAGGGTATAATACTTAATAATAGTTGGGTTTTTTGCTAACAAAACGCACGTTTATGGCGAAAAGTCGTTTTGTTGCAATTTTGTCATGGCATTCGCTAATTATTTCCCAATTTCTTCTATTTGTGTTTAGTTATTTACCTGTAAACGACAGTTGACATTTTAAAATATATTATAAAACCCAAAATATTGGGCTCCAAAGCCAAATCAGATGCCTAATGTAATTTGTCTATACAGAAATGAAAAATGCCTAATTCTAAATTTTGACTAATTTCGACTCTGCATTTTTGTATCAGATGTTGCAATTGACAGTACATATACAGTACAGAAGACAGTTACGTTTTTACCTTAAAAATGGATAAACTAACTACCCAGTGAATGGTTTATTTTAGAGCTATTTTTATAACTGATTTAAAATTTATTGAATGATTGATTTGATTTCCCGAAATGGGAATACTTTTCGATGGAGAAAACATGCAATTCGGACATTTTTTCTAATTTTCATCTCATGATTGTCCGGCTTGCTCTGGCTTCTGGCCCGCTTTGGGTACATCGATACTTATGTGCTAGAATTGTATATTATGCATATCAATGTTCTTATGTATGTCAGGCACAAAAACGTTTGACTACGTGGTTGCAGTAGAGACATTATTATCCTATGAGCAGTACCGTATTTACAATTCGATAGTGAATATTCGCCTACATAAATTTTGATTTATTTTGTCTAAAATGAGCCTAAAATAGCCTAAAAATCACATGAAGCGCGAAATATTTTGGTAGTTTGAGAAAATAAGACTGAAAAGACTGAAAAACAAATAGTGCTAACAGTAATATTAAGTAAAGAAGCTACAGCGGCAACATGTACCATAATAGTGTTGGGCTACGAGGTTTGGTGACTCTGCCAGTCAAATTATATCTACTTTACGATTCACCAATATAAAATTTGTGGTTTAAAACTATGTGTGTATTTGTTAGGGGAAAAGCACGGCTAGTGCTAATAACGGTAAGTGTAGCACTAACAGCTCAAGCCGCAAGAGCCTATTTGTAGTTACTTCCGGACAACTTTACCACGTGTACAGTTTCAGGAATACACTTTTTGAGTGGGTCACTGAACAACTATTTGGTAAAGCCGATTATCAAGTATACAGATTAAAATAGGTAGTCATATTGTCACTAAGGTAGGCAAATTAATGCTAATAACGAATATAGGACTAAGATAGCTTTTCCGAATTCCAGACCAATCATTGCACAACCTGGGGCGCTGCGCTCTTAGAATTTGAACAAGATTCGAACGCCCAGCCAGGCGTTTCCCCAATAAAAACCGTCTTGTACGCCGATTAAACTGGGAGACAATATTGTCCGAACATTAGATAGTTCTACACTCTACACATAAAAGCATACAATCATACAATACTTGGGCGCCATTGTCAAAAGTCAGTACAGAACAAGTTTATGTACGTTAGCACTCTTAGCACTGTCTTGGTAGACGCAATTGGACAACTCTCCATTCCAGTTTGGCTTCGTGGAATGACTCACCATTTTTTCCAATTATGAAATTTACTACTAATTGAAATTCTGGTTCAATCCATTCAGTACAACTAAGAACTAAAAGTTGTTTTAGGTGGCACATTTTCTTAAGGTTTATTGATTTTCGCCTCCGAAATTGATAACAAAGTTAATCAAAATCTTTTATGCAATAAGAAAATATTGACATTATTAAAGAAAAACGATTAACATTATTATGACCTTCGAAAATACTCAACTTGACTTGACAAGCGTTCATCAACCAACCGTAAAAAAGCTCTTTGTTAGTATAAAACTTTTCTTGGATATACGCAACAAAATATTTTGTAATAAACTATGAGAGAAAGAATTGTATAAAAGCATTAATATGTTATGAACGTTAGTGTGAGTTATATTACAATAATTTTATTATACATATTGAAATAATGGCTGGATAAAATTGAATTCTAAAATAAATTTATTTTCTGTCGTCTATTTACCACACAAATAAGAATACTGTTAAAATTTGGCGTAGAAGAAAATCAAGTAGAAACATCTGAACTGAATTGTTACTTCCCCATGAAGAATGTCATACGACCGCATTTTTAAAATTGATTTCACAAATCAAGTATCAAAATCACAGGAACCGTATTTTCCCACCGTACTAGATCATTTGACGCAAATATCTTACTATTTACTCTGTGTTCCATATCGGTTAGATTTTTCTACAGTGCAAAACAAATTTTGCTTGAAATGGAATCGATTGCAGCAGGTATATAGGATTCAAAGATATTTTTAATATAGTTGTGGTCCATTTTATTTTGTTGCTTTGTGACTAATAAACATTTATTAAAAACTGATTACAGTTGCTATGTGGTCTGCTACATTTGTCAGTATTCCTGATCAACATTTGGGACTATGTACGATTGTTTAACGAAAATGTGCTTAAAAGTCCGTCAAGATTTTACCTTCTGTTACAACTGTTCGCTTTCTTTTTTCAAATTACAACATTTTCCTACGTAATTTGGTTCCAAAAAGAAAGTATAATAATCATTGTCAATCTATTTGAGAAGAAAAGGCCAAAGAACACTTTCAAGGTTATTAAAATATTTATCAACTAAAAGGCAATTTTAATTGATATAAGTGGGACGGTCATTAATTACTCTAACATTATCAACATTAATATCTAAGCAACATGTGATTATTTTATTCATTTGTAACTTTCAGTGTTCAGTATGCAGTTTTATATGGATCGGTCTGGAAGTAATTCTCTGGTTCCTGTTTTGTCAAAACAGAATATCCTCAGGATTTTACTATGACGAAAAAATGAACACCAATTTTATTAAAACTTTTATCTACGGTAGCAATTCTGTATCTTCACACATGGAAACTAATTTTTCTCCACATTTAGTCACAATTATAGTTTTCAATATTGTTTATTTTACAATACATTTATTTTATTACGTTTCACATATGTTTGCAGTTTGTGGAGTATTAGCTATATATGAAACTATCAATATTTACAAATCACCATTTATAGACAATTTCATTCGGGCTAAGTACATTGTGTCATGTATAAATGGCACATTTGGAATGCTCTTCTTGGGGGAATTTCTTTCGTCATTCTTTTACGGGGCACGAATTGTACACGAAATATTGAATATCAATTACACAGTTCAACTACGCTTCATTCGCTTTCTACAAGCGGTCGATTTGTCATCAACGTTATGGCTAGCAGCTAAATGTGAAGGAAATGTAAGATTATTTTGTTACTACACCAAAGTTGTAAAAAATGATAATATTATTTACAATTGAAATTGTAAAAAATATCAAATATTCAAAATGAATTATAATTTTGGCACTTAAAAAACCAGGAAGATTAATATGCCTGGTAATCCACCTCACCGTAAGATAAGAGCATTATTTCTGGCTCTCAGTAACTAATAATGTACAAAAAATCACAGCAATTCTGAAATTTATTCACTTTTCTAACCTTTGGAATAATTATACAACAATTTCAAAAAAATGAATATATTTTACAGATGCGTAAAAATGTGGAGTTGTATGCTACGAAAGTTTCTAAAGAATTGATTGCTGCTGAAAATGTATCTTTTGAAAGACGACGATATTTGCTAAGTATATCTTCATACTAGCAGACAAGTTTTTCTGAATTTGGCGTCAGAGCTGGGGACTTCGTGACGGTGAATTTTGGATTTCTTGGGGTGGTAGAGGCAACAATTCTATCAATAATTTATAACTGCACGGAGGATTTTAAAAAATTGAAAAAAATCGATATTTTATATTTGTAGACCATGAGTGTGCTCCTGACATACTTTCTCGTGATTTTGCAATTTAATGGACAATTGCCTCAAAATAACTACAGTCACGTTTATTCCAACTGTTCTTTGTCTCAATGTAGCACATAAATCTACTATAATGCTGTAAACTACAATGGCATTTAAATTTAAAATAAAAGATTATTGGAGCAGTACTCAGAAAAGGCTCCAATAATGCAATCAACTATGAAACTGGCTTACCTTCAGTGCCGTTGAAGCATTTTTCTTGATTCGAAGTTTCTTAAAGGCCATTCAATTAAAGCATCAAGCTGCGAAGTTAATTTCATTTCAAACAAATTCATTAGTAGCCCATTTATTTTCAAACAATTTCGAAGTTTTAACAAATATTTTTGAATTTTCTAACGTACCGTTAAAACACTACATTTAATCTGGTGTATCCCACTGTATCCCATTTTTATTTTTATGCATTCCATTTCGATTAAAATTTAAAAAAAAATAAAACACTCAATGCCAAAAAAATCGGTTACAACAAGTAAGCATCTTTCAATATTCAAATATGAAATAATATATTATTATACAATAACCCTATAAACATTTTATTTTTCATTATCTGCTTAAAAACTAATTAAAAATCTTTTGCAAAATTTTGTGTTCTCTGATGGCAGCAGGAGCTGCAATGGTCAATGTTTGATGCATGATTATTTGAAGAAAATCTTTTAACAAATCCTTATCTCTACAATGAAATAATTAAATCCCAATATAATATGATTTTATCAAATAAAAACGCCATAATGGAATCTGCAGTAATTGTAATTGCACTGTGCCGAATTAATTGCCGGGATTTAGATACTTGAAGAATCAACGTTAAGAAAAAATGTAAATTTTGTTTGCGACTTTAATTATCAACAACACTTTTAGATTGTATCTTGTAGAATTATTGGGTCCCTTTAGCTAGTTTTTTCAATAAAATCCGACGGCTCAGAACAGAAATGTACATATTGGTGCACAATTTGTGCTATTAAATAATTTGAGAACTTATCAGACAGTCTAGTTGTTAATTATTTAAGCTACTCACTCTACTCAGATAACATTAAAACAAAAAATTTGGTTATTGTCGAGAGCACTAAGACAAGGTTTGTCGTGTAAGGATATTTTCTATATGAAAGTAACATGTAATTTACGCTGGAGAAAATTTAAACTGTTATTAGCACAAAGATAGCATCAGTGAATAGTTAGTTGTATGCAATTTTGTGAAACGAAGCAATTTAAATGTAATGTTTTCAGTGTAAAGGGAGAGACTATGATTATGGCAAAGCCACAGAATATGGGAATGGGAAAAGTTAGGTTTTGTAAGCAGGACGAAGATATAAGTTAAAGGAATGCTCACTTTTATTGGATTCTGATATAATTAATGTCAGTTGAGATTTTGAATCAAATACTTATAACTTAGGTTTAAAATTTGATTTCCTTTATCTCAATTATTAAGTACTAAATGATAAAAGTACTCCATAATACAATTTTGGTGGTACTAGGCATTGACATCCAAAAATAGTGTTAATGAAATTAAATTAGCAACGAACCACGCCAATATCTACACATTGTGGCTGGTATTTGTTGACCAATTCGTTTCACTTGGGTGTCCGAGCCAGAGATTTCTTTACTGTGACCTATAGATTTTTTCGAGTATCGAGTTAGATATTACAGGAATTTCTAGTACGTATAGAACCCTAGTTACGGTGTTTGGGCTAGTCAAAATATAAACATGTGTTTACAATAAACAGAAAGACATAAAATGCTCAAATAAATAAATCTCAACTGATTCATGGATTATAACACAACTGTATGCCCATAACAATCAAAATGCTTGAAGTAGTTGAATTATGCCAGTGCTCACAGAGTATAAGAATGACATTATTTTTTTTCGTTTGACATATTGGAAACTACCAATAAATATTTTTTGTGTTTGTTGAGCAGCATGTATCCTCCTTTTGTATGGAAATGTGTGGCTGTTATAATTGTATTTTGGGTCCCATGATTTAATACAACGATGCGAATTATGATAGATTTTAGCTAAACACCATAGCATCATAGTCCACAGAGGAATTAGAGTTACAAAGATAATCATGAGTCCAATTAAGTAGAAACGTTGAAGTTGTTCATGCTTTCGAATTATTAAATAGGAGCAAACATATATTGTTCTCTTTATAAGAAATTGCAATATAACTAGCGCTGTCGAACTGATTTTGTTGATTATTTGTGTAAACATTTTTAAAATTTTGAAGTATTTAAAAGGATTGTTTTCCGAGCGAAGTTCATTTGTTGTTGAATATGATTTCCGGCCATACCTGTAGAAAATAATTAATGCACTTTTAGACGAAATAATATTATTTAATCACATTATATTTGGCATTACCTGATTTCACGAGTAATTAAATTATATTGAGCTATATATGTTGCCACTACGGCAGTAACAAATATTAGCAGAGTAATCGCAGCGTTAACCATCCATGAATAAATCAAGAAGTGGACAAATACAATGATATAGTATTTAAAGTCTTCTGTAGCTGGAAGTAGTGACGTAACATACATTGGCCTCTGAGGTGACAATAATGGCAGCATGGAGAAATATATAGGGAACGTTGTTACAAAATAAATCCATAATATTCTTATTAATGTGTTATGGAAAGGTGTCATTTCATATCTTCTTTTATTCACAACAAATTGATCTAATATACAAATCAATTATTTCAATACATAAAACTGTTATTCAAAGTTACGTTTAAATTACTTTTAAATATGTATTATAATATGAATCACTAATTCCTTACCTATGAACGCCTTATTGACTTTAAGCATTTCATTAACCAGAACTTGAATGGCATCACGTTTCATAAGAATAGTATACATGGTTAGCAACATATTGCATGCACTGATTAAATTGCCCATCCCCATGTATATTGATAATGATTTCGAATTTTTTCGAGTTTCGTAATAAAATCTAACCGCAAAAAAAATAGAATACAAATGAATAACCAAAGAGAATAGAAATAATTTTGCTGTTGCTAATTTTCCAGATGATTTCTTGAGCCGACCATCTTTGCACAAAATGAATGGCACACTACCCAAAAAGTATCCCTGTTGCACAGATTTTCTCAACAGCACTTTATAAATTGAAACAAATATTTCTGAATTGAATGGACCGAGATTAATATTTAAACATTGGAAAAACATTTTTGTGAATTTAAAAACAAATACTATTAAGGCAACAATATTCTTTAAAAATGAATTGTGAACTTTGAACACAGTTGAAAAAGTAATAATTTTGTAGATTTCAATCAATAGCGGGAAACCATAACTACTAACTTACAGAAGAAAGAAAGAGTACTGTAATAAGATTTGTAATGTAAGGACATTTTCTACGTCGGAGTAATCTGTAATAGGTTTGGAAAAACTGAAACTATTATTTGGCACAAAGATAGTATCATTAAATTGTATGCAATTTGGGTAAAACGAAGAACTATAAAATTGAAGCACAGGTAATGTTTTTAGTTAAAAACCTCTCGTTCTTTTTAAGTGTATTCCATTGCCTTTTCAGGGTTTCATATATTTTATGCTATCTGGATATGGACTTTATACAATGAGAAATTGAGGTGTATATCTCTTAAAATATGAATAAATTAGATAATAAAATTGGGGAAACCTGTGTAGAATACGCTTTTCCGTTGTTTTCAAAATTTGCGTTAAAGCAGAAAAACATAACATTAGCTGCAATTCTATAGATATTTATCTCAAAATAATTGTATGTCTTTCACTAATGTTATTTTCCCTTAACGCTCCTTTATAAAAAGTATAACAAGTTGGTTTGGCTGTTCTTGAAAAATAAAATTAAACGCCAAAATGGCCATAAAATTGTATAGAATATAGCATTGTTATTTCAAATAAAAGCCTAATAGTAGAGTAGAGTCTGAAGTAAGTGTACAGTGCTAAATCAATTGCAAGAGCTTAGATAAATACTTGTGGCGCTTAAGAATGATTGTGGCGCTTGTGTTGGTTATTTTGCATTATTATCTGACGGCTCAGAACTAAAATCCATCAGTAATATCAATGTATACCACTAAACACATGTCAGTGCTCAATTTGAGCTATTAAATACTAATTTGAGAAATTATTGTAATAACAATGCTATGAAGTTTAGCCTTTCTGACATTCTATTTGGTAATTTTGGAAGCCGTTTAGGTAGTATCGGATAATTATAGTAGCCCGGGCTTACACTAGCTCCCTCAAGGGTTATTGGTAATTTATATTTCTAACGTCACTTAATATTTGCAAAACCTATTAAAAAATACAAGTAAGCTTAACCAGCACATAATTTTGAGATTTTTGCCAAAAAACTCACCTTTTTGGGGAAAAGTCGCTTTTTTGCATTTTTGCTAGTATATCTTATTTGTGTTTAGTTATTTATCTGTAAACGACGCGACGTTATCGATGTAAACGATGATAAAAATCATAATATTGGGATCCAAGACCAAATAACATTCCTCATTTAATTTATCTACGCACAAATATGAAAAATGCTTAATTCTGAATATTGACTAATTCCGACTCAGCATTTTTGTATGAGATGTTGCAATTGACAATACAGATACAGAACAGACAGTTACATTTTTACCTTTTTTTAGATATTGTTCTAATTTCTGTCCCAAGGGGTGTCCTGGCCTCTGGCCGGCCTTAGGCACATCGGTACATATGCATAATAGGATTCCTGAATATGTACCAATGCTCTTATGTTTGACAGGCATCAATAATTTTTGGCAACCTGGTTGCTGTGGAGGCATTAAAATCCTAGTAATAATAGTGAGACTGGAAAACGAATAGTGCTGAGAGTAATATTACGTAAAGAAGCTAAAGCATCGCGACATCTACCATTATATAGTGTTGAACTGTCGACTCAGCCTCAGGGTTGACACATGGTTTTAACCACATTGGTTACACCCGATTTCGTTTTCAACTACGTCAACCGTGTATATATAAGCAGTCAAGATCAAAATGGACGGTTTTGAGAATGTTAACGGCATAATTTTTCATATTGAAATGAAGTACAGTTGCATCCAGTTTTCGTCTGGTTATAACCTGGTTTAAAATTTAATGACAAAAACCAAACTCTGCTCAGCCTGCCATATACCAACAGCTATTAGCTCAATCCGCGAGACCTTATTTGCAGTTACTCATGCTTGTTGTTGAAAAGTTACACGAATAGACCACTGAAAAATTAAACCGATTATCAATAAAGCCGATTACAGTTTAGCTTTCTTGGAATGGAGCACCATTTTTACCAATTATATGCAATTTACTATATACAAATTTAAATTGTGATTCAATCCATTCAATACAACTGAAAATGGTTGTTGTAAGTAGCACATTTTCTTAAGGTTTATTGATTTATGCCTGCCAAATTGATAACAAAGCTAATAAAATTTATTTATGGAATAAAAAAACATTGACATTATTAAAGAGCATTATTATGACCTTCGAAAATGCTCAACTTGACTTGGTAAGTCTTTTCCAACAAAAATGCCTCATCACTCTCTACTTTTAAAAAACTTTCTGTTACTAAAAACTTTCTCGTGGATATACACAGCAAAACTCTTTTGTGAAAAACTGTGAGCTGAAAAGGTATTGGGCAAAAGTATTTAATTGGTTATGAACTTTAACATTATAATTATTGTTTTTATAAATATTGAAATAATTGCTAGAAAAAATTTAATTCGAAAATAAATTTATTGTCTGTCGTTTATTAACGACATAACTAAAGATATTGTGAAAAGTATTTTGTGAAAGAAAATTAAGTAGATACATCTGAGCTGTTACTTCCCCATGAACAATAAGTATGCCACGTGAGCGTATTTTTAAAATTGATTTCATAAATCAAATCTCGAGATCCAGATCACAGCAACAGTATTTTCCCACCGTGCTAGCTCACTTGACACAAATATCTTACTACTTACTCTGTATTCCATATCGGTTTGAATTTTCTACAGTACAAAACACATTTTGCTTGAAATGGAATCGATTGCAGCAGGTATGAGTCAAAATATTTTTTCCACTGTGGTTGTGGTCAATTTTAATTTTGTTGCTTTGTGCTAATTAATCATTTATTAAAAACTCATTATTACAGTTGCAATTTGTATTAAATATTTATTATGCATTCATTACAGTTACTATGTGGCCTACTACACTTGTTTGTATTCCTGATCAACCTTTTTGACGATATACGATTGTTTAGAGAAAATGTACTATAAAGTCCGTCGAAATTTTACCTACTATTACAACTGTTTGCTTTCTTTATCCAAATGACAACATTCTCCTACGTCATTTGGTTCGAAAAAGAGAATTTGTTATTCATTTTAAATTTGTTCGAAAAGAGGAAACTCAAGGACACTTTCAAGGTTGTTAAAATATTTTTTTAAATCTAAATGCCAACTATTATTACCAACATGTGATTATTTTTTCCTTTGAAACTTCCACAGTGTTCAGTCTGCAGTCTTACATGGATCAGTATTGAACTAATTCTCTGGTTCCTGATTTGCCAAAAAAGAATATACACAGGATTTTACTATAAAGAAAAATACAACACTAAAATTGTTAAACTTTTTCTCTATGGTAGCAACTCTGAATCTTCCCACATGGACACCAATCATTATGTACATGTAGTAGCGATTGTATCTGTTAATTTTATGTACTTTCTGGTACATTTGTTTTATTACCTTTCACATATGTTAGCAGTTTGCGGAATTTTAGCTATAGATGAAACTATCAATATTGACAAATCAAACAGATCCAATTTAATCATTGGTATACAACAACCATTTATAGACAATTTCATTCGTGCTAAGCACATTGTGTCGTGTGTAAATGCCACGTTTGGAATGCTATTCTTGGGGGAATTTCTTTCCTCCTTCTTTTACGGGGCGCTAATTATAGAAGAAATATTGAATACAAACTACACAGTTCAACAACGCTTGCTTGGATTTCTATCTGCAGTCGATTTGTCTTCAACGTTATGGCTAGCAGCTAAATGCGAAGGAAATGTAAGTTTATAATTATTAATAAATCAAAGCGATTATAATTTGATAAAATGGAAATGATAAAAAAAATCAAATATTCAAAATTAATTACAATTGTTCCACTTAATAAACAAGCTGTATATCTAAAATAACAACATTTACAAAATGTACTCTTTTTTTTCAACATATTTTTAACCGACCAATGAGCAACTAAAGAAACTGAAGATTATAGGAAACGCAGACGAAATCTTTGTTGATATTAGAAGTGCACTTAGAATTATATACATGGCCTACTTCCAACTTGGAGTATATATTTAATGTTTTCAAATAATTAAAATCACAATTTTGAACAATTTTTATAGATGCGCAAAAATATGGACTTGCATGTGGCAAAAATTTCTTTAGAAATGATTTCTGCTGGAAATGTATCATTTGAAAGACGACAATATTTGCAAACTGTGTCTTCGTACTTGCAAACAAATTATTCCGAATTTGGGGTCAGGGCTGGCGACTTCGTCACAATGACCTTTGGATTCCTTGGAGTGGTACTTGTAACAACTCTATCGATAATGTGTATTACCCTAAACCCTATTCGGAGTTTTCAAGTTCATTTTTAATCCTGCTATTTGCTCTTTTGTTCGTGGCTGGCGAAGAAGTAGGCTGTGAAGGAATCGTTACTGGAGAAGAATAGGCCACCCAATTAGCTTGGTGGGGGGTCTATTGATTTTCAATCACAATTCCTTTGCAGCTCATTGCTTCGCCAGCCAAGCACAAAACATCAATTAATAGGGTTAAAAATGAGTTGGAACACTTCTCTGAATAGAGTAATAACTTGGCAGGTAATAAAATTGAATATAATTGACATTTGTATATTTGTAGGCTGTGAGTGTGTTTCTGACATACTTTTTCGTGATTTTGCAATTTAATGAAATAATACCTCAAAAGAACAACAGCCACATTAATTTCAATTGCTCTTTCTCTCAATGTATTCCATAAAATTACTATATGTAGTTCTTTTAAAAAATCATCGAATTTACAAATTTAAAATAATATATCTTTGGAAAAGTTTTTCTTACTACTATTTTCAACCTATCAAACACTTTCAAAGCGCAAGCATTTAAAACAATATAACATCAATTTCGGCATCCTACTTCAACCTTTTCTTCTCTGCTAACCATTTAATTTGGAATTTTCCCCACTTATATGGTAGACTTGGTAGACAACAAATATTCCATCAGTATAAACCAATTCCAGCAGGTGAGAATAGGTTAGACACCGGAACTTTATTTAAATAAACTTTTTAAGGGCTAATTTTGGATTAACCTTTCACTCATTACTATTACTTAATTAGCAATATTTTGAAGGCTTATGTTATTACAAAGAAACAATCTTGGATTGGGGAAAGTACTACAGGCGGAGAGTTACACAACGCGTCTACAGATTGGAGCCCCCAACCCAATATTTTATTTATCTATACGTTTCGGTATGGTACCAAATTTGTAAAGTTCAACTACGCGATTTCTGAGTTTGAGTAATGACATTCTACAATAACGACGAAGCAATCAGGAATAGGACTATGTAATATATTTGTAGAATTAAATCACGCGTCTTCCGACTTTAACCAACAAAGCAATATTATATCAGCCATACTTACTTTGTTAAATCGAAGCAGTCACGGAGTATAGGTATGGTACAAGCAGTGTACAAAATTTACCACTTTTTAGCCTTAATGTTATAAATGCATTTAATGGTAAATATTTCCGATTGCATTGATTACACAGCGTAGTACAGATATTAGACTTCCTAAAATATATAGGTTTTAAAACTTTATTTTCTATGAAACAATTCTTAGTCCCTTAATTAATTATCAAATTAATATTCCCAAAACCCAGATTATATTTGGTATCGGCAAATTAAAATTAATTTGAAGGCAATTATATTGCAATTAATTTCTCAATCGGAAAATAAGGGCTATTAATGCTCACATTGGTTGAATCTAACTCTGATTGGTGAAAACTTAGTAACAACAAATAGTAACAACAATCATCAGCTATGTTATTTCATACTTTTGCACCGAATTTTATTCAAAATGTAAAGACTAAATTTAAGCGAAACAATTTTTACCATTTTTTAACGCACTAGATCTGTAAAACTCGACGCAATTTCTAGGTTTCACCTTTCACTCGTTATTTAATCCCACACAGTCAAACGCATTATGTTTTGTTAAGTGCGACAAAAACGCTAAATTTTGAACAAGCACGTATCCAGGAATTTGACCTAGGGGGGGCCCACCAAATTATATTGATAAATTCAAGTCATATTCTCGCGAAGCGCGAAAATTTTTAGGATTTTTCACATTTTTTGACAAAAAATTGACTTTTTCTGGATACTTAGGGGGGCCCCGAACTCTGGATACATGCTTGATGTTAAAGCTCTAAAGTGGATGATACTTCGGTATATCAAAGTAAAAAATGTAGACCGCATGCAGTTGTCAATGTTTTATACTGGAGAATACATGGAGACAATCAAATGATTTGGTTTCCTTCTTCTAACAATGATTACTTTTTCGTAAAAAGTGATCTACTACAATCATCACTTAGTCGCGGATACTAAAACCTTCGACATCAGTCTGGACATCAAATTTATTTTTAATTTTCTAATATTCTAATAAAAATAAAAACTTTGTTTTACTGTATCAAACTGAGATAGGTAAAAGAGACAGCAAAATAGCCAAATTAAGTTTTCTAGCTTTTAAATGTACATGGCCAAATGGATGTGTACGAGCTGAAAACAGTGCATGGTACGCCTTTCCAAGGTTTCGACGCAGATTGAATCAAACATGTTATTAAAATAAGTATTAAGGATTTCATTTATTAAACATGCAAATACATAGACAACCACATTTTGTGTATTATTAGTATTCCTTTATATATTCATTTTTGGTTAGGAAGTGAGCCTGTAGATCCTACAGGCTCTTCGTTCGCCAGTAAATTATATATAATTAAAAGTGTGTAATCCCACGAATTTACAATGTTACAAATATTTACAATGTTAGTTAGTATATAACTTTTTGTTTGAAGTTTCCAGACTAGGAAATTTGGATCCCAATTTCCACAGCGTCGGAGTTGTAAGGGCGGAGCTAGGTTACACTAAAACCGGCTGTAAACATTAAAAGTGGAAATCCTTTTGCTGAGAAAAATGTAGTTTAAATAGTAACCTATATTTACAATGTAGCACTTTATTTAATGACAAAGAAAAAGTTAGTAAGATGTGGTTATTTTTTTAAATGTTCAGTTATGAGTCTATGAGTTAGCCGTGTCGTCAAATAAGTTCACTTCTAGTACAATCTAAAATATCATAAAATAAAAAAGCCTGATTTCACTTTAAATTATTTTCAACTGTATCTCAAAATGATTTCTAGTTGGATGCTTCTGGCTCTAAAATGGAATTGTAAAATATTTAGTTTTTTTGGGCTCATTCCTTTTGAATGGGACGAGACCAGACATCTTCTAAACTTCTGCCATCAAAATGGGAAAAACAAATTCTTCGTTGTGATAGCAGTAGCGCAATTTTTAATGCTGATTTATCTCACTTCTTTTCTGATATATAATTTCAGCCATTTAAAAATGATCAATAAGATTATGATCATCATAGAAATATTTTTTTCTATAATCACTAATTGTGCTAATGTTTCATTATTGCGTTTTGGAGTACAAGATTATATTTTGTTTGTAAACGGTTGCATCGAAACAGATAAACGATTTTCAGGTAAGTCATTTATATGGTTCAAAATTATGCATGATATAAAACATTTATAAAAATTGATTTTCGGTCACAAAATAAAAAAAAAGTTCTCTACATTTTTTTAAAAATAAAATTTTTTAAAACCACTTAATATTTTTAATGAATAAAACAAATTAAAGCACTCCAGATGAGAATGCATTATTACTATACTAGCTACTAGTCAATGTTTGGTCAAGTGGCGTACCAACTAATATATGTGAGTGAAAATGACTTTGCCAATCTAACATACCACCAACATCACTACTTTTAGTGCATCCAATTCAGGCGACAAAAGCTGACAAAGAAACTAAGATGTTAGCGGGAGGTTAGCGACTAAGATTGGGTCATTTTCACTTCCAAATATAAGAAATTATAGTGTGTGATGCGTCTTCTATTCCTTGTGTCTTGTATTGGATATTCCCGCATTAGAAAATTGAGCCCGCTAATTGTCAGATAGTGTAACAAATTAGCAACCTTTAAATATTTGTTATCTGTTTCAAAATAATAATAGTGGTCATGTAAACTATCAAAAACAAGATATAGTTAAACCAAAAGTATTTAACTATAATCTATGATAGCATAATTGTTATAGTCATGTTAATTTATAATTAATTTAGTCCAAAGTAGGCCTGACAAAAAACATATTTGTCAGGTTTGTCATGCCCTTCTCATAAAAATTATATTTTTAAACTACATAGATCAATTTTAATAAGCATAATAATTTTGGCTTAACAATAAAAATAATTTTGAAGGAAATGGGAATGAACTCGACATCAAACAAGAAAAACCTAAAAGGTTCGATTATTTTGGAGCAGCAATTTTGGCAATCCTCCCAACTGAAATAATAATGATGATAATGAAAGCGATTAGCATATTCTTGGGAAGAGAACCTTACTTCACGATGGAGTCACCTTACAGAATGGGACAAGCAATGCCATTTCGGGAGATTGCAACTCGTCTAGTAGTGAGAAAAGCTATAACCTAGCTATGTGTTCTCAACACAAAGTTCAAAATCGTTAGGAATAATCTAAAATGTTTCCACAAAAAAGATCTAAATGTTTCCGCAGTTAGGATGGCAAAATGGTAAAATGAGCTAACTGGATGGGGAAATTGAGACTGGAGAAAATGAACGTTTAAATTGACAGAGATTTATTTACAACTGTAGTAGTGTAGTCACCTAAGGGCAAAAGAGAAGTGTACAAAGATTATAGGTAAGTCACAGGTATATATAACCTAGCATTGACACAATTACCTTCAACATTTAGGTAGGGCACGACCTTCACTTCATACATTGAAAATTGTAGTCCGCTTCCAGCTACCAATTATGCAATTATGGTGTCTGGAAGTGGACTTCAATCCATACATAAAATAAAAGTAGGACAGAAGGTCACATTATCTTAAGTTCTAGGACACAGACTCATCATACTATCTTAGGTTCTAGAACAAATTGCATGAAAACATATAAGAATTAATAGATAAATAGTATTTTATTATTGCATGGCTCATTGAAAATGCATGTATACGATAGGCTGTAATGTAGGCAAGGAGCACCCCATTTCGAAACCTCTAAACCTTGACCTAGAACAGCATATGAGGTATCAAATGAAAGGTAAAAATATACTAAATTAACCTATCAGAACACATTTTAGGCAAAGTTAATTTTACATGAATTATGAATGAAATAATCCTAACTACGTTATGAACTATTAGGTACATATTATATTTTATGCTGTAGATTTCACAAGTAGCCTGTGTCCCTTACCTGTTCATTGCATTCAATCGAATTTTCTCTATAAACGTCTACATCGTGATTGGATCCATCGCCATCAAATCTATAAATTACTGGAGTAAGAACATTCGATATTGTCCTTATAAGGAGGCTGTTAAAATGCTTGCCCAATTAAACATCTATATGACTTTTGCCAACAAACATATATCATTAGTCGTACCATTCCTCACCGTAATTGGACATTACCTTATTGTCTTGACAATTTGCGGCACTGTTAAACTAAGATTAGCGATGGGCATGCCGTTCTACCTTATCATGCCTGCTGCAGCGACTTTGTCTTCTCTCATAGCAAAATTTTTAGTCGCAGAGACAGGATTAATGCACACAAACACAAAAAAATTCATAACGTCATTGAAATGTCATAAAAATGGAGAACTCAAAAGAATTGCAAGAGGACTGCAGCCCATTTCTGTACGAATAGGTCAATTTGGATTTATCGATCGAGGTTTTGCACTTACCTTGGTTGCATTTATCATCGAAAACGTTGTTAACATTCTGATTTTGCTGTCTTGAAACTTTAGATTTAACATTTTATTATTGTAATTAACTTTTTTTGATCCAAAATGTACCCCAAAGCAGTTTACCTGAAGTAGCAACAGAGTAGATGAATGCTTGAATGTTGTGTAGCCAATGTGATTGAGTGAGCTCAGCCGAATGAGTCGGACGAATGACAAGGTTGTTAACATTCTGATTTGATTGCCTTAAAAACGTTAGGTTTCGCATTTTTTTATTGCAATTATATGTTTTTATATACTGTTTTCATTTGGGTAGTGGGTTACAAAATTTTTTGTCGAAACAATTTGCATTAATACGAAAATGTCATTTTTTGTGCCCGTTTGTCGAAACAATTGGTTTTTATAATTTTTAAAAATGTAAAAATAAATATAAATTGTAATTTATTTTTTAGTGTTTTTTTATTTATTTGGGTTACTTCACAACTATTTGTGATCATCAATCATCTACTTTGCACTACTTTAAACGTAACGCGTGACTCTAAATCTATATCCCGATCTTTGCCAACATATTTAGGTTGGGGGTAAAAGGGGTCATAGAAAAACAAGAGGTACTGAGGGCAATAGGAAAAGTCTTTTATCCCATAGAAGGAGTACATTGTTCCATAGATATATTAACATAAATAAATCGAAGAAATGACTACTTATATATAAAATAAACATAACTTCATGGTATCTGTATACAAAAATACGAGATAAGCTTCAGATAAGCATAATGTGTAAATGAATACCTTGCTTGCTTTACGTCAAGTCCCAAGGCAATTTCAGTTGCAAAGTAATACTGCAAAGGCTGAGAGTGTACTTAATATGGCTTGCCAACTAACTTATCATTCTAATAATTCTGACACAGATTCGGGATCAAAATCAGAAATTGAAAATATTGTTTTTTTAAAAAACTGTCAGAAGGAAATTGTTAAAGACTTGCTAAACTGAAAATGAAGCTTTATTAGACGTTGAAAAAAGCTGGTCGGTTAAAGTAAAAAAATTCAAGCAAAGTTAAATGAAACTATTTATTACCATTTTTACCATTTATACCACTTGCCATTACTTTTTAGGTATTGGTATTTATCGTTAAATACCATTAAAAACCACATACCACTGGTAAGTGGTAAATGGTATTTTGTACACTGACTGTATATATACAGTCAAAAGTATATAGGCCAAAAATTTCACAATGCTTCAAAAATGTAATTTTTGTTCGGAATTTTCAGACTTTAGTTTAGATTTACATAGTGGGAAATTAGGATACCGATTTGCATGCATGCTGCGGCAACGTAGTAGCAAGGGGAAGATATGATTGGTTAAAATAAACTATAAAAAAGTTGAAATCTTTTAACAAAAGAAAATGTAGTTTAACCCTATGGTATCTGAGTTCAGCATGGCATAGTTAGACCTGGGTTAGACCGTTTGGCCCAACCATCTCTGTGTTAGCAATAACTTATTCGGCCAAGATCCAAAGACTCTAAATCTTACTCATTGTTTATAAAAGGTTTAAAAAATGCAGGTCGTTTCCTCAGAATAGATTTATAATTCGAAATATGATGACGTCACAAATATAAATTATATGCCATAACATAGGTTAATAAAAGTTAGAAAAATTTAAAAAATTTCGTCAAAAATATTCTATAGTTTCAATACATGGCGCAAAATTATTAAATCCTTGGACAATGTGGCCTAATGCAGATAAAACCCCACCTAAACATAAACGACATACAATATAAACTTATACTTAAATTTCATTGCTCACACCAGAAAAGGGCATTGCTGAGCCAGTCATTTAGATTTCACATTTGTCATGAATTGAAATATGTGTAATTATTTATAAAAGACCCAACTATAATTTCAATGCAATTTTTGGAAAACGTCAGCCCCCATATTATATACAATAAATGTTTATCTATAATAAACACAAAATTCACAGGTAGCACTTTATTTAATGACAAAATAAATAGCATTCTATGGTCATATTGATTGAAAGTGTTAAGCTATGATTTAGTCGTGTCGTCAAAGTTCATTTCTACAAATGCGTTCGTCTTACAAGTCCATGGTATAAAATTGCTAATATCATAAAATAATAAAAAAGCCTGGAGTGATTTTAAATTATTTTGGAATTGTATCCCAAAATGATTTCAAATTGGATGTTTCTGGCTCTAAAGTGGAACTTTAAAGTATTTAGTATCTTTTGGCTCATTCCTTTTGAGTGGGACGAGAGCAGACAACTTCTAAGTCTTAGTCATCAAAAAGGGAAAAAGAAATTCTTCGCTGTAATAGCAGTAGCACAATTTATAGTACTGATTTATTTTATTTCTTTTCTGATATATAATTTCGGCCATTTAAAAATCAACAATAAGATTATGATAATTATAGAAATATCTTTTAACATAATCACTACTTGTGCCAACTTCTCATTAATGCGTTTTGGAGTACAAGATTATATTTCGTTTTTAAACGGTTGTGTCGCAACTGATCAACGATTTTCACGTAAGTAATTCATATAATCCAAAATTCGAAACCTCTATTTAATTATGCATTATCTGTGTTATAAAAATAAAAATAGCAATCATGTTAACATCCAAAATCAAGTTATTGTTAAACCAAAAGTACTTTAATTAACAAAGGTGTAAGCAACGTAGAATATTCCGTGAGGAATGACCCCATTCTTTTGTACTTCAATCGATTTACATTTTAATAAAACTCTTCTTCCAATCTGCAAGGCAATTTTACAAAAGGGCTGTGAATTTAAAAAGCTCATTACAAAGTCAAAGTTTCAATTTTAATTCACTATTTTCAACGTAAGTTTCACAAAAAACAGGCTAGGAAGGCATGTTATTCCTTTCTCATAGAAATTTCAATTTTAAATCTATATAGTTCAATTATTAAGAAGCAAAGTACTTTTGGTTGAACAACACAAATAATTTTTAAGGAATTGAGAATGAGTTCGATCTCAAACAAGAAAAATGCAAACGATTCGACTATTTGGGAGCAGCAGTTTTGGTATTCCTTCCAATTGAAATAATAATAATTACACTGAAAGCGATTGGCGTATTCTTGGGAAGAGAACCTTACTTGACAATCGAATCACCTTACAAAATAGGACAAGCAATGACATCTCAAGAAATCACTAATCGTCTGGTAGTCTGCTCCCTTTACCTGTTCATGGCATTCAATCGAATTTTCTCTTTTAATGCCTACATCGTGTTTGGATCCATTGGCATCAAATTTGTAAATTACTGGGCCGAAAAGATTCCACAATGTCCCAATAAGAGGAAAGCTGTTAAAATGCTTGCCCAAATGAACATCTATATGACTTTTACAAACAAACATATATCATTAATCGTCCCGTTCCTCATTGTAGTTGGACATTATTTAATTGTCTTGACAATTTGTGGCACTGTTAAACTAAGATTAGCAATAGGCATGCCACACTATCTCATCATGCCTACTGCAGCTACTTTGTCATCTCTCATAGCAAAAATTATGGTTGCAGAAACAGGAGTAATGCACACAAACACCACAAAGTTCATAACATCATTGAAATCCCATAAAGATGGAGAAATCAAACGTATTGCAAGAGGACTGCAACCGATTTATGTACGAATAGGTCCATTTGGATTTGTTGACCGAAGTTTTGCACTTACGTTAATTGCATCCATAATTGACAACGTTGTTACCATTCTGATTTTGCTGTCTTAAAACATCAGGTGTAACATTTATTTATTGCAATTAATTATTTTGCATTATTTATCTATTCATTTGGATTATATGTTTCAAACGTTTGCCTTCGGAGACATTTCAGTAGATCTGGGGGTATGTATTGAGGGTATATATTTAGCTCATATCTTAACTTTAATCTTTTATAATTATCTGATCTCACTTTAATTGAATTAATTGTATTTTATGGAATTAGTATTAGATTGCTGCCTCCGTAGTATTTTTTTTAGTTTTTAAACTATTAAACCAGTTACAAACACTTTACATTACGTGTGTTATATGCCACTACAACGTTGTTCAATTTTTTATATTGTATTTGTGTCAGCACTCAGCACTAACACTCACACGTGCTTTCAGTATTCCTTAAAAGTCATAAAATTAAAGTCAGAGTTTAAAAATTCATATCTTAAAGATTAGTCGTTATTTTCACATCAGTGGATCTTAAATGTCATTTTTAATGATATTATTCAACAAATACTTTGATTTTTTGCACACAAAGAGAAACTTTGTACGTAAAAAGTGCCTTTGTCGCATAACTTCGGAAGGCACCCGACAAAAGCAGGTTGCGTGTTGTGGACGTCGGTAAACTGCTGTGGGGGTACATTATTAAGCATTAATTCAGAGGCAACTCGAATTTTTACACCGCCCTGTACAGTACACCATTCGGAATCATCATCACGCACAGCTTGAAAGAGTGTACTACTGATGACATGACACAATATACTTGGGACCTATTGCCAGTACAGAGTAAAATTATGCATAGTTCTGCCTTGATAGGGAATTGGAGAGTTGTATAGCTATGGACGACTCAGCACTCCAGTTTGGCTTCTTTCTATATAGCAGCTAGCACACTCATTGTTTACAATTTTTACAAATTAAAATTCAGAAATAAATAAATGCAATTGAACACTAATCTAATCTAAATTAAATTCTAAATCTAAAATTGTAAATGGCACATTTTTGTAGGGTTTATTCATTTATCCTCCGTAGTTCCAAGTTCGAAATTGATAACGAATCGAAGCTAATCAGATGTATTTATTTTATAACATATAATGAAATTATTCATGAACAAATATTATTACTTTTTCTTCGACCTTAAAAAATCCGCAACTTGACTTGACCAGCTTTTCTAAATAAAACATCGTTTAAAATGAGTGACATTTTTTCGACGTTCAAAAGTAAGAATTCTACGCTTAAAGTACCACCTCTAATTACTGATTGCTTTGTTTTATCAACATTACTACAAAACATTTCATTCTCTTTTTACCGAAATTGCAATTTAAGAGTTAAGTTTAACAGTTAAGGAAAAAAAATAAATTGCTTACTTTAATATCAAAATGTGTATACTTTGAAGTTGCTATTAATTTATCTACTTGTACTTATTTATAAACATAGTTTTCTTTTATCGAATTCCTATTTATTTTGATAGTCAACATTATTTGATTTTCTTTTGATTTTGATAGTAATATTAATGAATTTTGGCTTTTAGTTGATTTTGATACTCAAAATTAATTAAATTTAAATTTTCGATGATTTTAATAATCAATGTTAATTGATTTCAATCAATCAATCAAGCTTTTATTGTCGTACACTGATTCCAAACATGAACAAAGTCATTCTAATTTCCGACTGAGGACATAATAGATTTTTAAGAGTAGGACAACAACTATTACAGAATTATTTTAATCAAATACACTAACACTAGAAGCCAATTTAAGCTTTACAAATAGTACAGTAATTAATACAAAATTAAGCGTAGACAATAGTACTTACAAGCTATTATTATCTCACAAGTTGGCAGACCCAGACCCAGCACAGAATGTATTGTGAATGTGAGGAATCTATCGCTGAGACTTCGCAAATAATATCATTTTTAAAATTTGATAAATTTTTAAATGACTTTAATTTTGCAGAGGCAGACTATTCCATTCAGAAACAGCCCTGAATATTATATATAATTTATATATTCAGGGCTTAACATCTATATTACCAATCTGCCATCAGGTGATTTCGAGATTTAATTTGGCACAAATAAAGATGATAACTCAAAAGGATATGCATGTGGAGTTTAATTATTGGAGATAATATTGTCAAAAATGCATATTTGACGCTTGCATTAACTAGTAGTATATTAATGAAATCATAGTGTTTATTCATATCTGGTTTTGCTAGATTTCCTACTTTCATTCGCAATACCTGTTTTTTGCTATACAATTATCATAATAAGGTATTTATAAGATATCATTTATAATAGTATTCTGTATTTTTCAATTTGTATTGATTACTAGTCAATTTTTAGTCAATATTAACCGATTTTCATTTTATTCAGATCTAATAAAACCAAAGTTACCCATTCAGTTCAGTTCAGGTTGGAGAACCAGGAGCGTTTCCACTACTTGGGGTATGAAAAGATTGCTTTTTTGCACCTTTTTGCTAAAGTATTCGCTACATGTGAAAGCTGTATTATTATGATTGAATTTGAGGCTTTCACAATTTTAATTTCCACATATTTTATAGCATAATAATATAACATACAAATCGCAATTTATTTCATTTAATTTAAAATAACCAAAAAGGCAATAAGACACCTTTTGCCAGGGTTGTGGGTTGGGTTTTTTACGGGTTGGGGTTTTTTTCACCCTGCTTCACTTAAAAAACCCGGGGTTTATTGGGTTTTTTACAAAACATCAGGTGGAAACAAATTAATTAGCTTTTATACTTTAATTCATGTTTGGTTGTTCTTGGAAAATCAAATTAAAACTCCATAAAATTGTTCACATTATAGCATGATTATATCAAATAAAAACGCCTTTCTGGAGTCTGTAGTAATTATAAGTTCACAGCGCTGAATCAATTGTAGGAATTTAGATATATGCTTCAAGAAGGCAGTGTTAAGAAAAAAATTTATTAAAATTAAAAAAAAACCGTTGGTTAGTTTTCAATATTATCCGACGGCTCAGAACAGAAATTTGCATATCAGTGCACAATTTGTGCCATTACATAATTTGACAAATTATTTTAATAACAACGCTGAAGTAAAGCTTATCAGACATTCTAGTTGGCAATTTTAGTAGTCTAGTCACATTGCTCAGATAATATCGGATAATTATAGCAGTTTCATGCGCATATACTAGCTCAAGGGGTATTTACAAATTCCAATGTCGCCTAGAGTCTACCAAACCTACATTAAAACAAAAATTTGGATTCTGTCTGAAAACAAATTTTGCCAGTGTGTTGATATTAAGGTTGTAATAAACTTATGAGTTGATCCGTGCTACTAAATAGTGTTATTAGTTTATTACAAAGAGTGGTATTAAATTAAATACATATAATTGACTAGGAAGAATAAACGATTCTAACTGTTGGATATGTACTGTAGTTGCTTGCTTTACCGATATCGTTTAGATGCCAGATAAACAATTTAACGTGGCCTAAATACAAAATTCCAGGGTACAATTGGAGTTTGCGGTAGAATTTCTCCTATACATATATAGAAACATAAAGTTTTTAACGGGAATTTTTAATTTGGAAATTATTTGGGTATTGGTAACAAATGTACTTACAGCCGGCACCCTTGTTTAAAACTTTGGACATTTCTTGCTGTGCTAGAGAATGGTATTTGAATTAATTTATATATTGTATGTATTCACATGTATAATGGGTAACGCCTGATTTATGTTTGATTATACTCTATAAAATCATTGGAAGCGTGTGATAAATATTTCGCAATTTTTGTATTGTTCATACAAAAGTAATCATTTATAGTATTGCCCGAATGTTTTCAACACAAAGTCTGGTCTTAATGTTTGTACGAATTTTCATATCTGTAAGTTCGGCTTGAAGTCAGTTTACTTAGTATATAGACTTAAAAACAAAATACTACCTTGATATAATTAAATTAAATTGACTCTATTTGGCTGTAAATTTGGTACATATCATATTCTTTGTGTTTGCACCTGACATTCCAGTTTTCCATTTAATTTGAAATACAGCCTTCAGCAGGAGACAGAAAAATGCTTCTTTGATTACAGCATACTTTATATGTAACGGATATGTAAAGGAAAACCAATAATACTCGAAGTGTCGTTGTCTACTTATTTGCATTTTTAAAGAAATTCAAATCCCCAACATTTATTTTAATAACCTGTTTGATTCAATATGTAAGTGTCAAAACCTTGAAAAGGCGTACGATGCACTGTTTTCAGCTCGCACACATCCATTTGGCCGTGTACATTTATAATACATACTTCTAGTGAAGTACCTTATAGAATGCCAACCATGACAATTTATTGCTATGGTACGCCTGTAAAGCGTAAATGTATGTTACACACTGTTAAATAATTATTTAAATGAAAAAATAGCTACAACATGATTAAGGAAATTTTAATACGTACGGTAAATAAATGTTCCCTCTACTAGTATGATTCTCGCTAATGGACATGCAAAATAAATATGGAATAACATTATAGCAAGGAAACTAGATTTTAGAAATCTTCCTGGAATTTTTGATATTCATACAGTTGTAAGAAAGATTATTTTATTACTGTATAACAGCCTCCATGTCATGTGTTTATTTATTGTTGTCAGATTTTAATCACATTTACATTTTATGTTCATTACTAAATTAATTTCGTTTACAATAATAATAAGTATATTTTTATGCAATACAAATGTACCCTTTCACAAACATTTCTGGAGGCAATAAAATAGTGTACCACTTTATCCCACTATCTATAATTATTTTCTATTTAAGAATGGGCTTCAAGGATTTTTTGTATGAATGAACGACTAAGAAGAAAAAAGCATTAATTATTTTTTGAATAGAACTGAAAGGACCATTGTTAAAAGTGGATTGCTGTTTTATGACGCCAGAGATAACACTCAATTGTAAATAATGATGGCATAGGTATTTCAGTTTATATTTGTGAATAAATAAGAAAAATTTGACATGTGGGACTATCAAATATGGTCCATAAATTATATACAACTTTACACTTGTAACATGGAATGAGCCTAAATATATAAGTTAGCACAGATGAGTGAAAATATGCTCTATCGCAGTAAGAATTATCTCAGTGGTAGATATACTTTTATGGATAATTGAATTTGATGTGAGCAAGCCCGTTTCAGTGTTTCAGCTGATATTTTTGTGTAATATTTAACTACAAATTTTAAAAATAAGGTATGGAGTATTAATTGCAATGAGCACTAAAGTAAAATATAGTTTTTATACCGAAAGCGTTAAAAATATATTTATTATTTTCAATTTATAATTAATTTTTCCCTTTTTTGTATGATTTTTGATTTGTGTCGTTACTGAGTAAAAGATTGCTAAAATATTCCTGGATCTCCAAGTAATACAAATCATCGTTTATATATTTGAATCGAATGTAATAATTATTGCAGTTTCATATACGTATCGTTCCTTTGGAACTGAACTAGCCTTACTTAACTTTTAATTTTTTGGCGAAATACCTTTAATCCACCTTTTATTTTGTCGATCAAGTTATGTCGTCTGAATCATTTAATCATGCAGTAAAACTTCCTATACATTAAAGCAATATCATCCTAAAAGCTAGAACTGAATTCCACCATTTTTATTCATACTTTTTTGAGTAAATCCTTGCGGTAGGCCGTGTTACCACCAGGTATTTTTAGATTTGAAATCACAATGACATTGTATTTTTTAGAGGTCATAAAAATGCTCTTTAAGGATTATTTCAAAAAGAAAACTTTTGCCAGTCAACTATCTGGTTTACGACAACTACAAGGTTATTCTCCGACACTACTAGTTAAGCTGATCAATGTTTTATATTTTTTGGCCTGCATTCCTTTCCGATTGAAATATTGCAAAGCCGATAACAAATATTCAATCAAAAAGAACATTTTACAACAGGTTAGCCGATAATATGTTACTATATTTATTATTAAATGTATATTACAGTTTAATACATCAAAATTTAACTTTGTAATAGATATTAGTGGTTTTAATACAAACAAGTAATGCCCTGGTAAATATCTGGTATGTTGCACAAGTATTCGAAGAGAATGTATTAGACCAACCATCTCTTTTCTACGATTTGTTAACTTCATCTTCATTTATTGTACAAACGGCATTATTTGGCCACATATCTTGGATGGGAATGAAAAATATAATGATTATTGTCAATCTATTGGACCAAACAACATCTTCAAAAACGAGAAAAGTAAACATACTACTTACCTATATTTTTAGGATTAATATTAAAGGTAATAGTTAATAATTGGAGCCAATCTAATATTTTTTAATAAAGGATTTGAGAACTTCTACGGTAACAGTTTGCTGTTACGTGTGGATCGGTTGTCAGTTACTTCTATGTGTTCTACTCTGCCAAAGTAGACAAAGTATTGGGATATTTTATGACAAAGTATCCAATGTTAATTACATTTTTACAATGATAAAGAAATTATGTCCTCAGTATGAAGAAATGTTTAAGCCATACATGGAACTACCAATCACAATTGCGAATGTCATTAATGCATCGAGTTTTTTAATATTTTTTGCTGGGCATATGCTTTCATTTGCAGGAATATTTGTCATTTATGAAATTATCAATGCCTGCAAGTTACTTAAATTCAATGTAATAGATGAAGTAACCCCTGAGGATTTCATTCAAGCCAGGTCTTTGGTATCAATCGTTAATGATACTTTTGGAAATTTGTTCTTGTCGGAGTTCATTATTGCATTTTTCTATCCCGCACAACTTGTATTTGATGTATTTAACATTAACCACTCTTGGGGAAGGCGCCTTATTTGTGCAATTGTCATTGCGGATTTCGTTGGGACATTCTTATTGGCTGCTAAATGCTACTCAAACGTATGCTCTTCAAAAATATTATCTGGTTCCATGCAAAAATCGCTTTTAGTCTTATTTACAAATCCAATTAGTGGATTTGTAATTATAATTAGTAATTTTTGGCACCTCATTTAATTATTAATTACATCATAGCTATTTAATGTTTGTTTTCAACGATATCATGATATTTAAATTTTGCAAGGAATCGAATATGAGTATTATAGGTTTTAAAAGGTTTTATTGAAATATTTGTAATTACTCACTTGCCAATTGAATGATGTGCCAATTTATTAATTATTGTTAATTTCAGATGAAAAAAAGTAAGAAAGTATTCATTGAGAAAATTTCTGAGGAAATGGTTCGAATTGAAAGAATGATAGCATCTGAAAAACGGCAGCATTTATATAGTGTATCTTGGTATATGGAAACAAATTCTTTTGACTTTGGAGTTAAAGTTGGAGATTTCTTCACTGTGACTTTCGGATTTCTAGGAGTGGTGAATATCTTTAAGTCGAAAGTTCCAATCCTTATTTATTAATCTAAAATTAATAAAATTGAAATTCTTTTGTTAATTTATGTCTATATAGGCTAGCAGTGTTTTGTTGACGTATGTACTTGTACTACTACAATTTGGTGCCTATTCTTCAGCAGCGGTGGGCCAACTTTGCGACTGTTCATTCCACACAACCAATTCATCAAGATTCTGAAGTTATCATATTTGAAATATGTAGTTACGATGAGCATAATTATTATGTAACATATTATTACATAAATTATCTGAAGTCTGTGCCTGATGTCCAATTGAATTAATTGTTAAGTCCATTCATAAAAACCAAAAATATAGAAAGAAAGTACTCACTTAGTAGATTAGAGTGTGTCTTTTTTAAAACTAGTCATAGCTATTTCGTGTATGGGAATAAATAAATGAATAAATGTAATTATCGTAAAAATAAGCTTCTTGGATAATATAGTGTATTTTGTTTGCCTTAAACAAACACATCCAATTCACTCCAAAAAGGACATCCAGCCCATCATGAACATCCAAGAAATTGCCCTTATCCCATCAATTCCATTACCGACATCCAAGTAATTGTTCCCATCCCTTCCAACCCATCCATACATCCGGATGGGATAGTGGATGGGGATGTTGGGTAAAACAGATGGTATTGTTACATCTATGGTGTACATCATAGATGTAACAATGATGAGAAACAACAATGAGATCATGACTATAGTACAAACGTACACTGATGCAAGCGCATTGAATAATTCCGGATGTTTCTATGTCAGTATGTTTGTACCCAAGAGAAGTTCTACATATTTCAAAATTTTTCTAGCACACTCAATATGTGTACTGGGTTACATCTAGTAATTAAACAACATCCAAAATAAATTTTATAAAGCTTCCTTAAATTGTATTTGTGTAGTGTCAAAGTGTTGTATCTACTTATACGGCAATTCATTACATTATGACTTATGACTATTACATATTATTATTAATACTACCATGTTTATCTTCACATCCTCTAAATATTCATCACCTTTATTTGTAGGCCCTCCGGAATTAAGGGAAGCTGTTGTAATTTATTTTGGATATTCTTTAATAATTCTTGAATTAATATGCAATATCAATACAATTCCTATTCTTGAATTCTTCCTAAACCGATCTATAATACTTTACCTGAGTACCGCAATTAACACAGTATTCATCATACTGTCTGCGGTCTTTACATAGGATTTCTTTAGTTCGATAACAGCGCAGCGATTCATTTGGTGGCTTTTTTTGCAACTCGTCTATTTAGACACTACTTGCGTTGTTGTAAGTGGCACACGCACACTTTGTTAGGGTTTTTTAGGGCGACTTGTGTCTTCCTCTCCGTAAATTGATAACGAAGCTAATCAAAAGTATTTATGTTTTAAATTACAATGAAATTATTAAAGAATATTAAAGATAAATATTATTTCGACCTTACAAAATCGACAAATTGACTTTCTGACGAGCCTTTCCCAACAAAAATGCCATTAATCTACCTCAAGAGAGCGTTTTGTTAATGCAAAATTTCTCGTGAGTATACACAAGACTTTGTAAGGAAGCATTTAAAAGTGTATTGTGTAAAAGCACAAAATGGTGGTTTTATTAACATTGAGAATATGATGCGTTTAGTTTTAGCTATACATACTTAATTTAATTTGTGAATACTGAAAACAAAATGTGATAAACGTTTTGTAATATTTAGAAACATCGAGGATAAAATACTAGTTTTTCTACTTGAACTATATACTTTAATATAAATATGTCAAACGACCGCATTTTGGAAATTGATTTCATAAATGAAATGTTCATTTTGAGATCACAGCAACCATATTATCCCAAAGTGCTAGCTCATTTGACTCAAGTAATGTACTATCTACTCTGTGTTCCATATCGGTTAGAGTTTTCTACAGTAGAAAACAAATTTTGTCTGAAAAAGAATCGATTCCAGCAGGTAAAGTTTTTATTATTATTTCATTGCAATTGTGGTCCATTTTACTTTTCTGTAAAGGTGCTTATTAAAAATTTAATATAAACTCATTACAGTTACTATGTGGTCTGCTACATTTGTCAGTATTCCTGATCAACATTTTGAATAATATTCGACTATTAAGGGAAAGTGTGCTTAAAAATCCGTCAACATTTTACCTGTTATTGCAACTGTTTGCTTTCTTTGTTCAAAATACAACTTTTTCCAATGTCGTTTGGTTCCAAAAAGAAAACATTTTAGTTATTGTAAATCTGTTTGAACAGAGGAAGTCCAAGGACACTTTCAAGGTTGTTCAAATATTTTTAAAACTAACAGCCAATATTTATTATTTTCATTATTATTATTACTATTATAGGATGGTAATAAATTACGGAATATATTTAATGGGCAATTGAAATAATTTAAAATGTCCCTGAATAATAATTAAAACAGTCATTTTTGAAGGTGTCCCTGCGAATAATTTAGAAACTCCCTAAACAAAAATTTAAAATGTCCCTGCAGACACTAATGGCTTCCCAATTAAGCTATAAGCTTAAGCTATTAAATATTGCTCTGGACAAGTGTTACGGATAACGTAAAAGATCATTAAGTTGTTTTAAGTTAGATTTAGTTCGTTTAAAATCAAAATTTTGGTTTTTCATTTTGTATATGTCCGGTCTGTACAAATTTCCTGTAACAATAATGTATGATTTTAATCAACACATTTGCTGCATTTTACGATAACCAAAACTGAACAAGCAGTAGATGTAGTAAACAATTAAGTTTCCATTGATCGTTATTTTCAAATAGGACAGAAATTTTGATAAAAGGAATAAAAATATTCAAATATCAAAATGCCTCGGTAGCGCTAGCGCTTACATGTTTTTTAACAGATCCTCATTTTGAAAAAACTAGTTTTCAATAACATTCCAAAAAGCCAGAAATGAATAACCTGAATTAGGTGATAGGCCAAAAAATAGTTGTTGGAATTTTCATTTCCACCAAATCAATGATGATGACTTTTTTAGTTTCCGTAGCCCTCCTATTTATTTCTAAATTTGGCAATAGACATTTCGTTTTATTTTGGAGGTAAAAAAATATTTTTTGTCATTTTATCAAAACGGTTGGACATGGAACACACTTTTCTACTGCGTTGATTTAATAATTGCATATTTGTGAGTTGTTATTACTGGGTCTCGCGCGAACATTTTGCTGACCTGGCTTTGAAAGTTAGTTTGTTCACAGCCATAAGGAATAGGAAACGAAATAAACCAAGTACAGTAACTCTCTCATAATGCCGACTCTATACTTTTTTGGGGATTGTGGCTCTTCTCCTGCGACAACTGCCATGATAAGAAAATATTTGATTCTTAACGCAGTTACAGCACATGGACCAAATTTAATCATTTTTTAAATATAAATTTACCATGTAAAACGAAAACGAGGCTACTGGTTATTAATGTTACTTAATTACACTGATTATTTTTTGATTATGCATTAATATACTATGACAATGCCAACAATTTTATATTCTTACCAGATATAAACACAATAACTTGCGTATGTACAAAATCACGGGTTGCAGGGACATTTTAAATTTTTGTTAAGGGACTTTCTAAATTATTCGCAGGGACACCGTCAAAAATGACCGTTTAAATTATTATTCAGGGACATTTTAAATTATTTTAATGTCCCATTAAATAGCATCCATAAATGACTAACAATACCAAGTATTATGTGAGTATTTTATTCATTTGTAACTTCCAGTGCTCAGTCTGCAGTTTTGCATGGATCGTTGTTGAACTACTTCTCTGGTTCCTGTTTTGTCAAAGCAGAATATACTCAGGATTTTACTATGACGAAAAATTGAACACTAAATTTGCTAAAAATTTTCTTTACAGTGGCAACTTTGCATCTTCATACATGGAAGCTAATCATTCATTAAATTTGGTCACAATTGTAGTTGTCAATCTTGTTTATTTTATTCTACACTTGTTTTATTACGTTTCACATTTGTTTGCAGTGTGTGGAATATTAGCTATATATGAAATCATCAATATTTTCAAGTCACAAGGATCGAATTTAATCATTGATACACAACAGCCATTTATAGACAATTTCATCCATGCTAAGTACATGGTGTCTTGTGTAAATAGCACATTTGGAATGCTCTTCTTGGGGGAATTTCTTTCCACATTATTTTACGGGACACGAATTTTACACGAAATATTGAAAATCAACTACACAGTTCACCTACGTTTCATTCGCTTTCTCCAAACAGTAGATTTGTCCTTAACGTTATGGTTGGCAGCTAAATGCGAAGGAAATGTAAGTTATTGTTTCTATTGGTAGACCAAAGTTGTAATTAAGGATATAATAATTTACTAAATTTACAATGAAAATGGTAATCACTCAAAATGAATTCCAATATTTGCGAATAAAAAACCAAAAGACTAAAACGCCTCATTTATGGGCGGGGTGTTCAACACACCCCACTGCCTGGCATTTAAAAAACAAACAGTTTGGTGAAAATTCTAAATGTAATAATTATCCACCAATTTCCATATCAATTATATCATAATTTGAAATATCATTTACAGATGCGTAAATATTTGGACCTATATGTGGCGAAAATTTCTACAGAATTGATTGCTGCTGGAAATGTTTCTTGTGACAGACGACGGTATTTGCAAAGTGTGTCTTCCTACTTGCAGACAAATTATTCTGATTTTGGCATAAGGGCTGGCGACTTTGTTATGATGACTTTTGGGTTTCTTGGAGTGGTACTTGCAACAATTATATCGGTAATCTATAACTTGGCAGCTAATAAAATTTAAAATAATTGACATTTGTATATTTGTAGGCAATGAGTGTATTTCTGACATACTTTCTTGTGATGTTGCAATTCAATGAAGCAATACCTCAAAAGAACAACAGTCACATTAATTATAACTGCTCTCAATGTTGCCAATAAAATTACTATAATGCTTTAAACACGCTTTTTTTACAAATTATTTACAAGTTTCACCCAAGATAGTAAGAGCAGAAGATATTCAAAAAGGCTGTAAAAATTCAATAAACTATGTAACTGGCTATATAGTTAAGTGCTGAATGATGTCTGAAAGATATTGTATAGGTAGCGAAATGGAAATAAAATTATCAATTATTATACTCAGATTGAAGAGTAACTTATTTAAGATCAATTTATGGATATTTCGTGTATGGGAATGAGTAAGTGAATAAATGTAATTCGGACATATTATAAATCATTACACCCTCGACCTTTTTAAGAACTAAAAGAGTTTGAAGAGAAAACTAAGGTCGCAGCCATAGGTCTCGGAGACTCGAACCCGAATCAAAGTATTATCCTTTAATACAGCAGTAGCAGATGACCTACCTTTGCTCCGAATATGACCCTAACTCTCACAATACTTTGTAGGAAGCTAGAAACCAATTAGAATCATGTTGTCACATTTCAGATGCAATTTGCCAAATTTTCGTTAGATAATTTTAAATACAATTCATGTAGCCTCAATTTAATCTTTTCATATTCTTTCCTTTCATCTTTGGATTGGAAAGAGGTTTCTAGAACGGATTATAGAATTAAGGACATGTATGCTAAATATAATGACACTTCATTAGTAGAACAGTTAACATAACATTTATTGGCATCATATTGTACAGTAAATCCTATCACAGTAACGCAGATCATAATTTATTCAATTTTTTGAAAGCGTAACTCTGCGCTACCCATTCAAAAACTATATCTAAAGATATTGATCGAATGCTTTTTATGGGCCTTGTATTTTCAAACACAATTCTGAATGCAAATATATATATTCAGCGCCGCTAATGATTCCAAACTGACATAAACTACTATAAGCAGTACAGTATACGTATATATGTAATTGCAGCCATCAAATACTTGATTTATGCGTTACTATAATTGGTACAATATTTGAATAACTCGATTTCGTTATTATTAAAATTAGAGAAGTATTTTAACAAGCAAAAATATTTCATTCACTTTCATTCACAAGTTCAATTGTATGGCATGTTATAGAAAACAGAGTAGTATTGTATGGAAAGTTGAGGAACAATGTATGGTACTAAGACCAAATTGTGGCTTTGATGAGCTGATGATAGTACTACAGGTAATAATACTATAAGTATACCGGATAGCAAGCACGTTTCCAGAGGGGGGCCGGGGGGCCCGGCCCCCCCTAAGTATCCAAAAAAGGTTAAAAATCTAAAAATAATTAATATGCTTTACATTTATCAATATATTTTGGTGGGCCCCCCTGAGGTCAAATTCCTGGATACGTGCTTGCCGGATAGTATGAGTAAATTGAAATAAATGCCATGCACCCTATTTATTTCATTCATTTCAAATGCTTCATTTTTCAAGGAAGTTAGGAGTGAACTATTTCAAAAATTTCGCTCATTTATTTCCGAGAAACATTTCAAGACCGATGTCTGCAAATGCTATATAACTACAGATATTGCTATGCGGCACTACAGGTACCCATTTAAGCCGAATTATTTCACATTTGTTCGTTTCAACCATAGTATTTATCCTAATAATGTATTATTAGTTTTCAGTATAATAGGAAAAAAAACAAAATTGCAAGAAATATTGTTAAAGTGGATTGCTGTTTTCTGAAGCAAGGGATAAGACTGAATTGTAAATAATAATGACCTTTATACTTGGGAATCAATAAAAATAATATATGCAGAACTTTCAATTATGGGCCGTAAGTATGTACTATTGAATAAGTATGAAGCCACTAATTATAGATACAGTTTTACACTTGTAATAAATATAATGATTATGGGGCCAAAGCCTAAATATACAAGTTAGCAAAGGTAAGTGAAATAAATGTTCGATCGCAGTAAGAATCATTTTAGTAGAAGATATGCATTTATAAATAGTTGAACTGGTTGTGAGCAAGCCCGTTACCGTCAACAGTTGATATTTTTGGGTATTCCTTAACTATCAATATAAGGTATTAAGTATTAACTACAATGAGTACAGTTTAATTTAGTGTTTTTGAAAAGGATAGTTTCACAACCGCAGCGGTTATAACCACATAATTATTATTTTCAGTTTCATAAATCATTTTCCTCCGTTTTGTAAGATTTATATCGTTACTAATACTAAGTAAAACAAATTACTACAATTTTCTTAAATGTCAAACTAATATAAATCATCGTTTATAAATTATATATAGAGATAGTGTCGGGTTCAATGCAATAATTATATATGTTTGGCTTCATATACAACGTATCGTCCCGGAGGAGTTTAATTGACCTTACTTAACTATTATTTTTTTAGTGAAATAACTAATCCACTTTTTGTTTTTTCAATCAAGTTACATCGTATTAATTACTTAATCAGTAAAACTTCCAGTATATGAAATTGTATTTTGTAAGGTTCGTAAAAATGCTGCTAATGGATATTTTCAAAAGAAGAAATCCAGCCGGTCAATTGTCTGTTTTACGACAGCTACAAGGTTATTCTCCAACACTACTGGTCAAGCTGATCAATGTTTTATATTATTTGGCCTGCATTCCTTTCCGATTGAAATATTGCAAAGAAGAAAAGAAATATTCAATCAAAACGAACATTTTACAACAGGTTAGATAAATAATGCACGATTTAACATCTAATATTACGCATTAATTTATCAATATATAACTTTATGGCTAACAGATCTTAGTAGCTTTATTACAAACGAGTAATGCCCTGGTATACGTCTGGTATGTTCTAAGGGTTTTCCAAGAAAATGTATTGAACCAACCATCGCTTTTCTACGGTTTGTTAACTTCCTTTTCATTTATTATACAATTGGCATTATTCAGCCACTTATCTTGGATGAGGATGAAAAACGTATTGATGATTGTCAATCTAATGGAGCAAACGACATTCTCAAAAATCAGAAAAGTAAATGTATTAAGTAATGTATCTAAATTTTATACTTAAATTAATCCGATAACTAGTAATTTGAGTGGATCTAATATGTATATCAAATACAGGATTTGGACATTTCTACAGTAACAGTTTGCTGTTACGTTTGGATCGGATGTCACTTATTTCTATATGCTCTACTCTGTCAAAGTAGACTAAATATTGGGATATTTTACGATAAAGTATCCAATATTAATTACATATTTATATTGATAAAGAATGTGTATCCTCAGTATGAAGAAATGTTTAAATCTTACATGGAACTACCAATCACCATTGGCAACGCCCTTAATGCATCGAGATTTTTAATGGTCTTTTCTGGGCATATGCTATCATTTGGAGGAATATTTATCATTTACGAAATTATCAATGCCTGCAAGTTACAGAAACCCAGTTCAATAGACCATACAACCCCTGAAAATTTCATTAGGGCTAGGTCTTTGGTAAAAATAGTCAATGATACTTTTGGATATATGTTCTTATCGGAGTTCATGATAGCCTTTTTCTACCATGCACAACTTTTATTTGATACATTTAACATCAAATACTCATGGGGAAGGCGCCTTATTTGTGTAATTGTTATGACGGATTTCATTGTGACGTTCTTGTTGGCTTCTAAATGCTATTCAAACGTATGTCCAACTTTAATAATATTATATAGTTCTATACGGCAATCGCTAATCATAATTCCCTGATTTACATACCCTAACCTGTCAATTGTGTCAATACAAAAGAATTGTAAATTGTAAACATTTAGCGTCTATCAGCCTTCCCAAATTTGGGAAATAGGGATTTCAGGACATTTTGTATGTGGTACTCTCATTAGTGAAGATATTGATGTATATTCAATTGATGAATTTGGGACCTATAATTGGATCATACCCATTATTTGGGTTAAAGTTTTTCGATGATATCAATAGAGTATCACTGAGTATTACATAAATAGGTTATAAATTGATTCGATCATATAAGAATAACTTTGAAATGCATTTTTAAGTTTTTCTAAAGCAGCCTCTAATAATATTTAGTAATAATAACTATTAATTTCAGATGAAAAAAATTAAGAAAGTATTCATTGAGAAGCTTTCGGAGGAAATGATAAGAGTTGAAAGAATGGTAACACCTGAAAAGAGGCGACATTCTTATAGTGTCTGTTGGTATATGCAAACAAATTCGTTCGACTTTGGAGTTAAAGCTGGTGACTTCTTCACTGTGACTTTTGGATTTCTAGGAGTGGTAAATATATATAAACGAAAGTGATTCAAATTGATTGTCTATAAATTTAAAATTAAAAAAATTGAAATTGTTTTGTATAATTTATGGCTACTGAGGCTAGCAGTGTTTTGTTGACGTATGTACTCGTACTACTGCAATTTGGCTTGTATTCGTCAGCAGCGGGGACCCAACCCTGCGACTGTTTATTCCAAACACAAAATTCATCAACATTTTGAAGCTATGTGAATCTAAATATGAAGTTATCGTAACCGTTTCTAATATAATATAATTATATTTGTATAGTCTATCCCTGCTGTCCAGTTGAATTAATTGTGAAGTCCACATATAAAAATTGAAAACATAGAGAAAAAGATTGAAGTCATTGGTAGAGTAGAGAGCATGGATTTAAAATAAACCGTTGCAAAACGGGGTATAACAGCAGAGGAGTTTCGCGTTCCAAAGTATCACCAATTGAAATTTATTTGAGTAGTTTAGGTATAACCGTTCCAAAGTTATCGCCAATTGAAATTTTCAACCCTTTCCCCCAATCAGGGGATGTGACCGATCCTGCTCATATACAAACTCAGACCTACATTTTACCTCAATATGAAAACTGCTATGCAAAGAGATCGTTCTCATTCCAAGCTAGTGTTCAGTGGTGTTCTGTACCTGATGACATAAAAAATAGTAAATCGATAAGTATTTTTAGCAATCAATACAAGGAAAGTTTGTTGCAAGTACAAGAAGATGAATCTGTACCCCTAGAAATTGAAAATGTGTGTAATTATTCATGTATTGAGTCGGTTTTAAACTTTAATTAACTTATATTAACTTGCATTACCACATTATAATTACTAAAACCTAAGTGTCTGAATAAAGTGATATTGGCAGCCCAAACGCCTCCGCAAAGAGGAAACTGTCAATTATCAATAATAATAATAATAATATTGTGCTCTGAAAATTTGAGCAGTTTAGGTATAACCGTTCCAAAGTTATCGCCAATTGAAATTTTCAACCCTTTCCCCCAGTCAGGGGATGTGACCGATCCTGCTCATATACGAATTCAGACCTACATTTTACCCCAAGACTGTTTCCTGAAAATTTGAGTATTGTAGGTGTAACCGTTCTAAAGTTATCACGTATAGGGACGGACGGACGGAAGGACGGACGGACAGACAGACAGACAGAAAGTGTAAACGCATACATCGGAGTAAACTCCTCTGAATAAAACTAATTATAGGTACACTTGGTTCATATGGAAATAATTAAGTAAATCCAGCATATTATGCTAATATTGAGCCTAGACCCATTTTTATGAACAAAAAGGGAAAATTATTTAAGCATTGTTCTTAAATAAAGCATTTCAGTGAAATTGAAATTGTTTTGTATAATTTATGGCTACATAGGCTAGCAGTGTTTTGCTGACGTATGTGCTTGTACTACTGCAACTGTTCATTAGTTCATTCCAAGCATTCAATTCATCCGTATTCTGAAGCAGGCACGTATCTAGAAATTTGTTCAAGGGGGGCGGAAGCAAAAATAATACCATAAATAGAATTTTTTTGTAATTTTAGGCCTTTTTTGAGAAAAAAATCTCTTTTTCTCAGAGTTGCGATGCGGCCCCCCTCCCCATACTAAATATGATTTGATAATGAGCATTATTATATTATTGTATAAATTATCCTATCCCTGATGTCCAGTTGAACGAATTGTTAAGTCAATACATAAAAATCAACAATATAGAAATAAAGGTTGAAGTAACTTCGTAGATTACAGAGTGGCTTTTTTAAAACCAGTTTATGGGTATTTAGTGAATGGGAATGAATAAGTGCACAAATATAATTCTGACATATTATAAAATATTGCATCTTGGACCTTTTTAAGAACTAAAAGTGTTTGAAGTTTGAAAAGAAAACTACGGTCGCGGCCACGGCCAGGGGCCTCAGACTCGAACCGGAATCAGAGATGATTTACCTTTGCTCCGAATATGACCCAGACTCTCATAATATTTTGTAGGAAGCTAAAAACCAATTAGAATGATGTTATTAAATTTCAGATGCAATTTACCAAATTTTCGTTAGATAATTTTAAGTTATAATAATATGATTCATGTAAATCACGTAGCCTCAATTTAATCTTTTCATGTTCTTTCCTTTCATTTTAGAATTGCCGATAGGGAAGAGGTTGCTAGAACGGATTATATAATTAAGGACTTGTATTCTAAATATCATGACATTTAAATAGTAGATCAGTTAACATAACATTTATTGGCATCATATTGTACAGTAAATCCTAACACGGACACGCAGATTATAAGTTTTTTAAAGCGTAACTCTGCGTTACCTCTTCAAAACTATATATGAAGACATTCATAGAATGCTTTTGATAACCTTGTATTTTAAAACACAATTCTGACTGCATATGCATGTATTTAGCGCCGCTAATGATTCCAAACTGACATAAACTGGTATAAGCCGTACGTATATATGTAAATGCAGCCATCAAATACTTGATTTGTATGGAACTATAATTGGTACAAATTGAATAACTCGACTTTGTTATTAATAAATTAGAGAAGCATTTTAACAAGCAAAATTATTTCATTCACGCCAATTTACAAATCGGATTGTTTATTAAAATAAGTTGTTTGAACACTCGTTAAAATTGTGTTAGGATAACTAAAAAAGTATTGTAACAATATGTATTCATTAACTATTCCTATTTTACTGAATGCAACTTACAACTAAGTTCAATAATAGCTTAGGACAAATGGTAACGACAGAAAAATAATTATATTTATATTGCAGAATAACATTTATATAAATATTATTGATGACAATATCTGTGATTGTCTGAGTTAACCTTAACTTGATAGTTCAGTAATATCTATTGTTAAAAAAATAAAGGGGATAATGCTTGGTGTGTGGGTTAAATCGGACTGTAACTATGTTACGAACTGCAATTAAGCTACTGTTACCATAAAAAAAGGACACTGTACTGTACTCCTAAATACAACTTAATTTGGCGTGGGCAAATAATAAAAATGTTTTTTAAAACTGTTTTTCGTCGAAAAGCTGATAATAAATTATTTGTCCAAAGATCGCCACAACCACACCTTTATTATTATTATTACCCAATTGTAATTGTTCGTGTCATAAGTGTTCTATACTACATGGGTTGTATTCCATTTCGATTTAAATTTTGTCCAAAGGACGGCAAATACTATATTAAAAAGAACAGTTTCCAACAGGTACGTATTTTTTGTAAATTAAAATAATATTAATAAAGCAGTAACTATGTAAAAATGTTAATCACTAATGTATCTTTCCTCACATATAAAAACATTACCATTAAAAGTGTCAGCATAGTTGCGTATATATGACAAATTAGCAAATTTTAATAGACCTAAAACGTTAAAATTTATTTAACCACGTTACGATTTACATTTGATTTAGATATTTTGTATTTTAATACAAACGTTGGCGGTATTTGGCGATATGAGTTACAATAAATCATTGTTCGAAGAAAATCTTCTAATCAACCCCTCCAAATTCTATCAAATATTTTCCGAATTTTCGAATTTGGTGCAACTAACGGCGTTTTGTTACTTCTGTTGGCGGAAACAAGGGCATTTGCTAAAGATCGTCAATCTAACAGGGAACCACCAATCAAAACTGAACCCAAAGGTAAGATGTGTTTAAATGTCCGAATTCAAATTCGAAATTTAAATTTAAATTCGGGGGCATTCCAGCCATTAGTAGCTAAATTCAAATAGTTGATTTTTGATGTCTCGCCATTCCCGGAATAACTGTAACTAAATGAAGAAGGGAAAAATTTTAGCCCATTTGCAAAAAATCTGGGCGTCCTAGATTAAAAATTGACTGAGAAATTTGAATTTCGATTTCATCCTAAAATTTCGAAAGTTTTTTGAAAAACACTTATCTAGTGATAAAAAACGGGAATAACTCACAAATGACTTTATGTTAGGTATTCTTTTACCATTTGTGACTTTCAAAAACCCGAAAATGTAAAATACCTAAAAGATATTCCATTTTTTTCAAAAAAAATCGAAATTTTTTGAAATTTCGTAACTTCTAAACGCACAGAGTGCCAAGAAAAATTCCAACTGTATATCAAAGAACACTATTTGAGGAATGAAATCTATTGGTTTTTGGTCTTGGCACTCTGTGCCATAATCGGTAAATGGATTTTGAAAAAACGATAAATTTAGAGGAAATTAGGGGCTATCCATTGACAATGTAAGAATACTTTAAGGAGGGGGTTAATACATAAGAGATCACGCTGGCTGGGAACAAAATGCCACAGCCAAAATTGTTACTTTCTGATACTAATGTAGATATCTAATGTAGATATGAAAAAACAAATTTCAGGATTTTTATTGAAAACTCGCCGTCTTTTAGCTATGGCGGTTTTCCACCTTTTATAGTTCATCTATGATTCATGTCTAATCTACTGGACCGATTTTCATGAAACCGGCACCATTTTTCTTGCAAATTTTATCCTTACGTGGCCGTTTTTTAGTTTTTCAAAATTATGAAAATTTTGAAAAAGCTCGAAAAAAACCTTTTTGAACATTTTTATTTGAACTATTATTAAATGCGATAAAAATGGTTATTGCAACCAAAAACTCAATAGTGGTTTTTGTTCATTCATTTAAATGGTTTCATTTTTGATATACACACCCTCATTATTGAGTTTTTGGTAGCATTTATTAATAGTTCTATTAAAAAGGTTCATAAAGTTTTTTCCAACTTTTTCGAAATTTTTTTCATAATTTTAAAAATATTTTGAAGAACTAAAAAAGGGCCCATGGGAGGAAGGCGTTTGCGTAAAGAATGGCGCCGGTTTCATGAAAATCAGTCAAGTGGTTTAGAAATAAATCATAGACAGGGCATGAAAAAGGCAAAAAGCTACCTTTTTGCCTTTTTGCTTGCCTTTTTGCCTAGCAAAATCAGCAAAAAGCTACCTTTTTGCCTTTTTGCTATTAAATGGGGTAATTAGCTATTGACATGTTGAAATTCAAAGATGGGAAAAAGAAATACTACGATTTTGAATAACAGTAATTCTTAATTATCTTCAATAATTCGGTCATTCGTTAGACAATAAAACAATCGAAAACAACAAACTAAAATTGTAAGCAATTTAAAAAACATGAGAAAAAAACCAGAACCTTGGGCTGTGCTAACTGGTAACAGTCAAATAGTGGATTTGGCTGTTGGTATATCACATATAATATTGTACACAATACGCAGATATATGGTCTGGCTCATTTTTCATTATACGGTTTGTCACAAATACATTATAGTTAATTTGAATTGTGTAGCATTAGTAATAAATAGTTTAATAATACAAAAAACTAACATTTCCAATTTATCTGAATATTTGAATGTGTGGGACTGGACAGTCTACAAAAGTTAGCTTCAATGAAGTTTCACAGGTGGCGGTGACTACTCCAAAAAGGCAAAAAGCACAAAAAGGTGGCTTTTTGCCTTTTGCTAGCAAAAAGGCAACCTTTTTCATGCCTTGATCATAGATGAACGACAGAAGGCGAAAAACCCGCCATAACTTTTAAGCGGCGGGTTTTCAAAAAAATCCTGAAATTGGTTTTTTCATATCACTAATGAGATTAGAATCTGAAAGTAACAACTTTGGCTGCGACATTTTGTTCCCAGCCTGAGTGGTCTCTTATGTATTTACTCATTGACTTTTTTTAGGAGAATCCTTAAAGATCTGAAACCATTGATCCTAAATCTATACACTAAATGCAAAAAAGATTCATCGAAAACCCTATTCTATACAGTCACGTGTTCAGAATTTATGTAAAAAATGGGACATATTCGTATTGGAATGAATCTTTTTTACAGTTAATGTATGGTCTCTGATACTTAGGGAATTTCCTAAAATTCGAATTTTGCATAAAATCGTGATTGACATTTACCATCTATCATCTATGACAATAGTCGATATCTGTATTCGTAGCGTAAGCAGTAAACAGAGGCAGAGTGAACATATTATGCACTACACAATAACTGCAATCCCTCTAAGCTGAAGTAGAGGGAAATAGGCCATGCACACAAGCAATCTAGTCATTATAACGCATGGCATTACCGAAGCGCATATAAAAGAATCTGCTAGCTTGAGTTGCGTTTGTGTCAAGGAGCCCATAAACGAGCGGGCAAATCCTTGGCTTGGCCGATTAAAAACAAATGAAACTAGCCTTCGGGGTAAAATGAGAATGAACTCGATTCAACAAAAACGGCGGGTTATGGTTAGTTATCTGAGTATACTATAGAGGTTCATTATTCACCATCCACCAACAGAAGCATTGCTATGCTGAAGTGATAGGGATAATGAATAATAATAATATAGTACTAACTATAGTAAAAATATGTATATATAAATATATAAAGTATAATAATATAGTAAAAACTAATGCCTGTCAGTAATCTATTGTAGTTAGCACTTTTTTCATTTTGCAGTTGTCAGTTGGAATTTCTACATGGGTTGGATTTGAGCTTCTGTTATCGTTTCTATTGTATCAAAGTGATATTTATGGAGGAATTTATTACAATGAAAATATGAGTACTGAATTCACTCATGGTCCGCTTTATCAAAGCAAACATGAAGAGGAAGTTAAAAGTGAACTTACTGCTCTCAATGTTTTCAAAACTGCTGTGATAAATTTTATGTTTATGTTAATATATCTATTTTATGAAATTGCACACATATTCGATGTCTGTGGAATATTAGCAATCTATGAAATTATTGGCACATGCAACCCCAAAGTGGCAGCGGAAAATTCAGTTGATAATTTCCATCACGCTAAATTCATGGCATCTACAGTGAATTACATATTTGGAAACTTATTCGTGTTGAATTTCATTCCCAATTACTTTTATTTGGTGGAAATAATATTTGACGTTTTAAATAGCAATTTTTCAGTTGAAAGGCGGCTCATTTACGCTGTTTACGTTTCGAACATCGTTTTAACCTTTTGGTGGGCGGCAGCATGCGAGAGAAATGTAATAATTTAGCATAATTTTTAACGTAACGCTTAACTTTTGATCTTTTCTGTAAACTGTAAGCAGATGCTATCAATTTCCGAATTTTTAAATGCAAAAGTAGATAATCCATAGTTTTTTATAAATTTTAATAATTACAATTTTAATGAGTTTATATTATAATATATTGCAGATGAGAAACTTTAAAGATTTTTATATCGAGAAAATGGCGGTGGAAATAATTGATTTTAAAGCAGTTGGCTGTACCCGCGAACGGAGTGCATATTTGAACTGTGTCGCTTGGTATGTGGATACAAGTGGCTTTAACTTAGGAGTCAGAGCTGGCGACTTCTTTACGGTCACTTTTGGATTTCTTGGAGTGGTGAGTATTTTCAAAAAATGTTGATTCCTGTGACCCATTAATTCCACCTTCAATTAAATGTTTTCACTTGTAATTTAACAGGCAGTAAGTGTTTTGCTGACTCACCTACTCGTTATGCTGCAATTTAATGCATCAACATCAACGGATCTGACACTCAAAATGGACAACTCTCATTATTGTCATTGTATATATAATGCCACCAATCAATGACTGACAATTTAAAGAGTAAACTTTTCAGCACAAGCTACTTAACTAATCATTGCACCATATTCCAATAGTCCAATGTTCTAAGGGTTGATCAGTTAGGTTTTAGAGGAAAAACATGAAATGATTTTTAAACAGAGGTATTGTAGACATAGTGTAAATATGTTTTGAGCACAAAAAGTTTTGCGACCGAAGTATATATTTTCACATATTATTATTATCTTCTGATTATTTTGTACTCTTACGGATATTGTATAATTAGTTCGTAAAACTTTTGTTCCTACCATTTACTCCAGCTTCGGAAATTTTCAAATTTTTTGAAAATAATTTCTAGCTGCACATAACTGCTGTTTTTAGATATAGCTTACCCGAAAAAGCAATTAATAAAGCTGCACAGTGGGCCTTATAGTGGTAACTCTGGAACTCATTGTATCACTCTATAAAAATTTCAGCATATTTTAAGCTGCTAAGCTTTGATATCTAGTATGTTCGGTGTGCTGGATGAGAACCAATACCTTCTCATTTGGATGCCATGATGGGTTGGATGGGATGTTTATCAAAAGTTGTTCATCAATTACCTATTTATCTATATCATACCATTAGTATAAAACTGAGGTGGAATTGCACAATAAACAGAGGGATGGTTGAAATTCTTCTTAGTAAGCCGGCGCCAAGAATTAATGAAATTTTATGCGGTTGAAATCTTCGGCCTGTCATTAAATTTCGGGCTAATAAATGCAGTCGCTATATAGAATATTACATATTTTAACATTTTTCCAACGCAACTTATGTGCTAGGTTTCAACTAGTATTTCTATATGCCGGTGTTACTGGTGGCAAAAGATCAATTGACTACAATATGGACCGGCAACAACGGCAAGGAGATACCGCATACCGCTGCCTAAATTCGGCCGCGTTTTCCAAGCTTAACGAATTTATGTATTTATCTAAGGCATGTCATTTTTCGAAAAACTGCGAATATTACTTATACTTAAATAACTGCGACGGTTACAGTGTTACCACTTTTATTTTGCTTGTAAATATTTTGTACTCAGTTGACCCTCAGGGACATGGCAATCTCACTATAAAAGCTGGCACCAGTTTAACTGGTCCAGTTATTGTTTTTTTACTTAGGCGGGTAAGTCTTTTACCTTAATACTGGAATTATTAAATTGTATTTATAGATAAAATTTCACAAAAATAACAATGAATCAAAACAAGTGAAGACTGCAAGAATGAATTATAAAGGAAGCAAGCTTCGATTTGTAGATTTTTCCGTTGTAAGTGGCTGATCATCCTTTACCGATTATCGAGATCCCTTTTACCTTCATCGGGATCACCGTTTCAAGTATTATGCATGATTCAGTGAAAAGGGTGATAGATAGCCAATTGTAAAATAAGGTGAAGTAATTAGAGTGAAAATTAAATGAAAATAAAGCGACACTGGGAATTTAGAAAATTATATATCCTATATAATTAAATTTCATTCCTAAAATAAATTTGGTCACTTAAAATACAGCTAAATGTATCTTTTACAACTTGGCTTCCGGGCTTCGCTATTAGCTTAATGTATTTGACTCGCAATTACTTACGTGGTAAAAATACGTAACTTAATAAAATAAACATGACTTGGCAATCTACTTAAAACATAAATGCTTATTAATCACTAAAAGTTATTCGTGAGAAGTGGTTTAATGTATTATACCCAGGAAGGCAAGTTTATAAAGGGGTGCCAGGTTACAAACTCCCCCCGAATTCCCAGAAAAATAGATCTGTTCTTTCAAAAGCGTTAAAACTGTAAAAAAAATTGTGTAAATAAATGTGACGATTTTATTTTAGTTTGGTGTGTTCATCCAATGTGTTCATCATCAAATTTCTGGATACGTGCCTGAATTAACACATAAGATTCACATTAAGTGTAAACCATTCAGTCAAACTCGACTTACAAGTTTTATCATTGAAACCTTACATTCCCTAAAATATTTGTAAAAATAAAACCAAAAATTTATTTACGTTAAAACCATTTTTTATGAAAGACAAAATCATTAACAATTAATAATGGTTTTCTTCCTTTCATAAACGTGCAAAGGGTCCATAAACATGTCGCTTATATGGCTGTGGTTACTTATACTAATAGAATTGTGTCTTGGATGGAGACTAAAGGATATTGTCCATCTTGAAGAAAACTGCTACATTAATTTGATATTGCAACCAAAATCTTTTAATTCGCCATCAGAAGAACTTTCAAGTAACGAATTACAAGAAATCGACATTCCTTACGCGTTCACAAAACTAAAATTTGACGAGAATGAAAAGGATTGCAATTTAAAACAATTATATTATTCACACGGTCTTAGATCTCGCCATTACTCCAAATGTAAAAGAAAATTTAGCAGAAATAATAGAGTCAGGCTTTCCTCTCCACGTCTAACTTCTCGATTAAATTGTGTCACGACCATTGCATTTAATTTGGATCCAGCCTATTATACAGATACTGTATTAATAAATTATATCAGCAGTGAGTCTAGTATTTTCAATTCCGTAACACAAAATCAAGAAACGGATATGGATATAATGTACAATTGGGCGGAATATTCTTCTGTGTACATGCTCGTTGACAAAAATGTTTTTGAGATCGCAAAGTCATATTCCAATGTTGATGTCTACGTTTACTTTCGGACGAAAGCCTGGTTTGTTGTGTCCTTATCAGATGTAATTAGCCAAAGTGTATATTTGATTTGGCCACAGATTATTGGTTACGATCAACATTCGTTCTCTATGTGGTCCTTATTTTCCAATAAACGTTGTCTGATAAATCGACCACTGCGTGAAATGGTTTTGAAAGATGTCATAGAGAAAAGCAACTTTGTGCAGAAATTTTTCATTGTAAATTATGACTATGGAGGATCATATCCATACAAGTCGTCTTATTATGGTCCTCCTCTGCCCAACATATATGTAACAACTTATCACTTCGAAGAATTTCATAAAATATCTCTCCCCATTGTTTCTATTATATTAGAAAAATCTCCAAATTCCACTATATCAATGGGCCAAATCTTCAATGATGATTTTATGCATTACAAATCAGTTCTATTTTATGGAAAGTTTACTTTGTTCGAACAAACTGGGAATATTTTTACTCAACATTTTGGTCCATTCGTTGACATACTTCCAATCATGGAGGAGTCCTTCAATTTCATTTCCTGTGTTATTTTAGAAGATGGAAGTCTCTCTTTCTATGGCTACATTCGACCTTTTCAAACCTACGCTTGGCTCGGAATCATTGCCACACTGTCCATTGTAATTGCTTTCGTTCACGGAGTGACATATTGCAAAAGGGATGAAAGTATTCCATTTCTTATGATTTGCTATGCATACATGTTGGAAATTAGTTATTCCCTGTCACCAAAAGCCGATAAAACTCTATGGATCAAGTTAGTCATCGGTCCGTTGCTGTTAATGCTCATTGTATTGACTAACGGTTACAAGGGAATAGTTATTACAGATTTAGTACAGCCACGTCCGGTAAAGCAAATAGAATCCATTGAACAGTTAGCAAATCTAACAGATGTTACGGTCATTGGAGAATTATCTACTGGAAATGACTTAGATCCTTTCCATTTCGATCTGGAAATGCAAAAAACCCATCTTCATTGTTACTACGAAAACTGTTTGAGGTTCAATGGTACAAGTCAGCACAATTTATCATATTGCAAAGCAAAATTAGAACGGGGAGATTTCGAATTAGATATGATAGGTCGGGCAATAGTTGAAGAAGTGATTCGGGAAGCTATTGCTTTGTCATCAGATTCCGTTTTAAAATTTCGATATGCGATCTTTGTAATGTTAAAATATTCCGGGCTTTCCGATTCCACTCCTTTACCTAATAAAGAAATGTTATTAAAGCTGAAGGAAAAGGTTCAGGTGTATCCTGGATTTCCTTACAAAAACAGTTTCCAACAGTGGATAGCTCAATGCAATAATTCAGCCCTGATTCTCTCATCCTTAAATTTGCATCGGATTTTCAACGATTCTCACTGGAATCCTAAGAATGGTGGAGTTGAACCGATTCATCAATTATATCGCGGAAGGGAAGAAAACTCTGTTCTATCCATACCTGTTTATTCCGGATTCATTTCTTATTCTAACCCCATACCCCATGCTTTCCTTTTTTCTTCGACAAAATCTGCACATTATAATGCACTCTGGAATTTTTAACTTGTGGTTAGAATACTATAATAGATGGAATTTCACAGAGTGCAAAACATGCTGGTCGAGACCTTTAGTGCGAGCTTTGACATTTCGTAACTCGAATATCGGTACCATATTTTTTATATTTTTGACCCTTGTACTTGTATTCGCCATTGCATTTCTGTGGGAATCTAGAAAGTCATTGAAAGAAATAGGTGTCCATTTATGTTTTGTTCTACTGAAAGCAGCCAAGAAAGTAGCAAAATTACTACTTTCAATGGTAGTTGACCTATTTCACTAGAGAATTCCTTCATCAACTATTTTCGTTCTACTAAAGATAAATTGCAACCCACGTTTTTGCAGTGATTCCTGTCAAATTGCTTTGAATTAGATAGTTTCAGAAAAGAAAATTACAAATGTGAATACATTTTTATGAACAATATATGACAATAGTATAAAACTTTGAAACAAAGAATGCATGCAATTTTACTTTTTTATCAATATGAATACACTTCTATTTAAAAAGCGTAAATTAATAACAACAATTGCAATTAGGTACCCTGATCGAAATATATGTGGAAGAGTAAAACCTATTAATATAAATAGACAACAGGATCGACTCAAATGAATGGTGATGTCTACTACAATACCATGTTGAATTTTCTGTTAAACGTTTCCTCATTATTTTCAATACTCTTTATATAAGTACATTTCCATCTAGGGAATATTTTCTCAAAAGGCAAAGTTAAAACGAAACTGAAATTTAAAAAAAATAGTATTAGGGAGGGCATAGGCTAACAACGGCTTCGTTTTCTACAAGTAAAGGGTTCCAATCCGAAATATTTCGAAAAGATTTAAGGAGTCATATTATTGTAATGTATTCCTTTCTTGAAATTCTCTACACTATTAGTTCTGTAATAATGTCAATTGGTGGTGTTACAATTGCTACTTTGCAAGTTCAGATTTTATTACATACATTATATTATGAAAACGGTATTAACCCCATAATGGTTTGTAGTTGGATAGTAGAATGTACATTATAATGCGTCATAAGTCATAATATGACTTTTCAAGGCATGAAAAATAAATATATCACAATTTCGTTGTTCTTATATTATAATTATTACATATTATGTAACACATTAGGCACAATTTAGGCATATTTTTTTATTCATAAATCAATTTGTGAATTCGCAACAATCTTGGCGTTAAATGATTTATTTAATTCAATTAAAATGTAACACCTAGGATTCACCTAAAACTGCGTAAGTCAATTTTAATCCTACATAAAAATGTTGTTGAAAAATGTTAAAAAGAAATGATCATATTACCCTTCAGTAGTGACGATCAATAATGACTGTAATATTTATTATATGGGGTAGTAGCAGCTTAGATTGAAATGTAAAAATAACCTTTGTGTAATGTTACTCTTCGTTAGACGATGGGCAAATTTTACAGCACACATTCGTATAACTTTCACAGTTTAATAAATAAAGAAACACGCAAGTTTCTCGGACTTCTTTAGGCAGCATTAGCCAGCATATACCTACAATAATAAAGCTAACTGGAATGCTTAAAAATTTATGGTATTTTATTACTAATTCACTTGAAGTTATTAATACTTTATTATAATGAAAGTTTTCGTAAGCTGGAAGACATTCTTAACTGAAAAATACAAGTTACAAATCCAAATCCAATATACATAATATTCTTATGTCTTAACCTTGCTTGTTGACTAGTATTCACAATGATATAAAACGTTTATGTTCATACTCCAATGAAGTTTTTTCGAGTAATTTACAATTTTTGTAAATGATAAACCATTTCTTGAAAATCAAAGTTCCATTGGATACTTTTTTAAATTCTCTTATTACGATTATTATTTATACATTTGTCAACAGAACCATGCAGCATTAAAAAGAGAGGACCTAACTTAATTGATTAAATAGATTACTTGGGTGTTAATTTTATGCGGACCTTTTACTTTTGCTGTATTTTGTAACTGCTTTAGTAGGGAGTTTTTACAAAATTATGAAAATAATCTTTTCAAAATGCTTGCACATTAGCACAGTGATTGGTTTTTAAAGCAAATAAAAGCATATAAGAAAACTTACAAAAAACTCACGACCACTGGAATATAGTGTATCTCACCATAAAAATTTCAGCATATTTTAATGAAGTTTGAAGATTTGGTGCTCAACATTTAAATACAAAATGCGCTGACTCAACCGTTCAACAAAATTTGCTTAATAGACGTGAGTAAAACACTTGAGCCAATTTTACTCTCTTATTGAGAAATTTGTTGTCTAAAAGTTGAGCTAACCATGGGTGGAGTAAATCTTGCTCACTAATTGAGTAAATGTCATTTGAGTAATTTATCCTATTGTGTTGAGTAAATCTTTATAAAAAGCTAGGTTATGGATGCAGTTATGTTGTCGAAAAATAAACTCCAAGTTGTTAAAATACAATTCTAAAAATTAAACATTCTGAGCCATGCCGTTAGATAAATTTATCTGTAATAAGTATACTTATAGTTTATTTTCAACGGTTTAGCCATAAATGTGCAATATATAAGCATTTTTTACTCAAATTTTGACAAATTACTCAATGTTGATCAAAAATTAAGCCACTGTGGAGTACGCTTAGCACAATTCTTAAATGCCCTAATAAGTTGATTAAAATTGTTAAGCAGTAGAATATGATTGCTGCAACCTAAATTGTTCAACTGGAATGGATAAAAAATGTGCACACTATCTCAAAATTTTGTAAAACTTATGCACAGACCGTTACATGTTTATAATATAAAAATTATTATAAATTTTTCCAAAATAATAAAGCAAGTTATTAACGTGAGTTAAATTTATTTTTCCTAAAATAAATGCAATTTTAGAAGTGTAGCCTTCAGATTTATAATGCACATAAAACTTGAATACGTAATCATTTGTGCCCAGTTGTTGTGTAATCAATTACCAAATAAACTTGTATGTACTTACGTATACATGTAGAATTTTTTCTGGGAAACACAATAAAGTAAATATACAAACTGTACATTTACTTTATTATTACCTATATTATCATTTAATTACTTTACATTTTTACATTATGAAATGTAAAAATTGACGATTAATTATAAAATAGGAATTTGAATATCATATAATTATGTCTCTCTAGGGATGTATTGGGAATTATTTCCATTATTAGCATAGGTTTGGCGTAATTTTCTGTCATAACCAAAAGATATGTAATCAGTGCATGATATTATGTGAAAAGTTATCTAAAGCAGTTGTATCTTATACTCAATACTCATAGCTTACGCAAGGACGTATATTACAAGCTTAGCAAATATTTTGCGCTCATGGCGATTATTTGCCATTTGGCAAATTTTTGTCAATAAATTTCCCACGAATTTTTGTATACATTTACGCCCGTGCGCGAATGTACATTATATTATATATTATATTAAAAATCACAGCCAATATTTGATACAATGAATAATTGCGACTTCGCAAGTACTTTTAAATGATGAGAACGGACGGGTATACTTTACTCCTGACATAAACTATTTCCTTTCAGTGAATTGCTTCCAGAAACTTATCTAAATATGGTCTTCAATTCTCGGTAAATATAATAATAAAGGAATATGTTTTGAAAGGCTAAAGAAAATAGGTAATTTATTATTTACTGTTTACAACAGTTCCACATACAACTGGTATACAATCAAACATCAACAAACATCGCTTTCCAATTTTATTTAATCCAATGAGAAGTTGCTTGCGTGTCTTCTTATGTTATTTACTATTTATGAATATTATCAATTCCTGAAACTATCACGAATGGGCTGATATTACTTTAGCAAGCATTGGTATTTTACATTTATATGACTGTATAGAGTAAGTAGTTACCATATATGAAACTAGTACAAAGTTAAATAGGCATTAACTATGGTATTGAGTCAATAAAATTTGCGATGAGCTAAGTTTGTGCATCTGTTAGTAAAACTTGAGAAACACTTCATTTTGCGTAAACGAACGTTTTTAGAAAAGCCCTAATGGTATTTTAGCTTTCCGGAGCTGTAAATGAATCTACGAGGCATTAGGGCTTTTCTAAAATGTATGTTTTTCTAGAGCTTTTTAACAGTAAAACAGTTATCTGCAATAACAATTTAAGTATTGCATTGGTAGTGGTACAGTTAAAGTGGAAGTATTGGGCTTGACTTACGTCTCTGCTTACTACTGGCAAGGAAATGTTCGTTTTTCTACAAATTTTTAAACATTGATTTCTCCCGTGCTGTTCAGTGCTGAGCTTAGCTGTTAGTGGGGACGTGTAGGCATACATTTGGAGTAATTTTGGGCCAAATAACTCTTGCGACTTTTTGCGACCTTCGGAGATATTGAAGGTCAAATTTTGAAAATATTTTTCAATTTTTAATTATCTCTGAGAGCAATCTGCAATAAACCCAGGCAATATATATATCATTCGAAAGGTATTAATAAGCTCTATAAGCCGTGCAAATTTCAGCACCCTACGTTGACCTTTGACCGAGTTATTCACCTTTTAATTTTAATACCCGAATTCGGGTTTTAAGGAATAACCAGTAAATAAAAACGTTTTATAATGTCCTTTTAGACTCTAACAAGTCGTTTTATTATCAAATTGAACAAAATAAAGCACTGGACTTTTTTATTCTTTATTCTACCAATGTGCAGTGCTAATATTATTTCGACTCATTTTACATTACTGTTTGTATTATCTGTAAATAAGAGTATTTCCATAGAATACACTAAATGATTTCTAATATTTTTATATAGAAACAAATGCAATTAAAACTCGCTCAACAATGATTCAGTTGTCATCACTTGCTGCACCAACGACACTTCCAATAATGGTTTCAATGATGGTATTAGCCATCGGTTTGTTAATATATATAGAACTAGATCCTTTATCATTAATTGTTTCATATGTTATACCAACATACAAAGGAATGTTTGCAGTACGTTTTGTTTTGTTTGCTATAATTTTTCCATTCGGAATTCATATCGGGCTAGCTATTTTATTGTATGTACACTGTGTTATGTTTTATCTCTTTTCTACTCTCGAATGGCTCCAAATTATCACACCTTGCAGACAACATATTGAAAACTTCTGGAAATCGACATACGTGGAAAAGAGACGAATCAGGAGAGAATTCCAAAAGGCAAAGATGATTTACAAACAGCAACTGTATATCAACAAACTGGCCAACCACACTTTCGGAGTATCAATATCTCTAATTTCGGCTGTCGTGATTGGAGCTCTTCTTATTGTCAATTATTGTAGTATTAAGCTTTATGGCTTAATTGACAGCACCCTATACCTTTTCATGCCAACAATGTCTGTTATCATCACAATTGCTGCTGGTGCTGTCACCCACATCGCATCTCTCGTATTTGAAAATTCAACAGTATTCTTACAATCCTGGCGTCCTATCTGCAATCCATTACAAGCCCGAGAACTAAAAGCCTTGCTCCATTTAAAGGTAGGAGTACATAACTACTTTTTCATTAAACAAAGTACATTAATAGATGTTTTCGCTTTCGTCGTATACAACACAATTACACTACTCATGTCAATAAATGTTTAGAATTCGTCATCCTTCTAAATAATAAATGATAGTTATAATTTAATGAATATTATATAAACATTTAACTTGCCTTTATTTCATTCAATTAAATTCCATATCCTATATTATTTGCTTGATATCCGCTCACTAATTATAATAAAGTAAGCTAAAATTTCCGCGGTATCTATAATATAATCCTAGACTTGAAAAAAATTACCAATGTATGGTTGTCTTGGTAGGAGAACTTAGGAAATCTACATATATTATGTAATGCAAAACCCTCTCCCCCATGTGTAACGCCAGTGCTGGCTGCAGCACTTTTGAGTAAATCCTCCTCCCATCAACTGCACACGTAATATATGCATGTTCTTTAAACGCAAAATGCGCAACCCCAACTAATGTTTTTAATAATGTACCCCAACGCATACCTTCATGTGCTAAATTTAGCACATGGAGGTATGCGTTGGCGTTGGGGTACATTATTGAAAACATAAATTCCTTTAAACAACCGAAAAGAGTCGTTTCATATTATTGTAACGTTGTAACATCAAAACTTCAAAATTTACACAAGAAGGTTGAATGGTGGTGATTCGTGATTGAATGGAAATGATTGGCGAAAGGGGACATTTCGTAATGATCGTAACGTGACTTATTAAATAGCATTTCAAAATTTCTAATCCAAATTGGTTCTGTTATATCGACAAACTTTCAGAACTGGGTTTACTTTTTTACTACACTATATTGATTCCTTTGGCAGTTGGCACACCTTTTTATAGAGTTAAATAACAGTACTGGGTAACTAACTATTTATTCTTTAAAAATATTTATTCGTAAGTTGTACTCTTTGAATTTGTACGTATTTCCAAAATCCCAGGGAGAATCTTATTTTTTGATTTAAAAAGGGAGCTGTTTCTGTTTGGTGACTTTGTGGGATTTTTTTCAAAAATGGAGTCTGAAATTGTTCCCTGAATTTGATGCTACGATCTACAGTTATTATTTTGGTGCAGGAAATTCCTGTTTATCAGGAAGTTGGGGCTGCAGCTAATTTCAACAAACACAAGATAATAAAAGTATATTAAAAACTTAAATATTTAAGTGTTTAAATATTTAAATTTACAAAGGTAACATAATAACCTATTGAGATGTTTTCGAAATTGTTTTTTTTACTGTGAAGGGTGGCCTTCTGAATTTCTCTTGAGTACTAGATTTGCCCCTTAGCTGGGTTCACTATATTATGATAAATACCATTAAAAGGAATTACCAGCAAGATAAATTGAAATAGGAGTGCTTAAAAGTGAAATGTTAACCAACACAGCTCATTTAAAGTTATCACATATTTAGAAAACATCAGATCTTTTTTATTGAACAGTTTTTAACCACAAAAAATTTTAGCGAAAATAAATAAAATGGAAGTGTAGATAATGGGTCTGTTTAGCATGAAGTAGATGACAGAATAGTGTGATAAAATAAATAAAATCAAATTAAAATAATCGTTTTTTTATACTATACCAATACAGACGAGTTGTCAACTATCCTCCAAATTTCAAAAAAATTGGTAAATACCAGAAATTACAGTCAAATCTTTGTAAAATGCGGTTTATTTGATATAGGTAAATGATTTATCCGATGGCTTCCAAAATGCCATTGTCTCTCTCTATTTGTGCGGAATGGGAATAGGAACAAACAACTTTCAGGGGAAAATCATTTTCGACCCTGTCAGTAGAAAAGGCGTTAGATAGAAGTAGACTGGAAGTTTCGTTTGTTTACTTTTACTGGCAGAAATCCCCGCGAACATTATATTATATATATAAACTCTACAATCTATAGGTATATCTACAGCCTTTCGCGGGGATTTCTACCACAAAAATTATAACACAGAGTGAATGTAAATTTCCACTATCCTTACTTATGATTATGACTCTACTGTCAGTAGTTATATGAAAAGCACCTCTTAAATAGGAAAGCAATTTTTTTTAATCCCACTGACCGATTTTATAAAAAGTTGGTATAAACACCCGCCATAAGTATATCTCCAGACGTTTTTTGAAAGAGCTAACGTCTCAGCTTTTCGATTTCAAATGACACAGTAAAGTTTAACAAAATGAACCTTTTCGGGTTTTTATCAAAATGAAAGTCTGTTCGGTTTAAATTAAAGAGATTACCAGCAAGAAGCATATCAAATATCAAATAAGCATATTAAATATTTAACTTTATGTGACAAGGTGTCAAAAAATTATCCTTAAATACAGCAGTAGCAGATGACCTACCTTTCCTCCGAATATGGCCCAAACTCTCACAATATTTTGTAGGAAGCTAGAAAGCAATAAGAATCATGTTGTTACATTTCAGATACAATTTGCCAAATTTTCGTTAGATAATTTTAAGTATACAATTCATGTAGCCTCTTTTCATATTCTTTCCTTTCATCTTTGGATTAGGAAGAGGTTTCTAGAACGGATTATAGAATTAAGGACATGCATGCTAAATATCATGACACTTAAATAGTAGAGCAATTAACATAACATAACACTTATTGACATCATATTGTACAGTAAATCCTATTACAGTCACACAGATTATAATTTTTTGAAAGCGTAACTTTGCGCTACCTATTCAAAATACCTATTCTATCAATATCTTTAGACATGAACATGCTTATTGCATGTGCATATTTGAACTGTGTCGCGTGGTATGTGGATACAAGTGGGTTTAACTTAGGAGCAGACGTCGGAATTTTATTTAAGTAAAATTTTTACAGCCTTCTCATAGAGTTCTGAGACTTCGTATCTACACGAATCATGCACTGAGGATTTCAAAAATATAAAAGTGTTAGTAAACTTTTTTACACTTTTGAGTTATAAAAAAATTTAAAGTTTTAGTAAAATTTTTTTATATAAAAAAAGTTTACATAAAATTTTTGTCATAAAAAAATCTTAAGAAAATATTTTGGCAATTTCCAGCATATTGTATGTTCAAAATTTATTTTCAAAATTCTCAAAATGAAACTGTTGCAATAAAATAAATGCATTTGCATAAATTATCTTTTCAATAAGCCTACAGTGACAAGATTATCCAAGGTTAAGCGGGGCTTTCAAACATTACATTTTAGTGTCGTTGTAGTTAGAGTTGAATTACAAGAAAAATTGCAATATATATGCAGAAAGTAAAACTGACAATTTCCGTCGTTATTTCTTGTCGATTAAATATATTCTATTATACCAATTATTGTTATAATGTTTTAGTATGCACAAGGCATTTTTGAGTCCACGGCGACAAAACATGAGTATGGAAAATGTTGAAATCCCAATGGTTTTGCCTTATTATTTAACCATATGATTTTGCCATTGGTGTAATTTTGCCCGTTTTGTTGACTTTATTTAATTTCAACTTTAAATATTTAATTTAAGATTTAAGATAATAAGGACGATATTACATTTGGATTGAATTTTAACGTATTATATAATATCCGATTTTAAATTGGTCTGGAATTTTAGAAGTTAAGATTCGATATTAAGTTTAGATTAAATTTTAATATTAAAATTTATATGATTTTAAGATGGCAAGCTTGGACTACATTTTAATATTGCAATATATATGTTTTAAGATGTTAAGTTTCGATTAAGTTTTTATATTGTTGAAATGTGTATGATTTTAAGATGGTAAGTTTGGATTTTAAAATTGAAGATTAAATGTACAATAATGAAATGGTATAATACATGCAGTTCTATATTTATCACCTGATTATTTAGGTACAGTTTCTGGCTTTTGATTTTTTAATATTATAGATAATATTTTTGCCGGAATCAAAAAAAACTGTTAAAATTTTATGAAAAATTTTTACCATTTTTTGGTAAAATTTTATGAAAAATTTTTACCATTTTTTGGTAAAATTTTATGAAAAATTTTTACCATTTTTTGGTAAAATTTTATGAAAAATTTTTACCATTTTTTGGTAAAATTTTATGAAAAATTTTTACCATTTTTTGGTAAAATTTTATGAAAAATTTTTACCATTTTTTGGTAAATTTTCGTGTAAATTTTTTGCGATTTTAAATAAATAAAATTCCGACGTATGCTTAGGAGTCAGAGCTGGCGATTTCTTTACGGTCACTTTTGGATTTCTTGGAGTGGTGAGTATTTTCAAAAAATGTTGATTCCTGTGGCCCATTAATTCCACCTTCAATTAAATGTTTTTACTTGTAATTCAACAGGCAGTTAGTGTTTTGCTGACTCACCTCCGTTATGCTGCAATTTAATGCATCAACATCAACGGATCTGACACTCAAAATGGACAACTCTCATTATTGTCATTGTATATATAATGCCACCAATCAATGACTGACAATTTAAAGAGTAAACTTTTCAGCACAGGCTAATTAACTTATCATTGCATCATATTCCAATGGTCACCTATGTTCTAAGGGTTATTTATATCGGTAAGGTTTTAGAGGAAAAACATGAAATGATTTATAAATGATTTATAAAAACATAGGTATTGTACACATAGTGTAAATATGTTTTGAGCACAAAAAGTTTTGCGACCGAATTATATATTTCCACATATTATTATTATCTTCTGATTATTTTGTACTCTTACGGATATTGTATAATTAGTTCGTAAAACTTTTGTTCCTACCATTTACTCCTGCTTCGAAAATTTTCATATTTTTTGAAAATAATTTCTAGCTGCACATAACTGCTCTATTTTTAGATATAGCTTACCCGAAAAAGCAAGTTAATAGAGCTGTACAGTGGGCCTTATAGTGGTAACTCTAGAACTCAATTTATCACCCTATAAAAATTTCAGCATGTTTTAAGCTGCTAAGCTTTGATATCAAGTATGTTCGGTTTGCTGGATGAGAACCAATACCTTCTCATCTGGATGTCATGATGGGTTGGATGGGTTGTTTATCAAAAGTTGTTCATCAATTACCTATCTATCTATATCATACCAATAGTATAAAGCTGAGGTGGAATTGCGCAATAAACAGAGGGATGGTTGAAATTCTTCTTAGTAAGCCGGCGCCAAGAATTAATGAAATTTTATGCGGTTGAAATCTTCGTCCTATCATTCAATTTCTTGGCTAATAAATGCAGTCTCTAGAATATTACATGTTTTAACATTTTTCCAACGCAACTTATGTGCTAGGTTTCAACTAGTATTTATATATGCCGGTGTTACTGGTGGCAAAAGATGAATTGACTACAATAGGGACCGGCAACAACGGCAAGGAGATACCGCTGCCTAAATTCAGTCGCTTTCCAAGCTTAACGAATTTAAGTATTTATCAACGAACGGCATGCCATTTTTCGAAAAACTGCGACTACTACTTATACTTAAATAACTGCGACGGTTACAGTAGTGTTACCACTTTAATCTTGCTTGTAAATATTCTGTACCCTCGGGGACATTCCAATCTTACTATAAAAACTGGCACCAGTCATTGTTTTTTTTACTCAGGCGGGTAAGTCTTTTAAATTAATACTGGTATGGTTAAATTGTATTTATAAATTTCATAAAAATAACAATGAATCAAACCAAGTGAAGACTGCAAGAATTAATTATAAAAGAAGCTAGCTTCGATTTGTAGATTTTTCCGTTGTAAGTGACTGATCATCCTTTACCGATTATCGAGATCCCTTTTACCTTTATCGGGATCACCGTTTTAAGTATTATGATTTAGTGAAAAGGGTGATAGATAGCCTATTGTAAAATAAGGTTGAAGTAATTAGAGTGATACGATAGTAATATACTAATAAACTTGACAAATTGAATGAAAATAAAGCGACTCATTTGGGAATTTATGAAATTATATATCCTACATATTTAAGTTTTATTCCTAAAATAAATTTGGTCACGTAAAATACAGCTAACTGTATCTTTTACAACTTGGCTTCCAGGCTTCGCAATTAACTTAATGTATTTGATTCGCAATTACTTATTTGGTAAAAATACGTAACTTAATAAAATAAACATGACTTGGCAATCTACTTAAAACATAAAGGCTTATTAATCACTAAAAGTTATTCGTGAGAAGTAGTTTAATATATTATACTCAGGAAGGCAAGTTTATAAAGGGGCGCCAGGTTACATACTTCCCCCGAATTCCCAGAAAAATAGATTTGTTTTGTCAAAAGCGTTAAAACTGTGTAAATAAATGAGACAATTTTATTTATATAGTTTGGTGTGTTCATCAAATGTGTTCATCAAATTTCTGGATACGTGCCTGAATTAACACATAAGATTCACATTAAGTGTAAACCATTCAGTCAAACTAGACTTACAAGTTTTATCGTTGAAACCTTACATTCCCTAAAATATTTGTAAAAATTAAAACGAAAAATTTATTTACGTTCAAACCATTTTTTATGAAAGACAAAATAATTAACAATTAATAATGGTATTCTTCCTTTCATTATATATTATTCATATCTGGATAGATTTTTCACACTAGTTCCACAACATAGCTAAGGGTCCATAAACATGTCGCTTATTTGGCTGTGGTTACTTATACTAATAGAATTGTGTCTTGGATGGAGACTAAAGGATATTGTCCATCTTGAAGAAAACTGAATTAGTATTATGGAGGGCATAGGCTGACAACGGCTTCGTTTTCTACAGGTAAAGGGTTCCAATCCGAAATCTTTCGAAGAAGAGTACCAAAAGCTGGCAATTGATTTAAGAAGTCATGTTATTATAATGTACTCCCTTCTTGAAAATCTCACCCCTATTATTTGTGTATTAATGTCAATTGGTGCATGGTGGTGCTACAATTGCTACTTTGCACCTTCAGATTTTATGATATACATTATATTATGAAAACGATAATATAACACCACAATGGTTTTGGTAGAGAGTAGAATGTACATTATAATACGTCATAATATGACTTTTCAAGGCATGAAAAATAAATATATCGCAATTTCTTTGTTCTTATTTGCTTATTACCGTTAATCACAATTAGGCATATTTTGGTATACATAAATCGATTTGTGAGTTCACAACAATCTTGGCGTTAAATGGTTCATTTAATTCAATTAAAATATGACACCTAGGATTCACCTAACACTACGTAAGTGAAATTGAATCCTGCATAAAATATTTTAAAAAGAAATGAATACTACCTTTCAGTAGTGACGATGAATAATGACTGTAATATTTATTATACGGGGTAGTAGCAGCTTAGCTTAAAATGTAAAAATTACCTTTGTGTAATGTTACTCTTCGTTAGAATGTGAACAAATTTTACAGCACTTATTCGTAGCTTTCATAGTGTTAAATAAACAAAGAAACACGCAAGTTTCTCGTACTTCTTTAGGTAGCATTAGCCAGAATCTACCTACAATAATAAAGCTAACTGGAATGCTTAAAAATGTATGGTCTTTTACTAATTCATTTGAAGTTATACATTATTATAATGAAAGTTTTCGCAAGCTGGGAAGACATGCTTAACTGAAAAATACAAGTTACAAGTCCTAATCCAATATACATATTCTTATGTATTAACCTTGCTTGTTGACTAGTATTCACAATGATAAAACTTTCCTGTTAACAGTCCCTTGACGTTTTATCGATTTTACAATTTTTGTAAATTATATTTGTATGGCACACACATGACTTTTGAATGGAAGAGCTAAAAATAGATAGTGTGACTTTGTATGGTGGTTTATGACTTTGTATGGCGGTTTATGACTTTGTATGGCGGTTTATGACTTTGTATGGCGGTTTATGACTTTGTATGGCAATATTGAATATGCATGCATGGTAAATTAATTTCACATATATAGGTAACATATATTGGTATGTATTGGTATGTAGATGATCATTAATCATTGATCACACAATCACAATATTCTGTACATGAAGTTCATTTGTTTGCACTTCCAGAATCGTTGCATGGCTGTGCGGTTTCTACTTGGGTCTTAACATTCTACAATATATTCTTAGACTTGAATATATTTACCAACCTATCGTGACATATATCTTGTATCGGTAAACTATGCATGTTTATTTAAAACTATCACCATACATAGTAATTATTTCCATACAAATTCATTAGGTAAGTTATAACACACCATACAAAGTCACACTAAATGTCAAAAAAACCTCCTTTCAAAAGTCATATGTGTGCCATACAAATTAATTGGCACCCATTAAAAACTATTGCAAATGCATAAAAGTTTGACCAACATGTCTTACGATAACTTCTACGTACAAGAGAGACTGCGATCTATACCCGCTATGGTAAGTTTTAAAATTGTTGAATTTGTTAACGGAGTGACTACGTCGGTAATCCCTTCCACAGTAACTGAAAACTCGAAGTCAGATCAGTCGCCCGTAAAGTAAAACTAAACTTAAACATTACCATGCACTGAATGGAGTTACGGTATATTCAATGCTCAATCGGCTACGATGAAGGACTGACTCCAGTCAGTGCTAATGTTTAAGTTGAGGGAGGAGAATATGCAGTTTGGTTTTCCAGTCCAAATTGTCAACAGAATTATACATGGTTAGGTTAGAAAAGGTTATAGTATTGACAATTTAGTGTTGACAATTCGGGGGTCAATCACTCCTAAACCTACCTTGGTACTTGACGTGAGCTTGAAAATTTTTGAAACTCCCACTCAATTTTCAATACAAAATAATTTTGAAGTCTTCGTCAAGTAGCGATATGGAATTGGCTGTTAAAGTTACCACAGAAGGATGTGCGGAAGAATGTGGCTACAACTCATTTTTATAATGTTTCGCTGGTGGTATAAAATCCCCTAGAAGGTCACATATAAACTAAAATTTAATGTCCATTAATTAATAGCCATGAGCAGTGTACAAAATTTACCACTTTTTTTACCTTTTTTACCATAACAATTTACTTAATGATAAAAATGGTAAATTATGGTGAATAATTAGCAGAGATACACAGAAGACTTATTAAAAAAGTTGCCATGCTCTATTTGCTCTAAAATATTTCAAATTAAAATTTATATTTGAAAGTTCACTGACGGTAGTGAAAAAAAAACATTTAAACGACATTTATTTGCCTGGTACAGACAACTTTCCTTCAATTAGAAAAAATGTTCATTTAATTGAAATTAATTATTCGATATGAGTAAAAGGATAATTACTTTAAAGTAATCGCGTTCAGCGGAAGATAAGAACTTCCATGCGGAAGAGTTCAGAGGGGGGCCCTATAGGGTCTAAATGCTTGCTCTGAGTCAAGAAAAGAAATTTTGAATGCAACCTCCGCCTGGCCAATTTGAATAGCCAATTGCGAAGCAATACGCTTACAATGCCACATTCCTGAATTTGCTCCACTGTCCTGCTATAAACTTCACTGCTCTATTGCCTTTAGATCCGATCCGACTGAAGTGTCGTAAATTCATCTCTTGCTGTAGTGCAAATTACACTGTTGTAGTGGAGAGCAGCCTGCTGTAGTGCTGGCTAACCCTATCCTATCTTTCCTTCTAGTTTGTAAGTTCTTGTAGATTTTAATTAATTATGATTTGGCTATGATTGGTTCTCTATTCTAAATAAAAATTCCTCGTCTAGATTTTTACAGCCATACTAAGTACTCGAACCTACTTTGATTTCCATCAAGTCTGGCATAAACCACCGAGGCTTTACAAGAGCCCTAGATCGGAAGAATACAATGATAATGACTCAGCAAAAGTATGTACGGGTTTCATTGACAAATCAACTTCGAAATCAAAAGGTAAAACTTTGTAAAAACGGCAACAAAATCAGTAAAATCAACTGCGGGGAAGGTGTTTAATTAGTCCTACGAGACGTGATTTTAAAAAAAATTATAAAAGGAGGACAATCAATAACATAAACAACTTTTTCTCAACCCTTTCTATGCAATAATTTGCTACTCCGTATAATACTGTTTCTTGTTCATCTGCTAGTTATTTCTATTTTATTTTTTTCAGCCGCATATATTGGGAATAAGAAGAAGAATAATATTTGTCTCCACTCGTCTCCACTCGTGCATTTTTTTGAATAATAATTTATCAATTATCCTTATTTAGTATTAGCCTTAATAGCATGATTTTGAAGGGATGGGTTTTCATCCTGGTAAACATTCGAAATAACATGCTTGGAATTCTTGGAATTATGAACATAGCAACAATTGGAGTTGCGTACACTTTGTTGTCAATACCAGACTGTGGCTGAGGAGTCCGCCTAATAGATTAAAGGTGAGTATTTATTTTTATACGCGTAAGTTATCCTAGAATAATAATAAAATAATAATAATAATAATAATAATAATAATAGAATAATAGATATAATAAACTATACATAAATACACATTTGAAGTGCAATTATTATCGACTTAAAATGTAGCATTATGTATATAAAGATGCATGATTAAGACAATTGTACAGTACAGCATGTACCTATACTATCTAATTTTATGATTACCTATAAACTGTTGGTTGTAAAAACGTTTATATTAACAATTCCAGGGAGAGATTAATGCTAAGATCTAGGAAAAACAATCTTTCGGGTGTCTTACATTTCTATTTATACATTCATTTTAGGATGACTGTATGATCGTAAATCTTGGAAGAGTTTTTACTTTTCATTATTTAATAATGACTAGAAATAGTACTATTTTTTCTACTATAACAGTATAAGTATTCCAGAAAATTCTGGAATAAGTGGGTTATATAAATTCTCATCTTTTAAAGATTAATTCTCACTCGATTCGTTCAGTTGAAATTACATATACTTTTAAAATTGTGGTCACAAACGGTACTTCTTCACTTCTAAAACCGGTAATGTTACGCATAATGGACATTTTAAAACTTGGCATCCTAATTTTTTTGTATTTTAAAAATACTTTAAGCAGTCCTGTTCCAGGGTATGTAAATTTGATAATACAATACAATACATTTATTTTACTAACACTTATTTTACATTTAGCGTGGCCTAATAGGAGGGGCAATAGCTGAGGGGATAGCAGTTCCTACGGCCGAATCTGCTTATCAAGAAAGAGATAACATTAAAGAAGGTTTTCGTTTGGGGGGTTTCACAATTTGTTTTATAATCAGCCAGATCCTGAAATAAAATTGTAATAGTCTCTGAGGAATCTGAGCACACAGATAGCACAAAGGAACAAAAATGAAGAAAAGGGAAAGGCACTTATCAAGGAACAAAAATTAGAAGAGCTTAGGGCTGCAAAAAGAAAAAAGGCAAAGGCAGCAAGGAATGCCAGGTTAAGGGCAGAAACCAAGCAAGGAAAGAAGCAAAGATATTGGCTGATATCGAGGCCCAAATCCAAAAAGAAATAGAGGCAAAGGTTGCTGCAGAAAACGAATCAATACTTTTAGCAGAAAAGGTAATTAGGACGTAAAACATACTAAAACCACATAAAAATGTGAAAAATATATAAATCAACCCCCTGCGTACATTAAGGAAATCAGTGTGTACCTAACTATGTGTCTACATAGTTAGGTATAAACTATGTAATTACATATATAACATATTTAGCCAGCTATGTATCTACATAAGTAAATATGTTACATATGTAATTACATATGCAGTTCCGAATGCTTCTTAAGGTACCTAGAAAAAAGGCTTAATACCTAGAAAATAAACTGACAACAACAAATGTTCATTTAATTAAATACAAGATTTTTGTATAAAAGGAAACGCAAGTCGATTAAAGACACACCGAGCGAGTTATCTGCGAATATAAAAAAAACATCTTAATTTGAAAAACTTAAAATGTCCCACTATAAAAAAACAATTACAAACGTACACAAGTTCTATGCATTGTCACCAGGCTAAAGTGGAGAGACCTTTGGTTGAGATTTTGCTGTAAAAAAAGGAAATTAAAATAACTTTTTAAAATATGATTTACAAAATGTAAAAACATTTTGAATTTTTTATGATAGGGAAGGCTCATCATCGTTTTGTTGCAGAATTCGCAAGTTAACTTTGTGGTCCTCCGTACAGACCGTGTACATTTTGACGGTGAATGGTTATACCATTTGGTGCACCTTTACGACCGCTTTTTTATAACTATGGCTGTACCCCTTCAAACACAGGACAAAGGCCGCATTTATGATAAATCTGAAAGAAATAAAACATAACAGTATACCTTTTAAAAATATTATTGTCTTAGTAATTTACCTCTCCTCATTTCAAAACAAACATGATTTGTTCTCGATCTTTTTCGCGACGTCGAGGGTTCAGGAGAAGTAGCAGCCAAGAGTGGAGTCGATATCTTCATGGGAATGGCCGCAGTGGAAGTAACTGCTTTCTGCTGCATCTGTGAAAATAAAAAATATCAATTAAATTATATTTAGTTTAATGACATTATCATAACTCACCATAGAGACTTTCTAGTTGACAGTGTACTGAAAAGCTACACTGTAAAGAGTCGACATTCTAGTCCTCAGGTCCACTCCATGCCCACTAATAAAATAACTTCATTGAAAATATCAAAATAAAATACTGCATTTTAGACTTACATTTTATATTATCCATCCGAATTTCCTCTAATAACATGTAGTCAAACTTTGTAGTCCAGGAAATGCTCTATTTTAGTAGCCGGAATGAAGTTTATCGCCGATGCAACATTTCTACCAGCATTTAACACCAGACAAAAAAGTGTTAACCACCTATGAATCACCTACGAGAAAACATCACCAGCTTTTTGATCTATCTGAAAAATTAAATATTCATTAAAATAATAATTATGCATATAACTGTATTTAAATGCTTACAACTCGATAGCGAATTCCACTTTCTTCTAAACTAGAGAGTATGGTGGAGTAAGTCTGAAGAGTGAATAATAATCCAAAGTATAAAATAAATTAGTGATATGTTTACAAGATAATTTTTATAAAAACTTACCAATACTTACCAATACCAATACCAATACCGAATAAAAGAATATTAATGCTGGCCGACTCATTATCTTCGGTGTGGATCACTGTATTTGTGAATGCCATTATAATGAGACACACGGCTGTCACTCCTGGTGTCTTTGTGACAGCATTTTTATCGAAATGTTTGAAAGTATTGTCCAGCCAATTCAGCTGAACAATCCTTTCTCCTCCGTAGTCGGTGTCCATGTCTGTTTTGTAAAATAGACGATTGCGAGTGGGTAGGGACAGTTGTCAAAATCTTCCTTCGTGAAGGCAATTTTCGTACCGTCCTCCCTGAAACATGAATAGTAGATTTTAAAACAATGAGCAATTAATACTTACATACATAATACTTCTACAATAATAATTGCGTTCTATCGTACAATTCCTCGACAGTTTCCTGTGATGCAGGATGCCCATGTGAGCTAACAAGAAGAACAAGCTTTTTTCAATTGTTGATAGCTACTCTCCATTACAGTCTTCGTTAGAAGTTTGGCAATAGAAGAACATCATAACCTTGCCGTAAATCGACTGTCGGTGTTAAATACATTTTGTATACCGGCAGACTGAAATAAAATCTAATTAAAATTTATTAATAATTATTTATAAAATATTTTTACCTAATGAAAGAATTCATTTTATAGATGAGCGGATGTTTGTAGAATGAGACATTTAATATTTTTTAAATGTTAGAAGTAAAAAATAGAAGCTAAGAATTATTGATAATAGTAGAGTATAGGCAATATAAATATAGGCATTAGGTAGAGTAAGATAAGGGACGGGGCAATTTAAATGTACGTATCAGGAGTTAGATTTGTTACATTGTCGCAGCCATGATAAAATGGTTTGTTACTTTATCTCAGCCATGATAAAATGGTTTGTTACTTTGTAGCAATCATGATAAAATGGCTTGTCACGTTGTAATATTAAGCAGACGATATTTCTTTCAGATTAAGTAGATTAAGTTTAAGCATAAACATTTAAAAAAACATGATTAGCGTCTTCGAATTTACCAAAATCTTGAATAGTAGAGGATACTTTATTGCTGTCTAATCCATCTCAAAACGAGATGCTCAATGGAACTTCAATGGGAAAAAGATGAGCATAGACGCTGTACAGTAAGCTAAACTTATTATCAGTTTTAATGTTAAGTACATCATATCTGCCTACTGCCCTGATAAATCGTCGTTGTATAACACAATAAATGGCGAGGAGGCTATTACATTTTCTTTGTACAAAATTTGAAAGCAAATCTCAACGCCATCATTCTTAATATTTTCATTAAGTAACTGGACAGCTCTGGGTTGAATGAAAAACTGCAGTTCCAGCCAAAGTCTTATACTTTTCCAAGTCTGTGAATCTGTAAACTATTGTTTAGCTCAGAAATCTAGCAAGTAAATATCTGCGATGTTAAAGCATTCGATACTTCCTTCGGTTTAAGATAGTAGGTCGACATTATTGAAGTTCCGTGCGTCTGTTTTGTATGATCCTTCATATGCTCCAAATAAGAAGAGCGATGATAGCAACCAGGTGCAGGACATTCATACTACAGTATTCAATAAATATAATTACTAACTACCTAGACATTAGGATTTACAACGAGTAGACAATACTTACTTTTAACACACCCACGGTGACTCTGCTTAGAGACAACATGTTTACTCTCCTACGTTCAGATTGTGACTGTGAGTTTTCCCCTTCATATATATGATTACATATACAACATATTTACGTGTAGATACACAGTTAGGTATGTAGACGTATAGCTAGGTACCCTAATACCCGGTAGACCTTTTCTAAATGCACGCAGAGGGTTGATTTACGTGTTTTACGGAGATTCAGGTGATGTTAGTATGTTTTACGGTGATTTCTCTACTTTTATGTAAGATTTTACTAATTTTATTGAAGATGTGTAACATGATTATAAGAATTATACTACTTTTCTACAAGATTTGTAACATGATTATAAGCATTTCTGCTATATTATACTAAGATTTAGAATACTATTATAAGCATTTCTACTATATTACACTAAGATTTGTAATATTATTATAAGATTCTACTTTAACATATGGATCTGTGTCAATATTATAAGCATTCTACATTTGGACTATGCATCGGTACCATAATAATAAGAATTCTACAATATTATTACATATTGATAAGAGAATGTCTACCATTGCATTTATTTCGGCGAATGAAGTATTTAAAAGGGGAACCCTTAGTGATCGTTTAAGAAGGGACGCAGCTATGAGAACAAAAGAATTGGAGAACAATAAAGAGGGGGAAGAACGTTCTAGAAACGAATGACTTTATTTCCGTTTAAATAAGACTATAGTCTATATCACTTTAATTCTTCATTCAAAATCGACGGCATTGTGCTGCGGACCAATGCCACGCAGAGTTTGTATGAAGAAGGGTTCATATAGATATAAGGCTTATATGCATATACCGAAGGGACGAAAAGGGTACGCATGCTTTCTCATGTATAAAGTGCTGGAAACTTTACATGGAACAGCTAGGTAGAAAGAATACAGCAAAAGCAACCAATGACCGAGTGAGGGTTGGGCTAAGCTGACAAATCACAGCAGATATTGTATGTGCCTATCTATGGTGCAGAGTGACAAGAACGGGTAGCACTGGTATAGTATGCCGGTTGCCGGAATGAGTTAAGCTGAGTTAAGGTGGTGTAGTCGATTTTTAGGTATTTATTTATTATTAGATAAATTGCGAATTACAATATTGATGATAAATGAGTTCTAATTAAAGTAGAGTAGGAAGGAAAGAGTAGGGTTTACATTGAGCGGAGTTGAATAGAAGTTAAGTGAAAAATGAAAATGACTAGCCTTTTCAGAATAAAGATCGGTATTTATATCTTATTCTTATTCGTATTTATATCTATTTATAAGACGTTTTTTTATAAGTAATTAATTTATAAGAAAGTTTGGAAATAAAGAAATTAAAATATCTGTTGAACACGACGATAAAAATACTGAGGCTCGATGAGGCTTGCTACAGCTCCTGTTTGAAGTGGCCTGCGTCGTTGCAGGGGCGTTTTCGGTGGAAGCCAAGACGATGGATGCCTCCACATTTCTGGCGTCACGATGATGGTAGACGCCTCGGAGAATGACGGTGAGGGGGAGCGACGGGTTCGGCGGTCTCTGGAATGTCGTTTCTTAGACTTCCTTTTGCGCGATGGAAGCGGAGCTGGTGGCGACGGCGGCGATAGTGTCCGTGGAGGTGTAGTGAGTAGCTGGTAGGACGGTGTTCAGGCGAAGCTGATGGCGGGAGCGGGAGACGATACCGGTAAATCCCTGGTTTGTGGAGCTGCTACAGTATCACCAGATGAATCATTCTGGGTTACTTCTGGGGGTTGTGTGGCTGGAGTTGCGTCAGGGACGGGTGGCACTACTGCGATTACAGTACGAAGTGTACAAGACGAGGAGGTGCCTGGAGGTGGGGAGGGGCAAATAGATTGGCCAGATTGGACTGAGTCGTGGTTGGAAAAAAGATTGCCCCCCATGGGCGATTGCTGCACATGTAAACTAAGTGACGAGCCATGAAGGGGAAGGCCGAGGGGTAACGGAATATTTGAGCGAAAATGTAATTATAGGAGAGGAACGCAAATAGGGTCTTCGAGTGAGTCGTTGATTATTGGTTCCTCGGGGAGATTAATGGAATCGATTGGTATGGATATGGGCTCAGGGAGAAAGGTTACTTTTTTTGACCTCTCTGAATCTTGAATGCTGATTTGAGTAAAGGGGAAATACAGATTCTGATTCTGTTTCGTAGTCGTTATGTGTGTGAAGTATCGTCTTGGTCTTGGAGGGTATTTTCGATATAGTCGAATTCGTTGTAATGGGTTCTGGTTGTTGGGTCTGGAGAGTTAAAAACGATAGGGATTGGGATGTACTGGATTTCATGAGGTTCGTTTTCAAATTGTATTGTCTTATTTTAGTAATTGGTGCTTTAGAGTCTCATGCACGGAGAAAATATGGGTGAAAGTTTCGTCTTTTATGGCGAAAGTTAAATTTAGGTATGATGTGGAATAAATACGTCCACCAACACCGTCTAATTTCGTGGGCGTTCGGTGTGGTCTGATTTGGACTTTGGTATGATGTTGCCGGATTGCTCCCCTAACGTTAAACATGGCAGTTTTTGACCACAGATATCTCGAGAACGGTAGCCCATATTGAATTTCGACAATAATGACTATTGCTCAGAGGAAAAGGGCTACAACATATATTAATCCCATTCCGATCTGTCGGTCCATGAACTCCATAAGACTGGTGTCATCCCCTTTGTAATCTACTTAGGAAATAATACGACATTAATTGAATCAATAAGATTGCATTTTTCTTGTAGTAACTACCAATTTATTTATAAATAACTAGGCTTATCAGTGAGATTCACGAGGATGGGGAAAACGATGAACACCAGATTGACCTCGAGGAGGAACAGGAACCGCCGCACCTGTCGATGGTGTGGAAAATTCGGATAATCCAAACACTTCAGGAAGTTCAGGAACTACAGGCGACCGCTGATAGAATTTGTTGAAGACGCTCTGCTAACTGATAAAGATTTTCATTCGCTAATGGGCATTAACAAAACCGATTTTGTTACTATCACCGACTCTATCTCGCCTTATATGAGAAACTCTAAAAGAATATATAGATAATGCTGTGGCTGCATTTAGGATGAAATTGATGAAATCGATAAGTTACAATAAGATGAAATGCAAATATGAGTGTCTCAATCGGCCCTTTCAGTTTTATATGGTCTTGAAGGCCAAAACAGGATGAGTGCTGTTTTGAATTTACTCTACTATCACTTAGTACGTCAACATCTAGGTTACAGCCACATTTCACAGGAAGACTATATTGCAAATTGGCAAACGGATATGGCAAATATTCTTTGCGAAACTGGCCCAGACCAACCTATAACGGCACATATATTTACATACAGACGCCAAGTCGACATTCTGAACAAAAATCTACTTATAGTGAACATAAATTCCGAAACTTGGTGAAAGCCAAGATGGTTATTTTGCCCACGGGTAAAATACTAGATGTTGATTCCTGCTTTTATGGCGATCGAAAGAATAATGATGCAAATATGACCTAAAATCCATACGGATTTCTTAACTTTTTCCAAGAGGGCGATATTTTGGTGTCGGACCGAGTATTTCGGTATGTGAATGGTTTAGCAAGGAATTTAGGTTTTCTACCCAAAATGCCTCATTTCTTAGGAAGAGGACAAAAGCAACACAACTATGTTGAAGCTAACGAATCGCGCCTGGTTACAAAAATAAGTTGTGGAGGCTATTAATGGAAGATTAAAATCGAAGTTTCAGTTTTTCAACATTGTCGTCGATTTAAAATATTTGCCGAACATGCAAAAATATCTGAAAGTAGCTTGTGCCATACTAAATGCATTTGGATCCCCAGCTGTTACAAACGCTCCTGAAGATATGGAAATCGCCAATGCTATGCTCAATAGGAAATATATGCCTAATCTCATACAAGAAAGACTGATTGATCAGGGTCTTATAAGTTTTAGAACAACGAGTTGGCGAAATATTTTTGCAGAAAATGTTGTAGACTTTCGTACTTTAACGGAAGAAGAAGTATTGTCCATTACTTTTGGCATTTACCAAATTAAGCAAGTCAAACATTACACCGAAAGACATTGAGCTTCTGGGTCTTATTTCATCTTCTGGGTATCACAGGGTGCATGAGACCCTTCTCCGCATAAACATGAAATCCAGACTTTCTAACAAAAATCATTCTCTCTGGGTTAATTTATTAGTTATTCTTGGCTGGTACTGCAAATGTAAGGCAATTTTCTTTCTTTAACTAGTAAATAATACAGTCAATCATTGTTTTATATTTTTTGTTAAAAAAAGGTAAAGCTGGAGCCTGAATCTTCGAATGCTGTGCTCACGTAGCCTCGGTCATTTGGTATCTTGGGTTTTCAAGATACTATGAGGAGATGATTCTACAAAGACAAGAATTGTTACGCGAAGACTTTGACGAGCATGATGCGTATCTCGAAGAAAATAATCTGGAAGTAGGGAGGCAGGAACTGCCAGAGGATAAAAATATTGAAAACAATGAAGAGGAAGTTGAGGTTGAAAACAACAGTGATGAATCCCTTTAAGTTCGTAGCAATTCATTTAGACAAAATGATTGATATTATTACCATTGTTATAAAAAGAGTTTAGATTGGATTATATTAATTATATAATTATTAATTAATTATTAATTAGATGAACACGTAGTTTATAAGGAAAATGGTAAGCTATACCATAATATAATATGGTTACTTCATGATTCATTTAGTAGATATGCGTGTTGCCCGTAGTTTAAATTTACTTTGCTGAGTTAAGCGGAAGGTTAATGCTATAATCTTAAATTGATAAATAATCAGAAAAACTAGATAACTTGTATATTGTGCTTAGTTTTAAATTGAAAATCTAAATAAAAACATAAAATTATTGGTTTATTAGGTAGAAAAGGAAATATAATTGCTTTTCGTTAAAATAATTTTTCATTACATTACAAGTGGTGACTATAATATTAGTGTGTAATCCCATATAAGTACATCACTTTCTTCAAGTTTTCAGCATTCAATAACGCATTGTTTCCTTAATTTAAACAGGTATAATTTGTTCATGAATGTATACCAATTTTGTCATCATTGGATTTATGAGAATTCGTAAAAAATTAATCTGTCCATCCAACACTGAAACCTCTAACACAAAGTTTTATTATATAACTCAATAAAAATAAACTGCGATGACACGGTTTCAGTTGTGACACAAATGCTCTAAATTATAGTATACTCGCACTACAAGCATGGTATATTATTTATTACAGTGGGTGATTTTTCCAGAATAAAAAAATGAGAGTACATACAAATGGGTACGGTGTATAAGAAACAAACCATAGCAAATGTCTGCAGTGTAACCCACAATATGTAAATGTCTTAACACACATTATGTAGATAAATGAATGACATAAATATCGCTGTATTTGCCTATAAAGTAAGTATAAATTCCGTGGAATAGCAGTTTGTATTTTAATGTTTCAATTTTAATATTTAGCTTTAATCCATCTAAATCACCGTAATAAAATAGTGCCTTTCCTGGTCAGGTCAGGTAGTTGGTATTTATTTACTTCCGAAAATCATTTACTTCTCTATGCACCTGGACTTGACTGTAATAATTCTCGAAGTTTCGAAACAATTCATCCCCCTATATCGATGTTCGTTGTTTTTAGTACCTTTAAAGGGCAATAAAACAATAACAACTCATAAAACAACATAAAACCAAGGTTTTTTTTGAAAACATCACCCTCTTTCCGAATATGTAATCAAAAGTACCAAAAACCCCTGCCAAGTTTGTCAAAATGATTTTTGAAATTGTCATGTTTGCCTACTCCATCAATGTATTTCATTTTTTCAAAAAATTCTATCGGCCTTGGGTCGCATTTTGGGAATAGTGTCGTATGCATGTTTTTTGTGCAGCTTTTTATGGGCTTTCCGGGCCTTATAATATCTCCTTATTCAGTATCAACCAATATATTTGTAACGGTTTAGCCATAAATGTACAATATATAAGGATTTTTTACCCTAAATTTGAAACAGTGACATATTACTCAATATTGATCAAAAATTAAGCAAATATGGAGTACGAATAACACAATTCTTAAATGCCCTAATAAGTTGATTAAATTAAAATTGTTAAGCAGTTGAATGTGATTGCTACAACCTAAATTGTTCAACAGGAATGGATAAAAAATGTGCACACCATCTCAAAATTTTGTAAAACTTATGCACAGGCCGTTACATGTTTATAATATAAAAATTATTATAATTTTTTCCAAAATAATAAAGCAAGTTACTGTTAAATTTATTTTATTTTTTCTATTTATAAGTGTAACCTTCAGATTTATAAAATACTTAAAGCTTAAATAGGTAAATATCTGTGCCTAGTTGTTGTGTAATCAATTGCCAAATAAACTTTTATATACTTATGTATGTAGAATGTTTTCTTGGAAACACAATAAAGTAAATATACAAAGTGTACATTTACTTGATTATAATATTATAATTATGTTATTATGTTTGAATACCATATAATTATGTCAAGAGATGTATTGGGAATGGAAATTGTTCCTATTATTAGTATAGGTTTTGCATAATTGTCTGTCATAACCAGAAGAAATATAATCAATGATATGTAAAAAATTATCCAAAGCAGTTGTATCATACCCAATACTCATAACTTACAAGGACATATTGAGAAGGGGCGCTTTACGGGTTGAAGACACCATTCAAAATTAAAGGAAGGAAACAGAAATGATTTCTCAAATAAGCAAATATTTTTCGGCCAGGGCGATTATTTGCCATTTTAGGACATTCTTGACTAATTTTTGTTAAAAGAATTTTCAACGCATTTTTGTATACATTTACGCCTGTGCGCGAATAAATAGTATATGTAATATATAATAAAATATTAACGTCCCCCCGAAATTTAATTCTGTATACGTGCCAGGGCATGAAAAACTCAAAAACTCGGGTTTTTGGGTAGCAAACAGCAAAAACCCAGGGTTTTTGCTCAAAAACCTAAAAACCAAAAACCCGGGTTTTTGGGTTGGGTTTTTCCTAACCAAAAGCAAAAACCCATGGGTTTTCCCATAAACCCGGGTTTTTGGGTTGGGGTTTTCCTAACGAAAAGCAAAAACCCATGGGTTTTTCATGCCCAGATACGTGCAATGTAGATTATTATATGTAATAAAAATCACAGCCACAACCATATAATAAATTCGACTTCCCAATTCCTTTTAAATGATGAGAACAGACAGGTATACTTTACTCCTGACAGGAACTATTTCCTTATGGTGAATTGTTTCCAGAAACTAGTATAAATATGGTCTTCAATTCTCGGTAAATGTAATAATAAGGGAATATGTTTTGAAATGCTTAACGAAATAGGTAATTTATTATTTATTGTTTACAACAGTTCCACATACAAATGGAAAATATCAAACATCAACATCGCTTTCCTCTTTTCTTTAATCCAATGAGAAGTTGCTTACGTGTCTTCGTATGTTATTTACTATTTATCAATTTTATCAATTCCTAAAACTATCACGAATGGGCTGATAGTACTTTAGCAAGCATTGGTATTCTACATTTATATGGCTGTATAGAGTAGTTATCATATACAAAACTAATACAAAATCATAAATTAAATAGGCATTAACTATGGTATTCAGTCAATAAAAATTGCGTTAAGCTGTGTGTGCGTCTGTTATAGTACAACTTGAGAAACACTTCATTTTGCGTAAATATACTAAAAAGATCTTACATTAGCTATTGGCTGAACTGATCGAATACGACCAGGTATATTATTAATTTTATTCACTAAATCAATTAGCAACTATTAACAGTGTTGTACTGTTGACCACTTTTTTGCATTTTGACCGGGCCACTGGTCAAAATGGTCAAAATGGTCAAAATGGCTAAAATGGACAAAATATCAGTATACAGTTACTTAGGCTAGCAAATGAAATTTAAAATATTTAGAGAATGAAATATGGCCTAAAACCAATGAAACACTATTCTACTAACATCAGACTACAAAATGACACTATCTAATCATTTTTAACTGCAATCTTTAGAAAGTTGTATTTGTTGTTTACTGTTGCAGTAAAAGCTACCTTGGAGTCTCAATTAACCCCAAACAGGCATTTTGTCCATTTTGACCACTTTTTAATTTTTTTGACCGGGCCATTTTGACCATTATGACCATTATGACCACTAGTGGTTTTAACCACTGCACAACACTGACTATTAACCTAGTGTCTGGTACGTTTATAACTGCTAAGATTTCGACAAAAAGTTTGTTACGAAATTTTCTTATTTTTGGTTTCCAAATAAAATTGGAGTTTCGTCTGACCAGCAAGTCAATGTGCGCTTGGTTTGTATTAATGAGATACATACATAATTAATAATTACCAATAGCCAAAATTAACTGATTCACAGCTGAGGCATAAGTCGGACCAAAAACCGCACAAATGCAAATGGAAGGATACAGCGGTTTTACGACAAGGAATTTTAGATTATGGTATTTAGCAAGCTTTAATTTATTCATCGTTTTAAAATTAACGTGTATGTGTTAATTTAACACATACACGTTAAGTTTATTGTGTTAAGTTAACACACAGTGTTCAAATTTAAGTAACTACTTACGACCCCGTCCGTAGAACGAATACTGTTTCTAGTTCAATATCGTAGCTATAGTGGTAGCAGTGCTGTGATTTGACTAAACAGTCTTATATTTCCATTCCATATCCAATACACATTCTTTCTTTAACTTCCATCCCCAACTCTATTCGGCTACAAGATTCAAAGGAATAAACTAGGTTTTGTTGCACAAAAATCAAATAAAAAATTGATTACCATCATTTACTGCAGCACAATGAGTACAAAGGATATTCGACAAGAATTAAAACGCTTTTTCAACGTTTGCAAATTTTTTAATTTTAGTCCTATTACTTTTGACCCAAAAAATTGGAAAGTGTCAGCAGGAAAAAACAAAGGTGATCGTTTTAGCTTGTACGCTGGACTTGTATTAAATTTATTCGGTCTGTTTTTCGTGGGATTGCTTCTGGAACAAATTTACAAAGAGCCATACCTTACAGCGTCTCAAATTATGTTTGTAATTTACTTTATCATTGGTATTGCTGCTGGTGACGCTTTTTCTCTTCCTTTTATTTGTTATCGACAACATGCAATACAAACCTTTAATTGCCTATGTCAAAGCAACTCGATCCTCACACGTAATAAATTTAACTAATTTTACATAATGTACCTGTATATTAATCTCATCAGTGCTAATATTATTTCGACTAATTTTACATTACTGTTTGTATTATCTGTAAATGGGAGCTCGTACTCTTAATTACCATACCAGACATAATTTCATTTTTATTTTTATTGGAGAATAAAAAAGGGTATATACACTATAATACTTATATATATTCCGTAGGATATCTATGGTGCATGATTGTTATGACCTGTTAGGTAAAGACGAGTGTGCCAGGGCCAATTCTCTTAAAGCACTATTATTATTGTGGGCACAATTATCTGAATCAAGCTTACCGCAAATTGTTAAATGTCCTTCAATCTGCTAAAAATGTAGATTTTTGGCTACATAATTTACAGGCTGTACATTCATATACTTTCTAATCGAACCGGCACATTCCTTCGTTTAACTTAATAATATACTTCTATGGAATATACTAAATGATTTCTATTATTTCTTTATAGGAACAAATGCAATTAAAACTCGCTCAACAATGATTCAGTTATCATCACTTGCTGCACCAACGACACTTCCAATAATGGTTTCAATGATGGTATTAGCCATCGGTTTGTTAATATATATAGAACTAGATCCTTTATCATTAATTATTTCATATATTATACCAACATACAAAAGAATGTTTGCAGTACGTTTTGTTTTGTTTGCTACAATTTTTCCATTCGGAATTCATATCGGGCTAGCTATTTTATTGTATGTACACTGTGTTATGTTTTATCTGTTTTCTACTCTCGAATGGCTCCAAATTATCACACCTTGCAGACAACATATTGAAAACTTTTGGAAATCGACATACATGGAAAAGAGACGAATCAGGAGAGAATTCGAAAAGGCAAAGATGATCTACAAACAACAATTGTATATTAACAAACTGGCTAACCACACCTTCGGAGTATCAATATCTCTAATTTTGGCTGTCGTAATTGGAGCTCTTCTTATTGTCAATTATTGTAGCATTAAGCTTTATGGCTTGATTGACAGCACCCTTTATCTTTTCATGCCAACTATGTCTGTTATCATTACAATTGCTACTGGTGCTGTCACCCACGTCGCATCTCTCGTGTTTGAAAATTCAACGACATTCTTACAATCCTGGCGTCCTATCTGTAATCCATTACAAGCACGAGAACTAAAAGCCTTGCTCCATTTAAAGGTAGGAGTACATAACTACTTTTTCATTAAACGAAGTACATTAATAAATATTTTTGCTTTCGTCGTATACAACACAATTACATTACTCATGTCAATAAATGTTTAGAATTCGTCATCCTTCTAAATAATAAATGATAGTTATAATTTAATGAATATTATATAAACGTTTACCTTGCCTTTATTTCATTTAATTAAATTCCATATCCTATATTATTTGCTTGATATCCGTTCACTAATTCTAATAAAGTAAGCTAGAATTTAGGGTGCTTGCTATTTTCGATGTTATCATAATAAATACCATTAAAAGCAATTACCAGCAAGATAAATTTAAAGTTGTCACATATTCAGAAAACAAACTTTTTTATTGAAAAGTTTTTAACCACAAAAATATTAGCGAAAATAAATGAAATGGAAGTGTAGATAATGACTACATATGTTTAGCATGAAGTAGATGTCAGAATAGTGTGATTAAATAAATAAACTCCAATTGAAATAATCGTTATTTTGGACTACCAATACAGACGAGTTGTCAACTAGCCTCCAAATTTCGCAAAAATTGGTAAATACCAGAAATCACAGCTTTAATCAGCCCAACATTATGCTTGATTAAAACTTATATAAATTAAAATTAAGGCCCATATTTTTAATGATTCGACTCTCACTTTTGCGCACTTTTCCGAGAGTGAAAGGTACCTCGATACATTTCATACATTTCCGAGAGTGGAGATTAGAATGGGAATGTTTATTAAAAATATGGGCCCACGTTAAATTGTATCAAAATAATATACTTGAGGTAATTATGTAACAGTAATTAATAATATGGGTTAATTAATATAAATAGATAAAGAGCACCTGATAATAGTTGATCAGTAAATATATATTGTTGATTGTCAAAAAAAGACTTGGTAAAATAAATTGTAATACTCTTTCCCTTAAAAATATGTAATTTATTCCTTGTAATGTGATTGTTTGTAAGCAAAGTAAGTAAAGCCACTCACACAAATTTGGATACTTCTGTTATTGATAGATTGTTATTCCATTCCAGAATCATCAAATAGTAAAACGAGTTAAAGAGCATTATAAAATATATAATCAACCATAATTAGGAACACAAAACTATTGTTAAAAATAAGGAATTCAACTGTAAATTCATATAGAGATAGCTGGATATCAAAAAAGTATGAAGTATGCACACTTGTTTAAAATTTCAATCTCTATATATAATCGTAGACTTGATAAATTTACCTGTCTATATATATATATATGTACGTGTGGTAGGGAGAACCTAGGGAACCTGCATATATTACGTAAAGCAAAACCCCCTCCCACATGTGTAACGTCTTAGTGCTGACTGCAACACTTTTGAGTACCTCCTCCTCCCATCAACTCCAAACGTAATATATGCATGTTCCCTAAAAGCAAAAAAGCCAAATGCGCAAGCCCGATTCCTCTAAACCAACGAAATGAGTTGTTTCATATTACTATTATAACATCAAAATAATAATAGAAAACATAGGTTGAATGTGAGGGGTGATCGAATGGAAATTAAATGATTAGCTAAAGAGGTCATTTCGTAATGACAGTAATGTGCGTATTAAATAGCATTTCAAAACTTCTAATCCAAATTGGTTCTGCTACATCGACAAACTTATTCAACATTATTTAGTAGAGCCGGGTTTACTTTTTACTACCCTCTTGATTCCTTCCTGCCAGTTGCGACATCGACATCTTTTTGTAGAATTAAAGTAAATAACCGTACTGGGTACCACTATTTATTCTTTAAAAATATTTTATTCGTAAGTTGTACAGTTGTACTCATGGATTTTGTATGTTTTTCCAAAATTCCACGGGGAATCGAATTTTTTTGATTTTCAAAGGGAGCTTTTTGGTAACTTTGTGCGAGCTTTTTCGAAAATAGAGTCTTTCATTGTTCTCTGTTTGATGCTACTGTTTCTGTTTGATCTACAGTTATTGTTTTCGTGTAGGAAATTCCTTTTTATCAGGAATTTGGGGCTGCAGCTAATTTTGCCTACCACTGTAGAAAATAAAAGTATATTGATTTAAATATACTTTGTAGTTACAAAGTTAACATAATAACCTAATGGGATGATTTCGAAATTGTTTTTATTGCTGTGATGCGTGGCCTGCTGAATTTCTCTTGAGTGCTAGATTTGCCCCCTTAGCTGGGTTCACTAGTATCTTATAAATAGCATAACGAGTAGTCCATTGAATGGCCTTCTAATATGAGTTTTAAACTGGGTCAATAATATCTGAAGGCTACGGCAAATGAACATTATTTTCTAAAAGTCTTCTAATATATATACAACCATGCATGCTCATTCAATATTGCAACGAAATGCAACCCATAAAGTTCGTTTTTATAATTTAAATAGTGGTCTTGTAACATTTAATTGCAAAATTATGAAATTTTGTTCATTTTGAATCGTCCATCAACCCTTAGGATCCTTACTTTGTATTTATTATTACGTACAATGTTAGAAGTTAATTAGAAAATATTATGTTATATTTTGAATGAATCTTTTAAAATTTAAAAATGCTAATTAAATACATTGTCGAAAGAAATAACGATAAACTGGCCGTTTCAAGGAAACCAAAAGAGTATTCTACGATATTATTGATCAAGTTAATCAATGTTTCCTACTACTTAGGCTGTTTCCCCTTTCGAGTTGAATATTGCAATACAGAAAATAAGTATGTCATCAAAAAGAATGTTTTACAGAAAGTAAGCTATTTTTATATTTATCAATATTATTTTTAATATATTTTTAATTTGACAATATAAAAGGTGTTAGTCTTTTGCAGATACTATGTGTAATGATACAAACAATGACCTTGTTATCATGCATTCTGTATATAAGAAGAGCCTGCCGAGACAATTTACTTATAAATCCATCAAAATTTTACGATATACTCACTGAAGTTTGTGCATTTGTGAAAATATTATACTTCATCTGCTTTAGTTGGAGGGGAAAGAATAGCATAATGATTATTCTCAACATATTTGAAAAATGTGATTCAGGGACTTTTGTGAAGGTAAATAAGTTAACCCTATTTATTTAATATAAATTTTTAGTGCATGTCGTGAAATTATTAAGTTTTCATTTCCAAGACCATTTTAGTAAGGAAATTCCGTTTTTGTGTCGACTCATTTCGTTTTCCAAATTTTATAGATATTTTTTAAATTATTATTTTATTTCCAGCGTTCTGCTTGTGCTTACACGTGGATGGTATTAGAAGCAGCTCTGTGTATTCTGCTATGTCAAAGTGACTTATGTGTGGGACTATCTTTACTCTACATAAAGATAAAGTGGGGCATGCGTATGGGATTCTTTCATTATTCTTGAATAAATGTTTGTATCTATGTCCGTAATATTTTGTAATTAATGAGTAAGGGTAATATTTTGTAATTAATGAGCAAGGACTAGACTATCAGTACTGAGTCCAATCAAGGGTCTATGAAATTCGGGCCAATGCGCAGTCGCTAGAAATTTACTGATTTCAACATTTTCTAGCACACTTTGTGTGCTGGGATTCAACTATATTACAATGAAGATGCTAATAACGATTTTGTTGATACCATACTATCGCGAAGTAAACTTGAGGAGCAAGAAAATAAAAATGCATCAATGACTTTCCCCATAATAATAGTCAACACAATTTTGTTTTTGGATTATTTATTTACTTTTATAGGGAGTATGTTTCCATTTTGCGGAATATTAGCCATTTATGAAATTATTAAAACCTGTAAACCTAATTCTTTTTTTAATGTTGACAACCTGGTGGTTAATTTCTTTCGGGCTAAATCAATAGTCACTACAGTTAATGGAACTTTTAAGACTTTATTTTTAACGGATTTCTTAGCTTCTTTCTTTTATGGTGCCCAAATTATATTTCGTGTAATGGATGTCAACTACACAATCGAAAGACGGATGATTTACGCATCTTATATTGCAACTTTAATAGGAACATTTTGGTTGGCAGCGAAATGTGAATCAAATGTATAATTCTCTTCATTTTTACACATGTTATTCATATTAAATATATTGTAATTAATGAGGTAACTATGCAAAAATGGATAATACTTATTTTGAATTGGCTTATAGATTAGGAAGTTCAGAAATTACTACGTTGAGGAAATAAATATGGAAATCATTGCTAACAATAAACGTGAATACATTGATGCTGTTCATGAAAGGTGTCAACATTTGCACTATGTATCTTGGTATCTACACACAATTTATTTTGACATCGGTGTAACAGCTGGCGACTTTTTCACTGTGAATTTTGGGCTTCTTGGGCAGGTACAGTTTAAACATTTTTAAAGGTTTTGTTTTACATATTTATTTATAGAATTTGAATTACATATTTTGTTATGGAATTTGATTTACATATTTTTTTATAGAATTTGATTGACATATTTATTTATTGAATTATAGAATATCAACAAAATATAGAATATTTTATTATAGAATATTTTTTAGAACTAAATTTACATATTTTAATGTAGAACTCAAATATATTTTATTACACAATTGCATAACTGTATACTGTGAATTCCCTATTCTCGATTTGCAGGCGGGAAGCGTACTATTGACCTACATTCTGGTGCTATTACAATTTCATGCATTGCACAACAATAATTATTAACATTCAAATTTCGTTAAATATACTTTTCTCTTTGTTAAAACCGAATTAAATATGTAATTGGTATGGTTTAATCTTAAAATACAAAATATAAAGTTTTGTAAAATCTATCCACAAGCTGTTACTTTATAACATAAAACCCACAGCAAAGCAAGCCGTAAATTGGAAACTCTATTTCCCTTAAATAGGTACTTTACTTATACTTGTAATGTGATTTTTGGAAGCAAACATGTAGTTCAGTCACTCATACAACTTTGGACACTTGTGTTAATGGTTTATAATTGTTATTCTACTCCAGAATCATCAAATGATCATAAATAGTAAAGGAGGAACACAATATTTTATCATGCATAACTATAAGAGGACAAACCGGTTTTGCTATTATGAATATTATAGGATTGCATATAATGATAGACAGGGATAACTAAATTGTAACAAATAATAAAATGCACAGCATATTGCCATTTGATGAAGTATTCACCATGCATATTTGTCCCAAGTTTCAATATTTTGCGAGTTTCTACGAAATCCGCAATTAATTTCAATTGTGGTGTATATAATGAATTCTTGGGATTGCATAATGTAACCAAATTTGTATATTTAACTGCTCATACGTTACCTTGCATTTCAGCATTTCGACTAATGAGCCATCGTTATATTTTTCCAAAACTGCAATTATGGTTAAGGCAAACATTTAAAACTTTTTGTGAATGTAATTGCATGAAAAAAGGTATTTGTAGAAGTGGACTATTATTATTGCCGACCTGGATAAGCAACTAACCTACTGTTGCACATTTCTAGTAGTTCCCAAAGTATTGGTCTTAAATATTATTAAATTGCGTTGTAACTACACTCATTATAATTTTAAGTATATGTATATACTGCAAGTTTAGCATTTTATTGGGAGTTTAGCTTAAATGCCTGTACACTTTCCGTAATCTATTATGAATTTCAATGGATACTCTGGAATGAAACCGTTTAGCGGTACATCCTTCATTTAAAATTCTGAATAATTACATCATTATATCTCTAGTCGTTTTTTGGAGACGATAAACTTCGTCAAAGCCGAGAACTGTTGAATTAATTACAGCCTTCAGTTGCAATAATTAGTATTTCCATTGCTCAAGACAGTCATTTACTGTATAAGGTAAACTCTGTATTATCAATTTTCCAACATCAATTTTGTCCTTTTAAAGTTTTCTTGAGGTTTTAATTATCCATCAAAAAAGATTACAATTATTATTTAATCATTAAAAAGTAGAATTGGAGCTAAATGTTTTTAAAAAAGGCATGCATTAAAATTGTTTTGGTGACTTGAGTTATGTATACATGAGATTTTACGAACAAGTGTTCTAACCTTTGTGCCGTTTAAGAAGGGAACCATATATTTTTTTTATATTTAAGGTCACATATATTTTCCATTTTTCAGAGTACTTGTAATTAAAATGTTATTTAAAAACGTTTTCAAAAGAAATGGTTCTGCTGACCAATTATCCATAGCCCAACAACTACAAGGATATTCTTATACACTATTGATCAAGTTGATCAATGTTTCGTACTATTTAGCTTGTTTTCCATTCCGAGTGGAAAATTGTAAAGATAGCGGCCAACATTGTATTAAAACAAATATTTTTCAACAGGTAGGTTGATTTATATTCACAATTATAATAATTGATGATATTTGCCTCACGGATTAAGAATTGCTGTAAGTCATTCAATATTAATAGTCGAATTGCAATGTAATGGACAAGATTTTGGACAATTTTGTATTTCAATAATCTTAGTATTTCCATTGCAAAATGGTTTTTTGGTTGAAAATGACATTTTACAAGAATATTATATGAAATTTAATAGTGATTTAAATCGTTCCACCAAAATGTGAATTTAAAAATGAATTATTTTTAAATAACCGGTAGTTTAAATGAATCAGTCTTTAAATTAAATTGGTACACTGTAGAAATATAATACTTTAAATTAAATGGTAGTTTCTGTAAACCATTTTGTTTAATCAAATGAGTCGTATATACGTATAAAGGAACCAATCTTTACTAATAAAACTAATTAGTCAACATTTATTGAGTAAGTATTGCAGAAATGTATAAGTTGATAATAAGCTGACGTCGGAAATTTATTTACATAAACTTTTTTCAAACTCAACCAAGAGTCGATTTTGTATCTCGGTATTTAAGAATTTCAAAAATATAAATGTTTTGTAAAACTTTTTAAATTTGTGGTTTTAAAAAATCTAACATTTTTGAAAAAATATTTTAAATTTATAGCTTCAAAAAATGTATACTTTTAGTAAACATTTTTAAAATAAAAAAATTACGCAAACTTCTATATAAAATATCTTAAGAAAATATTTACCAAATTGAAAATTATATTTTATACTGAATTATATAGGAATTGCAAAACTCGACGAGTAATATACTATGGTTAAATATTATTATTTCAGAATTGTATCTAGCGTAAACGTTCATATCATTTTGCCTTAGATCGTATGGATCCTGATCCAAGGAAATAATGTGTTTGTAAACATCTGGTATGTTGCACGGTTATTTGAAGAAAATGTATTGGAACAGCCATCCCTCTTCTATGATATGCTAACTTTGTCATCATTCAATATACAAATCGCATTATTCGCTCACTTTTCTTGGATGGAAAAGACAAATATATTGATGATAATTAACCTATTGGAAGTTGAAAATACTGGAAAATACAGGAGAACCAATTCTAAGGCACTGCACCCAATTCTATTTTATTCTTAATATAATATTGGTCTATATCTAATATATTTATTAATTACAGCCTTTGAAAACGTCTAAGGCAGCAATATTATGTACTTACGTGTGGATCGGATATGAATTAATTCTCTTTGCTCTACTTTGTCAATCTAGACTGAGTAATGGATTTTTCTACGACACAACAGCTAATACCAGATATATCTTCAATTTCATAAAGAAATTTTTTACTCAGTATGACGAGATGTATAAACCTTACATGCAACCACCGATCATAGCTATGAATATCATGTTCTCGTCGACATTTGTTGTATTTTTTGTAGCGCATATGTTTTCAATATCTGGTGTGTTGATCATTTACGAAATTATTAATTCATGCAAACAACATGAATCAACATTTCAAACATCACCCGATATTTTCATTCGGGCAAGATCTTTAGTAGCAACCGTCAATGATACTTTCGGTAATATGTTTTTGGCAGAATTCTTAATTGCCTTTTTTTACACTGCACAACTTTTATTTGATGCATTCAACATCAAGTACTCAATAGGAAGGCGCCTTGTGTGTGCAATCGTGTGTGCAGAATTAATTTTCATGTTTTGGTGGGCTGCTAAATGCGATTCAAACGTATGTATTTCTAATTTATAAGCTTTAAAAATAGTTTTTCATCCATTTTTATTATTTTATAACTAATTCTGAAAATTTAATAATGATATATTATAACGAATAATAATTTTCAGATGAGAAGATTCAAGAAGTTGTTTATTGAAAAAATCTCGGAGGAAATGGTCCGTGTGGAAAGAATGATAACACCTGAAAGACGTCAGTATTTGTACAGTATCTCATGGTATATGCAGACAAAATCATTTGATTTCGGAGTTAGAGTTGGCGATTTCTTTACGGTGACTTTTGGCTTTATAGGAGTGGTAATAATAATCGTTAAAAATATTAAAACCTTTATATATAATTTTAAAGCACTCACATAACAAAATTGTCTTGAATAAAATACATCTAGGCCAGCAGTGTGTTATTGACATACGTACTGGTATTGCTGCAATTTGACGCATATTCATCAGCAATAGGGAACCAAAATTGTGACTGTTCATCATTGAACCAAAATTCTTCAAAACTTGAAAATAAATATCCTTCTCAGTGATCTATGAAGTTACATACCCTAGTAATGGAAAAACTGCTCGACCATATGCACTTCGATTTCATCCACATTAGTAATTGTGGAAAGGTCACCACAGTCACCAGTATTCTAATTTGAAGAGCAATTAAATAACAACATTTAGATATTTGCAATAATTTTGATAATTGAAAATTTGTCCAGTTCAAAATATTAATTGCCTCTGATGCAGATAAATAAAGTTGGCTGTTAAATCCAAACAAAACTGAAATCTATATTTTTTTCGCCAATTAGGTGTCATCATCTTTTGCAACATTCTTAGACCTTCTTAACTATTTATTTGATGGACGAGGAATTTGGAACCCTGGGAGCCAAAGTGTCACCATTACAATCATAACCGGAAATTAGTAAATATTTTATGCAAAAAACCAAATCAGAGTTTAAAAACTTTCAAACTGAAATTTAAAGTACTCATTCGAAATAATATTCTTAGTCTACTTGTTTTTTGACACGATTTACGGATAATTTATTGCTATATAAAAATTTCAAAAAATTACTATACAATCGTATGTCAAATAAATAAATTCTGATTTCGTAAAAGTGTCCAAGCCTCGGCATTGAGACCATTCTTGAAAATGTATATGTATAAAGTTTCAAAATTGTTTCCTTCTGCCCTAACTGTCCTATTAAGACATTCGGCTAGTCCAAGAAAGCGAGATTACAGTCTCTTTATCAGCTTATTAGCACGATAACTCTCAAACACATTGACTGAGTTAGGGAAAACTTAGAAATCGCCGACCTATTAATGCACTACCAATTACCTAATCTTATTTACTTGAAAGTGGCTAACCGACGGCTGACTATATGTTAACAATTAATAGTCCTATGCGATCGGGTCCAATATGCAGTTTCAATTGGGAGGGGTCGTGTTTAGCGTTTACATTCCTAATGCCTGTCTAAGCCCGCCTGTTATATTACATCATACAACATAATGCAAGATTTTATGTATATTTTTCTGGTTAGGAAACTATCTTGTGAGCCTGAGCATATTCCCACTGTTATATGCTAATAATAGGACTGGAAAACTCTTATTTTGTCAATATGTATAAGAATTGCTAAATTCTGCTTGGTCACACTATTTTTGGGCAAATTTTCATTCAGAATCAGTGTTTTATTTTAACCGGTTTTTTTACATTTTAGCCAGCCAGGAGGCCATTTTATCCGGATAAAATGGATAGTGGCTAAAATGGCCATAGTCAAATTTACTTGTGTTTTCATTTTATTCACTGGCCAAAAGTCATTTTAGCCTGGATAAAACCATTTTATCCACTACCATTTTATCCACTAGCCGGTGGCTAGTCAACCACTGTTCAGAATACATGATTTATTTTCGCTTATGATTTCGAAACGGTGAGTAATACAATAGTATAAAATTACAAGAGTTCTTTATAAATGTGGCCATCAAATATCTAATTTACCTGGTACAACGATACAAATTCAATAACATCATCGTTAAAATTCTGTTAACATAATTGTACAAGTATTTTATTGTCATTCCTACTACAATAAACGCGAACTCTAACTAGGTTCAAGAATGGAATTATGACAGACAGTAAGTAGTTACCAAAAATAATGATTTTATATAATAAGAAATTTATAAACATTTATAAATAATATTGATGACAATGCCTCTGAAATTGTCTGAAACGACTTCTAAGCAGGTGGTCACGCACTGCAATTAAGTTATTGTTAAAATAAAAGCACATTGTATTTCTATGCACGACTACTATTGTTACTTCATAAAAATGTTTTCCAAAACTTTTTGCGGTCGAAAAACCAACGTCAAATTATTTATACAAAGATCGCCTAAAGAACACATTCATTGTTATTATTACCCAACCGTAATTGTTCGCGTCATAAGTGTTCTATACTACATGTGCTGCATTCCGTTTCGATTTGAATTTTGTTCAAAGGAAGTTAAATACTGCATCAAAAAGAACCGTTTACAACAGGTACGTATTTTGCAAATTTAAAAATAATTTTAATAAAAAGTGGCCATGCAAAAATTTTAAATTAAACATATTTTACTAGATAATTGGCTTAAATCCAAAGACATTACAATTAAAAGTGTATCTATAGCTACGTATATGACAAATCAATATACACTTCAAACTGTGTGTTATTTAACCCCATGTAACATTAAAATTTATATTTTAATTAGATATTTTGTGCGCTAATCCACACATTGGTGTTATTTGGTGATGTGAGTTACAACAAATCATTGTTCGAAGAAAATCTTCTTATAAACCCTTCCAAATTCTATCAAATATTTTCCGAATTTTCTAATTTGGCACAGCTAATGACGTTTTGTTACTTCTGTTGGTTGAAAGAAAGGCATTTGCTGAACATCGTCAATCTAACAGAAAAACACCAATCAAAACGTCACTCAAAAGTTAGTTCTTTGAAGTTCGCTTTTGTTGATGATGTCAACATTTATGGTGATGTACAATTAATTTTTTTACATTTTGCAGTTATCAGTTGCAATTTCTATATGCATAGGATTGGAGTTCCTGTTGTCGTTTTTGGTGTATCAAAGTGATATTTATGGAGGGATCTATTATAGTGAAAATATGAGTACCAAATTCACTCATGGTCCGTTCTATCAAAGCAAACACGAAGAGGAAGTAAAAAACGAGCCGACTCCTTTCAATGTTTTCGAAGCCGCACTAATAAATTTTATGTATATGGTAATATATATGTTTTATAAAATTCCACACATAATCAATGTGTGTGGAATAGTAGCAATCTATGAAATTATTGACAAATGTAACCCAAGGGTGGCAACAGAAAACACGGTGGATAACTTCAATCGAGCTAAATTCATGGCATCTTCCGTCAATGCCTTATTTGGGAACCTAATTGTGATTAATTTCATTCCCAACTACTTATATTTGGTAGAAATTATATTCGACATCTTAAATATCAACTTTTCATTTGAAAGGCGGCTCATTTACGCCGTTAACGCTTCGATCATTGTTGTAACGTTCTGGATGGCAGCTGCATGCGAAAGAAATGTAATCATTTATCACATTTTTAATACAAAACGCTAACTTTTAATTCTTGGTCAAATTAAATGTATCACTAAATCAAGTTTCAATGTAAATCGATATAAGCAAGTTGTAATATAGCTTAGTTAGGTATATAAGATATCCTGTTAGGCCAATATTACGAAGGATACGACTAAAAGCTATGAGAAAAATGGCTAAGTAATTAATGATAGGTTAGAGTGAGTGCGCATAGGCAGATTAGGATTATGCAAAGTCTAGATAAGACTCGGACGATCGAAGTCGCGAGTCGAGAAGAGATAAGATTAGTTATAGGTATTACAGTATGCTATATATATATACTAAGAAAATGGTCTAAGGTTAAGGTGAGTTGGTGCATGTAAATCAGTCTATGCAAAGTGAGTCGAGTGAACTCGAGCTCACGAGAAATAAGATAAGACAAGCCAAGTCGATATAGGTATTAGCTATAGGTATATATTATCAATTCTCAAAAACAGTCAAGTCAAAGTGACTTTACATAAATTGATATCAATTCAATGTATGAATTGAGAATTGGAGTTTCTCTGTGTGCCGACCTAAAAGGAACGGTCCACAGACAAACTCCTTAATACTAACTAACACTAGAATACAACTAAATACAAACTAAGGGAAACAGAGTACAGGGACTTACAACTTGGTCAGTTGACGTAGACTTGGGTCGTGACAATCGGAGGGGATGACCGGACAGCGACGATGACACTTGGACAGTGACCGTTGACCTCTTGTCCAGAGATTGATGTCACACTTGACTCAGTGTGATGTCGCTAAGACGAGCAGGGGCAACTTGAACAGTTGAAGGGAATTTAGCTTGATCAGCTAATAAGGAAATGCTACTTGATCAGTAAGCTGAGGGAAGGCAAGTGTCACGAACAATGCATTTCGGATTCCTTTTATAGTTTCCGAAATGCATTGTTTTTTAATAGAAAGGTACTTAACGGTACTTTTTAATTTATGTTATTTTACTAGATAACAACAAAAAGTCTTAGACATGGTTCTTATGGAACCAAAATTTAACTAACTTAGAATTAGGAAACAAAGCAAATCAATAAGTAGGTACTTAACTATATTTCTATCATATAACAATAACTTTGCTATTAGCAGCACAGCTGCTAATAGCAAAGATAGTCAAATAAGGTTTCAGTGTAAATGAACCTTATAAAGTATGGGGTCAATGAAAAATTTGATTGATGACTAAAAGTACATTAACAATATTTTCATTTTTAGAATTTATTTTTAGAATTTTTAGAATCGTTTTTTATGTACGTATGCTTATGCTTGTTGCATTTTTCAAAACGTTTCTAAATCTACGAAAATTCAATTTTAACTTTTGGTTATTACTAGTTAAATGTCCATTTAAGATATATATTTTGTTGAATGTTTAAAACACAAGAACAAAACAATGAGCATCATTGTATTTCCTTTTTTAATTCAAATTTCGATATTTCTACATTTTTCTAAAACCTTAGAATTTTAATTTTTTATTTGGCATGTAACTTTTTGGTCCCAGTGGTAACATACCTATAATTTCACTAAAGGAAGTAAGACAGTGGTATTCAGTGTTGTTCGTTTATTGTGATGAGCCTCGGAGTAAAATAATTGTCCTAACAGCTGCTATATAGTCTGTTATGAACTGACATCATTTATTATTAATTGTATTGATTTTATATTATAATGCAGATGAGACAATTTAAAGATTTTCACATCGAGAAGATGGCGGTTGAAATAATTGATTTTAAAGCAGTTGGCTGTACACGCGAACGAAGTGAATATTTGCATTGTGTCGCTTGGTATGTGGATACAATTGGGTTTGACTTAGGAGTCATAGCTGGCGACTTCTTCATCCTCACTTTCGGGTTTCTAGGAGTGGTAAGTTTTTAAATTTTTTATGTGGCCCTTCGCCTTGCTATATTACAATGTTTTACCTGCAATTTAACAGGCAGTTAGTGTTTTGCTGACCCATTTACTGGTAATGCTGCAATTTAATGCATCGACATCAACGGATCTGGCATTAAAAATGCACAACTCTTCTTATTGCCCTTGTATATATAATGCCACCAATCAATGACTGACACAATTTCAAGAGTAAAATTTTCAAGTAAAGAAAGCTTACCAAATCACCCAACCCAATTTGTAAAGCCCACGTGTAACGTTTTGGTGTAAAAAGAAAGAGCAAGGTAGAAAGAGGTGGAGCTTAAATTAAGAAATTAGTGAAGGAATTAAATGTCAGTAATAATAAATAATGTATGTACTATAGTTAGGGTAATGGGAAGCTGGATAGGATTAAAATCTGAAATAAAAATACATTAAATCTGATTAAAATACATAATAAAATAATAGCTACATAACAATTAGCTAAAGCCATTTAGGAAATGAAAGTAAATGGGAATTAAGTAGAGTAACAGTATAGTTCAAGATCAAGTTCATGACCATCAGGGTAGTTTTACGTAATAATTCTTCCCGGTGCAGCAAAAATTAAATTATATGGATAATAATCACCACAGAAAATCTTATAAACGTTGAAAGTTACAACCTCGACCATAGTGTATAAAAATTAATATTATCATGTGAAATAAAAAGCAAATTTACTGTAAAACATAAAGTTCCACACTTTCATTTATTTGCATAAACGATAACGTCTGGTCAATTACGTTATTACGTATGCCACAACAAGGAATTATTACATCATATAAAAAAGTTTGCCGTCATTATTGACCTAAGTTATAGTTGTCCGGTAGTCCTTCAGTTCAGGATAATTCTATATTTCGAATTAGATCGATGTTATATAGTGAGCCCAAATAATGAGGTGTAATTATCAAAATAATTGTAATTCCACCAAAAACTTTTGTATTGCTGCCTTTGAAGTGATTTAACATGCCAAACACCAAGCAAATAATATTTCAACAATTGTACAACACTCGAGACACAATTATATCCAAACAATGGGCCTCATTTTGGCCGAAAGCTTTAATAAGCCAAATAATTTATTCTATTGGGTAAACTTTAACCGCAATTAAATTTTAATTCAATAACTGCAGGTTACGCTGTGCAAAATAAATAAATTGCGGTTTCAAAAACTCAAAATGTCGGTTCTTTTCTGAAGTCCTTACTCTAATTAGTACTGTGTTGTGATTACTGAATTTTCTAATGAAATTAACCAATACGCAATTATATCTACATAATTATTTCAATTTCTGTGTATTGTAAAAATTGTACACGGCATCTATAATGAGAACAAAAACCAGTGTTTATGTTTGATCCTCAAAAATTCTATCCATAGAAGATCAAGAAGGTATCTTTCCCCATCCTATGCTAATTAAATGGTTTATAGAGCGTTGCACGTCGCTTTGCATGCAAGCAAGACAGAAGAGTTATTTGTTTATAAATATTTTCCTGAATTTTTATCGAATAATTTACATCAAGTAGTAGCTATTAAAATCAAATATGTTTAATCTATGATATTTATCTCGCGAAAATCAATTCCTTTTATCGACAACATAAATTGTAGAAATTATTATTAACAGTGTTTATTTACGTAAATGCTACTCAATCAACCCTGATTTTTTACTGATGTTTGTAGTGACTATTGTTCAAAACTTTTAGTTAGCGAGTGTCAAAGAAATCTATACTGTTTTATTAAATTTGCCAGGACACGTAATGTTGTAATAGTTCGTAGCATAGAATTATTTCGGCGGTGAATAATAAAAAACAAACAAAATGTTAACATTTTAAATTATACCAAAATAACATATCTACCTACTACCTGTGCACATTTATATGAGGAATCAATATCAGGTATATGTGACAGTTACCTGACTAACAGTTAGCATTGCATTAATACTTGACCATAACCAAACGGTTAACCTTTTTTTGGGTGGACAAGCTTTAGTTAAATTTTACTCCGAATAACATCTAAATAGAAAACTGCGAACTCTTTTGGCACTATTTCGATATTTGTTTTTCACACGGTTCATAAAAAATGTTTTTTAAAACTGTTTTCAAAAGGAATGGTCATTTATCATTTTCAATACCACTTCAGGGCTATTCTGCCACATTATTGGTAAAGGTGATAAATTGTTCATACTATTTAGCCTGTTTTCCTTTTCGACTTGTGTATTGCGAGGAAGAAAACAAATATATTTTGAAAAATAATATTTTACAACAGGTTAGTCAATTGGCAATTTTAAATTTCACAGATCAACACATTTTACTTTACGATTTCAATCCTTGTAATTTGCCCAAAAATAAAATATTATCTAAAACCATGTGTACAGATATTATGTTTTTACTTAAGTATGAATTTGCAATAATATTCAGTTTTCTTAATACGTAGATATTCTGGGTCCTGGTACAAGCAAATAATGCATTGGTAAATATTTGGTTTTTTGGGAAAATGCTTGAACAGAATGTGCTGGAAAGGCCATCTCTTTTCTACGATATGTTAACAGAGGCGTCATTTTTAGTACAATTGACATCGTTGGCACATTTTTCTTGTATGGAATGCAAAAATATATTGACGCTTATTAATGCCTTACAAAGTGAAAAATCTACAAAATTCAGGAGACCAAATATGGTATTAGTTCTATTTCAAGCTTTAAAAATTTTAAATTTATATTCCAATTACATATTATAACGTTTTTGCTTTCAGCATTCGTGGTCCAAGGTGTCTGTTTTCACTTCTATGTGGATCGCATATGAATTAATGCTTTGTGCTCTACTCTGTCAAAGTAGACAAAGTATTGGGATTTATTATAACGAAGTATCCAATTCAAAATACTTATTCAGTTTGATAAAGAATATTTTACCTCATTATGAAGAGTTATCTAAACCTTATATGCAACCACCAATCATAATTATGAATATCATGATATCCTTGACATTTGTACTATTTTTTGTAGGGCATATGTTTTCTCTTTGTGCAGTATTACTTATTAATGAAGCTGTTAATGCCTTTAAGTCATTCAATTTGGTCGACAATATATATCAAACAAAACCTGATGATTTAATTTTGATCAGATCATTGGTATCAACTGTCAACAACATTTTCGGTAAAATATTTTTGTCGGAATTCCTAGTTGCCTTCTTCTATACGGCCCAACTTGCCTTTGATACATTTAATTTCAAAATAAATACAGGAAAGCGTATCATTTGTGCTATTGTCAACACTGAATTAATTTTAACCTTTTGGTTGGCTGCAAAATGTGACTCAAACGTATGTATTTCACATTTATAAAGTTAAAAATTTATTAAATACAATACTATGTAATTTTGATATATACAATATGAATCTTACTTTTATTGTTTTTCAGAACAAGAAAATTAAGAAAATAATATTGGAAAAAATGTCAGAGGAAATGGTTCGCGCAGAAGGTATAACGCTTCAAAGACGACAGCATTTGTACTATGTCTCCTGGTATATACGGAAAAGGGCATTCAACGTAGGAGTTCAAGTTGGCGATTTCTTTACTGTGACTTTTGGATTTCTAGGAGTGGTATGGTAACTAAATACTAAAAAATATTGTCATGATCAAAAATTCGGTAATCTGTATTATTAATAGGCTGGCAGTGTTTGGTTGACCTACGTACTCGTATTGCTGCAATTTGATGCGAATTTGTCTATATCCTGTAGCTGTCCATCAAGTGCATCAATACTTTGAAGCAGATTTAATACAAATTTGTAATTTTTCTACCATCAATACTTTATTATGTTTTCTCCAATTGGCAAAATAATTATTTTAATAATACTTTTTTGTGTTGTATTACGTACAGAAAGTAGTACGTAGTAGTATAGTGCGATATTTATTTTAAAGCTCCAAAGGTAGTTAAAATGACACAGTATCACTCTATAATATAATAATAATGACGTTTTTTGACATAACCGATAAATCGATTTTGTAATTGGAAAGTTTAATAATTTGTTGCTAAACAATTGAAATAACAAATGGTAAATCAACTAATGATAACTATTGTTATGTTTGACAAAAAATTACAGGTTTGAAGTATGTACGAACAAATGATTTTTTTGTAAGCTTCAGAAATAACCGCAATAATAATAGAAATATTTTATGAGCGACAATCATTACTATTAAGTTTAACAATGTTTGCCACAAGAAATAGTTGTTAAGAGTATAGAATATTTTTGAAATAACAAACCTATTATAATACATTCACTTTGCTACATTTACTCTTGCAGCGACATTGAGCTTGAATGGCTAGTTAAGAATAAAAATAAGTCACTAGGTAAATAACGACAAATTGTTTAAAATTGTGTTAAATATTTTAGTTTTATTTGTTGTTAAGAATCTAATTAACGTATTATATTGTATATTACTGTATAATTTACTTAATTAGTAAATTTAATAGCATCTATTTAATTTTTAATTGGAATATAACTAATTTTTATTTTTAACATAATGTCACACAAAGATATTTTCGATAGCGGTGTCATTAATCAAATATTGTTTTCAAGATCACAGCAGCTATTTTATCCCACAGTTCTAGCTCATTTGATACATATATCCTATTACTTACTATGTATTCCGTTTCGATTAGAATTTTGTAAAATAAAAAACAAATTTTGCATAAAAAAGAACCGCATTCAACAGGTAAGCATTTTCTACCTACTAATTACTAATTATACTAATTTACAGATAGTGATTTAATTCCGGAAATTGGCTGAATTTGTATTACACAGGAATCGAGTTAATCAAATACTTCTTTTAATTAGATAAATTTTAATTTTATTACAGTTGCTATGTGCTCTGCTGCAGATATTAGTTGTATTGGCTAACATTTGGGATGACGTACGCTTGTTTGAAGAAAATCTGGTCAAAACTCCTGCGTCTTTTTACAGATTATTATCCCAATTTGCATTTTTTGTGCAACTAATGTCATTTTGTTGTTTTACTTGGCTAAAAACTGAAAGGATATTGATCATTGTAAATGTGCCTGACAATAGACTAATCGAAAACGTCATTAAGGTATTGCAAATTTAATCATTCCTGATAAACATACATTATTTATATAATAATTTGCAAATATTTACTTACCAGTGCTCAACATGTACATTTATATGGATCGGATTTGAAGTGATGCTCTGTATATTCCTCTGGCAAAGCAGAAAACACACTGGATTTTACAATGACAAAGAAATCAATACAAAAATGATTGTAGAATTGCTCTATGGAAACAAATCGGAATATACGTGCATCAAAACGGCTCAGTCTATACATTGGGCTATTATTATAGTAGTCAACTTTACATATTTCGTGGAATATCTTTTATATTTCATTCCTCACATGTTTACTGTCTGTGGAATAATGGCTATATATGAAAATATCAATATTTGCAAGTCATGCAGATTCAATTTAAACAGTGGCACACTAAAGCCTTTTATGGACACCCTTATTCGTGCTAAGTACTTAGTGTCAACTGTAAATAACACATTTGGAACACTTTTCTTAGCGGAGTTCATGCTCACATTCTTTTACGTAACCCGAATTATATACGACGTATTAAATGTCAAGTACACGTTTGAGAGGCGATTTCTTGTGGCACTTTTTATTGCTGATTTATTCACAGTTTTATTGTTGGCAGCTAAATGTGATGGAAAGGTAAGAATAATTGGCATATTATAATATGGAATATAATTATGGCTTATATAAGGTAGCCAGAAAACTTTTAATTAAATATATAACTAATTTTAAATAAGGTAAAATTTAATTTAATTACTTTTAAGGTAATTTTAAAGTATTTATACAAATACCTAACTTTATTTTCCATATGTTGAAAAATTCTTCCGCTACTGTTTATATCATAAATTTTATGGGCGTAAGAAGTCAAATTATTTCTTTCTAGTATAATATGCTACTGTACAATTTGATAAAATAAATTACAAGCTCATGATTTGTACTTTTATAGATACGTGAAATTAGGAATTCATACGTAAACAAAATTTCTACGGAAATGATTAGTGGAGAAAACTTGACATATGGAAGGCGTCAATATTTACAGAATATCCTGTCTTACTTACAAAAAAGCTATGCTGAGTTGGGCGTCAAAGCTGGCGATTTTTTCACAATAACTTTTGGATTTCTTGGAGTGGTACTTGCATGTGAATAAGTATAAGTTACAACAATGATCAACTTTACGATTACCACAAAATTTATAATTGGTATTATTTGTTTGACTCTAGGCTATGAGTGTTTTTCTGACATACTTTCTCGTACTGTTGCAATTTAATGCATCACTACACCAAAGGAACAGCAATCGCACCTGCAGCAAATGCATTTTTCACCAAAACAGCTCATTTAACAACAGTGTAAGCATTGAATAAAAAAATAAAAGCTTAAGCAATAAATCCAGTTTTGCCAAGTTTTCATAAAGACTTACGGTAGGAAAAAATAATAACCAAGCTAGGAAGACATTTCAATGTAATTTAGTCACCATAAAAACCGACGTAAAAGTAATTAATATTTGTATATAGCTCTATGAGAACGGGTAAATAGGGTACATGTTATTAATTTACATTCCTCTAAAGACAACGTCCTACAAGTACTTCTTAGAGGTACCAGGTTTTATGATTATAAATAAATTTAGCAGAAATAACCAGGTTTACGACAATAAATGACTTTATAGGGCATTTTTAATGACTTTTCACCATTTGACCAGTAGGATTTGACCTGAACTAATAAATATCCTTTCAAACAAGCTGTCATGTAATGTCTCACGTCGTAACTAAAGTTGCGCAAATAATTTTTTGTTTCTGAACCACGCCCACAGGCAGGGGTTTAGAAACTAAACTAGTTTTTACTTATATTCAAAGGTGACCTCACGTTTTATTCCTAGATTATAAAATGATTGAACGGATTATCTCAAACCGTTCTTTGGGTTATCGTGCTAACAGAACCGACAGAGATTTTTAATATTCATATAATTTATGATAAGTCACATTGCCTCTTGAAAATTCATGGCCACAAATTGAAAACGTGCAGTAATAGGCATGTAGCATTTTGTAATTTTAAAGGTCACTGACCTTATTACTACGTAGAATATACACATTATAATAATATTATCAATGACAATGGCATGCATGTGAAAACTCTGTTATACCAATAACCAAATGTCAATCAGGTAGTACTTATCACAAAACGTTTAGTTGTGTACCAAACCAAAGACACTTATTAAATTTAACGAGAAAGAATAGCAATAAATATTCCTTTGACTGACTTTATTTGACAGTTATTGCAAAATGAAGGAAGATTTATTATGCATATTTTATTTAGCAAAAAGCCTACTATTATTTCGGTTATCAATTACCAGTGTTAGGATGTTTTAAAATGTCTCATTTTCTGGAATGGGTTTTCATAGTTACCAGACAAACAGACAGTCAGAATCAAAAAAGGGACCGACCACACCTTCGATTCACTACTAATATAATTTTTCACTACTAACTAATGCTGTCAATGATTTATGACGTGGATGGCTTGAAATTCAATCCATAATCACTATGTCAATGTCAGGATAAAAAATGCAAAATGGCAAGGCTCTTACTGTCAATTTAATGCCTGATTTTATAAAAAAATTGTCCAATGCATGTATCACCGAAAAACTGGTTATATAGCACCGCATTTATACTCATAGTCATTTATGAACTAAATTTATAGTTAGCCCCCATTCCCCATATGTTTTGTACTTTATCCTTGTCTTTACATAGGTAGCTATATAATTTAAATGCATTCAATCCTTACCAAATTTAAAATTAATTTGTAGTAGTCTACATCACTAGAGTAACAAAACGATAATAAATTTGCCTGTTAATTCATGTATTTATATTTTAAAGTTTTTCTTTTGTCAAGAAAATCTTTTTGCTATTCAAAGTGACTTTAGAATCCAGTCACCGTCGGTGGAGAAAATTTTATCATATTCAAATTCATGAAAAATGGCAAAAAGAAATTTTTCAGAAAACAAATCAAAGTCAAACAAAATGCCATAGCTAGTGAATTTTGACACGTGTCAACCAAATTTCAATGAAATTGTAGTTCACATATGTATTCGTATCGGCATCCCTATACCTGGCAATTCTTTAAGATTTAGATTAAAATGTTTGTGAATAACATTTTCAAAAGAAAAAACTCTAACGGTGGAAAATATTTCCTTTCAAAACTGCAAAAACCATTTTATCCTGCAGTGTTTATTCAGCTAACCAAATTTTCATATTACTCGGCTTGTATTCCATTTCGGTTAGAACTCGGTCATTCAGAGGGCAAATATTACATTAAAAAGAATCGCTTTCAACAGGTAATGTTTGTTTAATGTTAGATAAATCTGATGGATTAATTGACCAATTGAATAATTTTAGATATGCTGTGTACTCTTACAATCGATGACTACTTTGGCAAGTCTGTTATATGTTGTAAGATTGCTTACTGAAGATTTGCAGCTAGATCCGTCTCAATTTTACGAAATACTAAGTGAATTTTCGTATTTTCTGCACTCTACAATATTTTTCCATTTATCTTGGCTGCACAATGAAAGTATCTTGAAGATTTTGAATCAAATTTTGGCGGGAGAAAAGTCAGAATACTTCACAAGAGTTAAAATATAACCGATTGAAATTAAATTTAAAATACTGTCAGATTATACCGAAATAGTGTCACTATAATTACTAATTACAGTTTTCCGCTTACACTTATCTCTGGATTGGATTCGAAGTCATGATGTATTTCCTCATTCACCAAAGCACAATGAATTCTGGAATATACTACAGAAAAGAGAATCTAAAATTCATTCATCATCTGCTGTTTCAAAGCAATAATGAACTAGCCGATAATGGAGATATGGGTTTTAAAATGAAATTAGTGGTCGTAGCTGTAAATATATGGTATTTGCTTCTATATTTTATAAATTCCGTATCGCATATGTTTGCAGTGGTGGTCGGAATATTAACTATATATGAAATGGTCAATACATGTAATCCATGTGAATATACTTCGCCTTTAAGTGAACATCAACCTTTTATAAACAATTTCAATCATGTAAAATCCCTGGTGACAACTGTAAACAATACTTTTGGAAAACTCTTCTTAGTGGAATTTACAGTCACTTTCTTCAGCGGAGCCCAAACCATATACGACATAGTGAATACCAACTATACACTGGAAAGACGTTTTATTAATGCAATTTACATCGCCCATTTTTTTGCTACATTTTGGCTGGCGGCTAAATGTGAAACAAACGTAATTTAAAAATATCAATTTGGAATTTTTTAATACCATTTAATTCATGTAATTCACAAAGCATTATTTAATTCAGATTGGGAAGTTTAAACATTTGTACAATGAAAAAATAGCGATGGAAATGATTAAAATGCAGGATGTTAATCATGTAAAGCGTCATTACTTGGAAAGTATCACCTTGTATATTGAGAACGGTTCAATTGGTGTTGGAGTTGGAGTACGAGCTGGCGATTTTTTACCGTGACATTCGGATTTCTTGGAGTGGTAATTACAATTTAAAATTCATCATAATCTTTCTTTTATGCTAAATATCATATTGTGAATTTGTGATGTATTAATATTCATTGCAGGCCATGAGCGTTTTGCTAACTTACATGCTCGTATTATTGCAGTTTAATATAACTATGTCACAAACGAACAAAAACCACACTTGTAATTGTGTAGTACTACTAGACAATATCTAAAAAATTTACAAACCGCTGTGAACCGTAAATAAAATTTAAAAATATGCTTCATCAGAAAATCTTCCATACATCAAATTATTCAAACTGTATGAAAATAAATATAATAGTAAATTGTTAACTGTGAGTGTGAAAACACGACACGAGATTTACTTTCAAATTTAACATGTAGGGGTAACATTTAACCAAATCAACATGAAATTCTAAGTGTGTTACGCTTTGAAAATTTGACTGGGTGCAGAAAAAGAGGATTTTTTCCAAAAGAGGCCAACAATTGCAAAAAATTGTCGCGATTTGCGCGAATATGTCTTATTTTGGACAATATTTTTGGTCCCGCTCCCCCTTGACCAAATCTCTGGATACGCCTGTTGAGAGTATAACGATACCAAATGTGCTATCCGTATTATGCATAGCTTTTAACGTTAACCCATTCGTTACGGAATTATTTTTTTGAGCCTCGGATTTGATATTTCAGTGCCACACTACTTTGGGATAGAGAAACATTTTTTACATTGATTGTTAAAATCTGCAAAGCTCCCGAGATATGGCAACACTAGGAACACGTGGGGTCAAAAATAAATGTTACACAAAATGTGGAATAAATGAAATTCTTGGCAAATGTATTCAGGAAACGACTGAAATATGACATTGTGTCAACATTTATGAAAATCAGCAAGCCCGGATCCATTTGGGGGACGGGGTGGGGGGTGCAGCGCCCCCTAAACCTGAGAAAAACAGGAGATTTTTCCATGAATAAGCCAAAAATTGCAAAACTTTTTCGCGCTTTGGGCGAATATGCCTCATTTTTCTCATGATATTTGTTTGTGCCTCCCCTTCACCAAATTTATGGATACGCACAATCGATGCATTGAATTTTTTTACACTTTACCTGAGTACCGCATTCTATCATTACTTCATTGTATTCATCACTGTCGGCTGTCTTTACATAGGATTTCTGTGATCCGCCAACAGAGATTCAATTGGCGGCCCTTTTGCCTTTTTGCAACCCGTCTATTATAGCTTAATGTTATAATGTTCCCATGTCCCCTATACTACTTGTTCACCTAAATGTCGTAGTAACATTCAATCTTAGCTATATATTCAGACAGAGCATACCTATAATAACCATGCCGAATATTCAATTTATGTAATGGTGCCTGTTATTTTGTAATATTGAAAAACCGTATGATATGCATAACTGTGTTTCAGAGCGCAGTCCACAACACAAACCATTATATGAAAGTTTATAGAATACTATATTAAAGTAAAAAAAACATTGACAAGAAGTATTGAAATACCAGAAGTTTAATTATTGAATTCAGAAGTTCTGAGTATTCAACTAAACATATAGTAAGATCATAGGTGTGATAACAGCACGCAATTTTGAATACGAATAACATATAAACAGGCCTTGCACTATGCGATCTGGAAGGTAAAACCTTATAGCGCTTTACTTTTACAATTTATGTATCTCACAGAAATTATAAGTACAGTATTGGTAAAATTAAATCTGGACATTTTAAAACAAAAATGTAAAAAAAAGAGGGAAAAAATGATAGCTAGCATGAGGCGCCTTTTTTCAATTTTTGTGTAGGAAAAGGAAAAATTATTTAAAACATATTTTTTACATGTATTTCACTACGCACATTCAAAATTTTTAATTTAATTTTCGACGATTTAAAAAATGTTATCAAAAACCGAATTTGTTTCAAAAATTCTTGGTAGATTCTGAAACTGAAAATCGAGGTACTGTACGTTCTTCCAATTTCTCTTAGCAATATTCGCTGCAATTCCCGGCATCTCCTTAATCACTCTTAACATTCCCATAACAACGCTAAGATTATATTTTAAAAAACGAAAAGGATTTTACATGTTTGAAGAAATATCTTATAAGAAATATGAAGTTATTATCGATTGCTATGTTGAACTAATGTTGACGGACATAAGAAGAGTTATAGTATTGTACATTATAAACGCAAAAGTGTTCAGTAGGGTGCTTCGTTTAAAATAAAAGAAATGAAGGTCAACCTTTAGACAATTCAAGGCTTTAAGTTCCCGTCTTTGTATTGGATCACAAATAGGTCGCATTTGTTGGTGGAAATGTAAAGAGTTTGTAAATATCAAAGACGCAATTGGAACTGAAATACCAATTAATAGCCAAGCAGATATTGTAATGGTTGGCATGTACAGGTATAATGGCATTTTTATCAGTCCATACAATGTAATACTGCCGAAATTACCGATAAGGACGGCCGCCACCAACAATGAAAAACTAAAAAGATAGGCACTCCAAACGTATAGCATGCAAGGTTGATGATGTATAATTGTTGCAGATATATCATTTTTGCTTTTCTAAATTCATATCTGGTGTTTAATTTACATAGATCAGTAGACTTCCAAAACCTGTTAATTTGGTGTCTGTGAGGAGTGATGAGTTGGAGAAACTTGGCGGTTGAATAAATATATATAATTAATATGAAAAAAATGAAGTTTGAAAGCAGGCCAATATGTACACCCCAGGGGAAATAAAATATAAACAATAGAATATCAACAATCAAACTATCTTTATAATTTGGAATGAAAAATGAAACAATTGGATACAATGGGTGCAATTTTTGGTAAACGATGAAAGCCAACGATAAACCGCAGAGAAATAAAGTTACCGGAGAAGTCATTTTAAACATCATCGATAACAATCTCAATTCAATATGTGACGCCGTGTTCTTCCTCTTTGTTTCAATTTCTAAAACTAAATAATGTTATTAATGTTTCAATTGCATTTAAATAGTAAAAAAAGTGTAATAAACAACTTACGCCTGTAATGCAGGTCGTTTTTAAAGATACAGTTAATTGTTTGCACCACATCTTGTTGTCTAAATACAAAAGGAATTGAAGCGGAGACTGCAAAGATTAGCCCTATTACGTAGTAAATAATAAACATAATTTTTGAAGCCGAAAGGTACGTGGTTTTAATAAAATTCTGCTCCAAAAGTACATACAAATAATAAATAATTGTACACACAACCAATACGAGTCCTGTGTACCAACAATATCGATCGACTTTATTTTTCCCTCTTAGTGTCCAACTATTGGCGTCGAAATTGAAAGCACCGTATTTAAAATATGAACTGAGAACAAAAACGTTTTTGAGCGCAGTTCGCATATCCTTACTACTCATATTAAATCAAGTTTATTTATACAGGCTGTCACTTATTAACTAAAGAGTTTCACCACCAGTGCTAGGAGAAGTTCGAGTAAGGAGAAGTTCAAGTTCAACATAAATCGATCTATTTAGGTGCATGAAATATATTGATTATGGGATTTTTCTATTTCAACTTACCAACGGCGCTCAGCACGATTGACCCTCATTTTGGTATATAAAACTTATTAGTCTACTACCTTTCAGAAATGACAAACAATTAATATTGAACATAATATTGCAAATATAGCATTTCAGTCAATATTATCCCTATAGAGGCACTTGAAACCGAAAAAGTTTCTTTTTTGAGGCACAAACGAAAATAATTATCCAAGATTTGTAATTTAAAATTGGTACATTAACCCTCTTCTTTATTTTTCCATTGAATTTTGTAAAGATCGTCTCAAGAATTTTAAGCTCCCACAGACACAATATTTATTTCATAATCGATCTCCCTGAGAATTCTTTTTCCTTTACTTCTTAAATTCTATCCGATTGTATATAAACCGCTTTGCTTCAAGCACAGCCGAAACATGAAAGCTAAATGACTTAGCTAACTTAGCTTAGCTAAATGTCGATAAAACAACAGTCCATTAGAAAATTAAATTACCCAATGCACTAAAGTTATGCTGAGCTTTATGACATTGACTGGGCTCGTGTCCTTATTTGGTATAAACTACATAAAATGTTTATTCTTTGTCCTCATTTTAAAATATCGGACTTGGACAACAATATTTTCAGCGAATTGCCTGGACAAGAACCAATGGTGAATTATTTAGTATCTATAATATAATCCCAGACTTGGAAAAAATTACCTACATTTGTCTGGTAGGAGAGTGTAGGAAACCTGCATATACTACGTAACGCAAAACCCACTCCCCCATGTGTAACACAAGTGTTGACTGCAACAGTGGTTGCAAATTTAAAATATCGCGCCATGAAATACACAGGGCATGCCAGGACCCGCTTTTGATGGACCTAACCTAACCTAATTAAAACAATAACATTGATAGGTATTTGTGCAACCACTGCCTTACTCCAACCGAAATTTACACAAGAAGGTTGAATGGTGGTGATTCGTGATTGAATGGAAATGATTAGCGAAAGGGGACATTTAATCGTAATGTGCCTTATTGAATAGCATTTCAAAACTTCTAATCCAAATTGGTTCTGTTATATCGAAAAACTTATTTAACAGTTTTTAGTAGAGCTGGGTTAACTTTTTTACTACCCTCTTGATTCCTTTGGCAGTTGGCACACCGTTTTGTATAATTAAATAACTGTACTGTGGGTCGCTATATATTTTTTAAAAATATTTTTAAGCTGTATTCATGGGATTCTTATTTTTGTGATTTTAAAAGGGAGGTTTTTGATGACTTCGTGGATTTTTTTTCAAGAATGGAATCTTTCATTGTTCCCTGTATTCGATGCTACGATCTACAGTTATTATTTTGGTTTAGGAAATTCTTTTTTAGCAGGAAGTTAGGGCTAAAGGAAAGCAGTCAAAAGTTACAATGCATAGAACACATAATAGCTTCTAAATCCGTCAATACAAGTATTTGTAAAGATGGTCATAAATGATATATATTATAGAAATGGTATAGTTAAGATTTATTAAGAAAAACAAAACATTTAAAATCCAATTTGCATTTATTTACATCTCGAATCGAAAATATCTTAATGGCAATGGGATTATAATTACTTATTATTATAAGGTCAATGGAAACTAAATTTAGTTTAGTACTTTAGTACATTAAGACTGTATTTATTTAATTATAAAATAAAAAGTAAATAGTAATAAATTATTATTATTACTAATAAAAAATTATCGACGACATCATTCGTACAAAAAGACTTCTGAAAGATTAAAACAGATGTAATTATGCAAGTATGATGCTGGATCTGCAATGGTAAATGTAACCGGAACACTTTTCTTGTAAAATATGAATAAGGTCAACTTATAATAATGTAGTAAAAGAAAATCGATTGAATACGGCTAACCATATGGCTGACCTGCTAATTTCAAATACTGTCTTGTCTTCTGTCAGTTGTGTCAGTTAGGGCTGCTACATATTTATGTGTATTTAATATTTATATTCATGGTCAAGTTCAGAGAAATGCTTTGACATTTCTTGATATTGATTTTCTTTTTCCCGTATGTCATGTAAACACATGGACTAGTTTACAGCCACTATCTGTATTACATACTATTCAAGCAGAATCAATAATATTAAAGTAACTTAAAACATATTTATTAAAATGGTAGATTTATTGCTAGATACCAAATAGCAACATAAAGTGAGTTTTAAAAGGCCGATATAAACATTGCAGAAATTTATAATATTATAGCTACTAAAGAAAAATATTTTTAACTAGTATATATTTTGTACCTAGATATACATATGGACGAATACTCGTTTATCGCTACTATTTTTATTGCTTGCACTATTTTTAATTTATGAGCATAACGTAATACAAACGGCTTTTATATCCATACATAATTCCTTTGTTACATATCACATCATGTGTATGATAAATGATTCGTACTCAAATATTTATAAAGCTTCCATTTTCGGGTTTCAATGCCCAAGCCGATGTTACATAAACCAATGATTTAGTAAAGCCTCTTTTTCTTGGCTGTTATCAGCCACTTGCTGTCAGCTATATCGGTGCATGTCTGATAACTGAAAGTCAAGATCAAGTTCACAAACGACGTAAATTGTGGTACAAGATGTCTGTAGGAGGATAAACATGCAAACAAGTATCGGGGGCGGAAGGTCTCAGCGCTCCCTAAATCTGAGAAAAAAATATTTTCAGCAAAAAATTTATACATTTAATATGTATTTCTTAACACTACTAGTGAAGCAAAGAAGTGAAGCAATTTGGCTTTGCTCCAACGCGACAGAAAGAAAGAAATTTACATTCTTCGCGAACTCTATTTCCAGCGATGGGAAACACCCGCGGAATACCGCAGTAACTTGGATAACCTAAAAGTCATTTAAAAATTCACACCGGCGAAAAGCCATTTGAATGCGATATCTGTGGAATGAAGTTCACTGCCATTTGTACTTTGACAAAACATTTAAAAACTCACACTGATGTAACGCTTTTTGACTGTGGAATTTGTGGCAAAGGTTTCGATATTTCTTCTGATTTAACAATCCATCTAAAAACTCACAAAGGTAAAAAGCGACTAGAATGTGACATTTGTGGCAAAAGTTATGGACAGTCTTCCGATTTGAAAAACCATATAAGAATCCACACTGGCGAAATGAAATATAAATGTGATATTTGTGGCAAAGGATTATCAGGTCGTTTCCATTTGAGATGGGAAATTGATAAATATTGTATGTACGTGTATGTACGTAAGTGTAGTGGTAAGCTAAATAGGTATAAAATACAGGACAAAATAATAGTTATGTTAAGACAATTTGATAAAGTTATTTATGAGGTGGGAGGTAATTGGAATTTACATTGGAATTCAAGATCAGATTCATGACCAATGTAAATCGTAGATAAACGCATTCAATAATAATATAATAAATACTATAAATGTACGATAAAATATATGTGATACATTATGAGATGTTATCTACATATTATATCTATAATTCCCTCCTATATTATTTGGTTTTAATACAAAAATGACATTTATGTATTTCTTAAAACTACTAGTGAAGGGAATCCATTTGGCTTCTATATGTAAGTGAAACAAAGAAAATTACATTCTACACGAACTCTATTTCCAGCGATGGGAAACACCCGCGGAATACCACAGTAACTTGGTTTTAACCTAAAAATAAACGCTAAAAACCAAACGACAAGAAATACGAATTCTCTCACTCAGGAATTACTTTACATTTAACGTTTATTGGTTTTCAAATTATTTACAATTGAATATACAATTATTTAATTCATTAACCATATATTAAACTGTTGATCAAGTTCAACTAATATCATATATCTTGTAACCTCTTTGCCTTGCCGACAAAAATAAAGGTTATATAATTAATTTCATTACACTAACCAATGAATACTTTGGCAAAAACAATTTCAGTGCAAATTAACTTAATTTTTAAACAATTCTGGTATTTAAAGAGAGTGAAAATTGATTTACAAAAGTTATTTTTATTTTAAATAGACATGAAGAACAGGAGATGAATGCAGATTTGAGATTGGTCAGTAAAGCCAGCAGTAAATGTTTTTAATCGGATTATCTGATGTTTGACTGAACACATAGACACAGAATTTAGTTGACATCAGCAAAATGTCGTTTCAATGTGATATTTGTGGGAAAAGTTTTGCTAATCTCAGTCGCCTTAAACGGCATTTAACAATCCACAGTGGTGAAAAGCCACATAAGTGCCATATATGCGAAAAAGGTTTTGCTATGAACTATCATTTAAAAAGTCATTTAAAAATTCACACCGGCGAAAAGCCATTTGAATGCGATATCTGTGGAATGAAGTTCACTGCCAACTGTACTTTGACAAAACATTTAAAAACTCACACTGATGTAAAGCTTTTTGACTGTGGAATTTGTGGCAAAGGTTTCGATAGTTCTTCTGATTTAACAATCCATCTAAAAACTCACAAAGGTAAAAAGCGACTAGAATGTGACATTTGTGGTAAAAGTTATGGACAGTCTTCCGATTTGAAAAACCATATAAGAATCCACACTGGCGAAATGAAATATAAATGTGATATTTGTGGCAAAGGATTATCAGGTCGTTCCCATTTGAATTATCATTTAAATACCCACAGTGACAAAAAGACATTTCAGTGCCAAATTTGTCCTAAAGGTTTCTCGAGCTCCTCTCATCTGAAATACCATTTAACAACACACACTGGCGAAAAGCCATTTAAATGTGACATTTGCGGGAAAGGTTTTATCGTATCTTGTCATTTAACAAGACATTTGAGAATCCACACTGGAGAAAAGCCTTATGAATGTGATATTTGTGGCAAGAGCTTCAGCCAGTCAAATATTTTGGTAAGACATTTAAAAATGCACAAAGGCGAAATGTCATTCAAGTGTGAAATTTGCAGCAAAGATTTCGCCACATCCTCTGGTTTGAAAAGACATTTAAATACCCACACCGGGGAAAACCCGATTCAATGTGATATTTGTGGGAATGGGTTTGTTGGACTTCCTGATTTGAAAAAACACTTAAAAACCCACAAAATCCACAAGTCACATACTTGTCATATTTGTGGCAAAAATTTTGAAACTACATCTGCTTTAAAAAATCATTTAAAAACCCACACTGGAGAAAAGCCTTTTGAATGTGATATTTGTGGCAAAAGTTCAACAACATCCTCGGATTTAAGAAATCATTTGCAAATTCACACATCTGAAAAGAAATTTGAATGTGACATTTGTGGCAAAATGGTATCAACTTCCTCGCATTTGAAATATCATTTAAGTACCCACGCAGGAAATAAGACAGCATTTAAATGTCATATTTGTTCTAAAGGTTTAAAAAATTCTTCTCATCTGAAATACCATTTAAGGACACACAGTGAAGAAAAACCTTTTAAATGTGATATTTGTGGCAAAGACTATTACCAGTCTTCCCATTTGAAAAGGCATTCACTTATTCATACTGGTGAAAGACCATATGAGTGCAACGTGTGTGGTAAGTGTTTTAATCAGTCAAATATATTGACCAGACATTTAACAATTCACACTCACCCTCAATTACCTAAAGCAAGTCGGAAGTGCAAAACACAAAAAATAGTCGAGACAATACAGGAAAAACTCATTGATTGAGTCTTATTAACTTTCACCAGTGAAAGTAAATTTACCATTTATGTACACCGTAATATGTTATAGGTTTTTACCACAATCTTGTAATTTTAGAAAGCAGTTTCATCTGTAAATCTTTAGAATATGGCTCCGATAATGTCAAATCTACTATACGGTTATTACAGTTATTTCATCACCAGTCGCTCCACGAACCAGTATACAAACCGCAAAAAGGAAAATTCGGCTCATTTCGAAAAAGTTTTACATTCTTTCCGGTCTGGCCAAGATCTTTGTAAAGATGACGAGTGTGAAGCTTATGAATTATGGAGCTACTTAGTACATGAACAAAAAAGCAGTGATAATCAGGCCTGAAGAGCTCTGTACCCGTACTATATAGTATAGTTTAGGTATTTACGTGAAATCCACATTTTCAGCAGTACTACCTAATTTAAAGGTGGGTTTATGGATTTCTATTATATAGGTTTCGTAAAATCATGTTATCTTCAATACCATTACCAACTAAAATTTAAGATTAATTTAGATTCCTTTAAGAAAACTTTTTTGTAGCTAACCTAGTTCTTAATTTTTTAAATGGAAGAAAACATTCTATTTTTAATACTTTCCGAATATGTTCTTCTAAAACGCATACCTACCGTTTATCAAAAATCAATATTGTTTGCGTTATAAATAGCCTTCAAATCCTTTTTTTATTAGTTTATGAATTTTGTAAATATTTAGAAGCATAAATCAAATAATGGGCTATAAGAAGTAGTAATCAACTCCATATTTAAGAGTCTATATTCACGTTTTAAGTCATTGTTAAATCATGCAGTCATTTATTAATGTGTCTATGCATAAATCAAATAATGGGCTATAAAAAGGAGTAATCAACTCCATATTTAAAAGTTCATACATACGCTTTAAGTCATTGTTAAATCAATTATTTATCACAATAAATTATGTAATCCTGTCTCTGAGCTAGAGAAATCAAACAAGGAATATTCCTCGCTCTCTTTACGAATAGTAGTTATCAACAACTGGGTTGTCGTCTCTTTAAATATTTATTTATAATAAAACTATTATTGCTCAATAAATCATAAAATCTTTTAAATATTTTACATGCTTCTAACTTCGTATATTATTTTTATCCTAAATTAAAACATAAATATTAGAGACACAGTTTGGTCGATTGTACTGAGGAATAAGTCATTCACACAGCAACTGTGTCATAGTAGAAGAAATTTCCAACATAGCATCGCATTGAACAGAATGATTTCACGACTTTGCTTTTATATTTCATATCTCCCTTAAAATTTTTGGACTTCAACGACTTGATAAAAAACTTTGAACTTTCTGCTGGTTTTGCGAACGAAACAAATGTGAGTACTTCTGCAGAAGCAAAAATTACTACCATGACCGGAAAAAAAAGGAACTCGGGCATTGGGATTAGGTCATGCATGGTCAGCGAAATGAACAGAGAGACGCAACAGCCCATAAATGTGAATAGCGTATACACAGATGTTACAAAACCCCTGAAACAATCATTGAACTGAGTCATAATTATTTGTAGCTGTCTGTATTCAGAAAAGATTTCATTCATGTCCAATGCAACTCTGCCGTTCGTAGTAGCAATAGTAAAACCAATATTCGTCCCAAAATTTTCTATCTTGAAGCTGTATAAAAAAATAAAAAATATATAATCCCCCACTTTATTGATATTCAGATAAATGGGACTTAGTAGGAAATTATAGGAAATAAAGCCAATGAAGAATTTAGGCGCGATTATTGCTCTATTTTATAAGATTCCCACCATATTCTGCATTCCTTACTATATTTTGATAGCCACATTTCCCAGTGAGAAATGTGGCACCAGTGGTATTTCCCAGTCGAAACCTTGATTGAGGTTAAATTTATCTTTACGGAGCATTATGGAAATTTAAAGCAAGATTTACCTCAAGTCAGAGCACCAAAAAGAAATGCAGTGGGTAGAGATCTAAAATAAATAGACGCGTAGAACATCGTAGCACTGAAAACCAGGCGGTGAAGAAACTTTCCTCCAGAATATACACAAGGTATATGAGAACAGGTACTAGTCCATCGCCACACGAAGATGATAGAACGTTAAGGAATATCCAGCTTGTGTAACGGAAATTACATGGAGATGACACCCATACCATTGCAGCTAAAATTGGCTGAACGTAGGTAGTTGGTTGGAAATGATAGACCCAGGTACAAAGTCACAGCATTTGGTTTTGGAATTTCTAAAAAAAGAAATTGCAAAAATTACTCAGATATTTCTTATTCATTAAATATGATTCATATAATTTTAAATACACTTTGTGAATTAATAATTGATTTTTTTACCACACGAATATAAAAGAGCGGACAATAAGCATTAAATGGTTGCAATACCTTTACTTCTAGTCCAATCCCGTGCAAAGACTATAGCAATGAATTTAGGAATTGTATAACTTCTTTTTCCTGCATTAATGATGCCAAATTGTAGAATATCATCATGGAATGTCCCGCAATCCAGAAGCAATGCATAATAATGCTGGCAATATCTTTGTGTGTCTGTAGTAGAGAATATATCAGCGAGACCACCATGTAGGAAACTCTTATGAAGTGCAATAACATTACACGCTTCCAAATTTTTTTCTGCGTTTCACAAGTTTCGATTTTGTTTTTCTTATCATCCCATTTAAACGGGATTCAAATAATTGGTAATCTCAGTTGTCCTCACTTAAATTTTTGAAAAAAGATTGTTAGAAATAGGATTTTTACTTTTTGTTGGTAAGTTTGGTGCTGCAAGACAGGCGTTCAATCAAAGCCAATCATTCTTGTCAAAATGGTATATATAATGCCAAGTATGGTTAATGAAGTATTAATTAAGTTACCTATAATGCAGAACGTAGTCCTTGTTCCAATTACATATGCATAGAATGCGTAAATAGGTTGAAAGAACAACACAAGGCTGTGCTAAATATTTCAAATTCAAACGCTCTTGCTCAGTACTACAGACTGTAAGCAATACAAAGGTTGAGTCTCGTAAATAAAATTATAATTGATCTGCTTTTAAATAGTCAATCGTTTTGTCTAGTATCTGTAAGTACAGTAAGCAAAAATTGGACAAAATAATCTGATATGATTATGCCTTACTTATTATTAATTGAGCTTTAGAATGGGAAAATAGTATTACTTGGAACAAAAGCTTTTATGGTTCTCTTCAACTACGTTGTTTTACGTCAAAAGCATGTACTTCAAAACAAGAATGACTATCTAAATTCGATGGTCACAACCATTAATGATTTCATATTTTATTGATACAGTTTAAAAGGTAACCTACATTCATATTTATCTGCTTTGCTTATAAAGACAGAAATAACTTCTTCCAAATAGCTGAAATAACATGGCTTAGCAGACTCATCTCAAGGTTATCCTCTACACTTCGAATAGTGTCGTTCGATTGTATGTTTGAAATCTTGTAAATCTCCATTGTCATTTTACTTCAGATTATTATCCCAGTTTGCGTTCTTATTGCTAATAATAGTATTTCGTTGTTTTACCCGGCTGCAAAATGAAAGGATGTTGACCACTATAAATATCCTGATAATTGAAGACCCGAACATTTTATGAAGGTTAAACTTTTTAACATTTATAATTTATTCACTGTATACATACAATATTAGCTAAAAGTAATTATAATCCTCTGCCTATTTATGATATTCAAAGTTCTCAATCTTTTATATTGCTCAGATTTGAAGTATGGGTATGGGACATATTATTTAATTGACTAAAGTATATGGGATAATATGATAGTCTACTTCCCCAGTCTTTGCCGTGATGACTATCGGTCTACAATATTTAGCGAATCCCAAAATTGTGCTGCACTGCCAAAAGGATCTTGTACTAATGACGATTTGTTACATATATTCAAAAAAATTGGTTTCGGATAGTCTTCATGACTAATATGGGGCCATTTAAGCCCGTCAATACTTTGTGGTATTCTAAAACATGAATTCAATGAAATTAATTATAAAACTTGTATAAATGTCAGAAAACGTGTAATTCGTAATTTATATCTACCCGTTTTCGGCAAAAGAGGCCCAAAGTTTTACGAACTGTACGGAGAAAACATAATTCTCACTTGATTGTGAAAACTGCGGCCAAGTTGGTACATTTAAGAGACTGAATAAATGAATTTAAAACGATATTCATCGAAAATTCCTTAACAATAGAATAAAAGCAATATTTAATTTTATCCTTACAAGGTCATTTCGTCAAAGTGAGCAACTCTGTTATAAAAAAGAATATTATGTTTTTATTTTCATAATAATTTAGATAACCCTACTATAACATTTAGAGTCTAAAAAACGTACCCATAAAAAGTTGGTTTTGTTCCAAATATTAATTTTCTAATCCAAAATGTTGCCACTTCGGTAGCTAAGTAGATCATGGGATGAAATCTTTCTCCAACGGATAGAAGCAGATTTGCAAAGCTTATATCATTGGGCTGTGAAAATACATACCCAAAAACAGGAGCAGACTTTGCATGATAGAAACCACTTTGATGAATCCCAGAAAAGTAATATCGATCGGAAAACATTTTGATAAATTTATCTAAATTGGTAAAATTAGCGAATTTTTTATCGTTTCCGAAATAATATTTTCTTATTTTATCATGAGTCGTCTTGTCTCTTGTCTTATACAGCATAAAAAGTGGGAGTAATTGTTGCCAATCTTTCTCAAGCATTTCGAGTACATTTTTGCGTCTTACAATAACTGCAAAATAGGTTAAATGTTAACCAATTTTTGTAGAGAATTAAAACAAAAAACACAATTAGGTACTTGCCACTCGTAACTGCCAAGCCGTCATCTTTATTTGCACCAATAATCCAAGGAACCCTATTAGGAATTCGATTCTCTTGCATTATTGCATAAGGATGTTCCGCTAGAAAAGCATCTCCATCATTAATGGACTCAATTGAAGGTTTAAATATAGCCAATGGTTCGTGCAATGCATCCTATTTCAATAACAATAAGCTAACCATCGTTAATCTTAAAAGAAATCTCAAAAACGCACATAAATCATAAATAGTGCAAAAAGTTCAACGTACGAAGATTTCCCTAGTAATTTCATTGATGTCAGAGGCAGGCAAAGCTATTAAACACTCAACCATTTCCTTGGACGTTTTACGAGAGCAATTTAATTTTTTAGCGAATCTTTCAGCCTGTTCCTTTGGTCTATGAGTCATTCCCCAAGGGCTGAGAACTGTTCCACTGTGAGAGATTGCTCCATGAAATAAACCTATTGTATTTTATACGAATTAAATTAAGTAAGTGTAAAAGCTTTGCTTTCTTACTCATTTTGTAATAATTTTTTTACCTTTGCTCATTCGAGATAAAAGCAAGAAATGGACCTACATCAAAACATGAAATGCATTGTATTTTTTTGATAATTAAATCACAATAAAAATATTTTTTTAATCATACGCAGACAGCCCCAGCGCTTTGTCCCCAGATTGTGACTTTATTTTTATTTCCTCCAAAGCTTTCGATATTTTCTTGAATCCATTTTAAAGCCATGACTTGATCCTTTTACATCACATTTTGAAAATTATTTTACACCCATGGCACTAATTTATTTCAGGTACCTTCTATATATTCAGTGTTCGCTTTCTATGAATGTAAATACTATTATTTTTATGAATAAAAATGTTACCTTCAGCCCCATGTTGCCTCTACTCAGCTTATTTCCAGCATTAAGAAAGCCTATTAATCACTTATTATTTTAGAGCTTGTAATGCGCATTGTTAATTTAAATATTATTTTACTTAATACCAAATGCTCCCAATCTGTAATTTATAACGACGAGAATAACGTCCCTGTCCATTAAATATTTGGCTCCATATATGTCTCCTAAAAGTGTTCCCATAAAATTTAGTTAACAGAAGTTTGTAATATAATATACCTTAGCAGACTTGATTTATTTTACCTGAGCCAATAACATAATAACCTCCATGGACAAATACCAAAATTGGAAGAGGCCTTTTATGATCCACCTTTAAATTAAAACAACATTACCTTGTCAGGATTCGAATTAGATGTTAAAGTATTATTAAAACGTATAAAACGCTTTTTACCTTTGGAACATACACATTTAGATAAAGACAATCCTCTTTTCCCATCTCTAAATTAGTTACTATGTCAACTTGTATGCATGCAGATCCATAATTCTTAGCATTACGAACACCTTTCCAAGGTTTTGCTGGTTTGGGTGACTAGAATTTGAAATAGATTAGGATTGATAGCATTTTAAGCCAGTAGAATATTGTGAGAGTATATTAACCTTAAAACGACGGTCTCCTACAGGTGGTTCAGCAAACGGAATTCCTTAAATTAGGAAAATCACAATAATCTGTTAATTCGATTTTTCCTTTAAAATATAAGTGTGGAAATTGAAAATTTTAAATGAAAACCTACCTAAATATTCATAATACACTCTGCCATCCCTTGACTGTGCAATTCTTCCTTGTAACTGTCCATTTGAGTTGAGAGTGATAATAGGACTATTTCTATTCCAATATGTGTTTAGTATAAATGCTATTAAAAGAACACCGAGGAAACTAAAAGAAAATTTTCCGGTTAGGCTCATCCCGATAATTCGGTAAATAAAAGTAAAAATGACTTGAGAGTATTAGTTTTCAAAGGTGTTAAGATTTAACTTGAGAGACAGATAGTAAGTGAAGATGAACAATAGGCTAACGACAAGAGTATCTGACTCTGAGCTTCAGGGAACACTGATAGACTGAGCTAGAGCGATAACAATAATAATTTATGCATGAAAGTAAGGTAAATGCACCTTGAATAATACAAAAATGCATCACATAAAATGAAATAGATTTACAGTTGTGAATTATTTAACATAATAATTTTTTCTTCTTTCAGAGGATTTTCAAGATTAACAACTGCATGCAAGAGATGAATAATGCTATTACTTTTTTACTACCACTAGCAAATAATGTTCGGTGTTCAATCAGAGATAACACAGAGCAGTCGGGAAATGTATTTCTAGTTTCACTCTCATTGGTAATGATTACTTATTTCTAATAATTCAGAAATCTAATTAATTGAATGTAGGTTTTTACTAGCCTGGTAATAAATTAGCCGGCTGAAATTCAATTTGAATAGAGACTCAAAGCATTATGGGATAGGAAATCTTTTGAAAGGGTAAATTAATTGAATTCCAACTTATTTGATGTAAATGGGAGTTTTTATTATTATCATAATAGAAGTTTTTTGGTCATGATTTATATTTCATACGTTGAACGCGTTGGCTAGATAGATTACCAATTGAAGTACCTATTATTTTAAACCATTCAAAACAATTTGGGTGTTAAGAGACCTGGGGAGACAAAGATTCATCGCGTCGTTGATTTATTACAGTATGTAAGGAGACAAAACGTGAGTCTACTCTTCGCGACAAGAAATACCCGCCGAATGTTCAGCAACTTTGATTTCCAAGGGGCAATAACAATATTGCAGTAAATTACGATAAGTAAATCATAAGTGTAACAAAATAAAATAAAGTTTAATTTGTCCTAATCTATCGTTATCGTCAACTGTCAATACAACAAATCATCATCGAACCATACTTAATTTGTGAGACACTTGAAGTAGACTAACAAAAACAAACTGACAACTAAAAAATATCATTATCCTAGTAAGCAGTAGACGTTTCCCCACAATTCCAGGATAACACAGGCAGGTACTGTAGTCATTTCAATACCTATTCATGTTAATTTAGTGACCGGTCACCAATTGTGGGAAACGTCTGTTAGAGTAAACAGTAAGGTGTAAGGTCAAACATCAAAGGTAATAATACCTAAGATTATCAAAAATCAAAGCATTATGCATTATTGCTGTAATAAATAGTTAACTATGTTGTTTGTATGTGTATCTCGTCTTCATTCAGTCTTATAAATCGGACGCGGAGCTTTCAGCACTCAGTACTACCAACTAGCAAGCGAAAATGAGAGACGATGGGCAGAAAGTGATGATTTTGCTTTTTATAACTACGAGAAGAAAACGGCTTCCATTAAAACAAACGATTTTGACAGAGAACATTAAAATACGGTAATACAAGTTTACTTCCGACAAATATTTCCCTGTATGAAGTCAGAATGTATAATAATACTATTTAACTTTTACTAGTTATTCACTTTTATAAATATAGGTAATATATTATAAAAGTAAGAATAACAAATCACATCCTACTGCTGAAAAAAGAGATTAATTTAATTCAAAGTCATTGTTTTTAATTTTCAATTCGAACAGGTAGCATAAATAGCAATGAAAAACGGAAGAAACTTCAAAAACGGGACATTTTTTGGCGAAATGCCTTTGTAAATGGCTTACGTAATACATGTATTGGGGGCGACCAATACACTGCAAACTACAGACAATTAAGGCGATATTTCACGGATTCTGCATAAAGATAAATGGAATATGAAAGAAAGCAGGTGCAAGGTCCAAAATATTATGGTGAGTTGTTCAACCAAATTAGGGTGACCAGATTTGAGATAAGTCAAAGGAGGAATCTCCTAGATCAGGGGTAGAGTACCATGTTTAAAACTCGGCAGGGGTACATAATTAGAAAAAATTAACATAAATTTAGACTCTTATTATAAAACATTAGTCAAAAATGGGTTAAAATTGTTAAAAGTAATAATCCCTTGAAACAAAATGTTTTGTTGCTTAAAGGAAAATGCATTTTTCTTCCCTGAATGCATGGTTACAGAATCGAGTCCGGGAGGGTTAAAAATTTTATATGGAGACATTGAAAATTGATATTTTGCGAGTATTTTTTAACAAAAATGAACCAAAAGTGGCCTAATTGCATTTAATTGAAATTCATTCTTTTTCTTGAATTTTGGAATGGGGGGGGGGTTTAACCCCTTAAAGCCTAACCCCAATGTCTCTACGGTCCTGATGGCCATTTAACTTCGACGTCCGTTTAAAATACTAATTGGTTTTCTCTGTGGGAATAGAAATATCCCTTACCCAAGTATACAATATGCCTGAAATGATACCGATATTCAAGAGAAATGAATTTAGTACAGAAAAATGTTATTCTTATTTGCTTGGTTTTAAGCGCTAGACATATTACATAAAATAAAAAACCTCACTTTGGGATAGGAATGCTTCAAATTAAAACAAATAACGACGCGCAAATCTTTTGAAATTCAATAGGAGTAATAAAGCCCTAGTTGATATGTATAAGAGTTTTAAAATCAATAGTCCAAATCAATATAGCTGAAGAATCAGTGATGAGACATTATGCCAAAATTGTTATTATAGCGCAGAGCGTTATATTAACAATCCATTTTTTGGTACAAATAAGAAAAAAATTTTATGTATAACCACAGATCGTATAAGAAGCCGTAATTAAGGAAAGTCTTTTGAATGTGACTTATGTGACAAAAAAAAGATTTATCCTCCAGATATAGAAAATTTATACAATTTAAAGATCGCCCCAAAATACACCGGCTATACTTTGACCCGCTTTCGATGGACATAACCTAACCTAACCTAACATAATTAAAACAAATTTTGATAGATATTTGTGCAACCTCTGCTATACTTTAACTCAATTCTGATTCTGAAATTAATTAATCGTTATTCATTATGGCGTCTTAATTTATATGGTAATACATTGTTGACAAAAAGAAGAAAAGATAATTACAATTGTTCATGTACTCGACGGGTATCAAACCGATTGTTAAATATTCGGCATTCGGTTTGGTACATGCCTCATATCCGCTTTGGAAGATTTGTTTTTATTCTGAGATAGTTTGTTTTAATTATCATCCATGCATGCGAACTACCTAATTGAATTGACTAATACCATTGCTTTACAATTGCGTTTGGACCACAAACTTTAACTTTATCATGGAAAGGCTTAAAGATTATTTTTTGTGTTGTTTGGTTTAATTACTTGTCATTTGACAGATAAAGTTATGATTGACTGACAAGCAATTGGAGTTTAATTACTGAATTACCCATTCAATTATACGTATGAAAGAATTAATCAATCGCGTCACTCACATTCCCAATTACCACTCGAATTGGAAAGATAAGTTTGGGCAGAACGTCATTCAGCATGCAGCAGTTCGATCAGTTGCAACTTTTTGCAACTAAATAAGTTGAAACTTCTACCCACAAACAGAATTAGTATTTTAAAATTTCAATAATAATACTGTTATATTGATAATTTTGTGTTAGTCCATCAGGCAACTACCGAAGGAATAATGGCATACAATACTAGCTGTCTGATCTTTGTGGTTTTGGTATGCTAACATCACATAATTGTATGTCATTACGCTGACTAAATTGTACCAATTTTTATAAATTTGCAGATGAACATTTTCTTCGTATCGGTTGACTCAGAGGACACTGGAGCCGGAAATTCATTCTCTTGTAGGGGGATCGGTCTATTTCCTCATCCCATTACTACTGAATGTAAATTATACTACGAATGTGACGAAGACCTTAATCCTAGACTTGGCGATTGTGTGATGGATTTACGCCCTCAGTCCAATTGGCTTCCTGTTTATTTCAATCGTTCATTGAAGAAATGCGAGTTTGGAGGCTGTAAGCAAAATCCCTCATTTTTAAATCAACCTATTCGGACTAATTGTAAAGATCAGTGTTTATTAAAGGTCCTTTTGAATATTTGACTACGACGACGACGACAACAACAACTACGACGACTACTACAACGACAACCACGACCGAACCTCCGACAACAACAACAACTACCACAACGGAACCGCCGACTACTCCTACTCCAGAATTTTCCTGTGAATCTAATGGATATTTTCCGGATACTAAAAGTTGTACTAAATTTCATGTCTGTGTAGTTAGTGAAGATAATAATTTTGACTATGAATTTAACTGTCCAACTTCAACAGTTTACTGTCCTCAATTTCAAGTCTGTGGGTGGGAAAGAGATTGCCCCTGCAATATTTCCTGAAAAAAGTGATCATCTAGTATGCAAACACAATCAGGCTTATAACAAGTAGTTTAAAAAAAAATTCAATCTATGTTTATAAGATAAACAATAATGAACTTAATAAACATTGGCACTTTAGTACACTGCTTATCTTATATTACTACTAAATAAGTTTTACTAATTTTTATCTGTATAAGCATAAACGCTCACGCTCAGTACATACATAAGTTCCTATAACGACGTAGTATAGTAAATCTGTTGCAATACTCCAGAATCTTTTCAATACTTATATATTGAAGATTACCAATGTATTGCAACATGCTTACAGAAGTTTAATGTTTATAAACCTGCTCTATTACTCTTGAACTTGAACTTTGATGTCATTCATTTGTCCTCAGCAGAGAAAATGTAATGAAAACGTGTGCATGTTGCAGTCAGTCTTAACAAATTGGAAGCGTTGAATACTAACTAATCTGTTTATACAATGTTTTTTTTTAAATTAATGAAAATCTAATACTAATTTATTTCAAAAACTTATAAATTATTTATTACTGAGTGGAAGACGAAATGAATTTGAAAATTTTTGAAATGTAGTTTAAACTTAAGTGGGGAAATATTTTATATGCGCTGGCATAGTCAATAATTATTAGTTTTAATATTCTAAATGCATTTTAAACATACCTACTAACTTTATAGTGTTGTCGATTTAAACCTTTTAACATCTGCATGGGCCATAATATTAATATTACAGCGACTGCAACATACATTTAAATATACTGAGCATACCTAATTACGTAATTAGTTAAGATTTTGCACTCTTTCAACTCTAAGATAAGTCGTATTTATAAATGGATGTATATTTAATCTACTAGTACCTATATACCTATAGATATATCTCTCAAATGACCTTTACTGTATGTCGAAACATTTGACAACGATAATGGTAAGACTACATCAGCAGAATGTCACTTTCATTTCATTTACAGTTAAAAAGTTGTGTATGAAGTGTTGCTATTCTCTTCTACATTTTAAAGCATCTGACTAAATAAGCTGACACTAAATTCAAAAACTAAAATTATTTCATCTTCATAATGGACAAGAAGCTAATTGAATGTGTTCCCAATTTTTCGGAAGGACAGGATAAGGAGGTAAGTGATAAATCTTTAATTCTTGTAGTGAATATGTGCAATGAAAATGTTCAAAAAATTAAACGAGACTTGTATGTTACACCCAAGAAACATAATATTATACAGATATTTATTTAAAGATATTTATCTCAGAGTACCTGAAACTTTTAAATAAATGTTCTGTGAATTTGTCGTAAGTTTGTGAATATTTTCCCATTTCCTCCCCGTGATCATTTTTGTTAGTTTACAACAAGTTCTTATATTTGGGTTTAATGTAATCCTGTGATCAATAATATAAATATGGTTTAACTTTGTCATTATGGTATTTTAAATTTAGAAAATTGAGAAGATTGCATCGGCTATCAGGGAAACTAAAGGCGTGAATCTTCTTGGGGTCGATCCCGGATCTTCTACAAATCGGACAGTGTACACTTTTGTGGGATGTCCAGAGGCGGTAATTGAGGGAGCACTGAATGCTGCAAAAACGGCTTATAATCTAATCGACATGACGACGCACAAGGGAGAGCACCCAAGACTTGGAGCGATGGACGTTTGTCCTTTAGTCCCGGTGAGAAACTCAACGATGGAAGATTGCGTCTTGTGTGCTGAAATTCTAGGAGAAAAGTTGGCAAAGGAATTGAATATCCCGATTTTCCTTTACGGAGAAGCTTCTAAGAAGTCGTACAGGAAAACTGTTCCTCAAATCAGGGCTGGAGAATACGAAGGATTGGACAAAAGAGTTCGTAACCCATTAAAAATTATATTAAATACTTTTTCACAAAATAATATTTACAAAAGATTTCTAAATTGTTATAAAAACACTTAATGCTTAAAAATATTTCGAATTGGCAATAGATTGTAAAAGAAGAATGGACTCCAGACTTTGGACCGGCAGAATTCCAACCTAAATGGGGAGCTTCGATGGTGGGAGCAAGAAAGTTTCTGTTGGCCTACAATGTGAATATGTTAGCTACTAAACAACAAGCTCATCGGATTGCTTTAGATGTTAGAGAGACTGGACGTGGGCCTGGAAAAGAAGGAAAGCTTAAAGCTGTTCAAGGTCTTGGCTGGTATCTGGAGGAAGAGAATATTGCACAAATATCGTACAATATAATTGATCATGACATCACGCCACTACATGCAGTGTATGAAGAAGTAAGTCATTTGGAAAAAAAGTCAACTGTAAATATTGTAATACTCTTTTTAAATAATTTCAATATAACATCTTTGAAATAACTTTTTAAAAGTCTGTAGCTATTGCAAAGACCTTAAAGGTGTCGGTCGTGGGATCGGAGCTAGTTGGGCTTGTTCCATTGTCTGCTATTTTAGCTGCCGCAGAATTCTACATAGAAAAGGAAAGTTTGTTCATACTGGACACAGAGCACAAAGTCCGATTAGCAATCGAACGACTGGGGTTGAATTCTCTTAATCAGTTCAATCCAAGGTTAGTAATATTTAATATACCATTTAACTTATATTTATATTATTGTGAGAATATCTTCATTTGACATTTAAGAAGATAATTACTTATAATAATTCCTCGTCTTAATTAGGCAACACGTTCAATGTTAATTATCTAATATATTATTACGATACCTATTATGGCCCATTATTAAATAAAAATCACATTGCAATGTCATACTGTTGTAAATTCCTTATATATTAATTATGTTTTTGTTTGCATGAATTATTATTTAAATTTTAATTTCTAAAAGGCTTGAAATGCTTTTTGGGTCGATTTTACATTTATTTACGGAGGAAATTTGAAGAAGTTTAATAATGTTTGTCTTTCATTTTTAGAGAAAGAATTATCGACTGGAAGGTTGAGTCTACCGATCCACCTCGCCCACTTTTGGATATAACAGTGGATAAATTCGTTCGGGAAGTGAGAGCAAGAACAGCAGCTCCAGGAGGTGGATCCGTTGCGGCGTTAATAGGGTCTTTGGTGAGTAACATTCAATTACATATTCATGTTTTTTAACCAAACACGTCTTTAGTCTTATATTTCCTTATTTTTGACGATTATTATTTCAAAAATTGCTTCAGTAAGCGATAAACATCCATCATTACCAATGTTGATGTAACCAATAAAATAGTTTTGGTATGTTGAGAATTATTGGATAATTATTTTTGATTAATTGCAGGGGGCGTCTTTAGGAAGTATGGTCGGTCTGTTATCCTACGGGAAGAGACAATGGGAACATTCAGATGAGCAGATGAGAGAAATCATCCGTCCATTGTACGAAACTGCAGAGAATATTCTTCCACTCGTTGAAGCAGATTCAAAAACTTTTGAATTATATGTGGTTCGTTTTGTATCTAATCGCATTTCTTGATTAATCATCCATAAATAAATTCCCAAATTAATTTAACACTAACATTTAATTAAACCAAAAATCATGACTGAAGTTAGTACATTTAATGATCAAATGCAAGTGTAATGCGTCCTATAATATCCATTGATTTGTACAGAAAGCTTGCTCTGAAACGAAAGATCCGAATTCGATTCGTGCCCAAAGTGCTCTTCTGGATACAATAAACGTTCCTCTTGAATTAGCTAGAAAGCTTGCTGATTTGTGGGAGCCAATGGAAAAAATCTGTCAACTTGGTAATCCAAATTGTCTCTCGGATATGCAGGTACTTATTTAATTGAAAACAGTGCAAATAAATTAGCCTATCCATATTATTTGTGAGAATATCATCGAGCTTTTAAGTTTTATTACACTATTTAAATTCAATGAATGATAGTGAATGTGATTTTTGTAATTTTATTTATAAGGTGGGAGTAAAATGTCTGGAGACTGGCATTTGGGGAGCGCGGTGTGTAGTCCTGGTCAACAGCGATTCACTAACCGACACTTCCCTTAGGGATAAATTGAATAAAGAAGTCGATGATCTGTATAAAGAAGCGAAGGAGAAAACGGAAAACATATTAGCTGGAATGGAGACTACCAAATAAATAAACTGGATGATTCTCAACCTCACAGCAGTAAAGAATATAATACTAGCCTTGAAGCTTAACCATTTAAATCAAAAAGAAAGATGAAAACAGACAACAAATTAACGACCATCATATGACAAATGCAGCGTGGTTGTAAAAGTTAAAACTTCCGAAAAATCTAGTAGTTACATTTACTCGAAAGAATAAAACACTCAATGAAAATTGTGACACTGATTTTGACTTTATTCGTTTTTACCTTTTCGTCCAAAAGGTAACCATACAAATTCTCAACAAACATTTACTTTATTCTTTAAAAATTGTTTTGCAGTTCTATATATATCGGTATTCACAGACTATTTTTGTATTATGTTTAGAATGTTTACTGTCGTACAGGGTCGGATAGTTTTCTGGGAGGATTTTTTGATACGACACGATACCAATTAAAATCAACTAGCGTTATGTTCTCCATTTGACGATATATCCGTTAGTCCGATTGAAGTGTTTACTGTGCTCATCCAAATCTAATTATAATTAACAATTCTTGCTGTCATAGTCATAAGAAACCATTTAACTTTGAACAAATGTTGGATTTGCGTCCTATACTATTCTTGCTTGGGTACTGTAAAATATTATAGTATTTAAGTATAATTTGGCCTTGGAATATAAAGAGCCACAATAATATTCTCAAACGTGTAGCCATTGCCTTTGATTTATGTTAATTTATTTACTGGTAATGATATTGACATTTATACGGATATTGTAATCGTTACTTGACCTTGACATATATCTTACAGATATAACATAACTACGTTTCATATTCTTAGATAATAACATATTATGACTATAGGTATAGTCGTCATATGTACATATAGTTAAGATTTTAATTACGATTGTAAACGTACATACAGGTTATACATGTTTGCAAAAGCGATAAGGTAGAGAGAGAAGACAAATAAATATAACATATTAACTAAAATCGATAGTTTATATAAAATAGTTCCACCCCAAAGGCGTATAAATTTAAAATACATTTATGTTTAGTTGAGCACATCTTATTGTAAATCTTGAAATCTAGGATCTAGATACGAGTGTGCCACATTTCAAAACATTATTTAATTTTCTACTTCTATGTTGACATTGAACTTATATGAAGTATTAATTATTTTCAATAGTAACATAGTAGGTTTGTGATTTCTACGTGAAACTATTTACGTTTTCCATCTCAGTAGTAAAATCAATAATGTTATGCCTATAATGTTGACTTTACCTTTGACATAATATTATAATCGTACAGGGAGTAGTTACCTTGACCTTGATTATTTAATTACAAATTGCTGGTTCTGTTTTACATGCAATGGAATAAGTCTGGGAATACTTGGAAATTTTTTTACATGGATAGGATGGGAACTATATTTAAATAGGAAGTAGGAAATTCATTCATTTAAAATGTCATCAATAAATTGATAGTGTTGTCAATAACCTTTGCAAATATGGTGAGGTTGTAGGATGTATCAATGTAGCCATAATTGCCAATGGTCCACCGGATGGGTGTGAATGCTTTGGACATTTTTCTTGCCCAATTGGATCTATCAAAAGTGCAACTGTCAAGGAATTCTGTACTGAGTGAATCCATTTCTGCTGCATAGGGTATGCCTATAGCTTCTATCAAGAAAATGGTGATTCCAAGACTTGGAAATAGCAAATAGGATGGCATTCCAATGACACTGTACAATTTCAGTGACCCATACAACATGATCGAAAGGAGTGAAACCCCGATAAAGAGAACCCAAGGTGTCAGATATACTGCATGTTGATTTGTCAGAAGATTGATCAATTTGAGAGGAATGAATCCCTCTCTGAAGCACAGGGATTTGTTGGGACAGTCGATCATTACCTTTAGCCAGTAGTTGGTCATGTGAATGTATTGCATGCCCATTAAGACATACACGATGATCGGTGACACGACTATTCCGCCCATTCCGAATACTGCCCAGAAGATAAGAAAAGTTGTCAACGGATGATCTGCTTTTTCATGAAAGACGCTTTGAATCCAACGTCGAAGTCCAGAATCTTGGTCCCTCATTCCGAATGTGACTCCTATTAGGCCTCCAAAAATCAGGGCAAAAAAGAAGACTCCTGGGAGGAAGAAAAGTATCCAAGCTACTACATCAACCCCAGAAATTGTCCTCAATTTCGGTCTTGGTTGTCCTTTGAATGTTTCTACATACAAAATTTGTAACTGCTATTTACAAATTAATTTGAAAAATTACAAAAACCAATTTACAAAAGGTTTAAAGTTAATTAATGAATTATTTTTATTCTGGCTCTAATTCTGTTTAATTTGAATTAGCTTACTTTCCAGTTTCTTGTCCAAGTTTATAGCATATACCATTACGGCAGGAATTTCTTCAAGATGGAACAAAATGTTAAGATTGAAGATCAGAGATGTTGCCAGAAGAATTATGCAAAGCACGCCGAGTAGAATGTGCTTCGGTTTGAACGTCTCGTAGTCAGTGTAATATCTGCTCACGTTTCCATACACAAACATTGCCAACACAAATATGTTGAGAAGGATTGCTGCTCGAAAACCAATTTTATCCCTAATATTCTGAGATACTTTAAACCCCTTTTTTCTTGTGTCGAATTCATATGGGATGATGTGGAATAAACCATAAATGGCACAAAACAGTCTACCAGCTAAAATTAACAATCCTGATATCATTGTTATTAACTGTTTATTGTCCAAACGTTGGCTTTAAAATGACGTTTAAGCTTTCCCTGCATGACTAGACATGATACACAAAAGCTACTGTGGTTGTTGTTGAACTGATTTAAATTTATATTTTAGTGCTGTTGAAATTATTATAACATTTAATATACAGATACAGAAATCTAAGCTTATTGTCATGAACACACAATAGGATTACACGTGACTATACACACACTATAATATCAAAAATACCTATGTCTTTCAGGATTCCTTAAAAATAAAATAAGCAATTTAATAAAATTGGACAAGTAAAAGTCCTGGCTCTATGCTTGTTATCTTTTGAACTATCAAATTATTTCTTCCAGAACTCCACAAAAACCACTTAAGTAATAAGATTGGAAAGGTAAGACTTTAGCTATTTTAGATACCTTCCCATTTATCAACTTTCTTTTACAATTTACAAGGGAAGGAAAATATGTAAAATGCGAGACTTGGCTAAGAATATAAAATAAGCGTTACCACCCAACTCAAGTACTAATTAATTTATTCATGATTTTGTATTTAGGAATATTTGTTGTTTATAGTCTCATAATATTGTCAGATAACAAAAAGACATTGGCTATTTTATGTAAATAAATTTAATGTTTAGCTTTCTTTTCTGGGCTGACCCACCTGAGCTGAAGGCTTTTATTTAATATGCCCATCAGAGTTGTCTGCTGGTTTGCCCTTTTTATCTGCGTGTTTGGGTAAGTGAAAATAGTAAAAACTGTATTATGGCAAAAGCCAGTTTGGCAAAAAAATGACATTACTTACAAAAACTTATGCGCATCATATAGCCATATTTATGCCATTTTTTATTTTAGAGTGAAATATCTTTTGAATGTCTAAAACTATTAAAAATACATTAAAATTGTAAGCTGTGTAGAAAATCTACTAATTTTGGGACAACCTTTTGAGGCTAAGGCTTAACTTTTTATTTTCTGACCAATTGTTATACCAATACCAGTGACCAGAAAGATAGGTAAGAGGTACCTGTGGTATTTGCAATTTAAAATGGGTAATAATTATTTAACCAAAAGTTTTTTCCTCCGATTTTCTTTTGGTTTTCGGTCAACTTGCCAACATCTCTTTATCCGTCAGCAAATTTCCTATCAAAATCTGCCAATTTTAGGGACCATCAAACACACATAACATAGCAGAAAGAATTTGACGATACAAAATCACAAACATCCCAGTTCATATTAAATTTTTATAGCCCTTCTTAAGAAAATGAAGTTTAAATATTCATAGACCATTTCAATTAAGCAAGCCTATATAGTGATTGGGGATAAACTACGTATATAACAGGACTTCGAAACTATGTGGGCGAATCGGATTGCCAGACCAATAACAATGACATTTGTGATCGCCATCATGCAAATCCACCCTGCGAGGATGATTTTATTGCCCCTCCATTTCACTGATGTAACTATCCCAGCTTTTATATTTGGTGTATAAAGCGTGAGACGAAGTGGACTAAATAGTTTCCAGTACATCACAGCAGCCCTATTTATATGTTTGGAAAACATTGGTGCTATGTACGCTACTAGCTTTAAATAGTACTGGATGGCTGAAATAATAATTAGCAGTGATAAGACCAGTAATCGTGTCGGGTCAAATATTGCAATTTTCTTTTAAAAGTCTTGTTAACTACTAACCTGCATTCCGGGAGTTTCCACGATGTTTCGTTACCTGATTATTATCCCCCTAGGAGAATAAGGTCACATCCACAATTACAGCACAGAAAAAGGATGCTCTACACTCAAAAAAATGTTTTTCCTTCGTCACTTTTACCACTAAACTCATTTTTGCGTCGAAAACCACGTAAAATCAAACTGAAAATTTAAAGTTACGTGATTTGTCTTAAAAGTTTTTTTTCTAAATTTCTATGGCCAACAAACTGCAAATCCCTTAACCACTGTGCCCTGGTAAAAAATAAACAATAATACGGAATTTAAATTTCACCGTAATAAAGGTTTGCTGCTTATATCGTAAAAAAACATGCTTCAGAATATCAGAATATATTTATCGTCAGGTCACGTTATGTACATATTATATTATATTATAGACTGAATTTATGACAAAATAAAATAGTAGGGAAAAAACTGTACCAATGATATAATCAGGATCAGATAGTTAATTATAATATTTTAACAATCATTGGAGTGTTGCACCAGAAGATTGATAAATATTGTAGCTTTATGTTCTTTGAGGAGACAACATATCCCCGTATTGAGATTGAGAAGAAATTAGGATTCTGGTTCGATTTTTTGTCGCCTAAAAGTATATACACTTTTACACTTTGGTATAATAATATGGTATATGGTACACTGACATCCAGAAACAAGCACGTTAGCTTATGAACATAGCATGTCAATGTCCTTCCAGGTATTGCAAACATCATTACAATGGGAGAAAAATGCTTTAAAATTTAAATTTTAACTTCGGTGTTATAACTAATATGTATAACTATGTATAATAACCTTAATAGCAGCGAATTATAACGATATATAATTTTCCCTGTTTTTGACATTTCAGGTATTCTAAATTACATTCTATGTACCGACAGGTTGATTGATTCCGGTAGTGATAATATATAATATACTCATTAACCGTTTAATTGGCAGAATAATAATAGAGTATTCCGAAAATGATGTTTTATCGCCTTTTAATAAACAACTTTCCATGTAATCATTACTTTACAACAGCCAGCAGGCTAACAGTCACATACCTAGAAATTTGCCCCTAGCCGCCGCTCCCTCTAAATACATGCTTGATGGCCAAATATATAAAAGTTCATCATATAAAATTATTTTTGTATATAAGCCAGCCAAGTCAAATTAAGATATCATCAAATTACAAAATCCATATAGTTATCACATTTACAATGTAAGATTGTAAAAATTATTTACACCTGTTTAAAAATATTCCTCTTTTTCCTCGTCTACTAAAATATTTACAGAATAGACAGTGCTGCTCAGTGTCCTATACTATCCATTGATTTGTACAGAAAGATAGCTCTGAAACGAAAGATCCGAATTCAATTCGTGGCCAAAATACTCTTCTGGATACCATAAATAATCCTCTTCAACTAGCTAGAAAGCTGGCTGATTTGTGGGAGCCAATGGAAAAAATCTGTCAACTTGGTAATCCAAATTGCCTGTCGGAAATGCAGACGTATTTAATCGAAAACAGTGCCAATAAATTAGCCTATCCATATTATTTGTTACGAATATCATCGGGGTTTTAACTTTTATTACACTATTTAAATTCAATGAAAGATGGTGGATGTTATAGTTATAGTTATAGTTCAGCTTTATTCAAGTGACAACATAGGCCCATCAATTACACGAATTGAAATAAGTAGGAAGTTACTTAAAACAACCACCTCTTTTCACCAAGGGTCACAACTTAACAATAAAATAAATAACATAACTCAAACAACAAATTCAATCATTAAACAAAAACATTATTCCTTTTGGATTCCAGTAATTCCTTGAGCTTATCGATAAGTGTATTAAGAGTTAAATCTTCATATAACCACTTACGCGGCAATTTATTCCACGCTAAGGCCGCACAATGCTTTACCGAAGTTAGCCTAGATGTTGAACACTTCACTCTTGGAAACGAGTGACTGTAACTACCACTCGCACTGAACCAGCCTTCTGTACCAGGCAGCTTATTATTAAGGTTTTTTCACACCAATTTAACCAAACTTAATTCTCGTCTCTCAAAAATCGTATGAATTTGTAATTTACATAACTGCTTTCTAATATTACACAAAGTACCTACTCTCTTAACAATCTTAACCTTATTACCGTTGAATTTACAAAATCGAGGATAACAAAAATTAACAACGAATCTATTTATTTTATCTTGAATATTTTGCAATTGAACTTTGGTCTGAACAGCCCATATACTTATGGCATTGTCATAAATAGAGATGACATAACAGTGTAATAGCATTCCCATTACCTTAACAGTGACCAATCTTTTTAGTGCATATAATCTAGCTAGGGCTATTCTTACTCTTGTATCTACGTAGTTCATATGACATTTGAACGTTAGCGTTGAATCAATCCATACACCCAGATATTTAAATTTAAAAACTCTCTATATTATCTCACCATTAAATACAATTTCATTATAAACATTCCCTTTAATACTAAAATCACCACCTTTGTGAAAAATCATGTATTTTGTCTTGTCCACATTTAATTCTAACTTATTTTTTATACACCACACTTTAAGATTATCTAAATTTACATTCAATAATCTAATTGCGTCATTTACATTTTCATCATTAACCCACAAAACCAAATCATCTGAATAAAGTGCATAATCAACATTAAAACTACTACCGATATCATTAATAAAAATGCTAAAAAGCAAAGGTCCTAACGCTGACCCAGCTCCCGTTCCTGTATCTAAGTCATATTCTTTTGAATAATAGTCACCATTTTTTAACCTAACTTTTCTCCCATATAAATGAGCCTTAATTAGTCTGAGCAAATAAGGATCAACCTTAAACTTATCCATCATTTTAATTAACAATAAATCAATTTGGACACTATAGAACGCAGATTTTATGTCAACAAATACAGCCACCGATCTACCGTTGACCTTGTCTATGCCATCATGAACTCTCTGAGTAAAATTTAATAATGCGTTATCACAACCTCTGTTCTTTCTAAATCCAAATTGGTGCTCATCCAAATCTGGCTCAACCATATTCGTCAATCTATCAAAAATGACTTTTTCAAATATTTTACAAATAAAAGTAACACATGCAATAGATCTATAACTCCGAGCACCTAATCTAGAGCCTTTACCCTTGTACAGTGGAAATACAATAGCACTCTTAAAGTGCTTAGCAACTATACAGAGATTAAAAATACAACTAAATAATATTGCTAAAGGAACTGCAATAACCTCCGCTGCTTCTTTAAACAGCCTTTTAGGAATATGATCTTTAAGGTTGCTTCCCTTATTTACAGATCTAATCGCCTTATTAATTTCAACTTCAGTAACTTTAACTGTTTCATCTTTATCTACCTCAATAAACGCTAAATCATTGCAGTATTTGTCTATTTTCATGTTTAAACCATTCTCCATAATTGTAGAGTCTTTCTTAATTATGAAAATATTGGAAAATTCCTCACATATATTGATATTATTATCCATAACTGTACCATCCTCTGATAATAATTTTACAACTGGTTGTGAACTCCTATTTCTAAACCCTATAATATCATCTACCAAATTCCATACATTAGTAGATTCATGATTCTTAAATTTTTTGAGATAGTAATCCCGTTTAGATTTACACAATAAATTTTTAACAAATCCTCGATGCTTCCTAAATACATTCCTAAATGTCATTTTGTAATTTTATTCATGAGTAAAATGTCTAAAGACTGGTAAAAAAGCGAAGGAGAAAACGAAAAAAATAATCGCTGGAATGGAGACTACCAAATAAGTAAAATGGATGATTCTCAAACTCACAGTAGTAAAGAACATAATACTGGCTTTGAAGCTAAGCCTTAGCTTAACCATTTAAATCAATAAAAGATGAAAAGAGGCAACAAATTAACGCGATCATCATATTTTGACAAATGCAGCTTGGTTGTAAAAGTTAAAACTTCCGAAAAATCTAGTAGTTACATTTACTTGAAGAATAAACACTCAATGAAAATTTTGAAACTATGTGCTATTTATTCGTTTTTACCTTTTCGTCCAAAGGTTACCAAACAAATTCTCATTTATTCATAAGAACATTTATTTTATTCTTTAAACATAGTTTACCAGTTCTATGTCGTTATTCAAAAATCATTTTTGTATCATGTTTAGAATCTTCACTGTCTCAAGGTCGAATGGTTTTTTGGGAGGATTTTTTGATACGACAAGACACCAATTTGCCAACGAAAATATGTTGAGACCGATTGCTGCTCGAAAACCAATTTTATCCCAAATATTCTGAAATACTTTAATCCCTTTTTTCCTTGTATCGAATTCATATGGGATAATGTGGAATAAACCATAAATGGCAACGAACAACCTACCAGCTAAAATTAACAATCCTGATATCATTGCTATAAAGTGTTTATTGTTCAGAAGTTGGTTTTAAAACCCAGCAGTAGTATTCTAATATATAACCACAGACTGAGATAAAGCAATAAATTTACCTACCTGCCTATCTATATATCTATCTATGTCTGGTAGGAGAGCTTAGAGAACATGCACATATTACGTAACGCAAAACCCACCCCACCCTATGTCTAACAAAATGCTGACTGCAGCACTTTAGATTTTCCTCCCATCAATTGCACACATAATATATACATGTTTCTTAAAAGCAAAATGCGCAAGCCCAATTCCTCTAAACCACCGAAATGAGTCGTTTCATATTATTATTACATCAAAACAATCTCTATATAATAAACACAGAAGGAAAAAAACTTACCAATCTATCTATCTATGTAGCTATGTCTGGTAGGACATCCTAGGGAACCTGCATATATTGCGTAATGCAAAACCCACTCTCCCATGTGCAACGCAAGTGCTGACTGCAGCACCTCATCAACTGCACGCGTAATATATGCACATTCCCTAGAAACAAAAATGCGCATGTCCACTTCCTCTAAACTGTCGAAATAAGTGCGAGTGGTTTCATACTAATCCACCCTAATTTTCAGCAATTTCGAATGCGTGTAAAGTGCTCTGCTCTGTTGTGAGTGGTGAAATTGTAATTTTCCTTTTTGACCGCTACGATTTACATTCACCACCATTTTAGTTCATTCTGGTATTTGATTTAAGAAATAAAGATACAAGCTAAGTGCATCTGCTGTTTCTTCATTAAAAGGAAAAAATTCTCAGCTTCTTATTGATATTTTGATCTGACTGAAATTGAAACTGAACACTGCCGCTGATTGGTACCTATTTAACCTATTATCTATTTCAAGCTTATCTGTTATAGCTGTTAGAAATTATTCATTTGGTTAGTTATTATTGTGCCACTTTTGGGTAACTTTTCCTCCCATCAACTGCACACGTAATATATGCACGCTCCTTAAAAGCAAGATGCGTATGCATGCCACTTCCTCTTAATCACTGAAATGAGTCGTTTCAAAATATTATAACATCAAAACATAATAGAAATTTACATAAGGTGATTATTGGTGATTGAATGGAGATGATTAGCGAAAGGGGACATTTCAAAATATTAGGCGTATTAATTAGCATATTTCAAAACCACTAATCCAAATTGGTTCTGCTCTATATATCGACAAATTTATGTCCCATTTTTTAATAGAGCTGATATTACTTTTTACTGCCCCCTTTATTTCTTCGTGCCAGTTTGTACACCTTTTTGCAGAATTAAATAACTGAGGACCACTATTTATTCGTATAGTGTACTCATTGGATTTGTACATTTTTCTAAAATCTAGGGAATCTTATTTTTCTGATTTTAAATGTGAACTTTTTGGAGTCTTTATTAAAAATGGAGTCTTTCATTATTGCCTGTATTTGGTGCTACGATTACGATCTACCTACAGTTATTATTTTTGTTTAGGAACTTCCTTTTGAACAGAAAGTTGGCATTTTTCCAACCGCTGTAGAAAATTGTAGAAAAGTATATTTAAGATATTGTATTTACAAAGTTAACATAATAACTTAAGGGAAATACCGATGATATTTTCGGAATTGTTTTTATTACTGTGATGGGTGGCCTGCTGAATTTCTCTTGAGTGCTAGGTTCACTCCTTTTAGCTGGGTTCACTAGTAATAGAAATTTACATAAGAAGGCTGAATGGTGAGTGGTGATTGAATGGAAATAATAAGCAAAAGTGGACATTGAAATTTCGTAATGATCGTAATGTACATATTAAATAACATCTTAAAACTTCTAATCCAAATATAGGTTTCCCACAATAGGTGACCGGTTAAATTAACATAAATATTGAAATGGCTCCAATTACCTGTTTAAGTTATCCTGGAATTGTGGGAAACGTCTATTGGTTCTGCTATATGGACAAACTTATTTAACATTTTTAGTGGAGTTGGGTTTAATTTTTTATTCGTAAGTTGTACTCATGGGATTCTTATGTTTCTGATTTTAAAAGTGAGCTTTTTGATGACTTTGTGAATTTTTTCTAGAAATAGAATCTTTCATTGTTCCCTGTATTTAATGCTACGATCTACAGTTAATTTTTTGGTTTGGGAAATTCCTTGGCTAAATCCTAGTATACCGACGCTCAACGGAATAGACCGATATATAGCTCATTCGAAAGATCTCGTCGAGTACATCACGAATATGGTATTGGTTTTTGGGGCAACCCCCCAAATAAGAAAGTTATGGTCGGTTAAAGTTGAAAATATGACTATTTCGATGCCTACGTTTTCAGAAAACGAAGAGTTACAAGTTCTTCAGGACATCGTTGTTTTGCTCTTCATGTTGAACTTACTTGTAACTATGGCAACATAGCTAATAAGATTATGAAGGTTTGGTTTTGTAAAATTCTTAATTGCACTTTAACTTCTATTTTGGGTTTCTTCATTGTTCTAACTTCAATTTCGTTATTTTTGATTTGGTTAGTTTTTAAAAAATGCTAAATGTGACCACGTCCCTTGTTCGATTTCTTTCAATTTTAATTAGGTTAGGTTTAAAAAAAGCTAATTGTGACAAAGTGCGATGTTTAATTTTCATCAATTTTAATTAACATTTGTTTAAAAAATGCTAATTGTGACCACGTCCCATGTTCGATTTCCATTAGTATAAATTAGGTTAGGTTTTAAAAAATGCTAATTGTGACCACGTCCCATGTTCGATTTCCATCAATTTTAATTAGGTTAGGTATAAAAAATGCTAACTGTGACACGTGCCATGTTAAATTTCAATTAATATTAATTAGTTTAGGTTTAAAAAAATGCTAATTGTGACCACGTCCATGTTGGATTTCTATCAATTTTAATTAGGCTAGGTTTTAAAAAATGCTAATTGTGACTATGTCCCATGTTCGATTTTAGTCAATTTTAATTAGGTAAGGTTTAAAAAAGCTAATTGTGACCACGTGCCATGTTTAATCTTCATCAATTTTAATTAGGTTAGTTTTTAAAAAATGCTAATTGTGACCACGTCCTATGTTCCATTTCCATCAATTTTAATTAGGTTAGGTTTAAAAAAAGCTAACTGTGACCACGTGCCATGTTCAATTTCCATTAGTATTAATTAGGTTAGGTTTAAAAAACGCAAATTGTGATCGCGTGCCACTTAACAAATCAAAAATGACGAAAATTGAAGTTAGAACAATGAAGAAACCCAAAATAGAAGTTCAAGTGGAATTAATAATTTTACAAAAACAAACCTACATAATCTTATTAGCTACATTGCCATAGTTACAAGTAAATTCAACATGAAGAGCAAAACAACGATGTCTTGAAGAACTTGTAACTTTTCGTTTTCTGAAAACGTAGGCATCGAAATAGTCATATTTTCAAATTTAACCGACCATAACTTTCTTATTTGGGGGGTTGCCCCAAAAACCAATACCATATTCGTAATGTACTCGACGAGATCTTTCGAATGAGCTATATATCGGTCTATTCCGTTGAGCGTCGGTATACTAGGAATGTTCCAATTCCTTTTTATCAGGAAGTTGGGGCTGCAACAGCTAATTTTTCCAACCACTGTAGAAAATAAAAGTATATTAATTTAAATATACATTGTATTTACAAAGTTAACAGAATAACCTAAAAGATCTTTTCGAAATTGTTTTATTACTATATGTTGGGTGGACTGCTCTTAAGTGCTAGGCTCGCCATTCAGCTGGGTTCACTAGTATTATACAGAAATCTAAGCGTATTTTGATGAACACAAAATACAGGTGGGCACCCCCCTATAAATATTATCCTCCCAGCTATCAATATCAACGTCTTTTAGTATTCCTTACATTTTTCTTACTTTGCACCTTTGGTAAATTTATTGCTTTATCTAAGACGGCGGTTATAATATAAGTGATGCCCATTAGGGCTGTCTGCTGGTTTCCCCTTTTTATCGGTGTTTAATTAGTGAAATAGTAACAATTGTATACTATGGCAAAAGCCAGTTTGGTAAAAATTAATTTACTGTGCCAAACAAGTTGAAAGTCTATATAGGCTTTTCGTTATATGAAAATTGTTATGCTTACATTACATTATGCGAATCGTATAGTCATATTTAATGTGTATGAATCTGACTATTTGCTCATCAGTGGCAAAAAATGTTAGCTTACGAATTGAGAATTTCGGAATGAGAGCGATTAAGCATCATGATAGCTCAGCGATTTTATTTACACTTTAGGTCTAGCATAGCATTCTTTTACATTGTCACAATTACACTTTGACAAATAAAATAAGGTTGCATTAATTGAGTCATCAAAGATACTGTTAGCTCATTTTATGTAAGCAATAGCTACTAATAAAATGTTCTAATTTAACCTAACATAAATTTCTTTTTCCTAAACATCTTAATTACAAGCAATACTAACATAAATAGATTGATAGAGACATACATATAATAAACTAAAACCCTTTCTATATTTAACAATATTTATGCCCATTTTTAATTTTAAAGTTATACTTTGATTGACTTAAGCATAAATTAGTGAGGAATTTCTTTCGAAAGTCTAAAACTATTAAGAAATACTTTAAAATTGTAGGCTTTGTAGTAAACGTTATTGTGTGTAGAAATTTTGGGACAGCTTTTAGAGGCTATGCCCAATTACAATCACTATACAAAACTTAAAATTCGACTTCTGCATTCTGAATAGATATTAACCAAACCCTATAAAGGATGCACTCGTATTTATTTTTAAATGTAAAATTGTTTTCAAATTATTTTGTTATCTAGTACAATGACATATTAACATACTCTTAGAAGGTCTGAAGGTTTTCTGTCCAAATGATATATACCAATATATCAGTACGCATTATAGTTCACAACTTACAACGGACCAGAAAGATAGGTAAGAGGTACGTGTCGTATTTACATCGTATTTTAAAAATAGATAATACTTATTCAACCAAAAGTATTTTCTGATTTCCATTTGATTTTTGCTCAACTTCGCTTTTGCCAACATCGCTTCATCCGTGAGCAAACTTCCCATCAAGATGTGTTCGGGATCCATCAAACAAACAAAGCAGAAAGCAATTGTGCGATACAAAATTACAAACATCCCAGTTCAATATTAAATATTTATAGCCTTTCTTAAGAAAATTAGGTTTAAATATCAATAGACCATTTCAATTTAGCAAGCCTAATAATTGAGGTCAGGCTGGGCGAAACCCTTCGCACATGTTTCGCAGTAGATGCTTGACGTTCGTTGCATGGGTGTCCCTTTTTAGCTGGTCAAAACGTCGTCTAACCAACTAAAAATAAATATTGTACACAAAGTCGTTGGTGCCATTTTTTGAATATTTCCGAATGTTTTCGAAGATTTCGGAATACATCCGGGTACTTTTGAATGTTTTAGAATATATTCGAATACTTTTGAAAGTTTTCGAACGTTTGGGTTTGAAGTTGAACCCGAAAGTTTGAAGTTTTTGAAAGTTTGGGTCGAAAATATATGTGCTACAGGCATATCTGTTATGTTTCACGATGTTCTGATGTGGTACTGAGTAGCTTGAATGACATTGTAGACGGCCTTCGATGAAATGCACTTTGGGAATAGCATTGTATAGAATAATAGAATGTAATTATATTATTCTTCTGCGAATATGGAAATATGTTATAGAAAGATCGAATGACTACATTTGAACAACGTCTTTTAAGTCTTTTCAGACTGTCAGTAGTGCATCAACAGTGTAGTCAACGACTAGAGCCAGAAATGTGAAGGTTGTGGATCTTTTAAGGTAGAAGAAAGGCCCGATATCAATTTTGATTGGTTTGCATCCTTTGCAGAATTTTCTCATTTCCATGTTCCCATTTTCTTCCCACACAAGAATGAATTTCAATGACAATTCGTTCATTGCTGCTCCTTGGGGAATCATACAGATTGCCAAAATGATTACTATCATCAGAAAAGTAGGCCATATCAGATAAGTAGGCATCCCTACGGCATCGTAAGTTGTGACAATGGCATAATTCAAGATGACGGCCAATACAAATCCGCATCCATACAACGTTGGGGCGATCAGGATTGCGAAGTCGTTCAATTGATTGTTGTTCGCCCGAAGCATCATTTGAGCTTGTCTGCACCAGTGGTACAGATAAAATATTTTATTTTGTCGCTTCAAATTCTCATCTGGGCTTTCATCTTCCACATCAGCTTCCAAATCCCATAGGATTTTTGGTACTCTGTGCGTGATGTAATATAGCCAGCCTTTAGATGTTTGCACATGCATCATTGCTGCCGTCATCAGAAAAATAAAAAGGCCACCAATATGATACAAGCCGAAAAATACTGCCACAACGCCAATCAGCTTAATCCATAAAGGAAACCAATTGATCAATGGATAGGCAGGACTGATTGGGAAAAAAACGAAAAGAATCGCAGATATTACTATTGAAAAAAGCACTAATGGCATTATTAGATACAGTGACTTTTCAATTACACCTGCTTTCGGTTCCTCAATTGCTTCCAATTCTCCAAAACCATCTAATAAAAATTTGAATTGAAGTTTTGTTAATTTTATTATTTTTCAACAGATTAGAGTCGTAGGGCATGTAATTGCCAACTTGCAATCGAGAGCAATAAAAAAATGCTTTAAAAAGCAATATTAATTGTAAACTTTTTATGTCCCTGTATATTGTATTATAATATTATATTTAGCTTCACATTTCCGTTACGAATTATTAGAAATTGGGATAATTAACAGGTGGGGAAACCATTTTGTAACCCGTCAACGGATGTTACAAGATATTAAATAGTCTTTGAGATTTTTACCAAAAAGAATTTTTTTTTGAAAATCTGCTGGGTTAATAATAGTCAAGAACTAAAAAGACTTAAATAGGTTTTATATATATTATGTTTTATAATAAACCAACTCTGCTTGCTTAATTGTGTAAGGTATTTATTACCTTTCAGCTTTTGGTCCATCGATATCAGACTCAGCGAAGCTTCGTTTATATAATGTGGTTTCCAGAACACGGATACGACGAAAATATCCATGATGAAGTTTAGCAAGACCATGACAAAGTGTGTGACAACCTGAACTACGGTGAATCCATAGCCAAGAGTGGACTTTGAAACTATGTGGGCGAATCTGACTGCCAGACCAATAACAATGACATTTACGATGGCCATCATGCCAATCCACCCTGCGAGGATAATTTTATTGCCCCTCCATTTCACTGATGTAACAATTCCAGCTTTTATATTTGGTGCATAAAGAGTGAGACGAAGTGGACTAAATAGTTTCCAGTACATCACAGCAGCCCTATTTATATGTTTGGAAAACATTGGTGCTATATATTATGCTACTTGCTTTAAATAGTACTGGATAGACTGAACATTAGTTAGCAACAGCGGTAAGTATTAAAGAGATTTTGAAAAGGACTTGTTATCTCAATCTATGCATACCACGAGTTTATAAGTTGTTTTTATACACCATTATTATCCCGCCGCGAGAAAAAGGTTACTTTGACATATTCGGACAGCAGCAGTTAAATGGTTTGATTCCAGCCGAGCTGCTACACGCAAAACATTAACACTTACTTCAACGCACTATTGTCTTCTAACTTTGACAACTGAGCTCATTCAGCTCATTATTCAGTCGAACATCCCCAAAGCTCTGAACCCTGCAGAAAAATAAAAAAGCAATTCAAAATGCGACATGTCAGATTTTATGTATCGTAATATCATGTTTTTATTTATTGTAGACCGAATTTATAATAAAAAAATAAAGTAATACAAAGTCATTTCATTGGAAATAATAAAATAGCTAATTATAATATTTTAGCAATTGAAGACAGCAATTAGAGTGTGGTTACCTGAGCATGGAAAAATACTGAAACAGGAATTTATAAGTGTGTAAGAAATTTGGACTCTGGATCGATTTTTTATTCGCTTTTTTTCTACACACTTTGGCATATATTCTGAAATCCAGACACAAGCACGATAGCTAGTGCGAGTATATAATATTCTTCATAATTTCCGTCCAAGTCTTTAAGGAATATCAATCAAGGTGAAAATTGCTTTTAATTTCAATTTCGATGATAACGTAAATGACAGCGAATAAACTATAATTTTCTTTGTTTTGCCATTTCAACTTTTCCAAATGGCTTTGTGTACACCCAAAGGTTTCTTTTTGGGGGACTTTTATTTTAATTAATCCAGGATTTAATCCATAAATGACCGCAGTGATATTAAAAATATTCAATATTTTAATTTACAAATATCATCCCTGGAAAACTAGAGATACTTCGTAAATCCTTCGTATTCATATCTACTATTTATTTATACCAATTATGGATGAAGTGTAATTTGAAATTCATTGCATAGTTTAATTTGTAAGTTTCGACACAGGTTTAGAGTTATTTTCCAGTTTATCCAATTTTACCCGTGCGCCACTGTTGGTAATTGACCCATGTTCTATCTTAATTCAGAATAAAACGCGTTATTGGGCTTTAGTTAACGCTATTTAATTGATTCCGGTAATGATATACGATACTCATTCATTAATTCGCTGAAATAATAGAGTATTCCGAAAATGATGTTTTATCGACGTTTGAAAAACAAATTTCCATGCAATCATTACTTTTTCAACAGTAAATAGTCACATATCCACCTCTGAATACATGCTTGACGGCCAAACATATAAAAGTTCATCATATAAAATTGTTTTTGTGTAGGAGCCAGTCAAGTCAAATTAAGATATTATCATCAAATGACAAAATTCATATAGTTCCCACCTTTAAAATGTAGCGTGGTAAAAATTATTTACGCTTGAAAATATTCCTCCTTTAAAATACTAAAATATTTACAGAGTAGACAGTGCTGTTCACCGCTATTGCTACGTAAAATGCTAAGCTACCACAATAATAATTACATAATTATATGGGATTGGATGGTACCCTATAAGGAGATTATGACTGTACTGGCCTAGATAATCCTTAAAATTCTATACACTGGAAACGTATAAATGCTCTTATACCTAAAATGCAACTCTGATTTCATATAAAATAAATGTTTCTTGTATAGAATTTCAAGGACTACTAAGAAATATCGTCCTTTAAGGAACCAAATAGCCTATCTCCACTTTTCGTTTTGGCACCTATACATGGCGCAGCATTTAGGCTCCATGGCGTTTAGGCTATTTCGTCCACAAAACGAAAAATGGAGATAGGCTATTTGGTTCCTTAAGGGACGATATGTTTATTTAATTTTAAAATATATAATTATTTATATTTCTAAAAGATTCAAGTTTTGGCCTAGTATCATTTTCGTGCTTATTTTTAAAGGAATTGGTTAAGATCGATTAAATAGTTGCCTTAAACCGATTTTTATTATTTATTATTTTCTTAGTTTAACAATCATGCCCAAAGACGATGGCTTCATTTTTTTAATTTAAATAATGTATGTTGTATTGATTAAGCAATGGAGTACCCACCATCAAGGACAATTGATTGTCCAGTCATCATCGTAGCCAAGTTGGACAGGGCGTATAATGTTGTATTTAATATGTCTTCCATACTAATAAAACTCACCTTTAATGGTACTCTGTTTACATATTCCGAAGTTAATAATTCTGTTGCGATATTCGCAGTTTCCTGGATATTCTTTGTACCTCTTAACAAGTCAGTGTCAACTGGCCCAGGATTTACAGAGTTGACCCGAATTTTATTTGGTCCTAATTCAACTGCCATCAACCGAGTCAACTTGTCCAGGGATGTCTTGGTGGTGCAGTAAATGCTCGCACCCGTCATGCTTGCATCTGCCAACTTAAATTAGACTAATAATATCAACCAAGTAAATAGTATTACCGATTCTTAGCTGTACGAATATTATATTATAGGTAAATCATTATTAATCGCGGTTTATAGAAATGGCTATTGATAAATGACACAAAAAAATTATTAAATAAATTTGATCAGATAATAGAAATTTCATTGAGCTTTAAAATCGAAAGTGCTTATTGATAAAAATCGATTTTTATATCAGTAGAATAAAACTCACATTAGATGAGATGTTGACAATGGATCCATGAATGCCATTATCGATCATTTTCTGAGCCACAACTTGGCTGACATTTACAACTGCCTTCAAGTTGACGTTGAATTGCCTTTAAAAAGTTTTGGTATTTACTAACTGCAATAATATATATTTAGTACCCAGGCACAAATCTAGGGATTTGACCAAGGGGGACACGGGGCACACCAAAATATATTGATAGAAGTATGACATTTTAAATATGACAATTTTGACTGTTAACCTTTTTTAACAAAAGTGTCGTCTTTTTCTGGGAATTTAGGGGGTGCTCGGGCATCCCCAGCCCTCTCTGGATACGTGCCGGTTAGTACTTATAAACTATAACATTATTTAAACAAGTTTTAATTATAATTTTTTAATTCTTGTGAACTTTTTATTACATGTCAAAATTTTCTGGTGTAGTGGTCATAAAACTTTCATTTTTGAGTATTCCGGCATTGTTAATGAGGCCATCCAGAGGAGGTAGATTTGATACTTCGCTTCGTGTAGCTGACCAATCACTGATATCAACCTGAATAGTTTTAATTCCTGGACACTCCAATTCCAGATCAGCCAAATTTTTCTCGTTTTGAGCAAGCGCAAATACCAGGGCTTCAGATTCATGCAATTTCAAACAAAGGGCTCGGCCAATACCTTTAAAAAGTGTAGAAAATTAAGTTAACCTGATAAAAATGTTTTGCATTCGCCGTAGAAAAAGAAAACTATATTTGTCGAAATATTGCTCTATAAATCTTTCTGAATAAAGTAAAATATAATAGTGGAGAAGTTTATCAAGAGTCAACACAACTCGTACTTTTCCTTTGATATTAATCAAATGCCACAAAATGCCAAATTGACCGGTTTGGAAAAGTCGCATAACTTGTTATATTATGGACTTTAGCTATTTGTTAATTTTAAAACCATGTAGATTTACCCTGAAAGATTAAACTCTCTAACTAAAACAGTTCGAAAATTATCGTACACAGGGATTTTCATACACGACAGACAGATGGACAGAAGTAGTATTCGTATACAACAGTGAAGATTAACTTCTCTGAATAATAGACCATACAAAATGTAAAAGTCATTTGGGATTTCCAATATTTTCCATGGTTATATGCTTTTTAGAAGCTGATTCCGAAATTCAAGCGAATGTTTTCTTTTAAAAGTCAAGCAACAAATGAAAGCAATACGACTTATGAGTAAATATTTATTTACAGATACACTTATAGGAGTTATGAAATTATTGTACCAACCTCGACTGGCTCCAGTGACTAGAATTTTCTTTCCTTTGAATTGTTCCACAAGTGACATTTTAGTTTTATTTAGCAAATTAACTTCTAGTTTAGTTTCAAGAACGAGTCAGAGGAGGTGCTTAGTTAAGACTGCGAGATAAAATGAAAACAGTCGCCATTATAGCTATATATAATATTCACTCATTAAAGAATGATGACGTAAAGTGGTAAGATATATTCCACAGGATAATACGATATAGCAGAGCATATAAAAGCCGATACATATAGTATTTAAATAGTAATAATTAATATAATATTACCTAGTACAGTATTTCAAGGACTAAAGTTAGTTTGTATAAAATTACCATATAAAAGGTTTGACTGACGGCCTTAGTTTAGCTGTGCTCTGGCAATTCTTACTTACAAAGGTATTGTCATAGTTAATTATATGCAACTACATATAATTAATACAGGATGGATACAGGATTAAAGGAATTAATACACTGTTTTAATATTAATAGTAAAAAAGGCTGAATCAAGCCGGTATATTTATTATTACTTAAGGAACAACGCCGCTGTAAAAAGTAGCGACTTTGTCCTCTTTGAATGAATTTTTGATTGAAATTGTGGAAAATAAAGCCACCGAAGACAAAACAATGGTCTGCCCAACTCGAAGAACAAAAGGTTAGTCCACGAAGAAAATGGTTAAGTTCGTAATCAGTTTCAGAAAATCAAAGATTTTCTTATGCTTAAAAATAATAGTAATTATAGTATCACTTTTATTTGTGCATGCATGCATAATGTTAGGGACAACATGCACATACAGTACCTAGCTAATCGTGTGGTTGTAAGGCTGAAGGTAATGAACTTTCTGCATGAACTGAAGAATGGCTTTGCGGCAATTTAATTTGAAAGTAAAGTCAATGGTTGTATGGAATACTGCACGCTTAACTTTCCAGAAAAATTCCATCAACGTAAAAATGAAATAAGCAAAATAAATAACGAAAGCGGTGAAAATATTTGAATTATAAAATGTTAAAGGGCGTGTTTTTTTCCACTGCTTTCTGTAACGACAAAAATACACTGCATGTAAACCTGTTATTGAAACAAGGTGGAATGTTTTTAACCTCAAGGCAATTAAACGCTTTCGAATATCTCGATGCATTTAGTAGTATTGATTAGTCTATAGGTCAATTATCTGGATATTACCTGGATACAGGTTTTCTTATACTGTTTCAATGCATGCAATATATTTATATTTATTATTATGTACACTTCACTATTTTAAGCTGATTGACATCCTGCAATTATCATGCTTGTTGTGAGCACCGTTGATGCATGTCTTCTAAACTTGTTTTAGCACATATTATTTTCAGATAAAATTATTTCAATGCATTACATTAAGTATCTTTAGCTAAATGTTTTAATGAATCTATTGATGCAATACTAGTGAAATTTTCATTTAAATTGGATATACATAATGTTAGATACATAATAAAATTAAAATAGACGAAACGTAGATTTAACAACAGTCCCTCCTTACAAGTTCAACGATGCTTCATTAAAAGCGGTGATATCCCTTAATTTTAAACTACTTTTGTGACTTTATGAACAAAAGTTGTTTTTGGAAGTTTTGGATGAGTAATTAACGTTTGGATTCAGAAATGCTGCCACTTCATAAAACGTTGCTGATAATATTATGTTGTTTTACTATTACTCAAGGAATGAAATGTGAGAATGTGACTCTTTCTGAATTTATTTTGTGGTCCAACCAATGTATGGAACGAACACCACAAATCAAGCGATACTGCAGCTAACAATAAATACCTACACATTATTTGAGTTTGTGTGCAGTTTAAGTGATCTTATGATAAAAAAATTCGGTGAAATTTATTTCAATGTTGTGGAGACATAATAATGGTGAAGCATGACAAATGTTGTAAGTAGGACATTTGAGTGTGACGCAGATTCAACGATGCATTGCATAGTAAATGGTATGCATAATATACATTGCAGTAGTAGTAAGCGATTGCACAAACGTTGTTATACCTAAGAATGGCTAGGTCCTGCACTGCACTGCTCTGAGTGAAGAAGGTACATTAGAGTTATTATTATACTATAGATATACTCGTGCACCGTCCTTTTCGTCGAGTTTCCTTAATCATTTTTAAAATGTGCTACTTATTAATTCCGCGTAACAATTCCGCCAATACTTAATAATCCAATCCTTTTGTCCTTAATAATTTTTATTATCCATGCTCAAAATAGAGAACATTAAAGATCCATGTGTACATTTCCTAATGCAGTAAAGAAATAGCGGATCTTTATATATTACATGTTGCTATTATATGTTATTGTTTGTGTATTACCTATATTGATTATACTATACATGTACATAATAATTATATTTAAAAATATGTTATACTTTATTTAGCACACCTTATACATTCCATATCTTGTCATTAGTTATTAATGCTAACGTTTTTAAATCTCAGTATTGGGATGAATGGCTTCATTAATAGTTATTAACTTTTTAAAATAAATTAACGGTTTACAAAGATTTTACATGGTTTCTATACTATAATTAAAGTTCTAGTGTACAATAAAAATATAGAAATGAAAACAAAATTTATAGTAGAGACGGAAATTAAAGCTATAAAATTTCATTCCTAGACAAACAGATTTGACAAAAATTAAATTTGAAACCCAGGTATAAAAGAAGCAGTGCATTTGCAACGACTAGAAATCGAATAGAATTAATATGTATTTTGGTTTCCTGCCATGATGTGCAAAATATTTATCAGAGTCAATTAGTTTGTATGTAAATCGGGAAAAAATGACGTGGGGGTAAGATGGGCTGCGGATAAAATATGCTCCAATTAAATGAGTTAGTATTCATCAGCCCGTGTGTAGGATCTTCCGTCATCTCCATATTCATGGGAGTAACGTCCACGGCCGTAATTGCCGCCCCCTGAAGATGCATCTCCGTGACTGTCTCCGTGATGACTTCCGTATTTCTTGTTGTTCTGGTCTTCGTAGTTGTCCCGATTGGCTCTGGAGTAGTCTTGACTTGTGGAGTAGCCCCGACTCCCTTGGTAGCTATTGGAATTTTGGTAGCCACCTTTACCGTTCTTCCCGCCGTTCGAATTACGATTCTGAGTGGCATAATGTGAGTTTCGCACTGGAGACCGACGGTTGTATTTCTGTCGGTGATTTTTTTTCCGGGACTCTGCCGTTAGCAGTTCAACCGGCAAATCTGCAAAATCCCCCTTGACTCCAGAAAAAAAGGGAGTCGGTGGGACGAAGTGGCTATCTCTAACTCTAACTCTTCCGGGGAGGACAAGTCCTGAGTTGTCGGCGTCATCTTCGTGGGACGTCGGCCCAGGCAGTAGACGTGAGTCTCCTTTTGCTTTTCCGCCAATTTCCCCCACCACTGCACCGAAAAGACACACAAACACCAAAAACACAATTCTGCCTCCGACCTGATGAGACATTTCCCTTGTTTTCCCAAACATACCGGTCCCCTAGCGAAACAAATATTTAGACCAAGGATTTTGTTTTTTATTTCTGTTCTTAAATGGGGCTATTGCCCAGTTGATTTCAATGAGATCGTTGAGAGCAAGGACACTTGCTAATGAAAATGACAAGTGAAGAAACAAAGATATGACAGAATACGGAATAAGACTTGAGTTGAATGAAACGAGCTAGCAACTGCTGATCTACTCTGACTCAATTGTGTAAGATGATAATGTTCCGCAAGAGAGTTTTTCCTAAGTATTTATGTCGTTAGACCAAAGACGCACTCCGGTTGACTAATCAGCCGAAAACTGAGGAAAGCGAAAGCGAGGAGAGGCTAAAGAATTTAGCTCAACCGGCTCGGCTGCCTCTACATCAACTTCAACCAACTCAAACCATAGTTTCAGCTATGCCTATTTCCCATTTTTGTTGGACAGCTGGGAAAATTGGAAATTTATGATGGAAAAATTTAAATGGTAATAAATTGCTCTGCTTGTTTGCGTTTCATTCATTCTATTGCAATTTAAAATTGTTAATAAGCATCTGTATTAATTTCTTATACTGTCCATGTACATGAATGTATAAAACAAAGTTTTTACAATATTTACGCTTTCAATGATAAAATAAGTAAGCAAAAGGTGAATTGTTGTTTTTAGAGCTAATAATGTTTTAAGAAAATATAAATTACCGAATACGAGCATTTATTTATCCTTCTTCACTTAATTATTTTATTCCCAATTTTTCCACCCAGTTGCCTTTTTGTTCCCCAATTTTCCAACTGGAAATTTTTTTACTTTTTTATTTACTACTCGAAACCTTGACTCAGACAAACCGTGTACATTACGACGATATGCACACCAAAAAGCAAAGAAGCGTTCTGATCATTTCTATTTCTTCAAGTAATTTCATGCAGCATTACTTCTTCAAACATTAAATAAATACTCTGCTCATTAAATAATAAATCTTCTGCTCTTAGCTATCTTCTGCACGGCACCTATAGATTATTATCCTAACTAGCATTACCGTTATAGTTAAGCTCAGTGATCATAACCAAGTAGTAGATGTATATAACCAGTGCACTACTGACATCATAATGATGTCATTATCATTTTACCTATAAGTTTGTACTTCTAATTTATTTAAGTATAAGCATTTTACGGTCTGGTTTTGGTAACAATGGTTAATAATAATTTCCTATTTGGATTTTTTAAAATCCTCATTGATTTTACGGCTGGGATGATACGGAATCGCTATATATAATCATAGACTTTTGTTATTGTATCAATGTAATTATGTATGTTTGCTTGACTGAATCTCTGTCTTTTACGGAATAATATCGTAAAAGATATTTAGCCAATATTTTTGTTTGCAATGAATGTCTAATATACGACTGTGTGTTGTAACCAATGCAATGAATGGACACGTGTACAACTTAAAATTAGTCAGATTTGATCTCCAGTAAGGATAGATTGCCTTCTATATTATTGTACATGTATCGTAATAATAATATGATTGTATGTAATAATTTCAGGGCCAATGAAATTTCAAAATTATGGTTGTACTCTGCAAACTGTTATGAGTTTGAGCTAGTATGCTCCTAGGTAGATATCTATGAATTGATTTCTCAAGAAATTGCAAATTATAAAAACGTATACTTTCGATTTCATTTATGTATAAACTAATATGCAAAAGGCATAAAGTTTTTACCATTATGCATTATTGCCACATTCTTCTGGGAAACTTGCAAATAATATGTATTCCTACATAGTATATGGACCAGAATTAGACAGTCGTCTCGGTTATGAACAAGTTTTTTTTATTATGGCAGCAAAGTTTCGGAAGGTAATAGTCATAATATTATTCGTTACATGTTAATAATAATACTTCATAGTTCATACATATTTTCATACATACCTATATTAGTGAGTTACATAATAATATATAGTGTCATTTTTCAAGTTTTAGAAGTTTCTAAATTCTTATACTTAGGTATTTTATTTAGTTTCTTTTCTACCTTTTAAATACCAACGGTAGATTTAAGATTTAACTATACTATATTAAAATCCATAATTTACGTCGTACGTCCTCAAGTTTTATATAGTTTAGTAATGTTGAAATTCCATTCTAATTTAGGCTTTCCCATGATATATTTGTGTTATTTCTGTTTGGTTTGTCTTCCTTAACGGCTAGTCATTGTGTAAATCATATCAATGCAACTGTAAAAAGTTTTGGAAGGTTGTAAAAACAAACATACCTAGTAATAATGACACGAAACTATTTAGGTATGTTTCGCATGTCGTGGCAGCCTGTAATGTTGGGGTTTTTACTGTGAGCAAATTCATTAATAATTTAGCAAGAGGGACGGCATGTTAGCATTTTTAAGTAGAACGCTATATATTACCCAAATAACACAAATTATGATTTGGTAATGAAAATACGTTAGAAATATCCGATACTCCGATATTTTGTGATTGTATCAAAGCCCCGGATGTTGGAATTAAGTGCCCTTTTAGGTTGCAAACTTTTAGGTAGATTGGATGATAGGAAAATACAAATATGGGTAGCACCTTTTGCGGCCACATGACCCCTATATCGAAACGTGAACATTAAGTTTAGATTGTGTTTGTGTTTTATGGGTAAGTATAAGTATGGCATTTCTCCCAATACATAACTAGACCAAAGTAAAGTGACCAATTTTTCACGGTCAACTACAAACATTTACCTATTCGACTTTAAGGAAGAGAATGGTAAAGACATTTACAGTTTTCAATGCCAAAGGTGAAGTAGGTCATTTAGAATATAGGTTGATCATTAATTAAATTCATTTTTCGCAGTAAATACTAAATCTTCAACTTGTAATTGAATTAGGTGGTAATTTTAACATTTTTCTTGTCATATTGAACAATAAGGTGAGAGGAAAGAAAATAACGTAGCTACAAAGCAAGCTACAAGCAAAGGCTTGGGGAAAATAGTACTTGTATGCTTACCTATAGTTCTATTAAATGTGCACTTAAATTATATTTGTTCTATTTTTAGTATTTCTATACGGAATCGATACTGAGGTCAATTTTCTACCTTGTGAATAATTTAGTGCCACATGTATGAAATCAGGAAATAACATTGCATTTGCTAACCTTTTAGCCTTAGCATTATTATATTCAAGAGAATCGATGCCGAGTTTCTGCCATTTTATTATTATTGCTATAACTGTTAGTACACTTAAAAATGCTACCCAGAGCAATCGAGGAAACTTTATTGTTCAGCACTAAAGCATGTTTCAAAACAGGAATAGCCCCAGTAGTGTGGAACGAGGAAACCAGTCGGCTTTTGATCTCCTCAAGTTTTTGGGTTCGTTTGAATTGGTACATCAGGATATTAATCTTTTGGATATCTGGAATTGCCATTTGTCTCCGTATGGCCCTAGCTGTTCTAAGAAATGAAGAAATTCATCATTACCATTTCAGTTTGGGATGTGTATGTTCAGCCGGAATCTTGTCTTTCTTCTTCCTGTTTGTTCTGGTTACTTTAGAACACATCGTCCTGCTTGCAAATAGTTTCCTGACTTATGTGGCAAAATTTCATGGTATTTACAACATTTTACGCGTTTTTTAGTTTAAGTAATTTTAAAATTTTGTTATTGTCATGATTGTAAAAGTAAACCTGAATAATACTTTTTAGTGGCTGAAAGCAAATCAAGAAAGCGTGACGAGATAATTTTCAAAATGATACAGTTGACCACTAAATTGTTTCCAGTCGTATGCAGTGCATGTTATGCCCTGTACATGGACGTAATAGTATTCCCTGCAAACATAATGGTAGACAAAGAAAAATATCCTATGTTGAATTTGGGAGTTCACATATTCTATATGATAAGTTTATACTTTTACACCTGTGGAACATTATCATTTATGGCTCTTCTCACCTCACTGGCCTGGTATTTGTCTCCACGATACGTAACGATACTAAAAATGTCCAGGTGAGTAAAATTTGTTAATATATACCCTTAAATATTTATTTATATAAAACAACCGCATCATCTCTGCATTATTTTATCTACAAATCATGTCATAATACTTACCCAAATCTAACAAGAAATAAATATTCCAGGTGCAAGAAGACGATGACTTATAATTCGAAGAATTCAATCAGCGAAGCTCTAATGATATCTAGATGTCATTTCATTTTATTCTCATCAATTAACAATTTCTTTCGCTATTTTACTGCTCTAATTAATTCTATAATTTTTCGTTCGTGCATGTTTTACAATTTGGTAGTATTGAAATTCCACTCTAAATTACAGCTACCGATTGCTTTTGCTTATGTTTATACATCAGTCACCTTGATTGTAGGTTGGTACATCATACTTCATGGTACAGGAAGAATATATCATATCAATAATAGCTGTAAAAATTCATGGAAGGCTCTCCACACAAATAACTGGGCTCATCGCACATACGTGAGAAAGTTTTGTAGGTCGTGGCAGCCCATTGGGATTCGTATGGGGGACCATTCGGTTATTAAAAAATGGACTGTGAGCAAATTCGTCAATAGTTTAGCAAGGGGAACAGCCAAACTGTTGTTAGCATTTTAAAAGTTAATGTAATATAGGGTAGATGTAATATTCTTAGCACATGATAAAAATCCATTTGTTAATTAAGCTTGAAGTTAATGGAATTAAATGTATTGGCTCTAAAACGATAAATCTATTCTGCGTACTATGCCTTCTATAACTTATAACGAATACAAAAATTGAAACTTGGATCAGTGTTTATAGTTACAATGTTAAGACAGCGGCCTTCAAATTATATATGAAATTGCAATTAAATTCTATTTAATGTGGGCATGTATAAAATTGTGTATTCATTGTCCAATATTTTCAAGATAATCTCGCATTATATAATAAGCTGGCTTGTAAATGTATCTTGTTCATTACATTATGCGCTACATTCAAAATTGACATACCCAATACACTATATTTCTTTCCTACGCAATTTTTGATGTTCTTGCATATAGGGGAGGAGATAATTTATGATCTATTTTCCAATTTCAATGTTAAATAAAATAAAGCAATTCTTTTTATCCGTCGCTAAACTAAAATCCTAAATCATTATCGTAACAAATTCATGCATAGGTATATGTCCAGGGTTCGTATTCTGGGTACGACTGCTAGGTGCTTTGCTTAAACATCTTCTTCATAGCCAAATTCTGGAAAGTGGAAAATGAATCACTCTACCACAGAGCAATCTGTTAAGAATGCCTCGTAGATCTGCAAATTAATATTGTAATCAATTTGAGCTCATTTTGTGTCGAGAGAAGTAAAGTTCTACGATAATAACGAAGGCATTTAATGACTCAAAAAGAGGATTTTGTAATTTGGTTACCGGCGTTAATAAAATTTCAGATATTTTTATAAATACATGAGCAGTCTCTAGAAATTTACTAATTTCAAAATTTTAAGCACACTTCATATGCTAGGATTCAAATTTAATTATATTTTTATCATTTGTACAATGTAAAGCATTGTACGTAACATTAGTACATTATAGAAGGAGTATAATGATCAATGATCTTCACGATCGCCTTCGACGAATTGAATTGTTTGTGTCAAAACATGCATAGAAAATCGTGTATTGATGTTTTCGCCCGAATTTCATAGACCGTCGATTGGACTCAGTACTGATTGTCTAGTCCTTGCTCATTAATCACAAAATATTACGGACATATATACAATCCTTTATACGAGAGAATAGCGAAAGAATTCCATGCGCATGTCCCATTAAACGTTTGTAGAGTAAAGATTCCCATTGATACTTGGTATCCTACCCTATGTTATTTTATCCAACCAAACCGAATTTAGAATATAGAAAATAAGAGAAAAAAGAAAATTAACTTCCAGACATATGAAATGAAGCCTATATAAAACACGTGTGCAGTTTCAATATTTTTTTCGTTATCATCTTAGTTTATTAATGACTACTCGTTACGGGTACAATTATTTGTAAAGTAGAACATCCTATTCTTAGAATAAAAAGGACAATATCTAAATAGTTTCACAGAATCATATAGTTTATAAGCTTGAAAATCTGAGACTAGAATCGATATATTTACATTTACAACATTAAAAGTTCTAAATCCATACAAACTATCGCATTTGTGTTTTTCCCCCTAAGTGATCGGTACAATATTTTCACAATTTGTGGTCGGCATAATTAATAGTTTCAGTAATGTACCGATAAGCGTTTTACCTGACTTCCACCAGACGCGACGTGATTAAATCAGTGGCCTTCCGAAGTTACCCGAAAAAGGCACTTTACTAATAATGGACTTCGGGTAAACGACATTATTACATTAATTCATAGTCAACGTTTTGTTTAAGAACACACATTTTTCTTCTTGTTATTTATCCAGTTCTTAAACTTAATGGTTTGCCAAAAGCTTATTAGTTTATTTCTCTTTAAAACAATGTTTTCTTTCAGATTGGCTACAATTTTACGAATGTCGTTCCTGATTTTATACCAAAGTAGGATTAATTGCCGTTTTCGGCAGTAGATAGTTTCTACCAGGATTGTTAAAAGAGGTATGGCTAGAACAGCCATGGCTATGTAAAAGATTGTAAGAATGTTAGAATTAAAAAATGTTAATGGTCGGGGTTCAATAATTTTATAGCATGATTTACACTCTGTAAAATTGTGTCTGTTGTAATAATCAATCCATATTTGGTACAATCCAGAGTGAACAAGTACCATTAGTTTCTGCCTGAAGAACTTAGCAAGTACAGGGACATTCATTTTGTGCACACTAGTCCAAAATTTGACAGTCAAGAATGAATTTTGATGATCTCCTCGATACAAAGGCTTGATTGGGTAGGAACCTCCATTTTGAGGATTCCAAAAGGAATCATTCAAAAATCGATGGAGTCGTGAACTTCTGTCAATGAACATTGAATTCTCGCATTTGGAGATCCATTTTTGGGCAGTTTCGATTGGAAATTTTGGTGGAAATTTAATAGACTTTTGTATCAATTTTACCAATTTAGCTTTCTTCAACCCATTAGTAGCTTTAAATACCCTTTCAGCATAATAAAAGTAATCTAAAAGTCCGATTTGTCCCTCGATGCAAGTAATTTGGGAATTGCAAGTTTGAAAAGCAGCGAATAAAGTTGACATGTTAATTTTTACGTCTGTTATTTCAGTGGGAGTAATTCCGGGGCGTACACCTCCGGGTTGCCCGTCACATGATTTTTCATCGTAAGGAGTACTACCCATCTCCTTATTCGTAATGTCACACTTATGTCTTCTTAATATAAAGGACTGGCTACCTACGGTAACTTGATTTGCATTCCAGTCCTCGTTTTCCACCATTGGACTGAATGCCAATATATCAGTGGCGTTTACCAAGTCCAAGATGGATTCAATATGCTTAACAGGTCTTGGTTCGACTAAATCCGTAGTAACGATTCCCTTGTAGGCATTTGTCAAAACGACAAACATAAGTAGTAAAGGACCGATGACTAATTTCAACCAAACTAGTTTGTCTATTCGATTACCTAATGAATAGCTGACCTCCAATATATACGCATAGCAAATTAGAGCAAAAGGAGAGCTGTCGCCTTCTTTGAAGTAAAGAGTACACTGAACGAAGGCAATTGCAATAAATGTTGTAGTCATCAGGCCAATCCAAGAAGATAATTGATAAGGACGAACGTATCCTAGGAATGACAGACTTTCATCTTCCAAAATACTACAAGAGATGAAGTTGTAAGAATCGTCTCCAGTTAAAATATAACCTATCGTAGGATTGTACAAACTTTTATGGCTATCTCCTCCTCCTCTAACAAATCTCATTTGTTGAAAAAAAATATCGTTAGAATTCAATGAACCTCCAATAGGACAGTGCCAACCTAATTCTATTGTAGAATTAGGAATATCTTTAAACATTATTGAGACAATGGAAACGGAAATGAGAGTTGTGTTGGTGAAATATTTTTTCTGCAACGGTCTTCCACAGTAACTTTCTTGAGCATTTTCGTCATGGATTCTGACAAATAACTGCTGGAGAATATTGCTCTTTGTGCTCAAAATTTTCCATGCCATTTTTCGCATAATGTTTTCAATTGAGTGGTCTTTTGATATTCTTAATGGGAATGCTTCATGGTAGTACCAAATAAAATGAGAATAATGTTCTCGTTTACCATAAACAGTGGGAACTTGGGGACACAGAAAATAGACTGTCTGATTATCATTTTTTTTAAAGCTTACCATGAACCACGGTTTCCAAATCAAATTGTAAGCCAAATTTATTTTGTTGAAGCCATCAGGCACATCAGGAAAGAACGTCGACTTGTACTTTTCTAAATCGATATTGTCAACCAGCATGTAAACTGAAGAGTGTTCTGGGTGATTATAATGTTGGAACCATCTGAATTCATAATATTGGGGTAGCCTTTTGTCTTTCAATTTTGTGGTAAATTCACTTGCAATATGCATAAAATTAATGTGAGATGGTATTTCTGGATTCAAATTAACAGCAAAGCTGGCGATGCAAACGAATTTCGAATCAAATGTGGCAAATGTCGTGTTTAGTATTTTGTAGTAGCGATTGTGATGCGAGTCGCATCTGTCCAGCTCTGTTGCACAATGTAGACTTCGTATTGAAAATGGTATGTCCACTTCATTTAAACTGTCAACCACAGTTTCAGCAGATTTGGAAAGATTTTGATCGTCATAGAACAGAACGATATTAATAAAGCAGTTGCTCTCTAACACCACCAATTCTTTTAGATCCCATCCGAAAACAATTTTTAGTAAAAGAAAAAATACCCAATTACTGATACGAGATGATGCCATAGATATGTAAAATTTTTCGATATTATTGTAAAACAACAAAAATGTAGCTTATCGTTGATTTTCCAGCCGAGAGCTTAATACTGATAACTCACACTCTTTAATTGCTATGTACTTAAAATGTACTAAATTATTACGTATTTGGTCAGTATTTATTATAGTAAGTAGTGATTATTTATTTATACAGCACCATTTGATGTTGTCTAAAATATATTTTTCACACGTACAAGTAAGTCGAAGAATATCCAATGGTATCCTTAATTATATAAAGTAACACTGTATAGAAATCAACAACCAATTACTTTCCAATATGATAAAATATGTATGACCGTTTCAGTCTTTATTGAAGAATTAGTTGATTGCTTGACAACATTTAAGGAGTATTACAAAGTATACATTAATGGATAGACAATTCTTCACTAGGGGGTCTGGGGCGCATAAAAGTGACAATATGAATTGCCATGTATAAAAACCAGATGGATAGGTAACTGAAAATTCTTTATTACTAAGTACAACATAAAATCCATGTAACTTTTAACATATGACTACATTGCTTATTTCTAAGTAATCCCAATGGTCAATTTAGGGCAGAGTTGTTAGACATAATCTAGTAAGCCCTTCTTCGGAGGATTGCCTTAACGAAGATTTGCTATCATCGTCGTGTGTACTGTTTTCACTCAGTGTGACTGCAAAGGTTATCCATCGTCCCTGCAAGTCCTACGTGTAAAGCATGCTGAAGCAAAAGTATGTTATTTACCAGGGTTGTATATTATCCAGAAGAAACTGTTACTGTACAATATGATTTAAATTTTGTCCAATTGTATACAGGATAAAGTGGACCGAATTATATTTTTCCAGGACAAAATTAGTTGTGTCTACTCTTGTCCACACATTCCTATCCGGATAATTGAGCCCTGATATTAACTAAATAAATCATAATGTTGTTGGTTTCAGATTATTTTATTGAGGAAATACCATTAGAATTTAGCAATAGGAGAATCTTTCATTTGTAATAATTTATAATAAGGGTAGGCTCAAATGCATTTATTCACTTTACTTCAGGTTTCAGTGTTAATATAAAAGGAATAGTGGAATCAGAAAACAACTTCAAAGAACTATTGTGAAAAGTTAAGCAACCCTTTGATTAATATACCCCTATTCCAATTGCAACAATTGATGTAGTCATTACTTTCATACATACTCTAAAATGTAAAAAATGTATAACGTTAATCATAAACTCTTTTTGGCCAATTTGATGAGTTATCTTTTGTCCATGTCAGTTAATTTCGAAATATAGTTTTTCCCTAAGATTTTTGATTAAACCTTAGATTTTTATGGGAATGTCTGATCTGGTACGTGTAAGCGTCTGTCAGTGGACGCACGTATATACAATGAAATCCTCCACTGACTTAGTTAGCACAACACGTTGAAAAACGTCCACCAGTTTTTTCATTATTTAGCCCGTCACATCATATCGTCACGCTTCTAAATGTTATACCATGTCTTGGCATTTAGGTATAGTACAGTAATCATAGACCTAGAAGGACAAACATTGCAAATGCAACAAAAACTGGATACATTTTATCCAAGATAACCCATAAATAGTCGTATATTTTGATTGTTCGAAAGTATTTAATTGAATAGTAATTTTATCGATTCTATGTTTCATATTTAGAATTATTGTTGATGCGACAGTGTGCAAAACGAGCAATCTGGTTATATTACTTCCTTAAAATCGAGTTTTGTCACATTTGCACAATGCACTATCCTAACTCAAGAACTCTCAGTACACACAATAAATATTCATTAACACTATTCTGTAAATCAAATCTGTTATGACATGACAGAACTATAGTAGAATGGCAACATTGTATAGTTGGTGTAAACAATAAGATATTTCTACTACCTAGCATATTATATTCATAGGTGGATCAATATACATGTAACATTGGCGTATCTGTATAATGAAAGTAACAAACCTTATTGTAGCGAAAATATCATAACAAATTATAGAAAACCGGTTAGCCTCTAACTTGGACTTGAAACCGCCACGAGATAATTGAGCCCCTTTAAGCTAAGTGAATGTCATGACCATTTACTTGGAGCAATGCCATTACATTTGATTGCATACAACGTAAATTAGACAAATACCTTTTGTAAATACATTAGCGCACAAACAGAACCTTGTCTTGGCAAAAGAAGTATAATGTTACCATTGACCGTGACCATGCAAAAGGATTTTATTTTATTATTTCACATGACATATCATAATTATGCTTGCACTTGATGACATCTTGTCGCGTTTTCCAGTAGTATAAGATGAACTATCCAGTACAGACTATAGTAGCTAAACTGAAAAAATTTTGTATTGCACTATTCTTTTCCAGGCTTGGTAAAATAAGATAGGAGATTTTGTTCAGTTTATTTTTCTCCTATAAATGCACTAATTCGGCAAATTAGAATAATTTCAAAAAATTGAAAGGAAATATAACAGGCAAAGATAACTTTGAATTTAGTTCACTATCATGGCAAATATCACCCGGAATCTGATAGTATCCGCAAAAATAATCTAACAAAGAGTTGTTTTTTAAAAATAAAATTGTGACTGAAATTTGTGATTCCTGAATTAAATAAATAGTATTATTAATTATTTTTCAATAATTTAAATTTCAATAATAAGGGGTAGTTTTCCAAAATTGTATACGCTGTTTATATGGCTGCCGTATCATAGACAGTCTTTCATTAATATTCAATATATTTCGTTTTCCGAAATCAAATTTTGTCCATGTTGTATCTGACGATTCATTGGTAAAAGGAAGGCTCCCATGTCTTGCATTTTCTAATGACGGGATCCTAGTGAATTTAGCCCAAAATATAATAAATCTAATTAACTTTTTCTTATTGGCAGTGCATTTATTATTATTTTTTATTTTCGCTCCATACCTTTTTGTGGCGAAATTTGTCCATAAGGTTGTCATGTATTCAACAATTTTATAATCTTTATCTTCAGGGCTCTGAGGGTAAAAATACTCGGTGCTGTTGAACAGGTATTGTAAATCGTCTACATGCATCACACCTAACAAAAAAGCAATTAACTGCAATAAGATGTCATTGGTAAAATATAACTAATATTGGAAACTTTTAATACCGAATAGAGAAGTAGGAACATGGAATTTTTCAGAACCCCCATGTTTACCGAGGTAACTCAGTTGATATCCATAAACAGGAGATGTAGTAAAATTTGTGTGATACTCCAGTGTCTTGTCAAATCCAGTGTAGAAAAATATATCTCCCAACATCTAAAATTTAGGAAAACGTTGGTCGCTATTATTTACAAATAATTAATAGTACAATAAACTCACTGGTAAATCCCTGTTGCTCTTTGTTCTATACAAACACAAATTAAGCTGCTTTTCATAAGAAGGCATTCAAATTTAGAAAATTCTGGAAAACAAACCTTGCCTATGTTACCCAATGCTTCGAATCCAGACAGACTTGGTTTCTCAAAACCTTTCAAATAAAATTCCTTGACTCTGTTAGTTGTTTCCCAATCATTTCTCGGATACATCAGAGCTACAGGAAGAGTGTGATTGAGATTTCTCAGGAATGAGCGCGTTGATAAAGTCACATATAAGACTAGTGAAAAATAAATTATAATTAGGCCCAAACATTATCATCGTCAGTTATATTATATATGAAGTCATTTAGCTGTTATTAGGATTTATGTAAGCTATTTTGTTAAAAAGAAACGTATATAAATGGGGCAGAGGGGGACCAGTGCCCAATAAGTATCAGAAAACGAGAATCGCTTTTAAAAAAGACAAGCCAGATTCTAATCAGTAGATTAGTGCACTACAAGACAAATTTCTGGATACGTGCTTATAACATGCAAACATGCAAGTTAGTCGTCGATTAAGGGAATTTGTTTTATGTTTAGTTTGTATGTGTAGCTGAAGAAGTACAGAAAGTTACCCACTAAATGATAAAACGTCGCCTTCGTCTTTAGTGACTCCAGTTATTAGTGGAATATCAGCTACCTGGCCCGTTTTGTACAAATGTTCTGGCGAATCACTAATAAATGCATTTTTGTGCTTGTGCTCAACAACAGCGCCAAATAAAATTGCCGGAAGTTCCCTCCATTCCTGGAACATTAAATATTTTAAATTAATATTACTTTATGGGATGCTATAGAAAAATTTACTCACAAAAAGATCATATTGTGATGAGGCTAATCGTCTTGCCGGGATCCTCCTAAGACATTGTACTAAATTCGGGGACTGTGGGTCACATCCCAAATTAGATGCGAAGGTGTTGGTCAGATTGATAGTAGGAGAAAAGGCCCAATGACTGAAAGCATTTCCACTTTGGGCTATAGCACTATATATTTTATCTGAAAGATATTTATTATCACACCATTCTTATCTGATTGTTTGAATTTGAAAATTACAAATTGTTTTCAAAAAATAATAATTTTTTTTAACCCCTTGCACGCATAGACATCGTTTGCAGATGTGCGGAGGCACCTCCGGCGCTTTGTCCAAACAAGGTAATTCTACTGGGGTCGCCACCGAACATGTCAATATTATAGTAAACCCAATTGATGGCCAGTGCTTGATCCTTAAGGCCATTATTACCCGGTATACGATCGTCTCCGGTACTTAAAAATCCTATGGAATGTTGTGATAGGTATGGTTAGGCTTTATAATATTCTCCTGTATGTGAGAGATTGTTTTACTGTGGCCCGAGCCTAAACACACCTTTCAGCAAAAGAGAATCTTGCGATTCTTTTCCAGATCCTTTGTTAATTCTACCCAGAATTACTATGCACTTAAATTAAAATAATTTTATGAAGAAACACAACGGATTTAGTTTTTATACAGTCCAGAATAACAGCTTTACGGGAATTGCTCAGTCAGGTATGATTGCAGTACAAACTACCAATTTAGGCAAGTATGCTTCTTGATTTCTTCGTAGGATTCGAATAGATTAGAAATATTTTTATATTATTACAATTACTCTTATGCAACTTTTATGCGCGGTTGCGGTTATTACTACTGCGTTTGTGTACCTAGGGAGCTTGCAAGTGCAAGTAATCCGTGTTTAGTGTTGCGCGATCTTTACACTTAGTGGCTAAAGAAGCCGAAACTTACACTAGAAGTGTGACACAATATTTCCTTGTTAGGCTATTTTTAGGGAATAGTGGCAGGGGTTACCGCTGCAAATGCCTAGTTTTTGGGACTTGACTTGGCCAGAGCAGAGCCTTATTCTCGACCAAAAATAGAGAATGAAAAGAATAGGGCTTGGCTTGGCGCAAAGCAATGGAAAAGGATATGGGTAATTTGTATGTTACTAAACCTTTTCTCCCGATGGGGTGAAGTGAGTCAGGTCTGCAGTCGTCCTTCTTCTTCAGGATCCGGATTGCTCTCAACGGGTCAGAAAGTCGAAAAGAACTTTTAGCAGAGTTTAGAACTGTGCTGGTGTATATTTGTTACGAAATTGGTAACAATTTCGTGTTAAAATGTTACACTGGATCTAGAGCTAGGCTCAACAGAAGCAGTTTAGTTAAAATATGTGGACTGGAGACTGAGTTCAACTCAAAGTTTCCGGTCCAAAGTAAAACTATTAATTGGAAAAAATGTATTTAGATAAACGAATACAGTGTATTAGTTTAAGATGATTTTCAGTTGAATGCAAGAATAAGAATTCCGGCAAAGGTGCTCCGTAGGTCTATTTATCAACTTTTCCATGGGTCAAGTTGATAAAGAGTCCTCACGGAGGTCATCCTTCTATAGATATCCGATTGTCTTTAGTGTAGTGGGCATTATTTGCATTACGCATAAGAGAGGATAAAGTTTACCTTAAACTAAACTAATTTTATGCATGATGCAAATACCCTAATTTACTCGTATTGTTTATGCAATTGGTAAGTGCAAGTTACCTACATAGTAGTATGCAATGTCTTAAAGTACCTATTTACCTAAGATAGGCAAAGCTGAGCATTTGGATGAATTTGTGACCTCACAATGTTTAAATATATTTTAAATTATAAATATTTTGGACATGCAGCGATTAGTGATGTTTATTTAAAATTAATTACCAAATGGTCCGATACGGTAATTGACAGTCACTAAGACAATATCTTTATCCAGTATATAAGAGGGTCCATAAAAATTTCCTGTGCCTTGGTAAAAAGCTCCACCATGAAAAAAAACCATTACTGGATATTTATTCTCCGTTCTTGAACCCTGCCAAATACTTGTTTCAATTTTATGTCCTTTAACAAAAAATAGTATAAGTAAATGTAAATAATGAACAATTTATTGGTTTTTCTTACGGATTGGCGGGGTGTATATATATTAAGGTAAAGGCAATCCTCCTTCAAAGAATAGCATTAAAGTGTTAATTTAAAGTCATGATTTGGGTATACATGGAATTATTTGGAAATTTTAGACCAATCAGAAATTTTATTATAAAACTGCAAACCTCTCCGACGACATTAAAAAGATGTAAAGGATCCATTTGAATGCATACGGGCGATTTCTTTGTGGCATCAAATGTGTCACCCCAGTCCATTTTCTTCTCAGCCTCCTATATAACAGAAGTAATCGTAATAATAACCAAAACATATAATTGAAAAATAATCATGCAAAGTTTTTATAAAATTGAGATGTTTTCTTTGTCATCGTTATCATACTACCTGTCACCCAGATTTTGTTTGAAATAATTTTGTATATTTTTCTCAGTAAAACTAATTGGATTTCTTTACCTCAAATCGAAGGATTCCTACAGGTGGTTTTGCATAAGGAATTCCTTCGAATATTGATATTGGTCTTCCATGAACTGTTCTGGAATAGTAACCACTGATTTGGACGGTATCGTCTAGTTCATTATTGAAAGGGGATATTGGCCAATATTTTGGAAGGTTAACAATAGGAACATTTTGGCTATCTCCAAAATCAAAACTTCTAGAAATGGAATTAGAAGATTCTGGTGATATATCTGATGATGGAACTTTGGCTGGAGGGAAAATATTATCACAAAATGCAAATGTACAAATAAATCCGGCGATCCTTGTGACACTCACGGCCATTTTTTTAGTATTTTGTTATCTGATTTATCATTAGACCGTAATTATTTTTATGTAACTGTTAATTTGCAGTTATCAACAATCTAGATGGATTAAAATTCTAAATTTTGTCTATGTGCTTGTTGTTACTAAGAAATAAGTGGAAGCAGCTAATAGATATTAACAAAGAGAAGTCTTTGCGTACAATGCTTCTCCAGCAAAACAAACTGCGACTATGTGTGTAATTTGGACAATTATCTGCATGATTCATCCAGTGATAAAAAAGTAATTCTTATGGAAAAGGTGAGACTGATCCTCTGGGCATAAACGTACCGATATTTTCACTAAAAAGCAATGAAACTGTCCATTTAGGTGTGCCTGGACTGGATAAGTATAACAACTTGACCTTGTTGTTACTTCGCACCTTGCATCGTATATGTATAGGTATAAGCGTATTCCAGTACACTGGCAGAGGTTTCATTATTCTTTGTGCTTTACTTTTAACATATAGAGAGTCCATCCTCATGAATTCATAGAATGATAGATTTATGGAGTATGCAAATATCTTTTTGCACAGAATCGACAATACAAATTAGCAAAATAGGAATTCCCATTTGCCTATACTTTTGGTGCACTGACTGATCATATATGATACATGAATATGTACTCTTGTAAAGTGTATAAGACAATAGAAAACCGGTTTACTTCTAACTTGAAGCAGCAACTCGATAAGTAACATATTAATTTTTATGTAACTTCGGACAATGTCATGACCATTTTTTTACTTGCAAATATTTGGTAGGATAATCCATTGTCCTTCTTATGAATATGCGAAAAGAAATAGTGGATTTGTAATAAATGAATATGGTATTTAATATTTTCATGTTGAAATGGAAATGATTCAATATTTTATTAATTTTTTATTTGTGACTCTATAATGTGATATAATAACATAACCTATAAGGTAAGTCGATATTTGTTTTGTTTGTCGTAAATTATGTCATCGATGGAAATGTTTCTTAACATATATACATGCAGCACACTATAACTAAGAAGTCGCGTTTCCATTGCATGAAGCAGTACAATATAGATATTACAGAAAAGTAAGTCCGCAGAATCGCATTGCGTAACATAAGCGAAACCAATATTTTTAGTTAAATAAGTCTTGGATAACTAACAAAGCCTAAAGTTATTTCATAATTAATTACTGAAATTACAGTAGTGTTAATTTACTACTGACAATGACATAAGTATACTAATAACATTTCATTCGTGATTACTTTTATCGCTATCTCAATTTGGTTTTCAGAATTATTTCGTTACATGGTCTGGAACAATAAATGTAAAAATGGTGTAAACATTTTGTTGACAAAAAAGTTATCAGAAAGAAGTTGACAAATTAAAGTTCGTCCCATTTGCTACAATTTAAATTCCACGAATAAGAGATTGCGTATTAAATACAATACACATTGAACAAGTATAAAATGTGTCAAGTATCAGTGTCTTATTTCAGACGGCTTTTTATATTTTAACTTCTCCAGAAAAAGTAGTTTTGATTTTCCTTTTGGTTTGGAATACGTTTATGTACCCAAACTAAGTTCAGATCAACTCTTCAACCCTTAGAATGGTTTTAATTACAATAATTTTAAAAAAAATATTGATGTTTGAGATTATTTTTAATTTCGGCCAATGGCAAACAAACATTTTAATCAACCACCAACCACTAGGCCATTTTAGTCACTAACATTATAACCGCCAACCAGTGGCTAGTCAAACACTGAAGTCGATGTTAAGGTCGTCCAACGGAAACACACGAAATTTCCTTCGAACATCTTTGGCGACGGTTTTTAGTTTTATTAGAATCGTGACAACTTGCATATACAGTTTCAATCTAGAGTGCCACAACCATTCCCAAAGAAGAGTGATGAATGATCCAAGTAGAAAGTATCCACAAGCGAAGAAAATAGTATGGATTTTCATTGAAAGACTAATAGGCGTAGGCAATGTCTCAGATTCTTTATGCTTCAGTTTTGAATGGGATTTTATATATTTTAAGTTAACAATGAAATCCCATTGTTGCTTGAAACATTTTAGAAACCCTTTCTCTTGCATGACTTGAAGATATGATATGAAATTATAACGGTTCATATTGTTGTAATTCGTTAAGTATGATTTGGGATATTAACTACAATTAAACTGGACCATAAATAGATAAAATATTATTATGTTATTTCGATATTATACATAATATTATAACGTTATGTATAATTCCGAAATAACAATACAATGACATATTGTATTGTCATTTGAATTTGCTACATGAAATAATTAGGGGAGACTGGGGATAGTGTACGAATGGGTATAGTGTACGAACTGAAGAGTTTTCAAGGAATCCTTGACTTTTCTTGGAAGGAAAAAATTTCAAAAGTTGTAGTATTGCTTTGAAGCCATGATAACCGAATATTGTGAATTTCCGTCTCTTATTGTATTAAAAAAATAAAATGTAGTTTTCCGTCGATCAAAAATTCCAAAAAGTAAACTTTCACCGCTTTACTAAATTTTGCTCAGAGGTCCATTGCAACAAAATCAAAAGGTAAGAATTTTTTAACGAAGATAGTAGATCACCATAAATGATATTATATAATATTTAAGGTTACCAATTTAAGAGATTTTGTTCGAAAAATTTTTATATCCAAAAATTCGTAATGGGTATAGTGTACGAATTTCGTACACTATTCCAATTTCATTTGGATCTTCTCTTTGGCAAATGTTATGACAATTTCCATTATTATTTTCAGCTACAAATCATGCCTCGTCAGTATATAAGAAAAACTACTAAAGGAACACCAATTGAGAAATGGAAAACAGCTTCTGAAGCAGTTTTAGGTGGCAGAAGTGTGAATAGCGTGGCCAAAGAAAAATGCATCCCTGAACCATCATTAAGAAAATTTCTCAAAAAGTTGAAATCTTCTTATTTAAATAATGTTCCTAAAGTCGGATACTATTCTCCAAATCGTGTATTTAGCGATGAACAGGAAACCGAATTAGAAAATTACCTAAAGAGAGCTGCAGATCTTTATTTCGGATTGTCTCCCAAGGAGGTTCGAAAGCTGGCATTTCAATCCGCTGCACAGTAACAATTAAAATTCCCTAAAAAATGGAAAACCGATGAAATGGCCGGATACGAATGGTTTCTTTCATTTATGAAAAGACATCCAACGCTGTCATTACGCTCACCACAAGCAACAAGTCTTTCAAGGGCAACCAGTTTTAATCGACATAATGTGAAAACATTCTTCGATAACTTAAATAAATGTCTTACCAAGCACAAGTTTGCAGCGAAAAGCATTTATAATATGGATGAAACCGGTGTAACAACAGTACATAGACCGGGACGTATAATAGCCACTAAAGGCACGAAGCAGGTGGGGTCCCTTACTTCTGCCGAAAGGGGAACCCTTGTCACTGTTGCCATCGCGGTAAACGCCACTGGAAGCGCCATTCCACCTCAATTCGTGTTTCCCCGGAAGCGATTCAAAGATCACTTTATCCGAGATGGCCCTGTAGGATGCATTGGAAGCGGCAATTCTTCGGGATGGATGCAGGAAGAAGATTTTTATTTGTTTATGGAGGATTTTAAGAAAAATTCTGGATCTTCCACTGTAAACAAGACACTTCTTATTCTCGATAATCATGGATCTCATCTTTCTGTAAAAGTGATTGACTACTGTAAGTTAAATGGCATTTATCTGCTGACATTCCCACCTCATTGTTCTCATAAATTGCAACCACTGGATCGTTCTGTTTTTGGTCCACTAAAAAAGTATATCAATACTTCATGCGACGCGTGGATGAAAAGTAATCCCGGGAAACCAATGTCAATTTACGACATACCCGGGATAGTTAAGATACCACTTTCAGCGGCAGCTACCATAACTAATATCACGGCAGGATTTAAGTGCACTGGAATATACCCTTACAATCCCAACATTTTTTCAAATGAAGATTATGCTCCTTCGGAAGTAACAAATCGACCAGTTGTCGCAGAAAATGTAGAACCTGGGCTGCTACAACCAACTACTCCAAAGAATTCATCACGACTTTTGCAGTTAGAAGCAATCCTTTCTTTCCCAAAAGCAGAACCAAGGAAACCATTTCGTCAAGGTCGGAAAAAGAGGAAATCCACGGTATTGACTGACACAAATGAACGAAATACCATTCAAAAAGAAAAATCTGCAGCCAAATCAAAAAAGAAAAAACCGTGCGTGACAGCCACTAAAATCGTTGGTACACCGAAGAAAAGAAACAGCAAAAAACGGGGAAGAAAATTAAATTTATAACGTTTTTAATTTTCTCGTACACTATCCCCAGGGTGTTCGTACACTATACCCAGTACTGGGTATAGTGTACAAAAAATGTTGCATTCACACAATTATTTATTGCACTTAGGGATGTTACATAGAAATTATTTAGAAATACGTTAAGTACACCTAATAAGGTACTCATTAAATCCAAAATGTAAAATTAATTTATTTTTCACAATGTACTTTAATAAAATTGTCTAAACCAAAAGTTCGTACACTATCCCCAGTCTCCCTTACAATGTATTCAATTGCATTGCAGCCGACAAAATGACCAAAGTATGAAACACCTAAATTTTTTTATTTGATATACAAAAAACCCTGAGTTTTCTGCCCCCAAAAATAGACATTTTCTACTCATCTACATTATTAAATTACGGAATGCCTAGACTTTTGAGTTCTGATCATGCGCGAGTTGGAGGAGGAGAGGGCTGATGATTGTGATGATATAGCAGGCAATGTGTGCGTAGTGAGGAAGGTTGTAGGTTGGGAGATGCAGGCTATTGGGATTGGAAGAAATGCAATGCAGTGAATAGACCGAGCCGAGCGAATAAATAACAGGACAGAACAAGAGATGGCAGCTGTAGCATATCTCATATTCCCCTACAACATGAGAAATGTGCACTTACATGCATATATATTTTAGGCCTCAGTTAGAGTTGTAACCTCATATATATTAAATTACGCAAATGTTGTACAACTGGGTTGATGAAAAAATTATTTTTGTTATGGGGCGGGGTATGGGTGAGGAAGTGGAGATTACGTGGAGCTAATAAAAACCTTTTTTTGCTTTGTGGGAGGGGGATGGGTGGGGAAGTGGAGACTACGTGGAGCTAATAAAAAACTTTTTTTGCTTTGTGGGAGGGGGATGGCTGGGGAAGTGAAGACTACGTGGAGCTAATAAAAAACTTTTTTTGCTTTGAGGGAGGGGGATTGGTGGTGAAGTGGAGACTACGTGGAGCTATTAAAAAACTTTTTTTTGCTTTGTGGGAGGGGGATGGGTGGTGAAGTGAAGACTACGTGGAGCTAATAAAAACCTTTTTGCATTGTGGGAGGGGGATTGGTGGCGAAGTGGAGACTACTTGGAGATAATAAAAAACTTTTTTGCATTGTGGGAGGAGGATGGGTGGTGAAGTGGAGACTACGTGGAGCTAATAAATAACTTCTTTTGCTTTGTGGGAGGGGGATGGCTGGGCAAGTGAAGACTACGTGGAGCTAATAAAAAACTTTTTTTGCTTTGAGGGAGGGGGATGGGTGGTGAAGTGGAGACTACGTGGAGCTAATAAATAACTTCTTTTGCTTTGTGGGAGAAGGATGGGTGGTGAAGTGAAGACTACGTGGAGCTATTAAAAAACTTTTTTTGCTTTGTGGGAGGGGGATGGGTGGGGAAGTGGAGACTACGTGGAGCTAATAAAAAACATTTTTTGCTTTGAGGGAGGGGAATGGGTTGTGAGATGGAGATTACGTTGAGTTAATAAAAAACCTTTTTTTGCATTGTGGGAGGAGGATGGGTGGGGAAGTGAAGAATACGGGGAGCTAATAAAAAACTTTTTTTGCTTTGTGGGAGTGGGATGTAAAGACTACGTGGAGCTTAAATTTTTTTTGTTTAAAGCAATGGATATGGTTGGGAAGAGAAGACTAATTGGAGCTAATAAAAATATTTTTATAGTTTGTGGGGGGAAATGGGCGGTTAAGTGGAGACTACGTGGAACGAACAAAAATAATTTTTGGGTTGTGGGAGGGATATGGTTAGGAAATGGAACTACGTGAATTTTATATTTTTTGTTTAGAGGAGTGGCAAGGATGTGGAGCTAATAAAAATATATTTTGGTCATGGAAGGGAAGGTGTAGAAAATTGGGGAATATGTGGAGCTGATAAAATAATTTTTTTGGTTTCAGGGTTAGGGTTTGAGGAGTAAAAATCACCTGAAACTGATATAAAAATCTATTTTGAGTGAAGAAAATTGGTGGGAAGGTAACGAAAACATGGAACAGATAAAGTTTGGGGGAGGGGGTGGGGAAGGTGGAGACATTAGCCCGAAGCTGATATTATTTTTGTTTAGGGAAAAGGAATGTCAGTTTAAGATTTGGGCCAAAGTAAAATTGTTTTTTTTTGTTTGGAAAGAGTGGAATGAATAGTGGAGCAGAGACAATACACGGGAATAATAGAAATATAATTTAAAGGGGGTAAAATCGGTGAAAATTGGAGGTTACATGAAATTTATATTTTATCTTTAAGTCAATGCTCAAATTGCGGAATTTTCAATATAACTACTGAATAATAGGTTTCGAAGAAATTTTTAAAATTTACTGCATGGTTGTGGGACCTGTGGTCTCAGATCCTTAGGGAATTTCCAAAAGGAATTATTGACAAATATGGTGGTCGAGAAATCATTTTCGTTTCCATGCACCTTGGGCTTTAATTTCTATTTTGTGAATAAAGTTTTTCGAACAATTGTTACCGTGACGAAGTCACGGGTCGAGAACGGGCTCGTTTTTTTATTAAGTTTTACTTAAATTTTACACAATTGTATATCATATAACCATAAAAACAGCGATAATATATATCCGCCTTTCCGCCGTGTTAATGGAAGAAAATGGTTAAATTCCGTCAGACAATTGTGATTGTTAACTATTTTATCTGACTGAAATGATTTCATTTTTTGGTTGTAAAAGGCCTCTTCTGCGTCTAGTTGCCTCTAATTCAGTATACCTATGCATAACAATTTCCAATACACATTACGCACTGTAACAGACAAACAAATGAAACAAGTATAGGTCTTAAAACTACCTTTACAAAAAATTCTTTCAGGTCATAGAAAGAATGATAAAACTTCAGCGCTGGCTTCCTAAAACCTGATTGTTTTTCTTTCGTCGCCAGCAAATGGGACTGTATATTTGGTGACCTATCTTTAAACCGGCATGAAACAGTTGAAACAGAAATAGGGCACCGGAGATTACAATTTTCCTTTTTTAGTCTTTCCGATGAAATTAAAATATTAGTTTTAAAAGATAAAAAACAGTAATGAAGTCGATTTGTGTATTGATTGATTGATAGGGTTTTATTAACATTCTTTTCAGGCAAGGAGCCCATAGAATATGACAATATACATACAATTACACACATGACATTTCGAGATGTAGACTTTCTTATGGCCTCTTGCCACAGCATACAATATAACTGACAATTTGGAAAAATAAAGTCAGACACGAAAGCCCACGACATTTATATATGCCATGACATGAAGTCAGCGTATATAGTCTAGTGTCCACCAGTTATTATTAATAAATTGAGTTTATTAACATACATATTCATTTTCTGTAAAAGAAAAGGCTTGCGAGATATTAGGTAAATCACATATAAATCATCATTTGTCAATAAGTGTTATCTTTAACACGTACACTACAATATATGATTTTCCTGACGCAATAAATAATCCTTTCCTCTTCATCAATAGCCAATATAAGGAGTCATAATACAGTATTAAGCTCAAATTCTATACACGTATGAGAGAAGTATCATACCTTCATCAAATATTGATGTCATACTCGTATGTTTTGGTTTGGAAGGTTATGCTCCTAAGGAATGAAGAACTTTTCTGACGTCAATCGGTTTCTACAAAATGCAATGTGGGTTAATACTATTTTACAGCATGACGTAGCTTAAATCAAAGGAACAGGAAAATTCAGTAGAATATGTACATTAGTATTAGTTGGTCTGTTGTATCCGGGAACATGCAATACTAATGAGAAAAATTCGTTCCCGAATTGAATCAGAGGTATTCTGTAAAATACAGTTTGTTATTTCATAAACCTGTTTAGTTTTTGTACATTTATTTTAAACTAATAAAAAATTTAATTTATAACTAGTAAATGGCTGAAATACTAAAAAAGTTTTCAGAATCACACAAATAATAAATCTACTAAGAAACAAACTGCGGTCTTCAAATTATCACACTATCAACGACATATTAGATAAATGTATGTTTAAAGATAATTCCTAATGAAGTACCTCACGTCACAACGTCACATAATTCGAATTATAGTTCGAATGACTGCATTGCGGATAGCTTACCAGATAGCTGTATCGTTAATCGTATACTATCACACTCACGCAACCAATCAATCCCATGATATTTCAATCACGTACTTACTTTTGCTTACCTTTGTGACATAAGACCCATCTCTATATAATAAAATTATTTATTCCTATGTGGCAGGTATCTATGTATCTATCTATGCCATGGACAATGCGGCATTTAATTGCAATGCACATGCGCGTATACAATGCATATTTCATAAAACAAGGAAGTCCAAAATTATGGGTAATAAACATTAGCTTATTTCGAAATTAGACAATGATAATATTTGCATAAACATTTTGAAATTCAGCAATGATACTGGGGGCTTATATTATTATAACATCAAAACAAAAATAGAAATTTACATATCTCTATATAATAAACTGAGAAGGAAAAAATCTTACCAACCTATCTATATATCTATCTATGTCTCTATGTATGTGGGTTAGGAGAGCCTTTAGGGAACCTGCATATATTGCGTAACGCAAAACCCACTCCCCCATCTTTAACGCAAGTGCTGACTGCAACACTTTTTAGTACCTCATCCTCCCATCAACTGCAAACGTAATATATATGCATGTACCTTAGAAGCAAAAAAGCAAAATGCACAAACCCAATTCCTCTAAACAACCCAAATGAGTCGTCTCATGTTATTATAACATCAAAACAATAATAGAAATTAACATAAGAAAGTTGAATGGTGGTGAGTCGTGATTGAATGGAAATGGTAACGAAAGGGGAAATTATATCGACAAACTTTACATTTTTAGTAGAATTGGGTTTACTTTTTACGACCCTGTTAATTCTTTTGGAAGTTGGCACACCTTTTTGTAGAATTAAATAACAGTACTGGGTAACTATCTATTCTTTAAAAATATTTATTCGTAAGTCGTACTCATAGAATTTCGTCGTAAGTAAGTCGTACGTACGTTTTTCCAAAATCCCAGGGGGAATCTTATTTTTCTGATTTAAAAGAGAGCTTTTTTGTGACTTTGTGGGATTTTTGCAAAAATTGAGTCTTTCATTGTTCCCTGTATTAGATCTACAGTTATTATTTTGGTTTAGGAAATTTCTTTTTATCAGGAAGTTGGGGCTGCAGCTAATTTATCCACCACTATGGACATTAAAATATTTTAATTAAAATATACTTTGTATTTGCAAAGTTAACATAATAACCTAATGGGATGTTTTCGAAATTGTTTTTATTACTGTGAAGAAGGGTGGCCTGCTGAATTTCTCCGAGTGCTAGATTTGCCCCTTAGCTGGGTTCACTAGTTATTAATAATTACTTTTCATTTTTTAAATTTCAATAATAAGGGGTGGATTTCCAAAATTGTATACGCTGTTTATATGGCTGTCGTATCATAGACAGTCTTTCATTAATATTTAATATATTTCGTTTTCCGAAATCAAATTTTGACCATGTTGTATCAGAAGATTCAGAGTTAAGAGAAAGACTTCCATGTTTTGCATTCTGTAGAGACGGGATCCTATAGTGATTTTAGAATATAATAAATCTTATTATTTTTTTCATTTAGACAGAGCATTTGAGTTCATTACTATTTGCTTTCATTATATACCTTTTTGTGGCGAAATTGGTCCATAAGGTTGTCATGTATTCAACAATTTTATAATCTTTATCTTCAGGGTTCAGAGGGTAAAAGAATTCGGTGCTGTTGAACAGGTATTGTAAATCATCTACATGCATCACACCTAACAAAAAAGCAATTAACTGCAAATAAGATATCACTGCGGGAATGTAACTAGTATTGAAGCGTTTTAATACCGAATAGAGAAGTAGGAACATGGAATTTTTCAGAAATCCCATGTTTACCGAGGTAACTCAGTTGATATCCATAAACAGGAGATGTAGTAAAATTTGTGTGATACTCCAGTGCCTTGTCAAATGGAGTGTAGAACAATAAATCTCCAACCATCTAATTAAAAAAATGTTGGTCCCAATTATTTTTAAATAATTAGTAACAAACTCACCGGTTACTCCTAAGTGCTCCTTTTTTATACAAATACTAATTTAGCTGCCCTCCATAATAAAGTACTTAAATGTGCGTGGTTCATCCTGGAAAACGGAACATACCTTGCCTATATTCCCCAATGCTTCGAATCCAGTCAGACTCGGCTTCTCAAAATCTCTCAAATAAAATTCCTTGACTTTTTTAGTTGTTTCCCAATCATTTCTGGGATACATTAGAGCTACAGGAATGGTTCGATTGGTATTTCTCAGAAATGAGCGCGTCGATAAGATCAGATACAAAGCTAATGAAAAATAAATGGCAATTAGCTACAATCATCATCATTTAATAGATACAAATTTGTTTAGTAGATATTTCCAAATAAGTATGAATGTATATGTAAGCTGTTTGATCGTATCGCTTAGTCATATACGTATATAAATGGGTCAGAGGTATTAGAAAATGATAAATATTTTCAAAAAGGCAAGTCGAGTACTGTCAAGCTCTCAAGGACAAAGCTCTCAAAATTTTTTTTATAACATAAACAAAAAAATCCTCGATTAGTGGGATATGTTTGACATTTAGTTGTTTTAGCTAAAAAAGAACAGAAAGTTAGCCACCGAGTGATAAAACGTCGCCTTCGTCTTTAGTGACTCCAGTTATTAGTGGAATATCAGCCACTTGACCCGTTTTGTACAGATGTTCTGGCGATTCACTAATAAATGCATTTTTGTGCTTGTGCTCAACTACAGCGCCAAATAAAGTTAGCGGAAGTTCTCTCCATTCCTTAAACATTTAATATTTTAAATCAATATTACTTTAATGGGATGCTATAGAAAAAATTTACTCACAAATAGATCATATTGTGATGAGGCTAATCGTCTTGCTGAGATCCTCCTAAGACATTGAACTAAATTTGGGGACTGTGGGTCACATCCCAAATTAGAAGCAAAGGTGTTGGTCAGATTGATAGTAGGAGAAAAAGCCCAATGGCTGAATGCATTTCCGCTTTGAGCTATTGAACTATATATTTTATCTGAAAGATATTTATCATTATGTATTATTACACCATTCGTATCTGATTATTTCCGTTTGAAAATTGCAAAATATATTCAATAAATAATAAAATTTGTTAACCCCTTGCACGCATAGACATCATTTGCAGATGTGTTGAAACACCTCCGGCGCTTTGTCCAAACAAGGTAATCCTGCTAGGGTCGCCACCGAATATGTCGATATTATAGTAAACCCAATTGATGGCCAGTGCTTGATCCTTAAGACCATTATTACCCGGTATACGGTCATCCCCAGTACTTAAAAAACCTTTGTCGTGTTTAAAGATCTTTTAAAATATAAATCTTTTGTCGGCGACGCGTCTTTTATTTATATCGTTTAAAATTAATTACCAAAAGGTCCGAGACGGTAATTGACCGTCACTAAAACAATATCTTTATCCAGTATATAAGAGGGCCCATAAATATTTCCTGTGCCCTGGTAAAAAGCTCCGCCATGAAGAAAAACCATTACTGGATATTTCTTCTCTGTTCTTGAACCCTGTCAAATACTTATTTCAATGTTTTATATCTTTGATTTAGAAAATAGTATAAGTAAATATATAAATAATGACATCTTCAATTTATTGGTTTTTCTTACGGATTGGCGGGGTGTGTATATATTGAGGTAAAGGCAATCCTCCTGCAAAGAATAGCATTAAAGTGTTGATTTAAAGTCATGATGTGAGTATACATGGAATTATTTGGAAACCCATTTGAAATTTTATTATGAAAACTGCAAACCTCTCCAACGACATTAAAAAGTTTAAACGGGTCCATTTGAATGCACACGGGTGATTTCTTTGAGGCATCAAATGTGTCACCCCAGTCTATTATCTTCTCAGCCTCCTATATAACGAAAGTAATAAAAGCATGTGAATGTAAAGTAAATACATTTACAGTAGATGTTAACCGACTGTGACTATATATGACAGATATTATTTGATATCTGAAAGTCAAAGAATTTGTGGCACAGTGGTGAAAAAAGTAATGTGTATTTTGGTAGCTCATAATATTAGGAGAAAACAACTTTCTGGAAAAAAATCATTTTTGCCCCTGTCAGGGGTAGGGGTGCCACAAAGGCCAAAATCGGAATAATTTCTAGCAAGAGAACCAATCAACCGATTTGGATGAAACCTTTTTTAAAAATTATGTTAAATAGTACTCTAGAGAAGGTTTTAATAAAAAGTTGAAATTCGAAAAATTCAAATTTTAAAAAATAAATAAAATTTTGAAAAAATTAAATTTCGAAAAAAAAATTTTTTTCGAACATTCTGCAGGAATGAAATGAGAGAGCTCATAAAATAACCCAGTGCAAAAATATAATATCTCCCATTTTTGCTGAGATGTAAATTATATCAGTGGTCTAATATAAATGAAAGTATATTAGCTTGCCACAACTGCATTTATTTCTCATATAATGAGACCCATTTTGTCAATAAACATCAAATACATAACTAACATAAGTCGTTATAACATTATTATACCGTAAAAATTAAAAATTTCTACTTGGTAGAAAAAAATTATTACCATGCATTAAGTAGGCTCTTATCTGAACATCTCTTGTGTATAACGTAGGCACTAGTCAATGCATTATGTAGGCTTACAAGGTGTTATCTATAATTCCGTACATAACCACACACAAATGATGTTATACTGAATGATAACATTTGAAAACATTAAGTTATGCCAGATTCTCTTTGTTTTACCAGGGAAAGCGGAATATATAGTAAGATTTAATAAATAAACGATATTTGACAACTAAATACATTTTCTAAAGCTTAAAATTTTTTACTGCAAAAAATCTTAAATTATTGCTTTTGAAAATGCTTTTACTTAGTTGTTGAGGAAGTTTACCTCTAACTTTGTTGATTCGTTTAGTCAAAATAAAGTATTTATTCTCCTTAACACAATGTAATCCATATTTGCCATCCGATGTAAGGTACAGGTCAGCAAAAATGAGAGACATTATATTTTTGTACTGGGTTATTTTATGAGCTCTTTCATTTCATTCCTGCAGAATTTTCGAAAAAAAAATTTTTCTTCGAAATTTAATTTTTTCAAAATTTTATTTATTTTTTAAAATTTGAATTTTTCGAATTTCAACTTTTTATTAAAACCTTCTCTAGAGTACTATTTAACATAATTTTTAAAAAAGGTTTCATCCAAATCGGTTGATTGGTTCTCTTGCTAGAAATTATTCCGATTTTGGCCTTTGTGGCACCCCTACCCCTGACAGGGGCAAAAATGATTTTTTTCCAGAAAGTTGTTTTCTCCTAATATTATGAGCTACCAAAATACACATTCCTTTTTTCACCACTGTGCCACAAATTCTTTGACTTTCAGATATCAAATAATATCTGTCATATGGATACAGCCTAATATTCACACTTGACAACAACAATAACATAAACCGTCGGATATCGGAATCTCATAAACTGTATAATTAGAAAATAAACCTGCAAAGTTATATTAAAATTAATTTTCAAATATTTTGGTTTTTTGTTTGGCATCCTGATTATACTATCTGAATCCAGGATTTTGTTTGAAATATTTTTGTATATTTTTTCTTAGTAAAATAATTGTTGCTAATTTCTTGTCTTTACCTCAAATCGAAGAATTCCTACAGGTGGTTTTGCGTAAGGAATTCCTTCAAAAATTGAAATCGGTCTTCCATGAACTGTTCTGGAATAGTAACCACTAATCTGGACGGTATCGACTAGTTCATTATTAAAAGGTGAAATTGGCCAATATTTTGGAAGGTTAACTATAGGAACGTTTTGGCTATCTCCAAAATTTAAACTTCTAGAAATTGAATTAGAAGATTCTGGTGATATATCTGATGATGGAACTTTGGCTGGAGGAAAAATATTATCACAGAATGCAAAAGTGCAAATAAATCCGACGATCCTTGTGACACTGATGGCCATTTTTTAATATTTTGGTATCTGATTTATCATTCGACCAGAACTATTTTTATGTAACTGTTAATTTGTAGTTGTAATTGTAATTGTAATAGCTTTATTGTCAAACACTACACTGATTCATTGTTACATGAAACTGATTTCCAATAGAGGACAAAACTATCAGCTAAGTTATCAACAACCTGGATAGATTAAAATGCTAAAGTTTGTCTATGTACTTGTTGTTACTAAGAAATAAGCTAAAGCAGCTAATATATATTGACAAAGAGATGTCTTTGTGTACAATGTTTTTCCAGCAAACCAAACTACGACTATCTAAGTAAATTGGACAAGTATCTGCATGATTCATTCACTAATAACAAAGAAATTCTTATGGAAAAGATGAGACTTTCCTCTAAGTAAACAATCGATATTTTTATTAAAAATCAATGAAACTGTGTATTTAGGTGTTGCCTAGACTGGAGTGTTAAACAGTTTAACAACTCTGTTGACCTTGTTCTTACTTTGCATCTTGTGTATAATAGACATGTATCGACTTGGCTTATTCCACTGTATGGAGGCCGTTTTGTTATACTAACGCTAGAAATGTACATTTAGAATATACTTGATAACTTAATGATAGAATTACTGGAGTGTGAAAAAAACATTTTGCACAGAATCGACAATACAGAAGCGTAGAGTAGAAATTGTCATTCTCTATATGCTTGGTACATTAACAGATCTCATATCGTCTGCTTAACATTACAATGTAACATACCACATTATTATGGCTTCTACAAAAGTAACAAATCATTTTATCATGACCGCGATAATGTATAACAGACCATTTTATTAAGACATATAGGTATTGCAATGTTAAGCAGACGATATATGTATATACAGTAAATATACTTCTATATAATTTAATGTATACAAAAACAGTAGAAAACCGGTTTAATTTTTACTGGAAGCCTCCACTCGATAAGTAATATTATATCAATTATGTAGTTTAGGAGAATGTCATGACCATTGTTTACTTGGAAATATTTTGTATGGGTCGTTGGTTTTATTAAGTGTGACTTTTGACAAAAAACCGTGGAGCTATTAGAGTTTTCACTACAAAACTCACTATAAACACTAAAAAGTACACCAACCAGGTAGTTCATAGTTCATATGCATGCATTACTATCATTTTCTTATGATAATGAAGTTTCTCACATGTTATTTAACAGTATAGATATGTATCATTGACGGAGTGCTAGACGATATTCAATTGTTTGACAACATAATATATGCCTATTGTAAACGATGAGTCCATATTTCATATAAATGAAAATGACAATAAATATTTTCATGTTTTCAACTCCATTTCCTTGACTGTAATTTTATTTATTGATTTATTTTACATCAAAACTTGAATGAAAGGATACATTGGATTTTTATTTCCATGCACTTTACATTAAGTGACATAGTATTTATTATTGTAGTATTATTGCATTTTAATGCAATAACATTGTGTAAGCAAAGTCGATTTCTTTGTCTTAAACTGTTATCTGCACTGTCTGTGAAAATGTACCATTAAAGCTATATATGATATACCTGCAGCATTTTACGTCGAAGAAATGGCTTTTGCATCTAGCAAGCAGGCAAAAAAGTAGGTCCATATAAAAGCACGGCGCAACATAAACCAAATCACGTACTTACAACCTTGGGTATACTAATAACATTTCCTTCGTAAATTGTGAGAGAGTATTAACTCAAACTTTTCGAATTTGGTTCCCAGACTTTTTTTAGTTTTAGTAAGGTAGATGGATACGTCCAGAACAATAAATTCAAAAATTATAGGTAGAAGCATTGGGTAGACAATCTTCCACAATGTCTGAGGGACTAATAATAACCCTATTTAAAAGTGAGTGGCAAATTAATAGCGTTGTCAATCACCATTTGAAAAACAGTGAGAAAGTAGGATTCATCAGCGTTCATAGCCATAGGTGCCAATATTCCACCGGGTGGGTTTAAATTCCCTAGAAATTTTTCTTGACCAATTCGACCGATCAATAGAGCAGCACAGAAGACAGGCTTTACTTAGTGAATTCATTTCAGCTGCATAAGGTATAAGGACTGCTTCCAGTAGACCAATGACGATTCCAAGGACTGGAAATAGCAAATAGGATTGCATTCCAATTACACTGTACAATTTCAGTGACCCATACAACATCAGAGACATGAGCGAGACTGCGAACCCAGGGCATCAGATAAACTCCATGTTGATTTGTCAGGGTATTGATCAATTTGAGAGGAATAAATCCCTCCCTGATGCATAGCACTTTGTTGCGACAGTCGGTCATTACCTTTAGCCAGTAGTTGTTCATGTGGATGTATTGCATGCTCAAAATGACGTACAAGGAGATCGGTGCCATAACAATTCCTCCCATTCCGAACACAGCCCAGAAGATCAGAAAAGTTGTCAACGGATGATTTGCCTTTTCTTGAAAAACGCTCTGAATCCAACGTCGGAGTCCTGAATCTTGGTCCCTCATTCCCAATGTTACTCCAATGAGACCGCCAAAAATCATGGCGAAAAAGAAGGCTACTGGGAGAAAGACAAGTACACAGGCCACTACAACAATCCCGAAAACTTTCAGTAGTTTGGGTCGCTCTTGATTTTTGAATGTTCCTAAAATACAAGGTTAAAATAATACTTAAGGATTATAATTTATTTTAAATTACTTTTAATTTTAATTTATTTAATTTAAGGGAAGTACCTTAATGGAGTTAAAATTGAATTGACTTACGTTCCAATTTCTTGTCCAAAAAAAGTCCATAGACCATAATTGCAGCAATATCTTCTGGTCGGAACAAAATGTTAAGGTTAAAGAGCAGAGATGTTGCCAGAAGAATTATACAAAGCACGCCAAGGAGAATGTGCTTTGGTTTGTACGTCTCGTCTCCAGTTATAACTCTCTTCACATTTCCATACACAAACAATATCAGCACGAAAATGTTGATGAGGATTGCTGCAAGAAAACCAACTCTTTTCCAAATACTCTGAGATACTTTTAAGCTTTTTTTCTTTGTATCATATTCGTATGGAGTGATGTTGAACAAACCAAAGATAGCTATGTACACCCTGCCAGCCAGAATAGACAGTTTGGATATCATTGTTTTTATTCAAGTGTTGGTTGTTGCGAAGTTGGATTTAAAATGACGCTTAACCTTTTACTACATAACTAGGCATTTAGCCTTTACAACGTTTCGTAAATTGTACTGATATAAATATCCATCGTACTGTTGGTAATATGAAGACAGTAAATATCATCCCGTAGAATATTTACGTACCAATATTTAATAGTATATCGCTTTCTGAGCACATATTATTATTAAATTACAAAAAAAAATCTTGGCTAATATTGGTTCATTGGCTGTTTTTTATCTGCCTGCCACGCACTCAAATGTTATTTAGGATGCCAAAATAAAACGAAAAACAATAATCCCTTGAAAAACAGAAATGTGATAGCAAAGAAGTCCAACAGATGTAAAGTTACTTTTATTGGCCTCTGATTAAAACGGCAACTGACTTTCTACAATGAACAGAAAGGACAATTTTTAGTTTTAAACCCAATTTCTAGTGAAATAGAACGACTTCGCCTTATTTAACAATATCCCATGCACCTCCACCCTTTCGCAACCAAACAAGCTATTAGACAATTTTGTACAACGAAAATAACCGAAGTTGAACTACTGCCTTGGTCAGGGGATGTTCGCAATTTTGTCCATTTACAAACCCATAATTCTTGTTCACCTTTAAATTATACCTTCAATGAAGACTTTTACATTCTAGCTCAAAGATCAATTTGTAAAAAATGACATTCTGCATAGGGATTACCGGACAGACATGCAGACCGACAGAAATAGTATTCTTACACCGAAAAATAAACTTTTATGAACAATTAACATAAAAAATATTAAAATCTTGATTGTTCTGGTTATATCTTCCACGAAATCCAATTTCTTTTAGACAGTATGATGCCTACCAAATCCCTCTATAATATAATCTTCTTGTTCGAATTGCATTTCAAAATTTCCATAGGGATGCTTGTTTATATCATCGTGTGTTATCCTTACTAGCGCGGTTTATAGTCTCCTACTACTTACAAGGCACAAAAAAATTTCATTACAGGAACAATGTATGCATTCTGTATGAAAATTTTTCCAGCTTTCAGTGCGCTCAAGGTTTTTATTACTTCATGTGCGGGAAAATTCAATTTGACAATTTACATTGATGTTTTGAATTTTGAATTGGTTTAATAAAAGTTAGATTCCCAAAGAAGTGAGTCAGTTTTCGATTCTGTAAAGCAAATTTTGCACCGTTTAAGGCAGTGGTGCAGATTTCAAAAGACTGTTTCTACCACAAATGGGGACGGTGCTAGGCAACCAGCAAAAGTTATCATAGAGGGTGAATGGGAATCGCGAAAATTCGTACTTTTTTTGGGAAAGTCCTAAAGGATCTGAGATTACTGGTCCTACACCCATGTAGTAAATGTAAAAAAGATTCTTCAAAACTTGTTCTAGAGGGTTCACTTTGAAAACTTCACATTTTTGTCTCTGGCTTGAAGATATCATCGTTTGAAACTTAATATTGATACATAATCCTGTATTTGCATTTTGTGATCCGTGTATCTTCCAATCAAAGACAAAATTGTGAAAATTTCTAAATATAACCTCTAGAATAAGTTACGACGAATCTTTATTGAATATACTTTATTTTATGGGTGATGGATCAGTAATCTCGGATCCTTTAGCACTTTTTCAAAAAAAGTTAATGAGGAATATGATAGTCAAGAAATCATTTACGTTTGTGTGCACCAGGACTTTAAGCTCCCGGTACCGCAGATTTGGAAATCTCTGATGATGATCAAAATGCATGTAAAAATTGCTTTACAACTCTTGGAATTCTGTTTAAAGTTCTTACCCCATTTTTTGTGTGGTAAATTTTTGGAATCCTGAATATAATATAGACCATCACAATGTATAAAATATACGATATACATTAATGGTATAATAGTATGCTCAATGAGTTACTCCAATAGTCAAAAAATATTCTAAAATTTCATCTTACTAATACCTAGGGTCAATAGGCATCGAAAAAATTTTAATTTCCAAACAGGCCCCGCCCACTGTCTAATTTTCACACTTTAGCTCCGCCAATTAGCCACGCCCCCGAAGGGAGCGTGACATTCTATTGGCTGAGAAAATGTAAGCTCCCTCTACTTTGGGGGCGGGGCGAGGGCCGATTTCCACAGCAACCATGCTGGTTGCAAGAGGTTTTCGATACCTGAGTCAATATGTTTGTAATAAAATAGCATATTGGCCATCGGTAACATACTCTGGCCACCCACTGGGGTCACATTTTTAACTTGGGGTATAAGGTAACGTTCCTTTGAGAGGGGCGCTGCACCCCCTCCCCCACTGGACACGTCCAAGCACGTACGTGCTTGGAAATGAGCATGGACTGTTGCAAAAAGGAGTGGACGCTACTCACTTTCAAATTTTACTCCTTTTTGAGTACAGGAGTGGAGAACAAAACCTACAACAAGCCGTAAAGGTATTTTTAAAGTTCGGAATTCGGCATGAATTTCTGCACTTCAATCTGAATTTCATCGGTATTCTTCAAATCTGACATATTTATAGTCACTTACGAATCTACATCGGTATCTGAATTAAACAGATATTAATTTCTGAATCTGAATTCAAATTTAGAGTTACGAATCACTTTCGGTACGGTATTGACATTTACTTCTGGATGTTAATCGGTATCTGAATTAGAGCATTTAAAGTACATTTCAGCTTCTGCATTAGTCTGAATTCGCACAGATTTCTGCTTTGCACCAAAGTTGAATTATTTCAACTTCCGTCAATTCAGAAATCTTTCGGCATTCACAGTCAACACAAACAAGAGCACACATAGTGTATTTTAAAGTCGCATGTCACCATTTCTCCTTTTTAATATCTTTTTGATGAACCAGGAACTGTTAATTGAGTTGGTCCTGGGTAAACCCTTTTTGTATGACATGAAGCGGTCGAAGAAGATGGATGGGCGGTTTACCAGAAATTCATTTACCGGGCTTATCTCACTCTTTTGATCTGCTCAAAACTATATGCTGGGCATATTTGCTACGAATTTTTTAATCTTTTTTAATTCTCCTTCTTAACAATGCAAAGTAATAATTTTATTGATAAACATTCTTCCAGATACTTTTGAAAAAGATTCACAAATGTGAATAATTAAAATCGAATGCTATTATCACAATCGTTTCTTGATTTTCCCAAACAATTAATTTTACGCTTACATTATACAATGTGCCGATTATGCAGATTACTATAAATAAAAAATTCAGATTCAGAAAACTAGATACAGAAATCAGAAATCGATGGAATCAGATACCGAAGTTAAAATCTCAGACTATAGATGCAATTTCAACTTCTTCCCTCAGATTCAGAATAAGATGTACAAAGCAAATCGTAACTATAGATGAAAAATATATTTCTTAAGTCACGTGATGATTTCAGATGCAGAAATAGATATAGATGACGAAATTTGAATGTCGAACTTTAGAAATAGCTTAACAGAAACTCGCCTGAGTAAAGGTGTGCACATTTTTGGTAGAATGATAGTAGATATAGGTCTATTTTGATTTGATTACTAAAATCTACAGTAATTCAAATTAGATCAATATTGATCATAATTGATTATCAAAATCAAAAAGTTTTTAAATAAGTAAAATAAGTTATATTTGACTATCAAAATAAATCTTAAATTTGGTAGGAGCGAGCGTAGTGAAATATTTTCCGCAAACAATTTATAGGAAACGCAATTGACCTTTTTAATACCCATTTTCTGCTTTCACTATCAAAATGAAACAAAGTGAGCGCGCAGTATCTCACCAACCAATTTACCGACTGATTTACCCGAAAACCATAGGCATTTTTTTGCCAAGTTTGGTCAATATCCGTCATAGCATTCGAAAGTTATCGTGGGGACAGAAGGACGGACATATGGACAGACTGTTCGGTTCAATAAGCTGACTTCCTCTGGCGATGAACTAAAATTACAATAAAAAACACTCAATTTTCTAATTCATCGCTTGACGCTACATTGCTAATTAAGGCTAACTCGGCCTTAAAATGGTCCATTGTCCAGTGATGGCAGTATGTATAATGAGGATTAAAAGTATCCGATTCAAAAATGTGGTGGATAACTGGAGTGATTTGCCAATATCCAAATTCTCTTTCTGAACAAAAGGTTGACCCTAGGCCGTACTAAGGCGAAGTTTTGGAATATTTTTTGACTCTATCAATGTAACGTAAAATCTGTACCTCTGGCCCTGGCCCACCTAATGAGAAAGCATGAAAAGGTCAATTGGAATTAACATAAAAATCTGTGTATCTGAAATACATTCTACCCATCGTACAATATTGCCCCGGAATACATACTATAGCTTTATTTATAACAGGTGGAGGGAGGAGTACGGCAGCTCAAAGCTGTGCGCCCAAATGGTCCGCGCCATTGTAGGACCATGCTTGCTATCTTGCCACCGCACTCCTTCCAAGTATAATATATTGTAAAGCGGCCTGGCCGCTCATTCGGATTCTTGGCTGTGACTGGAGATGTTGTCCCTCCAGTCTAATAAATAATATCATTCATTCCTGTAACCACTCATCACACTCACACAATTATTCACATTCATAACTAGTACACACATCACACAATATTATATAAGTTCATCCATACAATCACTCATCCTGCACACCGAGTGATACCCGGGCATCGCATCGAGGACCAGACTCAACATTGTGCATCGTCTCCACATCGATCCGGGCAGGGTAAGTTACTTCGGTAACTTACGGAATAGAGTATTGTAAGGCTATCTGGGGATTGTGGACGAAGAGCTCCCCTCTAAACCTTACACAGGACTTGGGTCCTGTGACCGGTACATTTTATTAGTGATGAACCCAAATAAATGCCGGTGTGATTGGCCTACTAGAAACCATCATTCTTGCAAAATTGTTTGTAGATGCACTAGCCCCATGTACTACAGGACCTGGGTCCTGTGACCGCCTAGTATGTTATAACATAAGAAGTAGAAAAGTCGGCTAGTTTGTTATCTTTCCACCAATCAAACTTTTACAATTTATAGATTAAATAACATACCTAAATATATTACAAGTTTGGACACGCAAAATCCGGTACCTAGCTCTGAATAAGTAAGCCATTGTTTCGCACAACTCAAATAGACAATGTAAGTAAAAACTTCTGATTGTATAGATACCTATTCAAATTATATAATCGCAGACTGAGAAAAATTTATCCCATCTATATATATATGTATGATAGGGCAAATTTTAATTTTACCGCCTTGATCCAAAGGGGCATTATTATTACCTATATAATACTAATAATACCTTTCGAAATCGAGTCGCGCATGCTGGGGGCTACTAGTAAATATTTATTTATTGTTGTCTCAGATTACTTCCAGACTTCCAGCTTAGATTATATAACTAGTACACTGTAGACCTAGATACGACATACGGTCACATGATTGAACTTTTGTTTACATTTGGAATTTGGGTAAACTGAGGCAAATACAAAAAATACCGCTTGCCTAACAATATAACAATCTCAATATTCTCAATGTTGTCAAACAAATCAATTGAGCTTTTAAATTGTCCCGCCTTTTACCCAATTCACTCTTAAGTCTGTCCTTCGCAGGTCATAAAAATGCAATACATTAAATGAATGGAGATGTCATATCTATCCAATTCTATGACTTCCAGATAATCGAAGAGTTTTGGTTTAATCTCAACTTCCTGTGTTTTATACTGTGGGCTGCGAGCGCTCAGCTTTCCATCCCGTGCACCTAATTTTCGTTAAAAATTTGTAAATTGAGGACAGAAAATGGAACCATATTTCAATTTTGAACAATACTTTGTTGGACGTCTGGGAATTGCGGCAAATTGTGGGAAATGGAATATAGTGGGAATTAGAGGGAAATAAAGTTTAAGAGGATTTTTTTGTAATTTTGCATTATTTTCCACACTTCTCACTTTATTTTGATACCCACATTAGCCAGTGGGAAATGGAAAACTTCCTGTCTGTCATTTTCGATTCAAAAATACTCAATCTTTCTGTTTCTACCACTTCAGAGTCATTGCAGATTGCAACCTAGAACAGATCTCTCAAGTCGAGCTTTAGTTTAGTAGACATGCTCTTTTATATATATCAATCAATTATTTTTTATTATCTAACCGCAGACTGAGAAAAATTTACCCATCTATATATTATATATATAGTAGGGCAGATTTGATTTTCACCTTTCGAAATTGAATCGCGCATGCTGGAGGCTACTAGTATATTATATTAATTATATCTATTATTACGGTAAAAACAAATATATAGTATAACTTCAGCTTTAGTGTAAAAGAGTTTTTTTAATTTCGCTAAAATAATGAATTTTATCTGCCGTTATCATAAATTCAATAAATTCGTTACTTACCGATCTGGTCGTACCACGAAATTAATTCTCATTCTAATATATAACCACAGACTGAGATAACGCAATAAATTTACCTACCTATCTATCTATATATCTATCTATGTCTGGTAGGAGAGCTTAGGGAACCTGAACATATTACGTAACGCAAAACCCACTCTCCCATGTCTAACGGTGTGGAACCAAAATATCGAAAGTCATTTGGATTGGACGCCAGTGCTGACTGTAACACTTTTGATTTCCTTCTCCTCCCATCAATTGCACACTTAATATTTGCATGTTCCTTCAAAACAAAATGCGCAAGCCCAGTTCCTCTAAACCACCGAATTGAGTCGTTTCATATCATTATTACATCAAAACAATAATAGAAATTTAGGGAAACGTCTATTGGCTCTGCTATATGGACAAACTTATTTAACATTTTTTAGTAGAGTTGGGATTAATTTTTTACTACCCTCTTGATTCCTTTGTGCCAGTTGCCACACCTTTTGTGTAATTAAATAAGTGCTGGGAGCCACTATTTATTCTTTAAAAATATAGCTATACTTATGAAATTCTTATTTTTCTGATTTTAAAAGGGAGCTTTTTGATGACTTTGTGAGAGATATTATTTGATATCTGAAAGTCAAAGAATTTGTGGCACAGTGGGGAAAAAAGGAATGTGTATTTTGGTAGCTCATAATATTAAGAGAAAACAACTTTCAGGAAAAAAATCATTTTTGCCCCTGTCAGGGGTAGGGGTGACACAAAGGCCAAAATCGGAATAATTTCTAGCAAGAGAACCCATCAACCGATTTGAATGAAACATTCTTTAAAAATTATGTTAAATAGTACTCTAGAGAAGGTTTTAATAAAAAGTTGAAATTCGAAAAATTCGAATTTTTAAAAATAAATTAAATTTCGGAGAAAAAATTTTGTTTCGAAAATTCTGCAGGAATGAAATGAAAGAGCCCATAAAATAACCCAGTACAAAAAATATAATATCTCCTGTTTTTGCTGACATGTAAACTATATCAGTGGCAGGGTTACCAGGTATACTTAAATGGCAAGTATTATACTTAAATTGGGCCCTATACTTAGAATACTTGCAAGTATTTTAAAATACTTAAATTATACTTAAATATACTTAAATCAGCTAATATCAAAAACAGTGAAATAACTTAATGTCCTTTGATATTAGAACACACTTTTTTATCGTTCAGATACGTTTACTAATTGAAATTTTCTCGCGCTTCGCGCGAATTTAAGTACTTTTGTCGTTAAATTCATTTTAATAGTCAAAATTGTCTTCCAATGTCGAAGGAAATCCATTAATAACTTATCAGTGGGGTATAAATTACAAATGTCTTTATTGATCAGTTTTGAAGTTGAATTTCAAAACTTTATCGCGCTTCGCGCGAATTAGTATTTTCTCTTGATTTCCTCCTACATATATGAAGTAATATGCAAGAATAGTTATTTCAAAACACGTAATTTACGTATTTTTGCTTCTTTTTCAACAAAAAACCGTAAATTTGTTAGTTGGGCTCATAGGATTGCCCCAAATACGGCTGTATGACATTTATAATCATTTACCAACACGCGCCCGAAGGGCGCGAGTTGGTAAATGACTATTGTTGGCCAGGATACTTAAATTCGTTGAAGAAAATCTGGTAACCCTGATCAGTGGTCTAATATAAATGAAAGTATTAGCTTGGCACAACTGCATTTATTTGTCATATAATGATACCTATTTTTTCAATAAACATCAAATACATAACTAACACAAGTCGTTACAACATTATTATACCGTAAAAATTAAAAATTTCTACTTGGTAGAAAAAAATTATTACCATGCATTAAGTAGGCTCTTATCTGAACTTCTCTTGTGTATAACGTAGGCACTAGTTACTTATAAAATTAAACTGGAATGAATGTTGTTGAATTAGCTTAAATGATAATATTATGTCTTATGCAATTAAGTCGATATTTACGTCATCCGCGGGAAACACACGATTTCTTCTTGGTATATCTTTGACGACGATTTTTAGTTTGATAATGTTCATTTTCAGCTTCAATCTAGAGTGCCACAACCATTCCAGAAGGAGAATGATGAATGATCCAAGTAGAAAGTATCCACAAACGAAGAAAATAGTATGGATTTTCATGGTCAGACTAATAGGTAATGTCTGAGATTCTTTATGTCTTAGTTTTGAATGGGATATTATATCTTGCAAATCCATAATGAAAAACCTTAGTTCCTTGAAATATTTTAGAAAACCTCTCTCTTGCATGACTTGAAAATATGATAGGAATTTATGACGGTAGCAATTTATGAAGGTATAAGACATTGGAGTAGAAAGATCTGTTTCCTTTGCAGTCATGCAAATTCCATCTGAAGACACTTTAGATGGTATCAAGGGCACATAATGTTGACTTCTATCTTTATCATAATAAAAAAATAGTTTCAATGAGAAGTTGGTCAACATTTTCCCAGAAAATCCCCCATCTTTCAATTTAATATGTTCAGATGTTGCATCGGATTGCCAATCAAATCTGAAGACACTTGAATTCAATTTGTTCAGAATTTTATATTTTTCAAAAAATATGCGTTTTTGATCATTCATATTCCGCTGCTTGTCTTTCTGCATTAACAACTTATATCCATTTTCTACAAGATCTTTAAAGTCCACAAATTGCTTTCTGTCTGGCGGAGCAATAATTTCGCTTGTTATCCACGTTTCATACAGATTAGCAATTACAAATCCCATCGACACAATTACCAGATACAAAATGTTTCTGGTTTTATTGGAAACTTCCTGATTTAAAAGCACAGCTGTTGTGGATACAAAAATAAACTCTAATTTCTTGTAGAAAGTAGAAATTCTAAAGCCTAAAGCATAAAATGAAATCGGGAATAGCGAAAATATCAGCCACCAGCAATAATCATCAAATGTATTTTGAATCAGAACTGTTAAAGGAACTTCGAGCAGACGTGGGTTGGCTTCACAGTAATATGGAATTGTCTCTTGAAAGTACTCAATAAAAATGTTCTTATACCATGGTACAATATAAAGATTTCTGTAAGATGCTAACATTTGAATGACTCCATATCGATGATGTTCTCCTTTTAGATCTTTATTTCGCCTAGCATATATGGCTGTGAAATTAAATCTTTCAGCCGTCATTTCAACAGCTCTCATTGAATTTCGACAATTTTTATTTAAGCGATTAATTTTTACTATTGAATAAAGCACCATTTTACACTCTGGCATTTCTCTATAACCATTGAACAAAAAGTGGCCTACTCCACTGATTTGAATGCCATGAAGATTGCCGTTTAAAGTATTCGAAACTCTTTCCCATTGTTCTTCTGAGTCTTCTGTTTTAATTAGATGAAGAAACTCCTCGTTTGGATTGTACAGAATTGTGGTGTAAACCGAATATTCGTTTCCAACTTTCATTCCAATTATAAATAGAGGAGCCACCAATTGTCGAATGAGTTTTGATTGCCATTTTTGATTCATCCAATTCAATTCATCTTTGATGACGACTATGAATCTCGAATCTTGACGATTTATTTCTTTGCCAACAATGAGGACTAGATTTTTTAAACCAGGATGTGGCTCCATCAGAATGTTTACCGTACACAAACTTTTAGACAGATCCCGTGGATTTCTTTCATGACGACCGAAGAGAGTTATATTATATTCTGATGTAGCCAAGGTCCATGGTTGGCCATTTTGGTTAGACAGGATAAAATCTCTCTGCCATTCGGATCGACCGAAAGTAATCATGTTAAAATCACAATTACTATACAACGACAAATTTCGAAAACAGTGGATGTTGTTCATAATAAGGGTACTCACTTTCAGCTCGCACTTTGTAAGTCTTTAACTTTGTGACTTGAAGTAACAGAGTGCAGGAGTCACGAGGTGTAATGTAATGTTACGGGCTCTGTTATTGGCTGACGCAAGTGCGGGCCAAAGTAACAGTCTGCCAACTAAAAAGGCATGTATACTTTGGCTGACAGTTTGTTTACTTCGGATTTCAGGCAGAGCGCTATGCCGTAGGGCAGCATTTAGCTTTTCTTTGTTTGGATTGAAGCTAGTTTCGTACTGGGGCGTTCACTTTCATTACTTTCGCACTTTGTCACGCAGTCGCAATAAAAAAATTTGATCTAACAATCTGACAAACTAACTAACTGCGGATTTGAATGAGTACCCTTAATATTAAAAATTAAAAATGGTACAAATGGATACATGGAATACATTTTAAAACCAATTTTGCAAAGTGTCTGAACAATAAAAAGTAAAGAAAATAATGTTCCGTTTTAAATAACGTCGCAGTAAATGTTGTATACCTACCTAGCCAGTAGGGCACCAAGGAAGTAGTGATTAAGGCTAGCAGTTAATAGCAAAATAGCAACCAGCAACTGTAAACTATAACATCAAAATATAAATCATACCATAAAATTAAGAATAGTTCTCACTATTCTGAACAAGAATAGTAAAGAAACACAAAATATTACTTTAAAAGACTTTTACAAATATGACAATTTGTCAGCTTGATGCTTTATAGCAATTAGCAATTGTTCTAATTTGTAAAGTATGATTTATAATATTACCTACGATAAAACTAGAGCATAAAAAGCAATAACAATAACATGTACATGTTATTTAATTTTGATATTATGAATATATCACCAAATTATGTACAATTTTAAAATAAATTGCAATCCATTGCAAGTAATAATTTAATTTTTTAGTCATAAATAGCCTCTGTTTCTAAGCACCTTTTGTTTGATTCGGTAAATACATACAAATTTTCAATATACAATGTAACAGACACACAAATTGAAACAAGTAAGTCTTAAAACTACCTATACAAAAATGATTTTCAGACTAGAGAAAGAATGATAAAAGTTCAGCCCTGACATTCATATAAGCGGATTGCTTTTCTTCGTCACCAGCAAATATATTTGTCTATTTGGTGACTTATCTTTAAATCTGTATGGAACAATTGAAAATGAAGTAAGGTACTGGAGATTAAAATGCTGTCGCTATTTTGTTTTTCCGTTGAAATTGAAATATTATTTTTTTTAAAGATAAAAGACAATTACGAAGTCGATTTGTAAATAATATTATTATGCCGGACTATTTTGACATTCACGGTATTATTATAAATTTGTCTAGTGAAAAGTCACGTAAAAATTTAACTTCTTATCGCCTATACTTACAATATAAACACAACTTGGAAAAACAGTGTCAGAAACCAAAGCTCACGAAATAATATATATACCATGACATGCGAAGTCCGCGTGTATAGCCTATTATCCAGCAGTTATTAAAATATATATTTAGAGTTTATTAATGTGCATATTCATTTCCAGTATAGAAGAAAAAGCTTGCGAGATATTAGGTACACCATCATTTGTTTGTAATTGTGATCTTTGACATGTACACTCCAATAACTTAGGTCCGGACGCAATAAATAATCATTTCCTTTTCATCAATAGCCTTTCCATAGTATTAAGCACTAATTCTATACACTTCCGAAAGAAGTATCAGGTGTTCATCAAATATTCATATCCTACTTGTGTGTTTTGCCTCGGGAGATTATGCTTCTAAGAAATGAGGAACTTTGCTGACGTCAATCGGTTTCTACAAAATACAAAATGTGGGTACTATTTTACAGCATGACGTAGCTTAAATGAAAGGAATAGGAAAATCCAGGTAACGCATAACGTTGTGCTCTAAGATAAGTTACAAATTCAACTTATTATTTTGTTTAACCGTCGGTGGATGAAGCAGCGGATTAGCTAAAGACAATCGGGATTGTCTGTCAACCTTCAACTATATAAAGAATATATACGACATAGATATACAGTAAAATATACATACTAGGTATATATGCGCCTGAACCAAAGTTATAGCTACTTTCTGCGGGTGATTAACTTCCTGGTCTAGGCATAGTGCACTACACACTGGCTGATTATACAAATGTACATTTTTATTGATTACTGACTTAACCCTGATTGAAGTTATTTCGCCACATTCACTGTTGACTGTATATTGCAATTGACATTGTGATGACGCCTAATAAAAAATTGTGTTAGCAGACTGCACTGATAAAATGTCTAGCACCATATTTCCCCATATTATACCCTTCGTGCTAAGCTCTTTATCAGTATGCACGCGGAACTGATCCAATTAAGCATCAGAATAAAATACAATGTATTTATATATTTATTTGTCATGGTGTACATCTGTGAGGTCTAATTTTTTTTACTGTGCTTTCCTATTTAGATTTTAGAATTAGAGATGGAAAAATCGAATGAAGTATTCGGAGATTTGAAGGAAAACAGCCAAAATCACAAAATTCTAACACTGGCTTTTATCATGACCAACGAACAAGTTCTCCTGGGATTGAAGAAACGTGGGTTAGGCATTGGTCTATGGAATGGCTTCGGTGGAAAAGTGGAACCTGGAGAAACCATTCCTGAAGCTGCATCCAGGTTTACAATAATACAATTTTCTTGAAACTAAAGTATTTAGAATTGATTCCCCTGAAAGTAAAACTATAAAAAATTAAGTAAATTTTATCAAAAACATTATGCCTAACTTTAAATCTACGCATCTAAAATCTAGAGAGATTAAAGAGGAATGCGGTCTGACTGTAAAACCGGAAGAAATGGAACAAATTGCTGTGATTGATCTTGAATTTCTAAACGACCCTGTAATATTTAGAATGCATATCTTCAAATGCACCCAATTCACTGGGGATATCATGGAAAGCGAAGAAATGAAGCCAGCATGGTATCCAATAAACAAAGTTCCTCAAGATCAAATGTGGGGTGAGAGCAAGATTTGGTATCCGTTTTTTGTGCGCGGTATTCCATTCAAGGCGTACTTCTTCTTTGAAGGTTCTACTAAAATACTTTCATACAAAGTAATGAACTGGCAATGTGACAAAGTATTGGAAGAAATGAAGCAAATTGAATAAATAACTTTTATAATATTTATTCAATATTTAACTTTAAGCCTAATCCAATTCCAATTATTATAAACTAATTCTAGTTAATTGCCATATTGAACCTAAAATTGACTGTCGAAAATGGTATTTCATATAATGTTTAATTTACTAAAGGGCTCAATAAATTGTAATTGGACTTAACTAAAACATTCATTATCATTATTTTTTTGGAATTGAAAAGTTAAACTTAAAGTTAACCTAAAAATGCTAATAAGCATTAAAGAATGCCTACGAAGTTGGTTGTTAATTAGCATAATAATTGTTACCCACATTTTCATGGAGAATTATAATCGTTTGTTAATTAATAGTTCTTTTAGTCAAGGCTGTATTGAGGGGGGGGGGCATGCATTGGGGGCAAATCCCCCCCCCCCGAAATCCAAGAAAAGGGAAAATTTTTCTTCAAAATACCAAAAAATTTCGCGCTTCGCGCGATTTTATGTGCTTTTTAGGCTGTTTTTGACTCATTTTAGACGAAATAAGCCAAAATTTTCCGCGCTTCGCGCGATTATGCCTAATACATATAAGTTTATGACGTCATTGCTCCCTCCGAAATCGACTTCTAAATACGGTACTGCTTTTAGTATTAAGACATCATTAGTATAATGCCACTCAAAAACGAGAAAGATAAATGCTAATTGTTTCAATCGAAACATACACCATGCATTTTTGCAATTATACAAGTCCAAGAGGTTTTTTAGAAATCTGCTCTGAGATAAATGGGATGCCAAAGATGAAATCAATATGGGTAGACCATGTAACATCTAATCCAGGGTTTAAAAATTTTAAACTTTAAATCGAGATTTTAAAGACTGCATGCGGCTATTTGGCTAGTATTTGAGAGGTTTCCAATTCCCCTCATTAAATTTGCAAACAAGCCATACTAAACACTATACATTGGTAATTTGAGCAGGGCCGGTGAAGTTTTCATGCTGCCCGGGCAAAAGCTATTTTGATGCCCCCTTTATACTAACTTTAAAGTCATTCCACAATTTGATTACGGGGAAATATTTTTATTGTGCCACATAATTATACTAAAATAGGCTATAGGGTAAGTAAAAGAAAGCCAAATTTAAAGCTCATACTATAAGATTTAAGACTTAAAAGATTTAGGTGAGACTTTTCGTGTTGACACGGTTTGGGTACGCCAAGAATGTTTACAGGACTGGGTTTCGGATGGCGGCTAATATTTGATATAGATACCTTAAATGTGTATAGTCGCGCGTAGCGCGAAAATTTTTGGCATTTTTTTTGACGAAAATAAATCTAAAATAGCCTAAAAATTGAAAACAATCGCGCGGAACTCGAATTTTTTGCTATTTGCAAACCTCAATGCGTCTCTGAAGAGATGCTGGTTGAATTGAGACGGTTTGCTTTGAAACAGTTCGGATTGAGAAGGTTTGGCTTAAAACAGTTTGGGTTGAGACGGTTTAGGTTGAAACGGTTTGGGTCAAAACGGTTTGGTTCAAGACGGTTTAGTTTTTGAGACGATTTGGATTGACACGGTTTGTGTTGGGAAAGCTGGGGTTGGAACAGTGAGGATGGTGATAGTTTGAATTGACTCTATTTGGGTGGAGACTTGGAAGGAAGATGAAATCACTAATTTTGTTATGAATTCGAATTGGAGGACTATAAGCCAAGAGCTCACGTTTGAGGATTATTATTTTCGAACTCGGAATCGTACAATGCTAATTACATTGTTTTTGTTTAATTTTTTAATCAATGGAAAGTTAAAAAATATATTTTCTCAGAGCTTAAGAAAATTTTGAAACAAACAATAGTTGATTCAAAAAAACTTAACAAGAAACCTAAGAAAGAAAATTTTGAATTTAACTAAAAGGCGAATAGACAGGCAGATTACTAATACGCAGAAATATCTAATATTTCAAACTCATTTTGAAAAAATATTCGATTAGTAAATCGAATTTAGGATTTGTAGAAGGGGTTATTGCTTGGTACAATAATATAAAAATGCATATTAAAAAAGACAACAGGTCTTTTGAGATTATAGTTTGTTTGGAATACTAACAGATCGGTCATATAACAAAAAAATATTATTTTTCTTTTATTTTGCTGCCCCCCTCAGCTTGATGCCCGGTGCCGTCGCCCCGGTTGCCCCCCCAATTCCCCGGCCCTGAATTTGAGGTTAAAATGGTTGAACCCCCTTTTTATGGAAAATTAAAATGAAAATACATGGCCAAGATTTGACTAAATGATAAGCAGTTGCAGACTTTGCAGATTGATGGTGGCATGGCAATGTAGTTTGCATTGTAGTCCCAGTCTCAACAGTCTCAAGTTTCTGCTACACAGAGAAGCATGAGTAAAGAATATACGGTAAACGTGAACAATAAAGTGTACCTTGTGTTAAGACTGCGAAAATTGAATTGATTACCGGGAATGAATCTTACCCTGCCTGTGCCGTGGTGGTGAAACAAACATAATTTTTATTCTTTCATTAAATTTGACATTAATTTTCAAATTTCCAATGTTCCTTTGGTAGGGGAGACTGGGGATAGTGTACGAACTTTTTGTTTAGACAATTTTATAAAATCGCTCAGAGAAAAATAAATTCATTTTAAATATTGGATGTAAAGAGTATGTTATTATTTGTAGTTTGCGTATTTTTCAGTATTTTTTGTCCCACATTTGAAAATACAATATTTTATTTTGGAAAGGTAACATTTTTCGTACACTATACCCAGTACTGGGTATAGTGTACGAATACCATGGGGATAGTGGACGAAATAATTTTTATTACCACATAATGATAAAAATTTTATTTTGTCTCTCTTTTTATTGAAGTTCCCCCTTTTGTGGAGGCAGTCACGGAGGGATTTTCCCTTTTGCTTCAGTTGTCGATTTTTCTGCTTTTCTCCCAACAATATAGTGGATTTTCGTCTTTTTGTGACCTTTGGCAAAATATTTTTCTTGTTCCTGCTTTGAAAGCAAGAATTATCCTATGCAGTATTCTTATATACTAGTGAGTATGACTTAAGGCTCAAAATTGTATTCAAATCGTAACAAATATCCCTGTTATAAGTGATAATTGAATATTCGTCAACTATACCCATTACGACTTTTTCGACATAAATATTTCTGTTTTGAAAACATTTGCAAAGATAGTCGCAAATAACATTGGATATCATCTGTAGGAATATGTTTATTCTGTCAAAAAATTCTTACTCTTTAAAATCATTGAAATAGATCTCTGTGAAAAACCATGTGACGCCTTGAAATTTTACTTTTGCATGTTTTTTCACTCAGAAAACATAGTTTTAATTTTATAAAATAGTGTATGAGCCGGATTTTTACAATTTTTTGCTATGCCGCCTTCAAGAAATACTACACATTTTGAAAATTTTACACATGGAAATAAGTAACGGGTTCCTTGAAAATTCTTAAGTTCGTACACTATACCCATTCGTACACTATACCCAGTCTCCCCTATAACCATTTAATGTATTTAGTTTGCGGTTAGTTTTCCTAGCGGAGTATTAATTTGACATAAAAGAAGATAAAAGACGTAATATAAATAGTCACCGATAACAGGTATAATTCAAAATTAAAATCCAAAGAATTTTTATTAAATGATTTTATGCTGACTTTTTCGGTTGGAGTTTGTCCAGTGCAATGGTGAATGGGAGTTTAGGATTTATAGTATCTGACCTAATTGTATTATTAATATACAATATTATATAATACATAATACATATAATTTACAAGCCATTGGTCATAGAATGTAGTGCAGGCACAGGCAGTTAGGTTTGCATGTGGTGTAAAAGAATTAAGTCCAAAAAATTGGCTTATTTTGTTAAACAGGAATCAAAAACAGTCTAATAATCACAAAATCGCAAGAAGAGCGACATTATTTAGTTGTTAGTATTTTGGGAAAAATATTCTCATTTCTTACATTTCAGGGGTGGTTTATTTGCACCACCTTCAATACAGCCTTAATCCACATAGACCACAGATAATAACTTTAAATTTGAAAGTTCTGTATCCACATGAAGAAATAAGAGTTGCTATTCATTCTAAAAAGTTGAAGGTTAGTAATTACTAGTTAGACGTAAATAGTAAAGGTAGGTGGTGTTTTAAATACCGAGTTAAATTTTTTACTGTGTATTGTTATCTTGCATTTACTTTTTGAAATAGAGATGGATAGATCAAGTGAAGTATTTGGAGATTTAAAGGAAAACGGTCAAAATCACAAAATTCTAACACTGGCTTTTATCATGACCAACGAACAAGTTCTCTTGGGATTGAAGAAACGTGGGTTTGGCATCGGTTTATGGAATGGTTTCGGTGGAAAAGTGGAACCTGGAGAATCGATTCCTGAAGCTGCATCCAGGTTAGCAATACAAATTAGCCAATTGGGTGTTCACCTAGAATTCGCTTAACGAAACACAACAAAACTTAAATAATAAACCCAGAGCCGACTTTCGATCGAACGCCTAATGGTTTACAAACACGGTGGCGGACCGAAAGGTGGCTGTGTGTTAATTGTTTTAATACTATCCTAATGTTAACTAATTTAAGCCTACAAATAAATTAAAATATATTTTGTCCACATGGTTGTCAAATTAACAATCTAATTATGTGTTTAGGGAGATTAAAGAAGAATGCGGGCTGATAGTAAAATCGGAAGAAATGGAAAAACTTGCTGTGATTGACTTTGAATTTCTTAACGACCCTGTAATATTTAGAGTCCATGTCTTCAAATGCACTAAATTCACGGGCAACGTAGTGGAAAGCGAAGAAATGAAGCCAGAATGGTATCCAATAAATGAAGTTCCTCATGACCAAATGTGGCCTGATGACAAGATCTGGTATCCGTTTTTAGTGCAGGGCATTCCATTCAAGGCGTATTTCCTCTTTGAAGGTTATACTAAAATACTCTCTTACAAAATAATGAACTGGCAAAGTGACAAAGTATTACAAGAAATGAAACAAATTGAATAAACAATTTTATTCAATGTGTTGATTCAGAATATTAAACATGAAATATTGCAAATTTTACCAACATGAATCTAATTTTATTTTAGATATATACAGATTTTCAATTTCGAATTAAATCTTGAGATTAAATTGTGTTTCATCGTGCCTAAAATTCAATAAAGCACTATGAATTTTATATTTATTTTTTCAAAATTTCATAATAATATGCATCATTACGACGGTTATTATTACGGCTACGGAAAGGTAGATTTTCTAAAACACGAAGCAGACTTAGATATTATAACAAAGAAAAGGCTTAGATATTATGACAAAAGAAGTAGGCTTAGATATTATGACAAAAGAAGTAGGCTTAGATATTATAAAAAAGAAAGTATATAGGCTTAGATATTATAACAAAGAAAGTAGGCTTAGATAATATTATACAGAAAGCAGACCTAGATATTATAACAAAGAAAGAAGGCCTAGATGTTATAACAAAGAAAGCAGGCCTAGATATTATAACAAAGAAAACAGGCCTAGATATTATAACAAAGAAAGCAGGACTAGATATTGTAACGAAGAAAACAGGCCTAGATTATAACAAATAAAGCAGGCCCAGATATTATAACAAAAAAACATGCCTGATTAGATATTATTACAAAGAAAGCAGACCAAGAAGAGCATTGGCAACAATAACGAAATCAATAGAATAATATGCAGTTGCAATACCTTGCAAAACTATAACCTTGTCTTAAATGGTTTACTTAAGATTCCTACTCACATTTTTTTGGTTTACAAATACGAATTGATTGTGACATGACAAACTTAATACATTAAGATTCCTTCTAAAACCCGTATTTATAAAGATTTAATTAATTCTTAATTAATTTATGTAATTCTAATTTGGTTTCCCAGACCCTTCTATAGTGCATTAAAACATTTAAAAATTAAAATGTAAGCAATAAATTGTTAGTACTCTCCATGACCATTTGCAATACTGTGAGAGTGTATGATTTGTCTACATAGCCGTAACTGCCGATTAAAATTCGGATAGGTTTGAGTGACCTTGAAGTTTTCCGTACCCATGCGGATCGATCAACAGAACATTTATGAAGAAACATCTCCCCCAATGTATTCATTTTTGCCGCATGTGGAAGAAGAACGACTTCAATTGTGCCAATTACAAACCCTAAGATGGGAAACAGCAAATAGGATGGCATTCCAAACACAGGATACAGCTTGAGTGACCCATACAAAGCCATGGACAGGAGCGAGACTGCAAGGAAGAGAAGCCAAGGAATGACGTAAACTGCATACTGATTTACCAGAAGATTGACCACTTTCAGATGAATGTAACCTTGTCTTATACATACAGCTTTGTTGGGACAGTCCAACATTACTTTAGCCCAATAGTTGATCATATGAACATATTGGATGGCCATCGTGACGTAAGTGGCGATTGGTGTAATGACAATTCCACCTCCTCCGAATACGGTCCAGAAGATCAGAAAACCAACTAATGGATGATTGGCTTTTTCCTTGAAAATGATCTTCATCAAACGCCGCAATCCAGAATCTTCGTCCCTCATGCCATTTCGAACTCCAACGAAGCTCCCAAGAATTACAGCAACTGCAAATAGCATGGGTAGGAATATATTATACAAGGTTATTATATCGAATCCAAAGATCTTCCGCATTGCAGGCCGTGGTTGCCCTTTGAATATCTCTAAATGTAAAAAAAATGTTGGTTAAATGCAATAATTATGAAAACTTTAGTCGGTCAATAAAATAGGCGTTTTATTTCCATATCGTATTTTAAAGTGAAAACGCTTACTTTCCAATTTTTTGTCCAGAAGAAGAAAATATTCCATGTAAGACGGAATTTCTTCAATTCGAGTCAACATGTTGACATTCAAGAGCAGAGATGTTATCAGAAGAATTATGCACAGTACTCCAATGAAAATATTCTTCGGTTTGTACGTCTTATCACCGCTTAAGCCTCTTTTCACACTTCCGACAACAAGCATAATCAAAAAGATAATGTTCAGACATATTGCTGCTCGAAATCCAATTTTTTTCCAAATGCTATGGGATATTTTTAGACAGTTTTTCCTGCTGTCAAATTCATACGGGAAGATTTGGAACAAACCAATTAAATTTACGTACAGCCTAGCAGCTAACAAAGATAATCCTGATATCATCGTTTTTGGTCAAATCTCTGACTTACTACTAACTACTGTACGTAGTTTCCATATACATTGTAATACGATGTGTAGTTCTGTGCGATTGAATTAGAACACAAATAGAGTAGGTGTAGAAGGTGCATTATTGGTTTGGAAACAATATAAGATAATAGTGGCCCGGGTTTTTCATCAAACCTCTTTTACTATCCTTGTGGTGCCTAACTACAGAATTACTGGGAAGTGGAAAATGTGGGAAACTGAAAAATGTGTTACCATTTTGAGGAATTAGGTTTCTATTTCCTACCCCTCAACTCTTGCATTTGTCCCACTTGTTTCCACTTGGAAAAAGGTAATTTCCCAATTCTTTTATTTCCCACTCGAAATCATATATTACGTATAATATTATTAATATCAGATTGGGAATCAGTTTGGTTCACGAAAGTTTTTGAACCTTCTGAATAGGTTTGTTTTGTTAAAAGTTTTGTAAGTCAAATATCTGTTCGGTCGGTTTGCAGAAATCAATTACAATCGTAGACATTTTTAAGATATTTATTACCTTTCAATATTTTAGATCATTATTGATATTCAGCGAAGCTTCTTTCATAAAATGTGGTTTACAGAGGAAAGGAAGATGATGAAGATGAGCACAGCAATGAGACAATACGTGGCAACTTGAACTACGGTAAATCCATTACCAAAAGTAGACAAAGTAGACATCCAAAACTATGTGGGTGAATCTAACTGCCAGTACCAGACCAAGTAATGGTATTTGTAATCACTATCATGTCCGTCCACAATGTGCGGATGATTTTATTACCTCTCCATCGATGAATTCTAAAACATCACGTTTTTTGGATAGACAATCTATGTGAAGTAAAATTTGGGTTCTGGCTAAACTTTTTATTTGCTTGCATGTCTGAACACTTTTAGCTGACAGTCTGAAATTCATAAAGAAACAAGCTAGCTTATCAACGTAGCCTGTTAGAAATATACCATACATATTACGCTTCCAAGTAAGTGCATTTCTTGAAAAACGCATTTAAATTGTAATTTCCACTTACGACGATAACTTAAATGATGAGAAATGAACGTTTAGCAATTTTCCGTATTTTGGTCATTTAAACTATCCAAATTACGTAGTATGTGACGAGAGTTTGCTTTAATCCAGGGTTTCGTCCACTAAGTAACATGGCTGAAATGGTGACTTTAGAAATCTTTTAATTTACTCTTCTTGTCGAATTAGATACAAATATGTACTTTTTGTTTACACATTCAGATTTACTATTAATTTAAATCTGACGCTGGCTAATTTCTGAATTCTAGTTGTAGGTTTCATATAGGTATTATAGAATTATTTTCCACGTTAACATAATTTTACAGTTTTTATCGTTTTACTGTGTTTAGACCAGGGAATTGGGCCCATTTGGTTTATGCCTCCAAATTCAAACACTCTTTTCAAAATACAAAGTTAAGGCGTCGTAAGGTTGATTTTATCACTATTGCACACCTGGGCAAATTGGCTGTAACGAAATTCAATTAAAACTTAATGGCTTTTAATCTATTATTATAGAAAAAGTATGTTATTATTTTGTGTAGTGTGAGCAGTAGAAGTGAGCTGAACTATAATTACTATATCCTTTATTCAATTAATGATTTCAATTATAACCCAGTTTTAAAAAAATGTTTGTCGACACGATAATGTGCCAAACCTAATTACTTGGTCAAAATAAACCTTAAACACAGGGGTAAAGTAATGCAAAATTTATAATACGGTGCATTATTCGCTTACAATAAACGCGATGGTAAAAGTAAAAATTCCAAACTGAAGTGAATATGTCTGCTAATGACTTGATAGACACACAAATAATGAGCCTTTAAAGTGTGGTGTTGTAAAAAATAATTTGTGTTTGTACCTTTTTTGAGAAAATTCCTCCCTTACCTAGTCTATCATAATAAATACCTTTTGCAATGTACCATTAAATTCCATTATAATTTACTGAACAGGAGGTGTCAACAGACAATTTGCGATACCCTGGATTCTAAAAATTGGGGTGAAACTTGATTACCATATATTGATTATTTATAGTGATCCAAGACTATTGGAAAAATGGTAATCAGTAAATGTAAGAAGATTTACGCCCGACATTAAATGAATGCCAATTGCAATTATTCAATTACAGATTTGATCATTTAACTCAATAACTGGCATATAAGTATAAAATAACATCAAACATTTATGGCAGGTTTTACTCCCATTCAGACATAGCACTTGAAATATTTCTCGGATATAAATAGGCGAAATTTTTGAAACATTTCGCAAAATATTTCACTCCCAACTTAGTTAAAAAATGAAACATTTGAAATAAATGAAATAAATAGAGTACATGGCATATATTTCAATAAATTTCCATAAATTTCGCGCGAAATAAATGAATTGCTAGTGCGTGTAACATGCGCATTGTATTTATTTCAAAAATTTCATTAATTTGATTAATTTCAAATATTTCATTTTTCAAGAAAAATTCCTTGAAATAAGAAATTAATACTGTCAGAGTAAAAGATTATGAGTTGGTGGGGATGAGTACGTCCACTATTTCTCTTACTCAGGATGTGCCGAAATGAATACACAAAAGAACGTATTTGGCACTAAAGAAAAGGCTGTAAGCAAGCCGTGGAATTTATTGGGTTTTATTTATAAGCGACTGAACAAATTAGCGTCAGAGACAATAATCAGAAATTATGAGTTTAATTGAAGTGTTGATGACAATTCAAAATAATGCCACTGCGGGCGGAAAGCTGTGTACCAGCCGAAAGACCAAAAGAGAGTCTCGAGCAGAAGAATGTCTGCCTACTATCGCATAAGGAAATCCACGGGATTTCCTTATGCTTACTATGATAATTGGTCAGTGTGTCATATTGTTGTGCATGCATTATAGGGACACATGCACTCGCAGTACCTGACCAATCGCGGGCTGGAGGTAATGAACTCTGTCCAGCAAGGTAAGAGATAATGTAAATTAGCTCTGCTGCTTGCTGGGCATTTTGGGAAGGAAACAGAAATAGGGAATGCAAGAAAGTTGCATTCTCTCAATACCATGTCTCCTCCCATTTATCAGAATTTTGGCATGGTCTAAATCGCTTATATTTATTTAGCCTTACCATGATTAAAAGAATAATAACTCTGTATTTCATCATGACCGTATCTTCAAACAAGTTTGCAAAATCTGAAGTGATGCTGACATTACAGTTTAGTTACACTGGCTAGTGGGCAGGTAGCTAGGGAGTTTTAAAAAAATTAAAATGTGAGCAATAAATTGGTAGTGATATCAATGACCATTTTCAATACAGTGAGAGTGTAGGATTTATCTATGTAACCGTAACTGCCAATGTCACTTCGAATGGGTTTGAATGCCATCGACGTTTTCCGTACCCATGACGATCGATCAACAGAGCATCTTTGAAGAAATATTTCACTCAGTGTATTTTTTTTCGCCGCATGTGGAAGAAGAACGACTTCAATTGTGCCAATTACAAACCCTAAGATGGGAAACAGCAAATAGGATGACATTCCAAATACAGGATACAGCTTGAGTGAGCCATACAAGGCCATAGACAGCAGCGAGACTGCAAGGAAGAGAAGCCAAGGGATAATGTAAACTGCATGCTGATTTATCTCCATATTGATCATTTTCAGAGGAATGTATCCTTGTCTTAGACATAGAGCTTTGTTGGGACAGTCGGCCATTACTTCTAACCAATAGTTGATCATGTGAACGTATTGAATGCTCAATGCTATGTAAAGGGTGAGCGGCGTTAAGACGATTCCACCAATTCCGAATACGCCCCAGAAGATCAGAAAAGCAATCAAAGGATGATCGGCTCTTTCCTTCAAAATAGTCTCCAACACACGCCTGAGTCCAGAATCTTTGTCGGCCATGCCAACTCGAACACCAATGAAGCTTCCAAAAATTAGAGCAACTGCAAATAGCATAGGGAGGAACACCATAAACCAGTTCACTATATCGTCTCCAAAGATTTTCCGAATTGTGGGCGGTTTTATTCCTTTGAAAGTCCCTAAGTGTTAAAAAATGTATGGTAAATGCAATAATTTTATTAATCCGCCAATAAAATAGACATAAAATTGCTCAAATATCCTTACTTTCTAATTTTTTGTCCAAACGAAGAAAAAATGCCATAAAAGACGGAATTTCTTCAATTCGAGTCAACATGTTGACACTTAGGAGCAGAGATCTTGCTAGAAGAATTATGCAGAGTACTCCAACGAAAATGTGTACCGGCTTGTACGTCTTATCACCGCTTATGACTCGACTTATATTGTCTAGATCACTAAAATTAACACGACTATGTTCAGACATATTGCCGCACGGAACCCAATTTTATTCAAAATGCTATGGGATAATTTTAGACAGTTTTTCCTCTTGTCAAATTAATACGGGAAGATGTAAAACACACCAATAAAATTTGTGTACAGCCTAAGAGCCAACAAACATATTCCTGATATCATTGTCTTTGTTGAAATGCTTGACGTCCTACTTTACAATTTTCACGAAAATGAATGGACCCATTTACTTCCAAAGTAAGGCAGGTAAGCAGCAAAACGATTTTAAGGTTCATTACCTAGCTAAATTTAGTTCCAATTAAAATTTTAGTATAATCATTGTTTCGATTGTTCCCATTTCCGATTCAGTTTTGTTGGACACTGGGAGAAAAGTAGAAATTACGGGGAAGTGGGAAATATGTGTCCATATTTTGCGTATTTAGTTTCTATTTCCAATACCCATCATAGTTTTTCCTGCTTTATCTTCCTCACCCAAGTCGGCAGTTCTTTAGATCGAAAGATTTGGATCATTGTGGTGCACAAAATTGTTTGAACGGTCGGGATTGGTTCGTTTAGCTCAATATTTTGGAAGTCAACTATTCTGTTCGGTTTGCAATAACCATTTACAGTAGTAGCAAGTGTTCCTCCGTCGTCTCTGGAGAAACAAAATAAAGCATTTAAATTACATAATACGATTAATATAACAATTGGACATGTAAAAAGCGAAAACAAGCTGCCAGCTAGAGGAAAAATTTAAAAACCTAGATTCTTTGATTTATCGTAAGAAGTTGTCATGTAACCTCTACGGTTGTTTTTGTTAAACTTATTGGGTAATTAGTAATTACAGTTTATGTAACACAAATGTGTAATTTCAGTAATTTGAAAGCAATATGGAATGGAATCTCCGCGTATACTGGAGTATACGCGTAAAACTTGTAAGGGTTTACAATATCTACTTATTACATTTATTATATTACATTACTTATACCCTATGATGAATTGTTTGGTTATATGTTTATTAACTTCTGTATTGTTTGAGTGAACTGTGATTGTGCTAAGCTTCGATATCTCCTTCGGTGTCGACTGGAGTTTCGTTAGGGTCTCTCGGTATGGAGTATGGGGGCTATAGTAACACAAATTGTTTTTTCTGTTAGTACGAGTATAGTAGTATTAATAATCTATATGGGTCGATCCCCCTGAGGATACCATTTATGTTCTATTTATGTTTTACCAATTTACTGTCTGGATATTATATTGGAGGCCCTTTTTTCTGTACTGTTTTTTGCTTCTAATGTAATATCTCAATTTCCCCTATCCTTACAGTTTGGATCAGGGCTCATTACATCCTCGAGCACAATGGTCTGTTGAATAAATAATAATAATAATAATAATAATAATAATAATAAAGTAAGTTTTTGTTATGTCGTGTATGTGAAAATATGTTTTGTCACTTAAAATATACTTGTATTTGACACTTAAAAGTATATACGTAGCCCCGCCAGGGTCAAAGAATGTCAATGTGTATTAAAGTGACTGAGATTCATGACCTTAAAAGCTGAATCTATTAATTTTTGGCCTCGTTGAGCTATTGGGAAACTTTAATTGAAATTTTTTTGTTGAAAAAATTCCTAAGACAAAGTGCTACTTGAACATATAATTAAAATATTTTATCAATCGACACTTTATCCTTTAATCAAAATTGAACAAATGAAATGGCTACAGTGAACATATTTTAACGCTAATACAAGCTGTAATTTTAGTAATTGGGAATCCCCTAGGGATTCATTCCTAGGGAAGTCTATTTAGGAACCTTAAAAATATTTTTTTTAATCTGTTTGACTAGAAATTTAAAAACTGTCGAGGACATTGAGTGTTTCTGTTTTTTAACAAATCAACCCTAACTTGCTTAGTTGTGTAAGATATTTATTACCTTTCAGTTTTGAGATCATTGATTTCCAACTCAGCGATTGATTTAGGGAGCACGAATGCCTTAAAAAAATAGCACTTGATGAAGATGAGATAGTAGTAAGTGACAATTGAACTAGGTAAGGTGAATCCATTGCCAAGGGTGGACATCGAAACTATTTGGGTGAATCTAACTGCATGCCAATGCCAGACCAAGTAATGTTATCTGTAATCACTATCGTGCAATCACTAAGCGAGGCCGAGGATAATTCTATTGCATCTACATAGATGAATTCTGAAACGTTCTTTGAAAAGGCAATTCCTGTAAACGAAGAAAAAATTGGGGTTTTGGATAGACTTTTTATTTTTTTGCCAGTCTAAACACTTTTGGTAGACAGAATCTAGAAAGAAACACTATATTATAGCTTATCCAAAAAATTATTTGGCAAAATGTCATATTATGTGTTACGCTTCCAAGTTGGTGCCTTATGTTGTAAACGCTTTTCAATTGTAATTTCCACCTCCACGATTATTTAAATAATAGCAAATATACATTTTGTAATTTTCCGTAATTGGGTATGTCAATTATTCCAAATGACTTAATATGAAACTAGAGTGTTCCCTTTGGAGGGCTTTTATTTTGTTTTACTCCAGGGTTTAGCTCAGTGAATACTTTTGGTGCGTAACTGGAAAACTTTTGATTTCCATACTTCTTGTCGAATCAGTGTTACAAATATGTACCTTTTGATTTCACATTCAGATTTTACAACTATAATAGTAATAATGCTGGCTATTTTGTTATTTCTAATTGTAGTTTTCCATTTAGGAATCATAGGATTGTCTTCTTGGTTAACCGAATTTTATTGTTTCGATTACGGTATTTAGACTAGGAAATTTGGCCCATTTCGTTTATTTATCAACATTAAAACACTGTTTCTCTAATACAAACTTGATTTAAGCTTGATTTTATAACTTTATTATACACCCAGGCAAAATTGGCTAACAAAATTATAAAAAAATCTTAAAAGGCTATTATAAGTTTTGACAATCAGCATTAGAAGTGTGTTTAAATCCTATTATTTTAACATAAATGCAGTAACTTAATTAAAGTTTTAAATAAAATGTTCATCTCAAAATACAGGAGTTAAACATTTGGAAAATTTGTAATAATGCGCATTGATGTCATCAAATAAACGCTTATTGTAATGTAAAAATTCCAAAGTGAATAATATGTCCATAAGAACACTGACTGGAAAAAATAATACAACATAATTTAGAAAGCGATGCTTTATCAACATTTAATAAACACCTATCAATGTAATTACACCGTAGGTATACAGTTACTGTTTTTACAACAATAATATAATATTATGTATATTTAAGGATCTAATAAAGCCAAATTTTGATAAAATTAAATGACATAATTCTTGTCTGGTTCAGGGCCGCAGCCAGAAAAAAATTTCGGGAGGGGCACCGAGAAAAAATTAGCTAATTTTCGCGCGAAGCGCGAAAATTTTAGCGATTCTTTATTTTTCTCGATTTCGGGGGGGGGGGCACGTGCCCCGGTGCCCCCCCCTCGCTGCGGCCCTGGTCTGGTTCTACCTTTACAATGTAGAGTTGTAAAAATAATTTGTACCTATTGGAGAGTATTCCACCCTTACCTTGTCTACCATAATTAATACCTTGCAAGAAGGTAACAATAAATTCCACCACATTACACTGGATTCTACAAAAATTGGGTTGAAACTGAGCCATATTGATTATTTATGGTGATCCAAAATTATTGGGAAAATGGTAATCAATACATGTAACCATAAAGCCATGCATAAACCCAGTACTCTGTCCATACTCTGGGAGCCTCTAATTATCACCATATTTATATCCTCTAAAACTTTAAATACCAAACAATTTCTTTGAAATTTTTAGTGCAGATGCATCTAAGTCATAAGCTAATAATTTTTATAACGATCAGTTTTATAGAAAAGGTTTTAGAGTTTATAGTTTTGACAATCCTTTCAGAATCAGCACCGGTGATTAAAAAATAATTGTTCTGAACGCTTTATTTGTGCCAAAATCAAATAAATGAAAGAGAATTAGGATAACAATGAAAAAAATCTGAATAGCACCCAAATTATTGTATTTTAACCGATGTGCATTACTTTTATAATATTTAGGAATGTGATTTAAATTTGATTTTAAACAATTTATTTTAAGCGTTTATTTGTTTGTGATACTTTACAAATTTGATAAATCAGTGAGACAACTCAGTTAAAAATCGGATGTCTACAAATTTAAATTATAGTAACCTTTAACTTAAAAACTGATATGACTGAGAGTAAATATGATTTAAGTAAATATTTGACAAAAATGTTATGCTCGATTAATGATAATTCTAGAATAATCGTAAGTTAAGTAATAAAAATTTAATTAATTTAATACAACCATGTTTACCTAATAGTAGGGAACAGTGACTACGATGGCAAAAAACATGTTCTGATGTTGTAACAGTTATTCAAACTTGTCAATAAACCATACCATACAATTAAAGACATCTAAGACATTCTAATTTGGTCTACAATTCTGAATTTTTGATGGTGACAAATGAAAAATATGGAAAGCCTAGTGGGCAAAAGGGGTAAAAGTAAAAAGTATAATAATAAGCACATAAATTTTTCACACATTACTTACGCAGATAGCTAGTATTTTGTTATCGAAAATTGCAGTGAAATATATCCCAATAAGAATGTTAATTAGGTACATATAAACAAAGAGTATCAATGTGACATCTATATTTGGTAAAACAACCACTATTTAGACTTTTGCCCGTAGGGTAGGCAAAATGTAAAAAAGGCTGAAATAGAACTAGACCTTCAAAATTAAAATGTGAGTAATAAATTGGTAGTGTTTTCCATGACCATTTGCAATACAGTGAGAGTGTAGGACTTATCCATATAGCCGTAACTGCCGATGTCACTTCGGATGGGTTTGAGTGATATCGACGTTTTCCGTACCCATTCCGACGGATTAACAGAGCATCTATGAAGAAATGTCTCACTCAGTGTATTCATTTTCGCCGCATGTGGAATAAGAACGACTTCAATTGTGCCAATTACAAACCCTAAGATGGGAAACAGCAAATAGGATGGCATTCCAAACACAGGATACAGCTTGAGTGACCCATACAAAGCCATAGACAAGAGCGAGACTGCAAGGAATAGAAGCCAAGGGATAACGTAATTAGCATGCCGATTTATCAGCACATTAATCAGTTTTAGAGGAATGTACCCTTCTCTGAGGCAAAGAGCTTTGTTAGGGCACTCCAGCATTACTTTAGCCCAATAGTTGATCATGTGAACATATTGGATGGTCATAATGATGTAAATCGTGATTGGTGTAATAACAATTCCACCTATTCCGAATACGCTCCAGACAATCAAAAAACCAATCAATGGATGGTTGGCTCTTTCCTTAAAAATGGTCTTCAGTGCACGCCGGAGGATCGAATCTTCGTCCGTCATGCCACTTCGAATTCCAATGAGGCTACCAAGAATTAGAGCACCTACAAATAGCATGGGAAGGAAGAACATAAACCAGGTTACTATGTCGACTCCAAAGATTTTCCGCATTGTGGGCCGTGGTTGGCCTTTAAAAGTTCCTGAGTGTTAAAAAATGTGCGTTAAATGCAATAATTATAAAATCAGGGCCGATTATGTTGTACCATATTTGAAACGCTTACTTTCCAATTTTTTGTCCAGAAAGACCAAAAATTCCATGTAAGACGGAATTTCTTCAATTCGAGTCAAGATGTTGACACTCAAGAGCAGAGATGTTGCCAGAAGAATTATGCAGAGTACTCCAATAAAAATGTGCTTCGGCTTGTACGTCTTATCACCGCTTAAGACTCTTCTTACATTTCCAAAGGCAATTATGATCAACATGACCATGTTCAGGCATATTGCCACTCGAAATCCTATTTTTTTCCAAATGCTTTTGGATAATTTTAGACACTTTTTCCTGTTGTCAAATTCATAAGGGAGGATATGAAACAAACCAATTAAATTTGTGTACAGCCTGACAGCCAACAGAAATAATCCTGATATCATCGTTTTTAGTCAAATATCAGACATTATGTACCGTTAGTTTGTTAATGAGTTTACCCATTTGCTGCTAATGTAATACATGTAAGACGGCTAACCGATTTTACGAAGCGTCACCTAACTCAATGTAGTTCTCATTGAAGATTTATTTACACATATTATAATATGTTCTAGCTTGTTTTAAGCAAGTGTCACCAGTTCCGAGATGTAGTTCGTTTGAGTATTTAATGAAACGAAGTGAATAAGACATTTGGGCTATCCTGGCGGCCAAAGTAAACTAGATAATTTTGGATCCCAAATTGCTAGGTTGCTAGTAGTTATCAAATACGTCCAATAAATCAGGTTTGGTTCGCCTTAATTTTCAAATCTGGATTGTATCAAATTGTTTTACATTTCTCTGAATCGATTGTTACAAAACTGTTCGGTTCGCAAGTTTTTTGTCTTCCTCCTTTTTGAACGGTCGGGATGGGTTTGTTTTGTTCAAAGTGTTGGAAGTAATATAGTATTCCGTTAGGCTTGCAGAATCCAATTACAATAAAAGGTGTCCCGTCATCTCTGCAGAAACAAAATAAAAGCATTTACCTAAAGCAAAAAGATTAAGTATAAATGTTATCAAAAAGGTTTTTTTTTAATTTGTTCCGCTGGAATGAAATAGATTTAAGAAAAGTTAAAAATATTCATTTGGAATATCGAGTATTGAATTTTCTGTTTAATAATAAACCAATGCCTAATGTTTAGCTGTGTATAATATTTATTACCTTTCAGTTTTGGTACCAGAGAAGCTTTTTTCATAAAATGTGGTTTAGCGAGCACGAATACCTGATTGGCATGTGAAGATGAGACAGTAAGTGACAATTTGATCTTGTGGTAAGGTGAATTAATTGCCAAGGGTGGACATCGAAATTATTTGGGTGAATCTAACTGCCAGAACAAGCAATGGTATTTGTAATCCCTATCATCCCTATCCACCCTGCGAGGATGATTTTAATGCCCCTTCATAGATGAATTTTGAAACAATCTTTAAAGAGACAAATCTATGTATGCAAGAAAAACCTTTTGTTCTGGGTAGCCCGTTAATTTTCTTGTATATCTGTACACTTTTGGTAGACAGTCTGAAATCCACAAACAAAAAGGCTTTTGAAATAGACTATCGAATAGGTTAAAAGTAGCTTATCAACAAGCCATATTAGAAAATTATTGTATATATGTGTTACGCCTTTACATTGTAATTTCCACCTCGACAATTACTTAAATGATAGCAAATATACGTTTGGTAATTTTCCGTATTTTGGGCATTTCAAATATTTCAAATTACCTAGTATGTAACGAGAGGGTTTCCTTTGGGGGAATTTTATTTTTATCCTTTGGTAATAATACTATCGGTAATATTGAATATCTTTTAATGTATATCGGTCCTGTTGAGTTGGTGATACACGTACCTTTCAGATTCAGATTAACGATTGCTTTAATAGAATTAATGCTGGCTAATTTGTAATTGTAAGTTTCCATTTAGGTGTTATATATAGGATTATCTTCAAGGTTTACAGAATTTTATTGTTTCGCCGTTTTACGGTATTTAGACTAGGAAATTTTTTTGGTGACATGAATGTTCAAAATATAATTAATCGTTCAGAGTAAACCATTTGGGAGCTTCATAATATTGTATATTTTTGTCTTGCAACAAACGCTTTGCATTGTAAAAATTCCAAAGTAAAATATATGACTATAAGAACAATGGTTCACAGAAATAATACATCATAATTTAGAAAGTGATGCTTTAACAAAATTTAGTAATCATCTTTCAATATAGTTGGACAGTATTCTGATATTTATTACTGTAACGTTGTTTTTCCTTATCTGTTTGTGAATCTTCTAAATAGGGAGGGAATCGTTTTGGTGATGTATTAGTACTCGGTTATTATATGCTATATGTCGTAGGCTATAAGTTATATATTGTGTCATATGCCCATACCAATGATATTATTCTTATGAAGCCATTCGGTTGTAGTTTTCTTAAGGAATTCTTTAGTTATCAAAAGGTAGACAGGAAATAGGTGATAGGGTTATACAATACATATTGTTAAAACACATCCCTACTTACTACTTATTATATCTATACTAATAATGGATAAAGATAATATTGGTATGTAGATTATGTCCTCCTATAGTCCATATAATTTAGAATATAGTCTTAACTACAGTAACAGCATAATTAAATTACACAGTAGCCCTCTGCACGGCAAATCAACCACCTCATACGTGTCTCCAGTATCCGTTCATATAAGAGATCCATACCATACGTACATTTGAGTACTTTTATACTCATTCAACGCATCGGGACAACATGCTCTCTATACCTATCTCACAATTAACATCTGCCACGTTAGATTTATATGGTCAACATGAGCCCTCAAGTTTTCAAAGTGATATTCTCACAGTGACGAGTGCTCACTCACATATCATTTCTTTATACATTGGTCAGATATAATTATAATCTCATCCTCATACGCACACATACGCACACATACAGACTCATACTTTTCGACTCATCTCATACATACACATACATATACAAACGGATAGGAATACACACTAGCAGTCCTTCGATTTGCTCTAGCGTGAGTAATATACATCTCTCATTATGGACCATACATGGGCTCAGATGCTTTACTCTTAAGAACAGATGTAGGGTTTGGAGCGGATCGCGCCATTTTTATCAGTAGAGGAGTACAGTCAGTAGGGCAGTTAGGGTATTTGTTGGTGGTGAGCACTATGGTACTCCTCTACTGATAAAAATGGCGCGATCCGCTCCAAACCCTACATCTGTTCTTAAGAGTAAAGCATCTGAGCCCATGTATGTTATGGACAAGCTTTTAACACTGTCCCACTAGAGATTGCATAACACTACTAAAGTCCTAGGTACCTAATACTAGACTTAAAATTTAAACTATCTGCACTAAACTCAGCAGACACTAGTTGCCCGACTGAGTGACCCAAAAAGAGTGACTTCTTGAGCTTCGGGTCCGTCTTTTATACCAGAGAGCGGATGAGGGAGAGCTTGCTTTTACTATAAAACCGATTCAGACTAGAAATAGTACAAGAACATATCTGTAATAGTAAAACACATGCACGTTCCTTTCACGTGCACTGCAAGTCTCTTTTGAGTGCTCACCCCTCCACAATAAGTATCGGGTTACATAACACGAAAGCTAAAATTCACATGCAATACACAATTCACACTGCAGTTGCTACAAATACACATACTTAAACATAAGGTCCATATAAAAATCGTTACATTACAACTGCTAAATCCAACGATATCTTTTTGTTAAAGAACCATTAAAGCCAAACTTTTGATCAAATTAAATGGCAACATTCATGTCGGATTCTACCTTTACAGTGTAGCGTTATAAAAATAATGTGTACCTATTGGAGAATACCCCACCCCTCTTGTTTACCATAGCATAATAAATACCTTGCAATGTATCAATAAATTCAATGACAATACAATGGATTCTATAGGTACAAAAATTGGGTTGAAAATTGAGTACTTTTGTTTCCTTATTGTGATCCAAGGTTATTGGGAAACTGGTAATCAATAAATGTAACCATGTATAAACCCGATAGACTCATACTCTGGGTCCTTCTAATTATCACCATAATAATACTCTGAATCTCTAAATACCAATTTATTTGAAACTTTTATGGTAGATACATCTCACAGTCATTAACTCGACATAATTTTCATAATAAATAGTTTTATAGAAAGGGTTTTAGAGTTTGTAGTATTTGACAACTCTTTCGGGTTCAAATAAACAAATAATTTATTGTTCTGAAAGCTTAATTTCTGTTAAAATCAAATAAAAGGTGATTATGGTGCAATGCTAAAAGTCAAATGTTCGAGTTAGTCGCAGTAGTACTGGCTTGGGCCTTTTACATTTTTCTCCAATCCTCTTCATCTCGACAAAGTTAACGTTGAGCAGTCCTAAGTTTTGGCACAAAATTATAACTTTTGTTTCTGTTATTTCTTTTGTTTCGTCTTCATCCTTGGGTAAGCCACATATATGCATGGTACTCTTTTAATTTTCTCTTCGCAGCTGTTCATTTTCATCCGTCAGTCTCTCTGCAATCATCTCCAGTTCTCTTTTTAACCGTTCATTTTCACTGGTTAACTTTTCCAATTTGTTTTCGAGTTCCACAATTTTTCGGGAAGATTGACAATCCTTTTTAAAAAATTATGCACAACTTATCGTCGATGCTTAATTTTCCTAACGGACTTTTCTACAATTTCTCTTGAGTTACTAGTTCTTAACTCTGATTTGTTATTTACGACCTTTTTAGTTTATGTTTTATTGTGATTTTTCGTCATTGTGTTACATCTGATTAATTAGGTTAACATGTTTGTGATTGGCTGTCTCAATTGCTACTCGAAAGTATAAAAGATTGTTAATCCAGTTACGGATTAACTAATCCCTAATTCATAGCTAATAATTTTTAATAATCCATAATCCCCACTTATAATTACTCCATAATCTATAATCCCGCACTTTTTGTATGACAGGTTTGTGAGCGATTTCAGTAATCCAACACAAAAATGCCATTAATCACTCAACAGTGATCTGATGTCAGTTTGTCGAAGCAATTTCCTTTGATAGTATTTACATAGGAATGTGAATTTTAAACAAGGCATGAAAAAGGTTGCCTTTTTGCTAGCAAAAAGGCAAAAAGCCACCTTTTTGCCTTTTTGCTACCTTTTTGCCTTTTTGTGCTTTTTGCCTTTTTGGAGTAGTCACCGCCACCTGTGATACTTCATTAAAGTTAACTTTTACAGACTGTCCCGTCCTACACATTCAAATATTCAGATAAATTGCAGATGCTAGTTAGATTTTTTTGATTATTAAACTATTTATTACTAATGCTACACAATTCAAAATGAAATATAATGTATTTGTGACAAACCGTATAATAAAAAATGAGCCAGGTCGAACATCTGCGTATTAAGAACAATATTATATGAGATATATCAGCTCAAGCAAAATATCCAGTGTTTGGCTGTCACTGGTTGGAACAGCTCTTGGTTCTTGTTTTTTTCCTCATGTTTTTTAAAATTGCTTACAATGGTAGTTTGTTTTTTTCGATTGTTTTATTGTCTAATGAATGACCGAATTATTGAAGATTAAGATAATTAAGAACTGCTGTTTTTTAAAATCATATTTCTTGTTCACATCCTTGGTTGTCAACATGTCAATTGCTAATTACCCCATTTAACGGCAAAAAGGCAAAAAGGTAGCTTTTTGCTGATTTTGCTAGGCAAAAAGGCAAGCAAAAAGGCAAAAAGGTAGCCTTTTGCCTTTTTCATGCCCTGATTTAAAAAAAATTATAAGCAATTTATTTTGAGTCTTTTGTGATACTTTACAATATTTAATTGTTCCTCATCAACAACCATCTCCTATAGTCCTTACTCATTATTACCCAGCGCACCAGACACGTATCCACACCTTGGTGTTTGGGAAGTTATTGAACTACTTGGGTCAAGAAATTTCACGTTATGTCAGGGATTTCAAAATTCTTGTAATAATATGAGAGGGCATAAAATATTGTAACTAATATCTACATTCAGCATTTCTTTTTATTTATGCAAATTTCAAAATGAAAATGTTATGATCCTCACCAATCATTCCAATTTGGTTTACAAATCTGAATTTAGATTGCTGTGACATGAAGAGCTTAGAAAGCCGAGTTACAAATAACATAAATATATTCTCTAGCAAGGTCATTAGTGTTCAGAATAATTGTACTGTTTGAACAATATTTTAAAGCTTAATTAGCTTTGCACAATAAAAATTACTTTAAGGAAGTACCTATATAAGATTCCTTCCAAAAGGTGTGTTTAGATGTGATTTATTTAATTCTAATTTGGTTTTCTTAGTCCCCTTTTAAAGATCATTGACGCCCTTCAAACTTAAAATGTGAGCAATAAATTGGTTGTATTTTCCATGACCATTTGCAATACAGTGAGAGTGTAGGATTTATCCATATAGCCGTAGCTGCCGACGTCACCTCTGATGGGTCTGAGAGCCATTGACATTTTCCTTACCCATACCGACCGATCAACAGAGCATCTTTGAAGAAATATTTCACTCAGTGTATTCATTTTCGCCGCATGTGGAATAAGAACGACTTCTACCATGCCCATTACTACCCCGAGGCTGGGAAACAGTAAATAGTATGGCATTCCAAACACCGGATACAGCTTGAGTGACCCATACAAAGAAATGGACAGGAGTGAGACCGCAATGAAGAGAAGCCAAGGAATGATATAATTTGCATGTCGATTTATCAGCATATTGATCATTTTCATAGGAATGTATCCTTGTCTTAGACATACAGCTTTGTTGGGACAGTCGAGCATTACCTGAGCCCAATAGTTGATCATGTGAACATATTGGATGGTCATCATGACGTAAATGGTGATTGGTGCAATAACAATTCCACCTATTCCGAATACGCTCCAGAAGATGAGAAAAGCAACCAAAGGATGATTGGCTCTCTCCTTCAAAACGGTCTTCAGCAAACGTCGGAGTCCAGAATCTTCGTCTCTCATCCCACTATGAACTCCAATAAGGCTCCCAAAAAATAGAGCATCTACAAATAGCAAGGGAAGGAAGATCGTAAACCAGGTTACTATGTCGACTCCAAAGATTTTCAGAATTTTAGGTCGTTTTTGCCCTTTGAAAATCCCTAAGCGTTAAAAATGTGTATCAAATGCAATGAATATAAATTATTAATCCAATAGTATGTGATATTTTGTTTTTTTACGCTTACTCTCCAAATTTTTGTCCAGAAGAACAAAAAATTCCATAAAAGACGGAATTTCTTCAATTCGAGACAACATGGTGACACTCAAGAGAAGAGATGTTGCCAGAAGAATTATGCACAGTACTCCAATGAAAAGGTGCTTCGGCTTGAACGTCTTATCACCGCTTATGACTCTACTTGCAATTGCGTAGATATATACTATCAACACAACCATGTTCAGACATATTGCCGCTCGAAATCCAATTTTGTTCAAAATATTATGTGATAATTTTAGGCAGTTTTTCCTGTTGTCAAATTCATACGGGATGATGTGAAACAAACCAATTAAATTTACGTATACCTTAGCAGCAAACAAAGATAATCCTGATATCATCGTTTTTAGGCAAAAATATCTGACGTCCTACTGTACAGTTTGCATAATGTCAGGAAGTGTAAGCAGCAAAACTATTTTACGGATGCCCGTCAATTTGGCAAAAGTCAAATTGGCAAATGACCTATGATCAAATTGGCAAAAGGCCTGTGGATAAAATGGCAAAACGCTGTGGATAAATTGGCAAAGGTAACATTTATTAGGTCAGCAATGCAATTGCATGTCATGTAAAACCAAAAAAGGATAACAAGTAATGAATATAATAGGTAATTCAAATCATTTCAAATTCATGGCATTAATTTTGATGAATTTAGTAAATGGCAATCGCGAAGGGGATCTCTTGCATTCTAGAATTTGGAAAAATAATGTGCTGGTAACCAGTCTCTACCTATATAAATATTTTCAAAATACTCCGCCACTTTAGTAAGGCAGGGCTTTAAGTCCTCGTTTTATAGTAAATGAAGACTCGGCCATATTATTGTCTGAAGGTATTTGACAGCTAAAATCAGGTTTATTGAATGAAGCCAGCTAAGACATTTGACTATTTTTTGATTTCCATAGATTACAAAATAGAATTCTTCGATACATCACTACACTGGATACAAAACACACGACAGTTGAAAGATTATGGTTCTAAATGCTTTTGCCAAATTGTCCGTACATACTTTTTGCCAAATTCTCCGAACGGTCAAAAACGTCATTTGCCAATTTATCCACAGGGGTTAATTTTTAAGGTTTTTTGATTTTGCCAAAATGACTTTTGCCAAATTGACCTACATTCTATTTTACGGTTCGTTACCTAGCTCAATGTAGTTTCCGTTGTAAGTTCATATATAATGTCTAGTAATATGATCTAGCTTACTTTAATCAAAAGTGTTCAGTTCCGAAGTGTAGTTCTGTGAGATTGGACTATAGAAGATTAATACAGCAAGTGTTGAAGCTATATTATTGGTTGTGTAACAATGAATGATAAGAGTGGCAAAGAATTTTGGATCCCAAAACGCCACTGGTTAGCAAATACGTCGAATAAATCAGGTTTCGCCTGAATTGATATTTAAATCTGGTTTGTATCTATTCGTTTTGCATATTTTTTGGATCGACCATTTCAAATCTGTTCCTTTACACAAATTTCAAAGTTATGGAAGGCAATTAAGTTCGGTTTGCAGAAAGTGATAACAGTAGCAATTGTCGTTCGTCGTTTCCGTAGAAACAAAACAAAAGCTTTTACCTAAAATAATAAGATTATACAATTGAACATTTAAATGGTATTGGTAAACTTTATTTGTATGACTAGGCCTGATCAGCTAGGTTGCTGTTCTCTCTCGGAAGTCATAACTTTGGGATTGAGGCAGCTCTTTACGGCATTTGAGCAACTTAATCTACCTCCTCCATTAATGATTTTCCCGTACGAACACCGAGCCAGAATACCACCCCACAAACAGTCCGGAAAAATTACTTTGAAATGAACAGGGATCGAACCCGAGAGTTCCACCGCAGAGGTTTAACGCGCTACTATATAACCGAGCAGAGTTCAACTGGCCGGTGGGTAGTGGCTAGGTGGCTAGGGGGCAAAAGTGGCTAGTGGGCGGGCAAAATGTCAGGTGGCTAGTGGGCAAAAGGGGCAAAAGGGGCAAAAGTAAAATTAAGGTTTTAAAAATAGCACAAAAAAATTTCAAACTTAACTCACGCAAGTAACCTAACTGTTTGCCATTGAAATTCGGAGTTAATGATATTCTAGTAAGCCTGTTTTTAGGTACGTATAAGTGAAGAGACATCGATGCGACATCTATTTTGGTAGATGAACTACGATTTAGACTTTTGCCCCTTTTGCCCCCTTTGCCCCTTTTGCCCGGGTGGGTGGGCAAAATGTAAAAAAGCCGGCTAAAATAGAACTCTGTAACCGAGCGTATTTTATTTGGTTGCTACACAAACTGTAATATTGGTAATTGGGATAAATACTTCGGGAATTGATTTTGGAGTTTGATTGGATGTATGATAAATATAATGGTTTAAAAAAGCAAAAGTTTTTTGAAAATCCAATCTGTTGGAATTAAATAACATAAAGAAATTAATAATATTCATGGAGAACATCGAGTTTTGAATTTTCAACTTTTTAATAAACCAACTCTACTGGTTGAGTTATGTAAGATATTTATTACCTTTCAATTTTCGAATGGTTGATATCAGATTCGGCGAAGCGTCGTTAATAAAATGTGGAACACGAATATATCAAAGATATTCATTATGTATAGAAGCACAACCATGAGATAATAAGTAACAACTTGAACTATGTGGGTGAATCTAACTGCCAGTCTCCAACCCACAGGTAGAGATATTTTTGAGCTATCATGCCCATCCACCATCCAAGAATGATTTTATTTCCCCTTCTAGAGAATTCTGAAAACGTTCTTTGAAGAGAAAATCTACGATGTATGTACGAAGGCAAAATTTGTGTTATGGGTAGACTTTATTTGCTTGTCAGATGCAGAAAGATATGTGTGAGCACGTTTTGGTATAGACAGTTTGAAATCCAGAAACAAACACGCTAGCTTATCAACATTGGGTGTTAGAAATATGTCGTACGTATTGTCTCCACGTTATTTTAGTGGGTGAAAAATGCTTTTAAATTGTAATTTCAACCTAGGACGATAATTTACATGACAGGAAATAAACGTTTTGTAATTTTCCATAATCTGGCTATTTAAACTATTCAAATTACCAAGTATGGCACCAGAGTTAATATAAATCCAGGGTTTCATCCACTGAATACCATTAGTGAGTCACATAGTCACATTAAAAATCTTTTAACTTGACCTTTCGTCAAATTGAAGATCCAAAATTTAAACTTTCTTTTTTATATTCAGATTTACAATTTTTAATTTGTAATTTCTAGTTGTAGGGTTCGATATAGGTATTATAGTGTTATTTTCTAGGCTAACAAAATTTTTAAGTTTTTACCATATTACTGTGTTCAAACCAGGGAATTTGATCCATTTAGGTTAACTCATCCAAATTCACTCTTTTCGTAATGAAAGCTTAATGCGTTATAAGCTTGATTTTATCACTTTATTATACACCCAGAGGACAATTGGCTGCATCGAAATTCAAGGCATAAACTTATACATCTATTATTATTTTTGACAGTTTCGAGAAGTAGAAGTGAGCTCAAAACCAATTATTTTATCATTGAATCAATTAATTTAATTGCAACAAAGTTTTAAATAAAATGTTTGTGGACATATTAATGCGCCGCATCTAATTATTTGTTCAGAATTAAAGTAACTGGAAAATTGCATTATTGGATTCAAACATGCAATAAACGCTAAGCAATGTAAATATTCCAGCAAGAATTTGTCCATTACCAACTTGACTGACAGAAATAATAGAGTACAATTCAGAAAATGATGCTTTATCAACATTTAATAAACACCTTTCAAAGTAATTGCACAGCAGACTGTTATTTTTTACAACCTGCAAATCCAATTATATAAAAAGTACTTTTTGCAAAGGAGCCAATAAAGCTCAATTAAATGATCTATGTTGGTTTCTACCTTTACAATGTAGCGTTGTAAAAATAATTAGTACCTGTTTGAGAGGAGTCCTCCCTTACCTAGTCTACATAATAAAGAACCTTGCAATGTCCCAATGAATTTCATTATCCTGAACAGTTGGCCAAGCACGTGACAATATAACACACTGCATTCTACAAAAATTTGGTTGAAAATTGAGAACGATTTATTATTTACAGCGGTCCATTATCATATATTAGTGGGAAAATGATAATCAATAAATGCAATCAATAACAACCATATATGAACCAGTAACCATACATCAACCCTAATCTGGGGCATCATGCCTTCTAATTATCACCAAGAGAGAACAATTCAATATTATCAGTTTTTGTAATACATTAATAATTATAATAGTCACAGGAACTTAATACAAATATTAAATTAAGAAAAATATGGATAATAAAACCATAACATCAACGATTATGTTAATTTTCGTGGATGTGATTGTGTAGAATATTTACCGAGACTCTAATGGCAACAATTATTGTGTCATTAATTAAAGACTTTCGTAAATAACACTTATTACTAAAATCTAAGAAAAATCTTGTACCAACAAGAAGTCTAATTATCTTAATATTTTGTACGGGAAAAAAATTCAACAGAAATACCTCTAAATACCAATACCAACCAATTTCTTAAAAGTTTTACTGCAGATAAATCTTTGCACCTAATAGTCACAAACTCTAGTGACCATTCTTATTACGATCACTTTGATAGAAATCGTTTTACAATATTTTGTAAGTCAGACTTTTACATGTGTAGGGTTTTAGAAATCATGGTCATTAATCATCCTCCTACAGTTTTCCAGTTTTTTTAATAAATTTTTTGTGAAGTTTGTAATTACCCAAACTTAGAGCGTTCTTTTTCCGTTTACTACACTCTAACTTAATTAACTCATTAAATAATGGAGTTTAAGAAGACCTAATTAAAGCCGCGGGTTAAATTAAACTAGGTAAGTCAAATTAATTAATTAAGTCAAACTAGATCAAATAATGGAGCTAATAGTGAATCAATTTTTATTATTTGGAAGAGCAGTTGGAAATTGACTAAAACCAGTTTACTTTATACCCTAAAGACACTATCAATTCAATCTATCAATTTACACAGAACCAATGCTTATATAATATTCATGACATAAAATGATATAGATATAACGGAAGATGATTTATTTATATCTAACTTTTGCAACATAAATCGAAAAATTATATTTATAAAGCTGGGAGATTTCTAATTATTAATTATTATAGTTGCCTTCTGCTTGCTTTAAAAACAAAGCAGGTCAAGAGCATTGTTCATAAACTAAATCAATGGTTCAGTACAGAACAATAGTTCAGTTTCTGACCTAGTGTTATGATTCTGATCAATTCAATTAAGACATTTTGATTTGGTCATCAAATCATAATTTTCAATTTAACAATAATTTTTACGGCTCATTGAGTCACTTCAAAAATTAAAATGTGAGCAATAAGTTGGTAGTATTATCAACGACCATTTTAAATACATTGAGAGTGTAGGATTTATCCATATAGCCGAAGCTGCCGATGTCACTTCGGATGGGTTTAAGTGACATCGAAGTTTTTCGTACCCATAAGGATTTATCAACAGAGCATTTATGAAGAAATATCTCACTCAGTGTATTCATTTTTGCCGCATGGGGAATAAGAACGACTTCTACCATGCCCATTACTAAGCCAAGACTGGGAAACAACAAATAGGATGGCATTCCAAACACATGATACAGTTTGAGGGATCCATACAATGCCATTGACAGGAGCGAGACTGCAATAAAGAGAAGCCAAGGGATGATGTAAACCGCATGCTGATTAATCAGAATATTGACAATTTTCAGAGGAATGTACCCTTCTCTCAGACATAGAGTTTTGTTGGGACATTCAACCATTACCTCCACCCAGTAGTTGATCATGTGAATATATTGGATGGTCGTTATGACGTAAATGGTGATTGGTGCAATAACAATTCCACCTAATCCAAATACGCTCCAGAAGATCAGAAAAGCAACCAAAGGATGATCGGCGTTTTCCTTTAGAATGGTCTTCAGCATACGCCGAAGTCCCGAATCTTCGTCCCTCATGCCGACGGCGACTCCAATGAGACTGGCAAGAATTGAAGAACCAATAAATAACAAGGGCAGGAACACCAGAACCCAGGTTACTATGTCAAATCCAAATATTTTTAGCAGTTTAGGTCGTCTTTGCCCTTTGAAAATCCCTAAGCGTTAAAAATGTGTTTTTAATGCAATAAATTATTAATTTAATATTATATGATATTTTGAATTTGAAACTTTTACTTTCCAAATTTTTGTCCAGAAGAAGAAAATATTCCATAAAAGACGGGATTTCCTCAATTCGATCCAAAATGTTGACACTGAAGAGTAGAGATGTAGCCAGAAAAATGATGGTCAGTACGCTAATGAAAATGTGCTTCGGCTTGTACGTTATATCACCGCTTAAACCTCTTTTCACACTTCCAAAGACAATTAAAATCAACACGACCATGTTCACACATATTGCTGCACGAAATCCAATTTGTTTCTTAATGCTGCAGGATAATTTTAGACAGCTTTTCCTGCTGTCAAATTCATACGGCAGGATGTGAAACAAACCGATTAAATTTATATAAAACCTTACAGCCAACAGGGACAATCCAGATATCATTCTGTTTGGTTTAGTGTCCGACGTTTGCAGTCACTATTATCAGCAGAGCAGGCAACACTTTTGGTAGACAGTCTGAAATCCAAAAGTAAACACGTTTGCTTATCAATATAGTTTGTTATTATTATAAGCTTCCAAATTAGTGCAATTAGTAAAAATACATGAGAGGATATAAACGTTTTCTAATTTCCCATATTTTAAACTATTCCAAATTACATGGTACGAAACTAGGTTTAACGTTTAACGAAATAGGTTTCCTTTGAAAGACTTTTATTTTGTATTAGTATTAATCCAGGTCCAGGGTTTCATCTACTAAATACCATTAGTGACATTAGAAATTTATTAATTTAATTCATCCCTGTCGAATTATTGATACAAATATGTACCTTCTACTTTCATATTTGGATTTACAATATATTTAAACCATATTGATGCTTAATTGCTAATTCGTAATTTATAGTTGTAGGTTACGATTTAGATATTATAGAATCGTTTTCCAGGTTAACAGAATTTTACTGTTTTACTGTGTTTAACCAGGGAATTTACCCATTTGGTTTATTCCTTAACATTAAAATATTGTTTTCTTAATGCGAATTAAAGGAGAAATAAGACTGATTTTATCAACTTTTTGTAGACCTAAGCAAATTGGTTGCAATGAAATTTAAAGCAAATCTCATAATATATCTACAATTACTTTTGGGAGTATGAGCAGTAAATGTTAGTTTAACTCAAATTATTTTATCATTTATTCATAGTCAAGTTTTAAATAAAAGGCTTGTCGACATGTGAATGCACCAAATTTAATTATTCGTTCAGAATAAACCTGAAAATACAGGGCTAAAAAAGTAATTCAAAAATTAATAATATTATGGTGCAGTGCATTATTGGCTTGCAATAAACGGTGTGGAAATGTAAACATTCCAGAAATAATATATCCATCAATGACCTGACTGACAGAAATAATAGAGCATAATTCAAATGTGATGCTTTGTCAGTATTTAATAAACACATTTCAATGTAATTGCACCGCATACTGTTATTTTTTACAACTGTCAAATCCAATCATATGAAATATACTTTTTGTAAAGGAGCCAATAAAGCCAAGTTTTTGATCAGCTTAAAGGACAAAATCCATATCGGATTCTACCTTTACAATGTAGCGTTGTGAAAATAATTTGTACCTGTTTAAGTGTACTCCTCCCTTACCTATATAGTTTCTCACAAATAAGGACCTTGCAATGTAATCAATGCACAAGAATTAAAATAATGTATTCGCAGTTTTACAGCTGGCTTGTCTTTCGTGGGAAAAAACATGAATGAGTAAATGTCCATTTCATATAATTACTTTTAACACAAACATCGGTTCCAAAATTACCTGATTAAATAGGGTTTAAGTATAGGGTAGGGTTTTCAGGGTCAATAGAAAAAGGTTTTTTGTCAATAAAAAGAAGGTTTTTAGAAAATAGTCTAATGGTCCATACCATGAAGTAACTGGGTCAATAAAAAAAAGTACGAAAGTCAATAGATCGAGTACAAAGGGCAATACTTAGAATGATTTTTATTTAGTCAATATTAAATCATAATTATAATGTCAAATGGGATCTTTGAATGATTTTTATAGTTAGAAAAAATTAAATCAACATGTAATTGATTTTTAGGCAATAAAGTTGCGTTATTTAAACTAATTCACGGTTTCACTAGAGCTTTGGTTATGCCTGGAGGTATCTCTTGAGCTATCTCTTTTGGACCTACTATGGCCTGCATACGTCAAGGCATAGGTCTAGGTCTTAATCAAACTTTCACAATGATAGATAAGAGGTTACCTATGCCAATGAATTTCTTTATTGTATTTCATTTGTGTTGAGACTGTGTCAGAGCTGACTGTCAGTTTAAAAACATGTCGTCTCAACTTATTTACGACTCTAGTAATTCCGAAACAGACACAAATTCCGAATCTGAAAATGTCCAAACCAAAGTAAACGGATTGGCGTATATATGGCGTATATATTTAAAAAAAAGTATAAAACCGAAGAAGAAGCATTATTGGACATAAAAGATGACTGCAATACCCTTTCAAAAAATGTTAATCAAGGCGGGAAAGTTATATGAATGTTATATTCAACACCGTGTCTTTTCGGGATTCAAAATGTACCTGTCCAATTTATCAGAAAAACTATATGTGCAAACACATAATTGGAATTGCCAGCATGAGAAAACTACATACATTTCCCGCACGGGCTAAACAGATACCTGTTAGTGTAAAAAGAAAACCAGGAAGACCTCCAGGCATAACCAAAGCTCTGGTGAAACCGTGAATTAGTTTAAATAACGCAACTTTATTGCCTAAAAACCAATTACATGTTGATTTAATTTTTTCTAACTATAAAAATCATTCAAAGATCCCATTTGACATTAAAATTATGATTTAATATTGACTAAATAAAAATCATTTTAAGTATTGCCCTTTGTACTCGATCTATTGACTTTCGTACTTTTTTTTATTGACCCAGTTACTTCATGGTATGGACCATTAGACTATTTTCTAAAAACCTTCTTTTTATTGACAAAAAACCTTTTTCTATTGACCCAGAAACCTTTACCCTTAAGTATAGACTTAATTAAAGCAACGGACCTTAGTCAAATTAAAATAACATATCTAATTAAGGCAATAAAATAGCAGGTTATGTAAGACCATCTTATAAGAACCTAATTTAATATAATCTAACCAAACCTAAGGATGGCACATTTTAAGCCCCCTAACATAGGATGGGGTTTTGTTTTGCCACAAAACCAAATAGTATTTGATATAATGGAATTTGTATAAATGTTTATCTTCGATTTACTTTTGTTTAAAATAACTATTTGAATTTATTTAATTTACAATTTAAATAATAAACCAATTAAACGTAAAGGTTAGGTTAACACACATCAAATGAGGTTTAGGGAAAAGTCATGCCACAAGGTATACTTTTTATAATGATGTTGATTGCAATTGATAGGACTGGATTCATTTTCTGAAGTAGTCGTTGTTATTAGTCTATCAGTAGTTCCAGAGTAGCTGCTAAAGTAAGCGGACACGACTTCGGCGTGTTCCGTCTATTTTAAAATTTTCGGTTATTTGTGGCCCGATTTTGGCCCAAAAAGTAGTGCTGTGTACAGAGGGGAGGGTTCGTCATCGGTGGGGACAAAATCCAGTGCGTGAAAGTGGGGCAAAATGCCCGAAATCGGTGTTTTTGTGTGAAGAAGCCCCGCTGAAACATCAAGTTGTCTGTGATGTGAGAGGAATTTCTTGGCCTAGAGGGAGAGCAGGATGCAAATCGGGTCTGGCAGCGGCTCGAAACTCCGGTGATATGCAGATGAACGGATAAGAAGACCTTCTCAAGACCTGTGTCGCATTCTGTATATACCAGATCAGTAGAACTTTTCTTACTAGCCTTTCTCGTGTTGGCCCTGTCTATCTTGGCTCTATGCTAATGATACCGCTCTCCAGCAGACATCAAGCAGTGTGACACTAAAAACACCGTCCAGGTATATGGCCATATCACTCTGTACACAGCCTACACTTTATATATATAAATTGGCAAACTATTCACATTCTGTGTTCACAAAGCTACTCTGGAACCCGCTTGTACATGAGTATAGGCGTAACTTCTGTAAGGTAATACTTATAACTACCTAATATTACTTATTATTTTACTCATTTCTTACCTGTACTTGCATAGGATCTTATTTGTAATTGGTGTAGTGCGTTAATACAAATACTCGGAGACATGCAGGAAAAAATATCATTAGTAGTGTAAGAGTCATTGACAGGGGTCATATTAGGGATCAAATCCTAATCACGGGCTTCATGCCTGCTTCTATTTGTGGTATGGACTGTGTGGTTAGTACGTAAGTATTACTCGGGGTACTGCGACTTGTCCGCGGATATGGGAGGTAGTAATCTCTATTTTGTGTTGACATGGGTGGTAGTAGAAAGAAATATGGTTGTATTGAGAGGGTAGTTGGTTGGACGGTGACCTGGTCGTAGAGCCAGGTTGTGATCCCTGTGTCCTCACGTGAAACAGTAATCACTTCCAACAATACTCTAATATGGTTGTTTTACTTTCTTACGAAGCTCGAGTGCTATACTTTGTACTATGGGAGACGTGTAAGGTGGGTGGGATTATATGTGTACTTGATGAGTAATATGTTCAATGTTCATAGGATACATTCTAGATTTTACAAATTGGCTATAATGGATGATATGTAATATATTTGATATGATTGTAGATGCAAAGAAACAATCAATAAAATAAATACTACTACTACTACTAGTCTATCATAGTAGGGTATTGGCGATTTTGAGAGGAAATTATAACTTTGCTAGGACATATTTTGTTATAGTATATCATTTGCGTGGTAGTATAGTTCCTTGAAAACAAGTTGAATGTGAAATAAGGTGAGCAGATGTTATGTTAGCTTTATTCAAGTGTCAAAATCAGGGTTGTGGGTCGGGTTTTTTATGGGTTGGGGTTTTTTGGGTTTTTTGGAAAAAAACCCACCCCGCTTTACTTAAAAAACCCCGGGTTTATTGGGTTTTTTGGGTTTTTTACAAAACTTACAAAAATGTGCACTACAGCTCCATCTAAATACGCAATACATACTAATTTCTATTCAAAAATGTAAACAAATGCATAATCAGGTGGAAAAAAATATAGCCTCTACACTTCTACGCGTAATTAATGTATCGTAATGTGAGGACTATAATAATATTAGTTTTATGTATACTTTAGTCATTGCATTGTGAAGATTATGTTTATAATATTGTTGTACACATAATTTCAATTTATCATTTACATATTCATTACTGTAATGCTTTGCAATTAAAGCTTGAAATTAACAAAGGAATAATTTCATAAAGTCAATATAATCAGTAAAATATTATAATGCTTAATATTTCACTAGTTGTTATCAAAAAGTAATAATTATATAGGTGTTCATAAAAATACTGCATTTGCTACGTTATTTAAACTTTTATGCGTTAATTTTTCTTTTCATTTACGTAATTAATAGTAGTTGACACGGTTGTTGTTGTTGTCAGCTGTAGTTTTCATATATGGTATAGTATAGGCTTGTATTTATACCTATAGTTATATAAAAAACCCTTAAACCCAAAAAACCCAAAAAACCCGGGGTCGAGGGTTTTTTCCTAAAAAACCCGGGTTTTTCGATACCTTGGTCAAAATCATCCAATCAATACAAGATTAGTATCAGTAGGCACAGTTAAATACATACAGGTCACTGCTTTCTAACTCATGACGCACTACTCACTACTTATTAGTTTATGTATCCTACTTACTATTACATTGCTAGAGTCAAACCATTATATCCCATTCCAGCTCTAATAATACTTTTTATCTAATTGTTTGTTTTGAACTCTAAGAAAAAGAAACCATTAAATAAATTTATGATGGTATCAAGCATTCAGAACCATACACTTACGACTATGTATGTTTATATACATACAAAATCTGAATTTAGATGTAGCTTAAACTATAACTTAAACAACTTACAATAAGATTATAAAGTTAAAATTGTGACATTTACTTAATGACCTATTGGCTCAACATTTAAAATGTGAGCAGTAAAGTGCTAGTATTATCAATTACCATTTTTAATACGGTGAGAGTGTAGGACTTATCTATGTAGCCATAAGTGCCGATATCACTTCGGATGGGCTTCAGTGACTTTGACGTTTTCTGTACCCATGGCGACCGATCCACAGAGCATTTTTGAAGAAATGCCTCACTCAGTGTATTCATTTTAGATGCATGTGGCAGAAGAATGATTTCTATCATACTAATTACAACACCAAGACTGGGAAATAACAAATAGGATGGCATTCCAAACATTGGATACAACTTGAGTGAGCCATACAAAGCCATGGACAAAAGCGAGACCGCAATGAAGAGCATCCAGGGGATTACGTAAATTGAATGCTGATTTATCAGGAGGTTGATCATTTTCAGATGAATGTATCCTTGTCTTATACATAGAGCTTTGTTGGGGCAGTCGACCATTACTTCCATCCAATAGTTGATCATGTGAACGTATTGAATGCCCATTATGATGTAAATGGTGAGCGGTGAAATAACAATTCCACCTATAGCGAATACGCCCCCGAAGATCAGTAAACCAACCAAAGGATGATCGGCTTTTGCCTTTAAGACCATCTTCATTAAACGCCGAAGACCCGAATCTTTGTCTCTCATGCCAACTCTGACCCCAATGAAGCCTCCAAGAATTAGAGAGCCCATAATTAGCATGGGGAGGAAAATCAGAAACCATGTTACTATGTCGACTCCAAAAATTTTCAGCATTTTAGGTCGTCTTTTTCCTTTGAAGGTTTCTAAGGGTTAAAGAATGTGAGTATCAATTAATATAAAATAGTTAAGTAGTAAAATAGGCCTTTATAATATATTTGAATTTGCTAAAACACTTACTTTCTAGTTTCTTGTCCAGAAGAACAACATATTCCATAATAGAAGGAAGTTCATCAATTCGAGTCAAAATGTTGCAATTGAAGAGCAGAGACGTAGCCAGAAGAATTATGCACAATACGGTAATGAATATATGCTTCGGTTTGTACGTCTTATCACCGCTTATGACTCTTTTCATACTTCCGTAGACCATTACAATCAACACGACAATATTCAGACATATTGCCGCTCGAAATCCAACTTTTTTCCAAATACTATCAGATATTTTTAAAGTATTTTTCTTGTTGTCAAACTCGTAAGGAAAAAATTGAAACAAACCAATTAAATTTATGTAAAACCTACCAGCCAACAGAGACAATCCAGATATCATGATTTTCTGTTGTGTCTGACGTCTTACTGTATAATGGGAAAGTTAGAATCCAAATGAAAAGAAAACCCATTATCAGAGAGAGAAGGCAGCAAAACGATTAACATAATTCGGCGCTTATAGCACAATAGGATTTCCATTGAAATGACTTAGATACCAATAATATTATTAAATATATTCTCCTATAGATTAACTAGGTATATAATACACATAATTGTATATCCTATAGATTTGAAAACAATTTTTCTGTATCAAAATAAAACTAAGATATTAAGTAGATATATAATGTTGAGAACTTGTTAAGCGTGCTCTGTCCTCTTTACAGAAATAAAATAAAAGCAATACACCTCATAAGATTAAACAATTTAATTATTGGACATGTAAAAGGCGAATACGAGCCAGACGATAAAATCAAAAAAATAATGTATTCGATTTATCATCCATTTATATCACAACTTTAATTTTTATGCTTGTATCTGCTATAAATGTTTATATAGAATGTTAACGAAATGAACGACAGGTTTATATTAAAATTTAAATATTTTAATAAAATTTTGTATTAGTGAACAAATGTAATTTCCATGTATAATATCTGAACTTAACTTGTGCACGCACATTGCTTTGTAATGAATAGGTTTGACCTGGTACGTATTAAATTTTGCTATGTAATATACCTAGAGTACAATAAACAATCAAGTATCTGTTTCGAAGTTATTAAGCAAATGAAATTCTTGGAATAATGGCGCAGCTTGTATCTAAAATACCGTGTTACTTATTTCATTGTTTCCTTTCTGTAGTTGGTAGACCACTAATTGATGTTTAAGCCAATGAGCAAATCAGTTGCATTGTCTTTATTTTTTATCTCTTCGTTCAATGAAATTAACACTTTTGATTTATTTCTCATTATTTTGATACAGAAAACGTCAAAGAGTAGACTATACCTGCACTGATATCTGTCATTTTGATAGACTTAGTGAGTCCAACTGTTTCATTGTAAAGTACATATTGTTATTTATGCTTTTGAAGATTTATCTGTTGTTCAGAGTATCAACAAACTCAATATTGAAAACTGATATATCAAGCCTCAGAAACTGAAATAATTCAATTTAGAGCGACTCTTATTTAGGTATATAACATAAGAAATTAAGTTTTAATATTTAATGACCATTTATCTGGAATACCTCTCTAAAATATATTTACCTACAGGTTTTGTATACTCTCCGAATGTTGTTCTTTGTTTCTTAATTCGTATATTGTTATTATGTTAGTATAAAACATAGTAACACTTTTATTATCTTCCAATTTACTTTACCTACAAACATTATTAAAGTTTGCAAAACAAAGAGCAACGATTAATTGACAAAAATCCCTAAGTGAAAGGTAACCTACATTTTAAACCGTCAATTATCTTTTAATTATGTTAATATTTATTTTTTCCAATAAGGCATAAACCCACCTGCCATCGTAATTGCTTGAATCACAACAAAAAATATAGCGATTTATGATAATAAAATATAGCTAGATAAAAAATATAGATATACGACTAGCTTAAATTCATATTCCTAAGATACCTTTATCATTATCATTTCATGTATTGAAACGAAATTGAATATGCATTCAACAAACATTGAAGATGCATTAGGGGGTGTACTAAAAGAGACAAAAAGAAAGTATTGACTTTTATCAAATATCATTCTCTGAGCCGTGTGCCTTTGCACAATTAAAGGCTTATCTATTTGGCTTAATGATGCTGAAGGAAATTTATAATATGAAGAAAAATATAAAGGAATTAATAATAATTATTTTGTGCGAGTCTCCTTCGATATACTGTATTTTATTAATAAACTTTGTATTTACATATATACCAGTTTCCAGTTGGAATATGAAAAGCGTCGTTAACATTTTCATTTATTTTTCAATAATTTTGGACAATGCATAAAAGTGCTAAAATAATGAATTATTGCCTTATACTAATCAAACCGCAAACTTAATTATTATAGCAAGTATGGGTAGTAATAATCGCTCTGCTATATGTCTATATATACCAAGCCCACTTCGTTTTGACAAGTAAATGAACCTACTTGTACTGCACCATATAAATATTTCTTATTGTATATTCTGATTGTAAAATATATTAACAGCTTGTAGATTTAACGCTTAAACCGTTTTATAAACAGCGAAATTATTTTTAAAACGTGAGTAATAAATTGATAGTGTTATCAATAACCATTGAAAAGACAGTGAGAGTGTAGGATTCATCAATGTAGCCATAGCTGCCAATGTTCATTCGGATGGGTTTAAATGCCCGAGCCATTTTTCTTACCCAATCCGACTGATCAACCGAACAGCTAAGGAGAAAATGCTCACTCAGTAAATCCATTTTTGCAGCATGTGGCAGAAGGACGATGTCTATGACCGTAATGATGATTCCAAGGACGGGGAAGAGCAAGTATGATGGCATTCCAAATACATGGTACAGCTTGAGTGATCCATATAACGATATGGACAAGAGTGAGACAGCAATGAAGAGTAGCCAAGGCATCATATAAATGACGTGTTGATTTATCAGGATATTGACCACTTTCAGAGGAATGAATCCTTCGGTGAGACATAGACTTTTGTTTGGACAATTTACCATTACCTTCGCCCAGTAGTTATTCATGTAAATGTATTGAATGCCCATTAGAAGGTACAAGGTCAGCGGAGCTACTGCAATTCCTGCCATTCCAAATACTGCCCAGAAGATCAGGAAAGTTGTCAAAGGATGATCTGCCTTTTCCTGAAAGACGCTCTGAATCCAACGTCGGAGTCCTGAATCTTTGTCCCTCATGCCAAGTGTCACTCCTATGAGGCTGCCAAAAATCATTGATGCCAAAAATACCAATGGGAGGAAGAAAAGGAACCATGATACAATGTCGATCCCAAAAATCTTCACCAATTTGGGACGTGGTTGCCCTTTGAAGATTTCTAATTAGAATAAAATCAATGATGCTAATAAATTCTATTTTTAATTAACTATTAATTATGATTTTTGTTATAATTTATAAATTGCGCTAAATTATATTGTCTTACTTTCCAATTTTTTGTCCAACATTAGAGCATATATCATTATAGCAGGAATTTCTTCCATCCGAGTCAAAATATTGAGATTTAAAAGTAGAGATGTTGCCAGAAGAATGATGCACAGTGCTCCAAGAAAAATGTGCTTCGGTTTGTACGTCTCGTCGCCTGTTACAGCTCTTTTCGCATTTACATACACAAATATTACCAACACGAAAATGTTCAGACATATTGCTGCTCGAAATCCAACTTTTTTCAAAATACTGCTAGATATTTTCAAACCTCTTTTCTTCGTGTCAAATTCAAATGGAATTATGTTGAACAAACCAAATAAATTTACGTACAGCCTGCCAGCTAGAATAGTCAATCCCGATATCATACTTTTTAAGTCTCCGATATCTTTTCGGTGCAAAGTTTATTTTCGAATGAGATCAATCCTTTGTCTACATAACAAACAAAAGCTACTCTGTTACATATTTGGTTACTTATCGTAATAGAAATTCAAATTCTATAAAAGCAATAGTATTTATAATCATCAGAGCCTTGATATTTACGTAAAAATATGTTTTTATATAGGAGAATTCAGCTTTGGGACTTCGTCAATGTTTCGCTACTTTTCAAGTATTTTAAAACTTTCATTTCATAACATAATTTAGAATTTTTTAACCCAAAAATAATTCCTTTGGTATTTTGACAGACAAAACATATTTGCGCATATTTTGGCCTTTTTTGGCAATTAAGCTTAGGTATACTTTATTACTGGACAGAACCTTATAAAGGTATTTGACTCTACCTTAAAAATGGTTAGCTATTTTTCATATATTTTGATAAGCATACATTTGCCATTTGTACAGTAACGTTTTCTTGGCACATATTTTAATTGTACTTATTTTGGAAAATAAATAAATGTGTATCATGGCTCTGAAAATATTTATGATGTCTATATAGGAGTAAAAAAGCCTTTTGCTAAGCACAAGGTATCGAAAGACCCTGGTTTCTAGAAAAAATCCTCGACTCCAGGTTTTTACTGTTTAAAAAAACATTTATAAGCATGATTGCAAGCCTATATTATTATTATACCTACAATATGATAACCACAAGATACTGTGGAAAATAATATTTTACTGATTAAACCCAATTCGGAATTCTATTGTTATTATGGAACATGGGATTGTGAAACAGTACATTAATCATCATTAAGGTGGTTAAAAAAATCCCCAAAATTTTTCAATGCCAGACAAACCAACATTTTCACATAAATTTTTCAATGTACATGTGTCAGTTTACGTTTATAGCCATGATTATATTATTATGCAAGATTCATGGTCTTCACAGCTGTAATAATAGTTTTAAAATAATAATAGGGTTAAAATGCATAAAACTATAATAATAGTCATCATCTGTCATCTACTACATGTGAAACTTTTGCAAGTAAAAACTTACAAGCTATAATTTGTTTACATCTTTCTTCAAATTTTAAACAGAAATATATGGAAAATTTACATATCTAGGTAGATCTTAGCACATATAGTCCTAACTTTTTAAAAAACCCAATTACTTACGATTTTATAGGCGCAACCGGTTGAATTTCTTTCAAAAAACCTTAAAAAACCAAACCTGTAACCCTGAAACAGCATTACTTTTAGTAAAATTAAAACGGCGAAGTAAAGTCGGCCGTTCTATTTATCAGCTCACCAATCTAATTTCTCGTACAATAGCAAGCAACAAAGTAAAAAATTTAATCATTTTAAACATGTAAAAGGCGATCTTATTTTTTTTAAGTAGACTACTTTGGCTGCCTGATGTCTGTATGTCTGATTAGGGAGTTATTTTACCAAAAGGTTTAAGGTACGTATGTTAACTATAGCTATAGCTATGGAATAATAATTAATGCAGTAAAGCATTATTTTTTGTGTATGTTGAGAGCCAAAGCTGAACTTATCCAACAAAGTATTTCGCATGTATCCTTCCTTTTTAATATTAGGTTTTAATATTTAATCACCATTTCTGTGGAATACGTCTCTATATTAAGTTGTATCTTTGACTATATTATATTCTGCGGCTGTTCGTACTCGTTATTGTGCTATGATGGAATAATTTAACAGAAAAGCAAGCAAGCAGCTAAACGTTGTATGGATATGAAGTAGTAATTATTTCAATGTCTAAAAAATGACAGCAATTTTAGAGTTGAAAAAGAAAGCAGACATTTCATTTAATTAGTGCATAAGTAAAGGAATACATTAACTAATAATGCACCTAATTAGTTAATTTAGTTATCAAATATTTTTGAAACCTAATACACGAATATTGTAGTTAACACAGCAGACAGACACAAGCCAGCAGCAATACATTACATTATAATTTAAATATGTATTTTACAGTAAAATGCCTACCCAAGCTATTTTAAAAGTTTACAAGTGTGAAATATATCTACGCTCAAAATTTTCTATTTCAATGTGAAGTTTGTGCGTACCCTAGAGCGAAGCAGAATCTTATATTAGTTAATCTTACTGATTTGATACTTTAATTAAATTGTTGGATTTTCATACATTTAAATAAAGGTCTACCTTTATTTGGTTCTCATAATGTATTTTATTTATTACTAATGTGGGAAAACATTATATACCTTATGTGCACAATGCATGAACTTGAAGCAGAGGCAAGTTTCTCATAGTAAAGCAAGGCATACATCAGCAGAGCATTACAACTACATAAATTTATTCAATACTTAACTTTAAGACTATTTTAACCATGGTTACCTTATGAATACAATTACAACATGGACATAATATTTTCTTTTTTAAGTTACTTTATGCCAACGTCTTAATACTATTATTAAGACAATTTTAGCCCTTCACAATTAAAATGTAAGCAACAGATTGATAGTATTATCAATGACCATTTTCAATACAGTGAGAGTGTAGGATTCATCAATATATCCGTAGTTGCCGATGTCAGTTCTGATGGGTCTGAGAGCCATTGACATTTTCCTTACCCATTCCGAACGATCAACAGAGCATCTTTGAAGAAATATCTCACTCAGTGTATTCATTTTTGATGTATGTGGCAGAAGAATGATTTCTACCATGCCAATCACTAAGCCAAGACTGGGAAACAGCAGGTAGGATGGCATTCCAAATACTTTGTACAGCTTGAGTGACCCATACAATGCTATCGACAGGAGAGAGACCGCAAGGAAGAGAAGCCAAGGGATGACGTAAACTGCATGCTGATTTATCAGGATGTTTATCATTTTCAGATGAATGTAAGCTTGTCTTAGCCCCAGCTCTTTTTTGGGGCAGTAGAATATTACCTCAACCCAGTAGTTGATCATGTGAACATATTGAATGCCCATTATGATGTAAATGGTGAGCGGTGAAATAAAAATTACACCTATTCCGAATACAGCACAGAAGATCCATAAAGCCATCAAAGGATGATCGGCTCTTTCCTTCAAAACGGTCTTCAGCAAACGTCGGAATCCCGAATCTTCATCCCTTATGCCAACTGCGATTCCAATTAGGCTCCCAAGAAATAGAGAACCAATAAAGAACATGGGGAGAAATATCATAAACCATGTTACAAGGTCGACTTCAAAGATTTTTCTCATTTTGGGTCGTCTTTGCCCTTTCAATGTTTCTAAATGATTAAAAATACAAATAACATGGATTTTCAATTATTGCTAGTAAGATGGATGCATAGTTATATGAGGTATAATAAATAGTTACAATATTACTTCTATAAATAAATTGGGGTACCTACTTTCCAGTTTCTTGTCCAGAAGAACAACATATTCCATAATAGAAGGAATTTCTTCAATTCGAGTCAAAATGTTGACACTGAAGAGTAGAGATGTAGCCAGAAGAATTATGCACAAAACTCCAACAAAAATGTGCTTTGGTTTGAACGAATTATCACCGCTTATGACTCTATTGGCATTAACAGCTACAAATATTATCAAAACAAGTATATAAAGACAGATTGCCGCTCGGAATCCAACTTTTTTCCAAACACTTTGAGATATTTTGAAAGTGTTTCTCTTGTTGTCAAATTCATACGGCACAATTTGAAACAAACCAATTAAATTTAGGTAAAACCTGGCAGCCAACAGAGACAATCCCGATATCATGGCGACTATAATAAATGTCTGGCTGGGTATGCTGAAAAAGTAAAACGAAATGAGTAAGGAATGCAAACTGACGTGTATACAATAACAAACTCTAATCTTTTAATACGTTTAGACAATTCGACATGTAAAAAATCAGGACACAAAAAGGTTCTTTTTGCTTTTTTATCTCTTTTGCTATATTGCATTCGCTACATGTGAAGCCATATTGTGATTTGATTTGAGGCTACAAACTTTCTTTTCATATAATTTTGCCATTTTCTATAACATTTATAATGCATTACATACAAATTTCAGTTTGTCAAATTTAACTTGCTTCAATTTTCTGCTAAAGAAAAGCAGCCAAAAAGTCCCCTTTTTGTTTTGTATTTTCCTGTTAAGAATATAAAAGGCGAACATTTGGAAAGCGGATTAAACCTAAGACGTAAGGACGCTCACCACGGCTGCATAGCAACCACATGAGCCTATCTAAATGCGTGTTAAAAATGCTTTACATCAAGCTTTATTCCTCCCGAAGGTTAAGGTCGATTTTGATGAGATTTACATTTTTAGAATCCTGGACTATCGATCAACAAAGGAGGGCGGATGGATTTTTGATATCGTTGCTTTAAATGATTTAAAAAAATCAAATTCCAAAAAAGTGAATCAGTTTTAGTTTTTATACAATGTTGACTTTTTTGTACCATTTAAAGCAACAATATCAAAAATCTATCCGCCCTCCTGTATTTCTCGATAGTCCAGGATTCCAAAAATGTAAGTCTCATCAAAATCGGCCTTAACCTTCCGGAGGAATAAAGCTTGATGTAAAGCATTTTTTAACACGCATTTAGATAGGCCCAAAGCGGTTGCTATGCAGGCGTGGTGAGCGTCCTTAAAATAAATAAAAAGTCTAAACTTTTGCCGATGTCAATATTTGTGTTACTAATTACCATAATAAATCTCTAATGTAATTTATATGCCTCACACCATCTTTCAAAAACATTGGAAATATGATTTAAGCTATTAGTATAAAATGATGTTAAACGTTAGGTGTTGTAAATAATGATAGGAATTATCATTAAGTTGTAGGGTTAGATTCGGCCAGTTCTCATTCTCATTGCATAGAAGCTATTATGTGAAAAATAAATTATTAACTGTGCCAACTATAGACTCGTTACCTCTACTTACCTTCAAATCGACTCTCTTTACAGATTACAGTTCTTGTCACCTTTCTCAAGTTCAAGTTCAAGTTCAAGTTCAGCTTTATTAACGTGACATCATAGGCCCATCAATTACACGAATTGAAATCAGTAATAACAATTAAGCTACCACTGCTCTTCCCCCAAAGTCACAAATAACAAATAAAAAAATCTTTACAAAGTAGCAAATACAATAAATTATATTTAATACATTAAGTAAAGGTCATTCCGTTTAGAGATCATTAGTTGCTTCACACGATCAATCAGATTCTGAGCTATTAAATTCATCCCTAATCAGGGGACGTGCTCCAGTAATACACTTTGAAATCATTTGAGCTCCTATCTGTGTTAACATATTCTAATAAACCTGGTATTTCGTATTTCTTTCAAAAGTTGAGGTAGCAAAAATCCACCCAAAACCCTGATTCTACTATACTTACACAATCATATTTATGGAATGTAGTCTTGTCTTCATAAGTTTTAATATTTATTGATAATTTGAATTTAACATGTATCTAAATTGCATTTCTTATTGTATACCGCTCGAAGTATAAGTATAGTTGTCCTTATTTTTAATACAATAACAACAACAATACAGTAATGATGTAGGGTTAATGCACTAATGACAATATCTTACTATATTGCAAAGTAAACAATTAACAACTTTTAAACTTTGTAGTTAAGCTAAAGCTGGAATTCAAAATAATTAAGAGATGGTTTAATAGCAAATAATTCATTTAAGCCAGTATTTATGCAATTTTGTATAGAGTTGGAAAAGTAAAGCATAGACCTTTCAATTTCAATCAATCAATCGCAGAAGACACCAGCATTCCAATTTCAATATACAATTTAAATATTTTAGATTCAAATACCTTCTTAATCTTAAGCCCTTCTTAAAAACAAAGTTATATTATATATATATATCATTGTAAGGTCTACTTTTATTAATTTGGGTCTTGTAATGTATTTAATCGATTACTAATGTAGGCAAGCACGTATTTAGTAGGGGGGCGGGGGGGGCGCAGCGCCCCCCCTAAATCTGGGAAAAAGAGAATTTTTTTCTCAAAAATGGCCTAAACTTGCAAAAATTTTTCGCGCTTCGCGCGAATATGTCTTATTTTTCGTATAATTTTTGCTTCCGCCCCCCCTTGAACAAATTTCTAGATACGTGCCTGAATGTAGGTAACATTGTGCAAATTAGGTACTACTTACCTGATATGCACAATGCCTAAACTTGAAAAGCAATTTTCTCACAATAAAGCAAGGCATACATCTGCAGTGCACTTATAGTATAAATTTAATCAATATTAACTTTAAGCCTATTTTAGCCAAGGTTATCTTATGAATACAAGTACATGCACATAACATTTAATTTTTATAATTACTTTATGTCAGCGTATTATTACTATTAATAACACCATTTATGCCTTCCACATTTAAAATGTTAGCAATAAGTTGGTAGTATTATCAACGACCATTTTCAATACAGTGAGAATGTAGGACTTATCAATATAGCCGCAGCTGCCGATATTATTTCGGAGGGGCTTGAATGCCATTGACCTTTTCCGTACCCATGCCGACTGATCAAACGAGCATTTGTACAAAAATGTCTCACTCAGTGTATTCATTTTTGATGCATGTGGCAAAAGACTGACTTTCATCATGCCAATTACTAAACCAAGGCTGGGAAACAGCAAATACAATGGCATTCCAAACACATTGTACAGCTTGAGTGATCCATACAATGATATCGACATGAGCGATACAGCTACCAAGAGAAGCCAAGGGATTACGAAAATTGCATGCTGATTCATAATAAGATTTATGATTTTCAGATGAATGTATCCTTGTCTTATACATAGAGCTTTATTGGGACATTCTACCATTACTTCCACCCAATAGTTGATCATGTGCACATATGCAATGCCGGATATTATGTAAATGACGATTGGTGCAACAATACTTGCACCTACTCCGAATACGCTACAGAAGATCAGAAAAGCCACTAAAGGATGGTCCGCATTTTCCTTCAAAATGGTCTTCAGCGCCGGTCGGAGTACTGAATCGTTGTCCTTCATTCCAAATCGGACTCCAATGAGGCTTCCAAGAATTACAGTACCAATCATAATCATGGGGAGGAACATCATACACCATGCTACGATGTCGACTCCAAAAATTTTCAGCATTTTAGGTCGTTGTTGCGCTCTGAAAATTTCTAAAAGATTATAAATGTAACTTAGTGTTAGTACTTAAGGTTTAAAACAATTAGGTAATGTTTAGTAAGATGGCTTAGGCTTGTTTTTAACGGGGTCCCCTGTATTTGGTGACATGTCTTGGTTTCGGCGTCCCGATTTTTGAGAAATAATTATTGAGTAGTATCTAATATAATAACTCCAACAGGAAAAAGTTTGGCTGGAAAGGAAAAGTTTTACGCTTAAAGCGATGAGCTGTAAAGCTGAGATTAATTTTAAAATTTGCCCATTTTCTACAGAAATTATCATCCGCAATTATATTTGAATAATAGACATTTGCTGACTACATCTTTGGTAAGAAGATTATAGCACACTATTATAATGTCAACTTTAGTCTACTGTTGGCTATTTTCGGGAAAAAAACCCTATGCGAATTTTTGCAAATATTCCCACCGTATATAAAATATAGTATATTGTTTGACAACGTCTCCTCCAAAATCGATTTCAAAATACAGAACGGTTTAGGGCCCTTTATTCCTTTAGTCAAATTATGATAAACCTACGCCGAACTTTTAAATTATTTTATATTTTCAAATCACAATATTCTTAATGTTGTTAATGTACTTACTTTCCAGTTTTTTGTCCACAAGAACAACATAGGCCATAGCAGTCGGAATTTCTTCAATTCGAGTCAATATGTTGACATTCAAGAGCAGAGATGTTGCCAGAAGAATTATGCACAATACTCCAAAGAAAATGTGCTTCGGTTTGTACGTTATATCGCCGCTTATGATTCTTTTCATATTTCCGGAGATCAGTAAAATCAACACAACAATGTTCAGACATACTGTCATTCGAAATCCGATTTTATACGAAATATGGTTGGATAATTTTATGCTGTTTTTCGTGACGTCAAATTCATACGGGACAATTTTTAATAAACCAAATAAATTTGTGTAAAACCTACAAGCCAACAGAAACAATCCAGATATCATGGTTGTTGGTAGAGTACCTGGTTAATTCTGATATCTGACTCTGACTGCTTAAAGCGTACATGTAAACTCCAAATACAACGTATTCATATAATATTGCCACTATGAATTCCTACTAAAATTAGGTATCTCTATAATAATAGCATTTCATGTACCTCCAATTACCGTTAGAATTCTTTGGAATTTTTACTGCACGTGCACCTCACAGTCAGAAACTCAAATCATCATTCTCATAACGCTCGTTTTTATAGAAATTGTTTTTTGATTTTTTTGAAAGTCAGATTTTCACATGTTAAGAGTGGGGGCTTTTGGAAATTTACAAGGCCGCAACCAAGGGGGGCTCGAGCCCCCCCCCCCCCGAAATCGAAGAAAAGAAAGGAATTTTTGCCTTGCTTCGCGTGAAGAGCCCACGAAATTTTTTTCTGGTTCCGGCCATGGGAAATTATATTCACTATCTCCTCCTACAGTTTTTCACCGATCATCATCTTTTTAAGGAGCTGCTAATAATGCAAATTCAGAACATAATGGAGCCCTTTTGTCAATATTTTGATCTAAATAATTTTTTTAATGAAAATTTAACACGTATAAGCAGCATGTGCCCAAAGTGCCGCATTACTCTCGTTCAGTGTACAAAATTTACCACTTTTTAGCCTTTTTTACCATCACAGTGGTAAAAATGCACTTAATGATAAAAATGCATTTAATTTTAAAAATGGTAAATTTTAGCGATTGATAGACAGCTAGGTAGAGATACACTACTAGACTTCCTAAAATATAAGTTTTAAAACTTTATTTTCTATGAAATATTTCCAATTAGCCCCTAAATCAACAAAAATAATCATATTTATTAGATTGTACACCAAAAGTTATAAAAAAATGAAGAAAAAAAGATTGTATTTGGTATCGCCCATTTAAATTGGTGCTAATTTAATTGCAATTATTTTCTCAATCGGCAAGGATTGTTAGCTCCCCCATTGGTTAAATCCTACTCTGATTGATGAACACTTATCAATTTGTGACAACAATCATCATCTGCTAACCTATTTCATACTTTGGCACAGAATTTTATACAAAATTCAAACACGAAATTTAAATGAAACTATTTTTACCATTTTTACCACTTACCACTACTTTTTAGGTGGTGGTAATTAACGTTAAATACCATTAAAAACCACTTACCACTGGTAAGTAGCAAAAGGTATTTTGTACACTGCTCTCATTGGTGTCACAGACTATTGTACTTAGTTATGGTTGCGAGGTGCAAAGACAGACACAGACTTAAAAGTGTGAATGTCCATATATGTTATCTTTGACAAAATGGTACTTTAATAGGTGAGTGAACTTATTTAAAGGAGCGCACACTGGCATCATATCATAAGCTACCCAAAAGCGACATCATAGATATAGCAGTCCACAAAACTGTTTTGTGAGACCAGAAACCAATATTTATTAGCTGCCGAAAGTCCATATAAAACAATGTAAAGTAAATACCATTTATCGGCACTTTACCCGAAAGGCACCTTGTAACTCATCCGACCAATCATAATTAAAGCGCACTATAAGCTCTCAAATTACGTTTTAAATGTAGAAAATACAAATTTAGACAATTTTTAACATCATATTGACATAACTTAATAATATGTAACCCATAATTTACCGCCCAAGGAAAATGAAATTCGTTGTCAGATATTTGTTTTTGTCTCTTTTAATACTAATTATATCCATCGTAGATGCTTGACCTGCTCTAAAATGACATCCTAGTAATCTAATTTAACTTTGTGACACGTTGTCGAGCATATTTTAAGTGGATTTTGGGAAATTTCCCATTTTATCGTTCACTTTTGACTTAAGATATCTCTGGATGGGCAGGGTTTGGCACTTTTGTTTTAAGTATGCATATCACTCCATGTTGACAGATATTATTTGATATCTGAAAGTCAAAGAATTTGTGGCACAGTGGGTAAAAAAGGAATGTGTATTTTGGTAGTTCATAATATTAGGAGAAAACAACTTTCAGGAAAAAAATCATTTTTGCCCCTGTCAGGGGTAGGGGTGCCACAAAGGCCAAAATCGGAATAATTTCTACCAAGAGAACCAATCAACCGATTTGGATGAAACCTTTTTTAAAAATTATGTTAAATAGTACTCTAGAGAAGGTTTTAATAAAACGTTGAAATTCAAAAAATTCAAATTTTAAAAAATAAATAAAATTTTGAAAAAATTAAATTTCGAAGAAAAAATTTTTTTTCGAAAATTCTGCAGGAATGAAATGAAAGAGCTCATAAAATAACCTAGTACAAAAATATAATATCTCCCATTTTTGCTGACATGTAAATTATATCAGTGGTCTAATATAAATGAAAGTATATTAGCTTGGCACAACTGCATTTATTTCTCATATAATGGGACCTATTTTGTCAATAAACATCAAATACATAACTAACATAAATCGTTATAACATTATTATACCGTAAAAATTAAAAAATTCTACTTGGTAGAAAAAAATTATTACCATGCATTAAGTAGGCTCTTATCTGAACATCTCTTGTGTATAACGTAGGCACTAGTCACTGCATTATGTAGGCTTATAAGGTGTTATCTATAATTCCGTACATAACCACACACAAATGATGTTATACTGAATGATAACGTTTGGAAACATTAAGTTATGCCAGATTCTCTTTGTTTTACCAAGGAAAGCGGATTAAATAGTAAGATTTAATAAATAAACGATATTTGACAACCAAATACATTTTCTGAAGTTTAAAATTTTTTATTGCAAAAAATCTTAAATTATTGCTTTTGAAAATGCTTTTACTCAGTTGTTGAGGAAGTTTACTTCTAACTTTGTTGATTCGTTTAGTCAAAATAAAGTATTTATTCTCCTAAACACAATGTAATCCATAATTGCCATCCGATGTAAGGTACAGGTCAGCAAAAATGGGAGATATTATATTTTTGTACTGGGTTATTTTATGAGCTCTTTCATTTCATTCCTGCAGAATTTTCGAAAAAAAAATTTTTCTTCGAAATTTAATTTTTTCAAAATTTTATTTATTTTTTAAAATTTGAATTTTTCGAATTTCAACTTTTTATTAAAACCTTCTCTAGAGTACTATTTAACATAATTTTTAAAAAAGGTTTCATCCAAATCGGTTGATTGGTTCTCTTGGTAGAAATTATTCCGATTTTGGCCTTTGTGGCACCCCTACCCCTGACAGGGGCAAAAATGATTTTTTTCCTGAAAGTTGTTTTCTCCTAATATTATGAACTACCAAAATACACATTCCTTTTTTACCCACTGTGCCACAAATTCTTTGACTTTCAGATATCAAATAATATCTGTCTGTTAGGTCTACCTGTTAAAAATAATTTTGGGCTTTCGACAGCTGTCGGTTTTTTTAAAACCTTAAGTCAAAATTCCCCATGTAATTTAAATGGGAGACAAAATTTTGGTCGGGATTTCAATGCTTATTACATGGTCCAACTGGTTTAAATGACAAAATAATTCACAGTTAAATGCTCCAAATGAATGAAAATGTGATATCACAAGATCATTTCTTAGTTAAATGTCGTTTCTTTCCCGTTAATGGTGCGTATGTGCAACGACCTTAAGTTAAACTAAATTAAATAACAATAATAGCGGGATAAATACAAATGAAAAAATTTTATAATAAATAAAGTTAATCGCGGCTGATTTAAAATGAAATAATCGGATCATTTAAAATGACTTATTTTTAATGAACTGGTAGTTTATATGAATGAGCCTTTAAATTAAAGTGTGGTATACTGCAGAAATATGATACTTTAAATTTAATGATATTTTACTCAACACATTTCTTTAAACAAATGAATTGTCTTTACGTAAAAAGAAATCAGCCTTTATTATCCAAATTTTTTTAGTGGCCTTTACTTTGAGATTGAAAGTAGGAATGTCACTGCTACACGGAAAATAGAACTGACCTGGTTCTGCTAGGCTCCAACCCACTGATTACCGTAGTTACGTGTTCCTTTACCCTACACAAGTTAATGTGATTTACCTTATCATTTATGTAAATCTAAAGAGTGATTTCTTTCCTCAGTGCCGGCTCATTACTTTATTGCTTGAAGAACACACTCATTTGTTGCGTAAAGACGACTCATTAAATTTACCGTAATTAATAAAATTAAAGGCATGTACTTTTTATTTTAAAGGCTCATTAATTGCCACCCAATTAAAATAGTAGGGTATATTAAAATATTGGATTTGATTTATATATTGCTTTGTTTGAAATAAAGTGAATGTTTAATTAACGACGCCGATCAAAACAGTGGAAATAATTAAAACAACTATTAATTAAAGTGTTTTTAAACACCGGACTTATTTAAAATACTAGTGTTATGTAAAATATGGGGGCAATTGTATGGTGTTGTGTACAATTTCTGGGTTATTTAAACTACCAGAGTTATTGATAATACCCGGGTTATTGATATTACCGGTGGTTATTGATAATACCCAGGTTATTGATAATACTGGGGGTTATTGATAATACTGGGGGTTATTGATACTACCGGCGGTTATTAACAACACCGGGGGTTATTTATAATACCGAGGCCTATTTATAATATCGATGGTTATTGAAAATAAATAACTTGTTATTAAAAATAACGGGGTTACATTTTGTCAACAATACTATTATCAAAACATATAGGTGATGAAAGGACTGTTTAACTGTTCGGTTAAGGGGTGCAGTAGTGGTAGGCTTTCCATGTGTTTTCCTACTCAAGGATTTTCAATTTTCAATCAATCTGGGGCTAATTAGTCTCAAAATTTAGACTGAAGACCCTGGAGAGTCACAAGTTTCAGACATGTTATGATTTTGACCTACAAAGGTCACAGTGGCCATTCTACCAAAAAGTTTTTTATTTTTTTGGCGGGATAGGTTTATAATTTTTTTTTAAAATAACTAAAAGACTTTTTGAACAAAACAGAAACTTGTGACCCTCCAGGACCCTGTACGAACATTAGGTATTTTCTTTGATTTCTTAAAAAAGTAAAATTTGAATGCCTTTGTGATCAACTCAATGTAAATACATCGAGTTCATGCCAAATTCCGCTAGATACCTCGACGGAGGGGTGCGCCCCCTTAAGGATTCATTTTGTAATGCTATTATTATTATGATTAAATAACTGTTAATTCCAACTGAATATTTCCGTCCGTAGGACGGGCATAGTTCTAATATGCAATATTATTGTCTAGAGTGGTTTACTTATAATATTAGACATGTTCAGTAAACTTTAAACTATATTGAAGTAAAACCAAACGGGTATCGAATACAGACTGACCTGTATGCAATAAAAAATTATAATTCTTTAACACTTATAGCATAGCGTATTGGGCATGTGATGCACACGTACAATGGACATGCAAAAGGCCAACGTTTGCGAAGAGGATTAAATCTAAGACAATAAACAAAAAATGTATTCAAAACTTTCGTAGTTGTAAATATTTGCATGACATGCTTACCATAAATGTTTAATGTGTTTATATGCCTCATACCTCATTTGAAAAACATTGGCAAGAATAAAAACATTAGCTTAAAAAGCTGTTAAAGAATAAGTATTGTAATCAATGATAGCAATATGTTGTAGAGTTCGATTTATTTAGTACATATTGCATAGCATATTGCTGTTGTGTATAAATGACAAATGTGCTAATAAATGCGTCAAAACCTCTAACTTTAGTTAGAAACAACACGTACGCAGTAATACAGATCAACGAAGAGGGGTTTTTCAGGCGTCCCACTACCTTAACTAAAATGAAGCTGTATTTTACATTTTATTTGTATTTCTTATGTCGCCTAGTTAGATATAGCATTGAAAGAAAAGAAAGAAGAAGGAATGTTAACAGAAATTAGCCAAAGATCGAAGATAAGTTTCACAAAAGACGAAGATAGTTAGTCGAAGATGGAAGATAAATTACTCAAAACGCCGAAATAAGTTAGCAGATAACGAAAGATAAGTTTCTCAAAAGCTAATTTAAATTAACTGAATATTGAAGACAAGTTACCTGACTGGCCGAAGGTAAGTTAGCAAAATCCTAAGAAGGCTGAAGGTAAAGTAATATCAGTACACTTAGTTGTATCTAAGAATATATATTTTTACCTGTCCATATACGTTATTGTGCAGTGATGGAATAGTATTTCCACTATATCATGGACGTATTTAGGGATGGGCTTTACGGGCTGAAGCCCCCCCCCCGAAATCCGAGAAAAAGGGAATTTTTTCTCATTTTTAGGCCTTTATTGACTCATTTCGTTCAAAAAATGCCAAAAGCGCGAATATATATCCTTAAAATATCTATTGGAAATTTAGCCCCCTCCGAAACTCAGTTCTGCATACGTGCTTGCACTATATATATAAGAACTTTAATATTTCCCCGCATGTACTAGATACACAAAATACTCGAAATAAATCGATTATTAAAGTAGGTAACCTACCTAATATAGATAATGTCTTAAGTTGAAAGGGGAAGATTTAATATAGTAAAGCAAGACGTACATACATAAGCAGAGCACTATGGCATAAATTTAATCGTTACTTTACAAGTATACAATTCGTAGCTTAGTAGCTTAAATTATACAAAGCTTTGTATACAATTTAAGCTTATTTTAACTGGAGATGTCTTATATTATGATCCTTACAGGATAATAATCCATTAGGTACATCATGGACATTCCATTTTTGTTTTTATAATTACTTTATAAGACCATTTAAGACGGGTTAATGATTTTGTGGCTGTAAAAGAAGTAACTTTGGCAGTAAAATAAAGTCTTTGGGGCAAGGGTACTATAAGCAGTACGTCTAAGTTTTCGGGGCAGTAAAATAAAGTACAAAAGGCAGTAATACGAGTACTAGTGGCTGTAACAAAAATGATTTTTATTTAGTCAAAATTAAATCACAATTAGTTCAAAATTAAATCAAAATTAGTTCAAAATTAAATCAAAATTAGTTCAAAATTAAATCAAAATTAGTTCAAAATTAAATCAAAATTAGTTCAAAATTAAATCAAAATTAGTTCAAAATTAAATCAAAATTAAGTCATCTGGCAAATCAGTGTCATATTTCAGAATTTATGGTCTTACTAGGGCTTTAGATACACCTCGAGGTCTTCCCGCTTTGCTTTTTATAGCGATTGGTACCTGTTTAGCGCTGGGGAGAATTGTTGGCAATTTATTCATGCTGGCTATACCTATGATATATATGCTTACACATGTAGTTTTTTTGGTAAATTGGGCAAGTACATGATGAGGTTTTATAGTTTTCTTGGGAGTAGATGACGTGGCACATTGTGGTCTCTGAGGTCAAAAAATCGCTTACATGGACACTTTTTATTGTCTTTGGAAAAATAATATATCACTTAGCTATCTTGATTGTGGTTTTTGTATTGAATATACCAGTCACTTTTAATGTCATCAGAGGCTTCTTCTTGAGTATTATATTTTTTACAAGTTTCCAGTTGATTTTAGTATTTTTCGTGGTATTATTGGTACTATTTTCAATTTCTGAATCTGTGTCAGAATTGGAAGAATAAAGTTGGGAAGCCATTTTTTACTAAAACCGAGTCTTCTAAATAAAAGAATCGAGTCCACGTCTGTGTCTATTCTGACCTTCTGACCACAACTTCAACGAAATAATTACCTTAAATTTCTTATCTGATGTAAAGTAGATAGCAAGTTATCGCTGCATCGCACTACATCATGTTGAATTGTATTCATTTGTATGCTCAAGGAGTATGCAAAGCCTTAGGTCTTCTAATTAATGCTTTTCAATGAGACATACAATAATTTTTGTGCTACAGCCACTTATACCCGTTTTACTGCCTTTCGTACTTTATATTACTGCCGTCAGTACTCAGTTTTAATGCCTATAGTACCCTTGCCCCAAAGACTTTATTTTACTGCCAAAGTTACTTCTTTTACAGCCCCATAAATCCCTACCCATTTAAGACCTCCACAATTAAAATGTGAGCAATAAATTGGTAGTATTATCAATGACCATTTTCAACATAGTGAGCGTGTAGGATTATTCTATATAGCCGTAGCTGCCGATATTGTTTCGGAGGGGTTTGAATGCCATTGACCTCTTTCGTACCCATGCCGACCAATTAAACGAGCATTTATGAAAAAATTTCTCACTCAATGTATTCATTGTTGATGCATGCGGAAGAAGAATGATTTCTACCATACCAATTACTAAACCAAGGCTGGGAAACAACAAATAGAATGGCATTCCAAATACTTGGTACAGCTTGAGGGATCCATATAATGCTATAGACAGGAGCGATACTCCAATGAAGAGCAGCCAAGGGATGACGTAAACTGCATGCTGAATTATCAGGATGTTGATCATTTTCAGATGAATGTATACTTCTCTGAGACATAGCGTTTTGTTGGGACAGTTTACTATTACCTCCACCCAGTAGTTGATCATGTGAATATCTTGAATGGCCAAGATGAGGTAAATTCTGAGAGGCGAAATAACAAATCCTCCTACACCGAATACGCCAAAGAAGATGAGAACAGGAACCCAAGGTTGATCTGCTTTATTCTTCAAAACGGCCTTCAGCAAACGACGGAGTCCCGAATCTTCGTCTCTCATGCCAACTGCCACTCCAATGAGACTCCCAAGAACTAAGGCCCCAAGAAAGAACATTGGAAGGAACACCATAAACCATGTTACCAGGTCTACTTCAAAGATTTTCCGCATTTTGGGTCCTAGTTGCCTTTTGAATGTTTCTTAAAAAAATTAAGTGTAAATAATACCAATTATAAAACTGTGTAAATAGTTAATGTGTAGTAAACTTACTTATCCATAGTAATATTCTAATTTAACGGTTTAAAGTACTTTCCAGTTTCTTGTCCACAAGAACAACATATTCCATAATAGAAGGAATATCGTGAATTCGAGTCAATGTGTTGAGACTAAACTAAAGAGTAAAGATGTAGCCAGAAGATTTATGCACAATACACTAATGAAAATGTGCTTCGGTTTGTACGTTTTATCGCCGCTAATGACTCTTTTCATACTTCCGCAGATCATTAAAATCAACACGAGCATGTTCACACATATCGCCAGTCGAAATCCGATTTTTTTCGAATTGCTACTGGATAATTTTAGACTGTCTTTCTTGGTGTCAAATTCAAACGGGGTAACTTGAAAAAACCAATTAAATTTATGTAAAATCTGCCAGCCAGCAAAGACAATCCAGATATCATGATTGTTGGTATTGGTATTGGTATTGGTAAGCTTTATTGACGATTTCTGGCCAGCTTATAGCTGTTCTCTCCCAGGTGTCACAATAAGTACTTTCTTAGCCTAATTAATCCTAATTAACATTAAATTAAATTTTAACTAGTCACTTATGGAAACTAAACACAAACTGGTGTTCAAATTCTACATGACATAAATAATTGCACAACGTCTTTTTTGAACAAATTATGGGATTTTAGAAACGAGCATTCAGGAAATTTATATCGTAGTTTGTTCCCTATCTTTACTGTACGATACTTAAGGCTTCTCTGTGCAGTAGTGGTACGCAAGAGGGGTACCTCTAAATTACCTTCGCAGATTGACTTACGCTCATGGTTTTCCAATTTATAAAAATTTTCCAAAGCCTGGATGTTGGGGGGAAACATCAAGGCTTTGTGAGCTTCAGTGATTTGGTAGTACGCTATACGTTCCTTTACCGAAAGGATACCAGTTAATTCGAGTATAGAGTTATTATTTAGATTACTTAGTTTAGGGTAAAGTTTTAATATTTCTATAATAATGTTATCTATTTTGGCAATTTTAGACTCATTTATACATGACCAGTGAGGTAAACAGTAATCGACAACAGTTAGTGCATATGTTTTTACCATTAAACAATATATTCTCATGTCAACGAATTTACAGAAATGTTTTAAAACACCTTTCACCTGGGAGAGTTTTTTTACAACATGCTGGAAGTGTTCATTGAAGTTTACATTTTCATCAATTATTAATCCTAAATATTTAAAGTTACTAACTCTTTTAATTTCCTCATTATAGATGTACAAATTTGGTAACTTAGGAATTTTGTAATCATTAGATTTATGAATTAGCATATATTTAGTCTTCTCTATGCTAATTGTCAGACCATTATCATTGCACCAATGTGTTAAAGTATTTAGAGTACTTTGGGCTATTTTGAACGCTTCTTCAAGTGATTTTCTATAAACATATATTATTAAATCATCGGCAAATAGTAAAAAATTTTCTGAAATGACCGAATTTATATCGTTAATATACAATAGGAATAATAAGCTACTTAACACGGAGCCTTGGGGCGTCCCACGAGTGGGGATAAAGTGGCAGCTGGTGTAGTTACCAATGTTAATATTATATTTTCTGTTACGAAAATAGTCACAGATTATTCTAATTAAGTAGGGGTCCAAATTAAGACTTGAATCATTTTTTAATTTATTTAGTAAAACAATCTGAATAAGACTGTCATAGGCCTTGCGAAAATCTATGAAAATGGTGAGCACTCGGCCACAGGTCAAGTCTAGAACCTTAAAAACAAAATCTAGGAATACAGTGATTGCTGAGCTAGTAGAGCGCCTTTTTCGAAAACCAAATTGGTTGTCGATCAGCGAGTTTTTTTGTAGACTTTGGGTAATTCTATTCATAATAATTTTTTCAAAGATTTTCGCTAAGGTTGGTAGATTAGAAATAGGTCTATACGATAGAGGGTCAAGACGACAACCTTTCCCTTTATAAAGGGGTTTTACTGTAGCTGTTTTCAGTTGAGACGGGAATTGACCCATGATCAGAAAAAAGGAAAAAAGCATTGCAAATTTTGCCGCTAATGTTACGCTACAATTTTTTACAGCTGTGAATGGGATAAGATCTTCCGCAGATCCTTTATTTATATCTTTTATGGCATTTTCCACTTCTTTGTCAGATACTTCTATTTTTGAAATGTCAATAAAATTATCTGTACCAATATGTACTGCTAGCTTTTTGTTACAAACCGAATGAATATCGTTATAAAAGTTATTTAAATCGTTTGTATTATCTTCACCCTTTACTGTGAAAGCTTCATCAAATATTCTACAGATATCTTCATTTGAGTCGAAACTAGTACCATTTAATTCAAGACTAGATATTTTATGAGTACTTTGCTTTTCACCATACAGTTTGTTCAAGTTATTCCAAATTGATTTTGAATCAAGGTTGTTTTCAAAATTAGTATTAAAATATTCAATTTTTGATTTTCTGATGGAATAAGTGATATAGTTTTTAAGTTTTTTATACTCATTGAATAATTTAGGATCTTTTAAAAATAAACTTTTTTGCTTTAAACAATCTCTTTGGTGGATCAGTTTTTTATGAGATCCGGAAATCCAGGGATGGCAGTACCCTTTTACTTTCTTTTTCGTTTTTGGAGCGTGTTTTAAGATTATAGGATATAAGGCGTTGATTGTCAATTCATAAGCTGCATCCCCATTCCCGATCTCATAAAAATTTGGTAATTCTAAATTTTTTATTTCCTCATTAACTTTACTCCAATCTACATTTTTAAAGTTATGTCTATGAATAACTTTAGGTGGGATTTTTACTCTCTTTTTTCCAAATGTGCAAAACACTAAACTATGATCCGATAAACCAGTAGTTATTACGTCGTGTTGGATAACTGACTGTTTATGGGAAACATATATGTGGTCAATGAGAGACTTAGTTGATAGAGTGATACGGGTTGGTTTCTTTATAATTTGAAATAAAGAATGTTCTCTATTAATGTTTAAAATGGAAGATGAATTGCTATCTCTTTTAAGCAGATCAATATTAAAATCTCCTAGTATCATAATTTTATTTGTGGTGGGGTTGAAATTTTTTAATAACTGATTTAGAATCTCAATTAGCTCAGGAATTTTGGTGTCCTCTTGTCTATATACAACCATATATATAAAAGGTTTAGAAGAGGGAGGAGTTATTTTGAAACATTGTATTTCTAATTCATCATTTAACTGAACGCTGTTTTCAAGCTTACTGAGATCAAACTGAACTACTGAGAATGAGTCACAGATATAAGTGGCAAGACACCCCCCTTGTCTGCGCCTGTCATCTCTGAACAGTTGATAGCCATTTATTGAAATATAGCTGTCTGGAATAATAGTACCTGGGTAGTTCAGTTTGGTTTCTGCAAAAGACAATACATTAAATTTAGTTTGTTCAGTTAATAATCTAATTTGGTCGATTTTGTGTCTAAGCCCGTTTATATTTAAAAAAGCACAGCTGGTTCCCTTATAGAGTTTTAAAGGACAGTCTAGACCAATATCTGGGGTTTTAGGGCAAGTATATAATTCGATTTCATTACCATTAAAAATTTCGTGAACACTAATTGGAGGAAAAATGCAAGCCATACAAGATTCGTGGTCATCATAGACTGGGTTCTCTCTACAGATTTTGCAGCTTGCTGTTTGTTTGTCTTTCATGCATGCGTCGCATATCCAGGTGACAATATCCATTTGTCGAAATTCCGTAAGCGGTAGATTTTTGCATTTACGATGGTAGAGGTGGATGCCGATGGTGGAGTGCCTGGTTAATTTTAATGTCTGACTGGGTACAGCTTACATGTTAACTCCAAATACAATGTATCCATATCCTAAGTCACTGTAAATTCCTTTAAAAATTCAAAAGTATAAAAGGCGAACGCTTGCAAAAAGGGAATAAATCAAAGACTTTAAATAAATAACGATTTTTAAACTTACGCAGTTAAGTATAATGTGGTTTGTATTCCTAACACCGCATTTCAAAAGCTTTGACTATATTAAGTTTAAAACGGCTTAAGAGGAGGTTAATGGTAAAGTATTGTAACTAATGACAGGAATTATCAACAAGTGTAGAGTTGGGTTACTACTTAATACATATAGAAAACTGCTATTTGTGAAAAATAAATAGAAAATGTGCTAATAATAGCGTCATCATCCCAATCTACCAATGAAACGACCGAGGACCCACTTTTTAGTATTACAGATTACACTTCTTGCCAGCTTTCTGAGCTAATACATGAAATTGAAAGTAATGAAGGCTACATTTCAGCTTAACATCATCGTAAATTAGAACATAATATTAAGTATAGTTGTCCTTGTTGTTAATGGTATGAAACTTAGACAATCTTATCATATTTCTAGGTAAACAAATAAGCAGCCTTTTAGCTTTGCAGTTAAACCAAAACTGGAATTCGTAAATAATATAGAGATGATTTAATAACAAAGAATTCCTTTTAGCATCCCTCATTCATTCATTAGAAAAACAAAGGATTATAATATGGCACATTACAATATATTCGATGATAATCCTATTGTATTGTGCCACACGATCCACTGTCTTATTTCTAATGGATCGACGAAAAGATGGTTTGGAACTAATAGCCTGAATGTATTTTTCGTTTTGCATAAGAAATAGACTCAATGCATTTTTTGTTATTACGTTTTTCATTATAAAGATTGGTTAATGGAATGAGTTGGATTTAACTGATAGGGAACAAGAAACGTAGTGGGTTTAAACGAATTGATAGAATGAATGATTTTGGATTTTAAGTGAAATGATAGAATGTAGTGTTACGTTTACGTGAAATGACTAAATGAGCAAAAGTAGTTTTACGTGATTGGGGAAGTAGCCGACATGGTGTTATTTCAGTGCAATAAATGACAAATGTTTTAATAAATATCGTAAAACATTACTACTAATATTGTAAAAACAGAAGTTAATTATCTCGATGTACACAATGAGAATAATGACAAACTATCTTATAGTGTCCTTATGCTATATTATATACCTCACTCCCACTCATATAATCTCTATAATTGGATTGTCCGGCTACACCCGTACTTGTAGCTCGTTGTCAAACTCCTGTACTAGAAATTATAATAATAAAAAATTGCTTTCACTAATTGCTAACAACACGAAAAATTTTAATAGCGACTATATCACAACTATCATTGTCAGTATAGGTTGATCAAAATAAATATACTTTACTGGTGAAAGACACACATAAGTATTTAGATAATTCTGACTCTTGTGTTGTGATAAGAACATTTATTATTGTAGTTGTTAAGAGATGTATTCCAGCTACCATGCTTCGTAGCTGTATTAAGGAATATTTAATGAGGATATAGGTACATATTTTGAATTTTTAAAGGGATAGTTAACCGGTAACGACCAAACAATTATATTAATCATGTTGTCATATAGAACTTAGGACGGAATTTAATTTGTATTTATGCACAGTATGCTAGAATCTGTAACAAAAGATGAAATTCCAATTTGCAATACATTAGTTAGTAGACATTAAAATATGGACTAAACATCTATAAAACCAAAATTTATGTTGATTAATCAGTCAGGCCAACTCCCTTTGTCGTTAAAAATAGTTTACCAAGCAAGTCTCAAAAAGTGAAATGTAATAGAACAAAATATAATTTTTAGTGAATGTAAAATGTTCTTTAGTAACATAATCAAAGGCCGCACTAGTTTAACTCGTCCATTATTCGTCCAAAAAACACCTCAAAAGTACTATCCCACCGTACTTATTCAATTGATTAATGTTGCGTACTACTTTCTCTGCATCCCATTTCGATTGGAATACTGCAAGAAGGAAAATAAATATGCAATTTCAAAAAATCGGCTTCAACAGGCAAGTGATTAATACTTTTAATTCTAACCAAAGAAATTAATGCCCTACATACATACTAGACTATCAGTTACACATTTTTTGTAGATACTGTGTGCCTGCTTACAAATATTGGTCGCATCTACAAATATCTGGTATTGCGGAAGATTGTTTGAAGAAAATCTACTGCTTGATCCTACAAAGTTTTATCAAATATTAACAGAATCATTTTTCTTTCTACATATGATATCATTTTCTCATTTCTCTTGGCTCCAAAATGAAAACTTGTTGATTGTAATAAACCTCCTAGGAGTTGAAAGATCAGCAAACTTTAAAAAGGTTAAAAATAAATATTTGGAATTATAATTGTTTATTTTGGTAAAAACATTGCTTTCTATATTTTATGCCATTTTTATTTCCAGTTATCCGTTTATACATTTCTGTGGATCGGATTTGAACTCATACTCTGTTTATTGCTTTACCAAAGCAGGATAAATGTAGGAATATATTACAATAAAGAAGTCAATAGTGAATATGTTCTTCATTTGCTGTATCAGGATAAAGAAAATTATAGTGGAGAATTTTGTCCTTCTGTACTTTTACAAATTATACTCGTCAACGGAATATTTATCCCACATTTCTTAATAATTTTTATCGGGCACATGTTTGTTGTCTGTGGAATAATGGCCATTTATGAAATCATCAACATCTGTGATCCAAATGAAATCAAAATATCGACCAATATAGATAAATCCACTATTGATAATTTCGTTCGTGCTAAATTTATGGTATCGACTGTAAATGCAACTTTTGGGAAAATATTCTTGACACATTTCGTTGTCAATTTCTTTTATGTGGCTGAAATCATATTTGACGTGCTGAATATCAACTTCTCAGTAGAAAGGCGTTTCATTAATGTGATTTATGTCGCCGACTTGATTGTGATGTTTTGGTGGGCAGCGAAATGTGACACAAATGTAATGTATTACAATTATATTTCTTATAACTACTGATTACTTATTACAAGGGTCACAGAAATCAGCATGGTTAACATTTATTTAGATTTTCAAACGATAAAATATTTTGTATCTCTAATATGTTTCATGTCTCTGTACTAATCATTAACTCTTAAAAGATCAAAATTCCGGTGTACATAACCACAATATATACTCACAACACTTAGTAATGATTTCTTTGTGGCCCTGTATGATGATTTGATAAAAATTAATTGTTTCAATTTGATTTGCTAATTACAAATATTTGACAGGTACGAAATTTTAAAAATGTATACGTTGAGAAAATCTCCGAGGAGGTAATTGCTATTGGTAAAGTTAGTGCTGAAGGACGACAGTATTTGAAACATATCTCTTGGTACTTACAAACACATTCTTTTCACTTGGGAGTCCGAGCTGGCGATTTTTTCACGGTGACTTTCGGATTTGTTGGAGCGGTATTTACAATTATACAATCTCACACACTCACACCTATCGTTAGCTTCGGCAGTTTAAAAAATTAGAGTCAGAGAGTTGAAGAAGTATGATAGCGTAACAACAGTACAGTTACCTTTATTAACGTCTTATATTACTATAATATCTTATTAGTAACCGCCAAAACTAACCATAAATGTGAGGAGTGACGTATGTTTACAGTTTCCTATAACCATAACATTAAATAATATTGGTCTTCCTCTTTTGAACATTTTTGACAAAATCCTTGCTTTTATTTTTATCCTTAGGCAGTCAGTGTTCTGCTGACATACATCCTCGTATTGTTGCAATTTAATGTTTCAACGCTCAAAATTAATAACAAGCAAGAAAAATATTCCCTTGTAACAGAAAGATTGTCTAACTACAACATCACAAATGAGTAGAATGATGTGCCGATAAATCTACATGTATGGCTTTTAGGAATGACGGATGGATTTATGAATATAGTAAAAATAGTATTATTTAATTAAGGAAGGAATGTTATATATTATACCTCATGATAAAAATGATGTTCTATTAAAGAAAGCTTCATTGTACAATAATAAATGAAAAACTTCAACAATGAATGATCAATGCAAATTATTTGTACTGTATGTAACATTTTTGAATGTGCATATTAAAACGCGTGTAATTGGTCATTCGACTCCATAATTATGCTACTTAATTTATTATTCACATTTCAAAGCATCTTAAATTACAGTAGTAAATAGTGGTTTTAGTTTATATATAGTTGTAATAGTAGTTTTTAGCAATAAACGTTTGCAAAAGTAAAGTTTCTTTAAAATTAAGAAAATTAATTAAGAACTTTGTTTGAAGAAAGTGGAAAATATTAAATTCATCCATAACAAAGCTAGAAAAAAGTGGATTAAATAAGTGTTGTCTAGTTTTTTTAAACCTTTCTATTCCGACACCGCAGCCCTGAATAATGTAGATGTTTATATTAAAAGAAAAGTAGAGTCTACCTTTATTTGGTTTTAGTAATATTTTTAAAGTATTTTATCGATTACTAATGTAGGTAACTCCTAATGTGCGAAATGCCTGGAATGCCTTTAAAAGGCAAGTTTCATGTTATAGTAAGGCAAAGCTTACATAAGCAGAGCACACATAAATTTAATCAAAACTGATTTAATGATTTAATGAATTTTAATGAACAATTTAAGCCTAATTTAACGAAGGAGAATTTATGGTAAACAAATATTTTTATGGACTTTCTATTGTTATAGCTAACTTTATCTACTTAGGCCTTTACAATTAAAACGTGAGCAATAAATTGGTTGTATTTTCCAAGACCATTTGCAATACGGTGAGAATGTAGGATTTGTCTACGTAGCCGTAGCTGCCGATGTGGTTTCGGAGGGGTTTAAATGCAATTGACCTTTTCCGTACCCATGCCGACCGATCAAACGAGCATTTATAGAGAAATTTCTCACTCAGTGTATTCATTTTTGCTCCTTGTGGCAGGAGAATTACTTTTACCATGCCAACTACTAAACCAAGGCTAGGAAACAGCAAATACAATGGCATTCCAAACACATTGTACAGCTTGAGTGACCCATACAAAGCTACTGACAGGAGGGAGACCCCGATGAACAGTAGCCATGGGATTATGTAAACACAATGCTGATTCAACAGAAGATTTATCATTTTCAGATGAATGTATGCTTCTTTGAGACATAGCGTTTTGTTGGGACAGTTGACCATTACCTCCACCCAGTAGTTGATCATGTGAACATATTGAATGCCCAACATTATGTATATGACGATGGGTACACTAGAAATTATACCTACTCCGAATACGCAACAGAAGATGAGGATAGGTACCAAAGGATGATCGGCATTTTCCTTCAAAATCGTCTTCATCAAACGACGAAGTCCTGAATCTTCGTCCCTTATCCCAAATCGGACTCCAATGAGACTCCCAAGAATTAGAGAACCAATGAATAACATTGGGAGGAACACCAGAAACCAGGTTACTATGTCGACTCCAAGGATCCTCCGCATTTTGGGTCGTGGTTGCCCTTTGAATGTTTCTAAAAGATTAAAAATTTAATAATAAAATAAAGTAAATATTGCTTAGGACAATGTACCAATGCTTAAATTGTAAATTATAATCTAATTTTAAAATCAATATAATCTTGAGGCACTTACTTTCCAGTTTCTTGTCTACAAGAACAACATATGCCATATCAGAAGGAATTTCATCAATTCGAGTCAACATATTGACATTGAAGATCAGAGATGTTGCCAGAAGAATTATGCACAATACTCCAACGAAAATGTGCTTTGGCTTGTACGTCTTATCACCAGATATGACTCTTTTCATACTTCCGTAGACCATTAAGATCAACACTGCCATGTTCACACATATTGCCACTCTAAATCCGATTTTTTTAAAACTGCTATTGGATATTTTAAAGCTGCTTTTCTTGATATCAAATTCGTATGGCGTAATTTGAAACAAACCGAATAAATTTAAGTAAAACCTACCAGCCAAAATAGACAATCCAGATATCATGTTTAGAGTTGTAAAGTTGGACTCTAACTACACAAAATTCATTTTCTGTGGACATAGTAGCAAGCAACAAAACTATTAATCTCTATATATAATCGTAGACTAAATTTACCTGTCTATTTATATACATATGTATGTACGTGTATTAGGGAGAACCTAGGGAACCTGCATCTATTACTTAACGCAAAACCTCCTCCCCCATGTGTAACGCAAGTGCTGACTGCAACACTTTTGGGTATATATCTCCTTCACCCATCAACTGCACACGTAATATATTGTGCACCCTCCATAAAAGCAAAATGCACAAGCCCAATTCCACTAAACCAACGAAATGAGTCGTTTCACATTATTACTATAACATCTAAATAATAACAGAAATTTATATAAGAATGTTGAATGGTGAGTGGGGACCGAATGGAAATGATTAATGAAAGGAAACGTTTCGTAATGACCGTAATGTGCGTATTAAATAGCATTTCAAAACTTCTAATCCAAATTGGTTATGCTGTAATATCGACAAACTTATTCAACATTTTTTAATAGAGCTGGGTTTACTTTTTACTACCCTCTTGATTCCTTTGTGCCAGTTGGGATATCTTTTTGTAGAATTAAATAACAGTACTGGGAGCTACTAATTTATTCTTATAAAATATTTATTCGTAAGTTGTACTCATGGGATTTGTACGTTTTTCCACAATCCTACAGGGAATCTTATTTTTTCGATTTTAAAAGGGAGCTTTTTGATAACTTTGTGGGAGTTTTTTCGAAAATAGTCTTTCATTGTTCCCTGCATTTGAAGCTACGATCTACAGTTATTATTTTGGTGTAGGAAATTCCTTTTTATCAGGAAGTTGGGGCTGCAGCTAATTTTCCCAACCACTGTAGAAAATAAAAGTGTACCAATGTATTAATTTAAATGTACTTTTTATTTACAAACAACCTAATGGGATGTTTTCGAAATTGTTTTTATTACTGTGATGGGTGGCCTGCTGAATTTCTCTTGAGTGCTAGATTTGCCCCTTAGCTGGGTTCACTAGTCGTAGATAACATTATTATTATATTACCATTATTCGTATATTATTGAGTTTCCTACCAAATCAATTCCCTGAATACCAAATTTCTACGAATTGTACGTATGTCAAAATAAATTGAAATGAGAAAGCAATTCAGGCAGTATGTTTGCTATAACGAGTAAGATTCTTTAATTTTGTTAGAAAATTGGACATGTAAAAGGCGTGTAATTGCTACGAGGATTAAATCCAAGACTTATTATCACTAGAAAGCAAAACCTATATAGTATCAACAGTAAGACATGGCCCAATTAGGAATGCCATTAGTCCCGATCTGGGTCGTGGGTCGGGTGTTTTATGGGTTTGGGATTTTTCGGCAAAAAACCCGACCCACTTCACTTATAAAAACCCGACCAACTTTACTTAAAAAAACCCTGAGTTTTTTGGTTTATTTTTTACAAAATATACAATAAATGCGCACTATTACTCCATCTATATAAGCAAGCATGCTAATTTTCTCAAATTTTTTATTCAAAACTGTAAACTAATATACATGTGGAAAATATATAGCTTTTGCACTTTTACTCAATAATATGTATCGTATCGATGACTAATGACTACCTATATATTAATTTTATGTAAATTTTAATTGCTATGAACATTATTATTGTTGTATGCATAATTCAGAGTAGTTTATTCTACGTATGCGAATACCATTTCAGTGTGTCTGTCCGGAAATCTCTTTGCATGATAAATTTCGAACGGTTTGTGCTAGAAAGTTTAAATTTTCAGTGTGCATAGTAAAATCTACAGGTAAATAGGAAGGGAGAGTTCATAAATGACAGAAATTATTTGAAATACGAAAATGAAAAAAAGTAGATCTTCAGTGGACATTTTTAGTTCTGTTTTTCTGTGCACGTTTTTATTGTTAACTGACATCTTTGGTCAAAAAAATTCATTTTTCAGTAATTCAAGGCCTATGTGAAATAACACCAAAAAATCGGAATATGAAATAGCTCCGAAACTACCGGTCCGATTTGGATGAAACTTGGAACAGAAGTCAACAATCGCGGTATCTCGGGGTGTCTTTTGAATTTGTGAAAAATTCGAATTTCTTCCCTTTCAAAATTACGAAAAAAATTTCGAAATAGGCAGTTTTTCATATAAGGAATTGTTTCATCAAAATTCTGCCCGATTAAAAATAAAGCCCTTATAAAGTTATGCTTTATAGAGGAAAAAAATATTTCAAAATTGTTGACCTCTACAAGATGTCAGAGGTCAAGTTTAATTTTTCGTCAAAATATGCTTATGTAAGGTATCGTTCGCCAGCTTGATTTAAATAAATAAACAGAACTCCAAATCCAATATATCCAGAACCAAATTTCTATAAACTTAAACAATGTATAGATGAAATTATGCGAAAAATTGGATGGAATGCTTTTTTCTTTGACCAACCTAAGAAGCCACTAAACACATTTGAAAATATTTTATATCAATTTACCAAACATTCTAAACTTAAAATTCACGCCCCAACGGAAAATACTATTTTCCAAGACACAAACTGCATACGTAAAAAATTTATCAACATGATCAAATGTAACTTATATTCTAAATTACTAATTTCCGATGAATTTATGTCAACATTTAAAAACTTTCAACTACAAAATGATGTAATAATTAAGCCATCAGATAAAAACGCAGGACTGGCTATTATGTATAAAAAGGACTACAGTAACGAAATCCTTAAACAGTTAGAAAACATAAATACATATTTTCCTTCCACGGAAGCGCATTTTATTCAAAAAACTGAATCAATGATCGACGAAATTAACTCTACTCCTATGCCACAAGCACTACAACTAAGGAGACTGATAGACAAAAAGTACAAACCTGCTTATTTTTATGGCTTGCCTAAGATACATAAAAAATTTCAAACTTTTCCTATGCTAAGACCAATAAGTAGTACTGTTAATTGCTGTAACCGCAACATAGATAAAGTAGCTGATAAAATCCTACAACCTGTTATGAACCTAATGCCAGATGTACTTATAGATACTAACCACTTAATTTTAAGACTAGAAGAAGTTAAATTGCAAAAAAACTGTAAATACCTTATTGTGACGGCCGATATAGAGTCCTTATATCCTAATTTACCGTTAAAAATATGTAAACGACACTGTCTCGAAGCCTTTGAAGAAAATAAGCATCTAATTAATTTACCATTCGAAATATCCACTAAAGAGTTAAGTAATTTATTAAACTGGTCACTAGACAATAATTTCATTGAATATGAAAATAAATATTTTAAGCAGCATAAGGGAATCCCGATGGGATCCAATTCTAGTGTCGTTATTAGCAATATAACAGTATCACGGGAAACTAGTAAATTATTCGATGGTAAAAGCGAAATTATTTTTAAAAATCGATTTATAGATGACATAATTTTAATTATTGACGCGACTAATATTGCTGACCCAGACTTATACTTGAAATCGCTGTTTACACACAATTTTTTGACTTTTACTTATGAATGGTCTTATGAGAGAGTAAATTTTCTAGACTTATACATATCTATTAGTAATAACGAAATAAGCACAGAAATGTATAAGAAACCAATGAGCAAACATTTGTACTTACATTTTTTATCAAACCATCCTATGCATGTTAAAAAATCACTGCCATACTCGGCAGGGATCAGAATTATTAAATGTTTTTCAGATGAAGAAAAGGCAAAAGTAGAAATTGATAACGAAATGCAAAAATTTAAACCTAGAGGTTATCCTAATAATATAATACAACAATGTAAAAGTAAACTTGAAATGGTTTCTAGGCACGATGTACTTAAACCTAAGAAAATACTGTTAATTAGTAATCTACGTATTCATAATCCACAAATACTATCGAAATATAACATTAACGTTACTCAAAATGAATATGATAATTTTGAAAATAAAATGTTTCTTGTAGTTCCTTTTTACGACAATATAAAAAATATAGGGAATATTGTAAAAGAATTAATGTATACAGAGTTACGAAAATGTAATAATGATAAATACAAAAAATGGGCTGAATCTTTAAGTCTTAATGTAGCTTTCACTCAAATCAACTCATTAAGATTTTACTTAAGAAAATGAGGGGTATTTTAAGACATAAACTAATATCACAATGTCAAACGTCCTAAAATGTAAGCCTACAATTTAGGCACCAATGTATAAATAATGCGGTAGAGTCTTAAGTGTGATACATTATAAAAAATTTTTTTAATTAAAATTTAATTTCAACAGTATGTAGTGGAGTTATTCTAAAGGTGCAAACACTACATTTTAAAGGTAATTTAATTTTATGTGGTAATTCTATAAATATATCTATTAAATGTTACAAATATACTTTAACGAAGTCCATTCCAATAGAAACATTATGACATTTTGTAATCATTCCTTTATATATTCGTTTTACAGTTTTTAAAATGAATCATCTACCCTTCACACTACTGACTAAAGTTTAATGATATCGTAAATGTACTAAATCAAGGTATGTAAAACCTCAATGGCATTCGATTACTTAGTTATAATTATTTAAGTTTAAAATAGTTAAATAATCTAGTATTCTCATTAGCTGTATGTATAATTTTAATTGACTATTCTAATTGACTGTTATAATAAAATACAGGGCTTGAAAACGAATACGAAACCGGTCGCCCAATCTTGAATGAAGTGAATAAACATAAATTACACCGTTTTTGGATTTGGAGTTCTGTTTATTTATTTAAATCAAAAATTCATTTTTCAGTAATTCAAGGCCTATGTGAAATAACACCAAAAAATCGGAATATGAAATAGCTCCGAAACTACCGGTCCGATTTGGATGAAACTTGGAACAGAAGTCAACAATCGCGGTATCTCGGGGTGTCTTTTGAATTTGTGAAAAATTCGAATTTCTTCCCTTTCAAAATTACGAAAAAAATTTCGAAATAGGCAGTTTTTCATATAAGGAATTGTTTCATCAAAATTCTGCCCGATTAAAAATAAAGCCCTTATAAAGTTATGCTTTATAGAGGAAAAAAATATTTCAAAATTGTTGACCTCTACAAGATGTCAGAGGTCAAGTTTAATTTTTCGTCAAAATATGCTTATGTAAGGTATCGTTCGCCAGCTAAAGTTATAGTAAAGACCAAATGAGTACCTATTTTGGCAAACTAGGGCCTCATACAGAGGTCAAAGGTCATAACTGTGAAAATGGAAATGTCTGATGCACAAGTTATACGGCGGTAGGGCATCCGGCATTTTAGTACTTACTAGCCATAAATAACCCAAATTTAACATAGGCTTGTGCCTGCTTCAGTGCCTACATAATACATAGCAAAGTTTATTTTGCCTTCCTTCGTGGTAAAAACTTCCTTGGTTCCCTTCGTAGTAAAAACATACCCAGTTTGTGGTGGGGCTGGCGAAGTACATAAATGGTTTGGTTGTATCAATATAGAAACGCATAATAAATATTATACGACAACCACATTTGCTTACTCGCTATGAAAGTCCACTTTTTCAAAACTTTCCCATTTGTATTAAAATACGCAGTGTAAAGTCGGCATGATATTTTGTTCTGTGGTCCGAAATTGTGCAAGTCCAACTCGACTTCTGCTAATATTTGTGGTGAAATTTTACACTTTCTTTTAGTGTCTTCATTGGGTTGGTAATCTGGATACTAACAGTTTTTACGCTTTCGCATTTAATTTCGTTGTTTTCATTTACAATATCAGGAGGAATAATTGTACATAATAATTCTGCAAAAAATCATATTTCAACGTATTTAAGAAGTTACTCTTCGAATGGTAATAATTATATGATATGATAACAATTATGAACCTGATATCTTAAATACAAGTCTCGAGGAAATTCCAATCGAGCATTCAAAGGCATAATAATTAGTCAGATTTACTAAAAATCCTTTCGAAGGATTATATCCATACTCTGTCAAATCTGTTGACTTTACAACAAAAAATTAACTATCTAGGTATAGAAAGTTTTTTTAATTTAAAATTTGTTGCGTATTCGTTTTGCAGTTATAGTGACTTAATCATGTCATATTGTCGAACCATAAAAGGTAATAAAAATTGAAGATCTGGAAAGTCGAACTTAAAAGATTCAGTTAGTTTTGTTTATAGTATCTACGAAAGACAGTTAACGTAATTTGTACCTTATTTTGGAAGACTCCCTTCAGAGTCGGTTGAACATTAGGTCTGAATAATGCATGGTATTAACACATTTTCTCCATTACTAGGAATTGTAGTTAGTAGATTATTAATGGACAAAATTGTGTACACCCCCTGACCACCGGAGGGGATTAAAATTTAAAAATAACTGAAAGTCAATGCGACTCCAGTAGATTATTGATATTATAGACTAATGGCAAATTCTATCAACACATTTGATACTTGACCTCCGCCAATCATGGAGCTAAGCAGCAAGACATTGTGCAATGAAATAAATCAAAGCTACTTTGATGTTCTTTTACTACTACTGTGAGGAGACTCCTCACCACCCACTACCACCCTCATTTACATCACACTCTAATATTCTAATTAACCTCCTACCTCCCACTTCGAGACTCCATATACTCGGAGAGACGGAGACTCACTCGCCAGTTGGTCGGGAACCCTCGTCGTCGTCAGTCAGTCAGGTCGGGTTTAGGGAACTTAGAGTAAATACGATCGTGTCATAATTTCGAGAATAATAAACCACTACTTTGTCTGTGTCCAAATCTCGTCGTTCTCTCTTTTGTGCAGTCATTTCACTCATCCCGATCATAAAGTCTATCAGTTTTAGGTGCATTGAGCCGAACCAGAGTCAGGAATACAGGGAAACGGGCATCTTTCAGTCTAACCCGGATTTCCCTCCTGATACTACTTTTAATATTTAAACCCAACCTCAATCAAATAGCAAATCCCCTTTGCTTTTCATGCTCTGCTTACAAGCAGGCAACAAAAATTACCTTCTTGCTTTTTTGTAAATCAGCCGTTCTTTTTTGATGAAGAAGCGTGCCCCAATATTATTTTGAGGAAATCTTCTGCAAAAGCCGTCAAGCTTTTACCAAATGCTGGTCCAGTTTTCATTCTGGCTTTATATTTCATTCTTTATCCACTTTACATGGTTGGAAAAACAAAATTTGTTGACAACAGTCAATAAATTGGACAATTATAGACTTTGGCATTTTTTTCAGGTTTAGTTTTATAATGTAACGTTTGCCCTATTATAAAAGGTAGCTAAGAAGTAATGAATTACAATGACATTTAATATGGATTATAGTGTGTTTACCATAAAAGATAGTAGAGTTTACCTTTATTTGGTTTTAATAATATCGATTACTACTGTACAAATATGTATCTACCAACCTAATGGGCTTAATTAATGATGAACTTTAAAAGATATTTTTTATATAGTAAACATTTTTCAGCAGAACTCTATAGCATAAATTTAATCAATACTTTACAATTCAATGAACTTTGTTCTATTTAAGCCTAATTTAAGGAGGTGTGGGGACTTTCAGCGAATATTGCTCAGAGAAATCGGCTAAACGTACAGTAATGAGGTTTTCAGTTTCAGAATTTACCAAGACTTTTAAGACGAGCATGAAAGCCGGATTTTCGAAAATCATTTTTTAAATCGTCGAAAATTCATTTTGAAAATTTTGATTTGAAGTAGGGAAATACATGCAAGAAATATACTTTGAATTTTTGTTCACATTTGCCGATACAAATTCAAAAAAAGGCGCCTCATGCTCGTCCTCATTTTCTTTCCTCTTTTTTATGGAATTTTTTTTATATTTTTTTTATATTTTTGCGACTTACCAAAATCCCGGAATCGTTTTTCTCCGATTTTACATGAGAACTTTTTAGTAACGATGGTAACAACTGAAATTTTACTACGTGATGTGACACAATAGCTACCACCCACGATGCAAGAGCTCAGTGGTGGACATCTATGGTTGTACTTCCCGTAATAAATTACCCGTTGGCATGGTAACCAAAGTCCCCACACGTCCTTAACCTAATGTGAAACATGTATTTCCATTAATTTTGTTTTATCTTTATATTTCTTTAATATTTTTATGGACTTTCTATTGTTATAGCTAACTTTATCTACTTAAGCCATTCAGAATTAAAACGTGAGCAACAAATTGGTTGTATTTTCTAAGACCATTTGCAATACGGTGAGAATGTAAGACTTATCTACATATCCGTAGCTGCCGATGTTATTTCTGAGGGGTTTGAATGCCATCGACCTTTTTCGTACCCATGGCGACTGATCAAACGAGCAGCTATATAGAAATTTCTCACTCAGTGAATTCATTTTTGCTCCCTGTGGCAGGAGAATGACTTCAATCAAGCCAATTACGAAACCAAGGCTGGGAAACAGCAAATAGAATGGCATTCCAAACACTTGGTACAGCTTGAGTGACCCATACAATGCTACGGACAGGAGGGAGACCCCAATGAACAGTAACCATGGGATTACGTAAATGCAATGCTTATTAGTCAACACATTGATTATTTTCAGATGACTGTATCCTTGTGTTAGACACAGAGCTTTGTTGGGACAGTCGACCATTGCCTCCACCCAATAGTTGAGCATGTGAACATATTGAATGCCCAATATTATGTAAATGATAATTGGTGCAATAAGAATTGTACCGACTCCGAGTATGCTGCAGAAGATTAGAAGCGGAACTAAAGGATGATCGGCATTTTCCTTCAAAATGGTCTTCATCAAACGACGGAGTCCTGAATCTTCGTCCCTCATGCCAAATCGGACCCCAATGAGACTTCCAAGAATTAAAGATCCAATAAATATCATGGGAAGAAAGATCATAAACCACGTTACTATGTCCACTCCCAGGATTTTTCTCATTTTTGGTCGTGGTTGTCCTTTGAATGTTTTTAAAAGATTAAAAATGTAATCAACGCTACGGGTTAAAAATTATTTAGTTTGAGTTTAGTTTAGTACAGTACGATTGTGGAAATTTTAAATTTAATTAGGTTTTAAATCACTATATTTTAAATGTGGTTAATTTACTTACTTTCAAGTTTCTTGTCCACGAGAACAACATATGCCATAATAGAAGGAATTTCATCAATTTGAGTCAACATACTGACATTGAAGAGCAAAGATGTTGCGAGAAGAATCATGCACAATACTCCAACGAAAATGTGCTTCGGCTTCATAGTTTCGGATTTTCCCATTTCCCACCTCATTTTGATAGCCAGTTGGGAAAAGTGGGAAAAGTGGGAAATTTCTGGGAAATGAAAAAAAGTCACGTGAAATGATATGATTCGCTGCGGTAACCTAGGGCGGCTGTTCTTTTATGCTACAAATTACCAACCAAAAACAAAAGTAAATAATTTTGTAATTCCACAATCCAGATGACAAGGACTGCCAATTCCATACTCTAAATTTTACTTTGGTTTATTTTCTACTTATTACGATCACGTAAATTATGACAAAGTGAATAAAAATTTGGAATACTCGGCAGTTGCATTAGTATTGACATGTGAAGTGAGTAATACAAGTATTTTGATTTAATAATCACATTTTGTAATTTGGGCTATGAATTTATACAGCGGAATAACGTCACTGTATCTGAAGCACAGTGCGCAGTGTTTTTATTTTAATATACATTAATCTGTTGCATATTCATTGCATAAGGCAACACAGGTAACGATATCCCGCTGATTAAAAGCCCTAAATTATTGTAATTATTATTACGTTTACTTACGTTAAAGAAAAAAACTTCAATGCAAAATTTTTATTACATCTACAAACAACTCTTAGTAACTTACGAAATGTAAACTAGCAAGGATGACTTGAAGAGCACTAAGGAAGTCTCGTCTCATGTGAGACTGCTAGGGAGCAGTATTTATACCTTTTGTGTACTAATGTTTCATTTCCCAGTCATTTTTTTCATTTCCCATTTTCCCACCCACTAAGCCATTTTGATTCCCACTTTTCCCACTGGGAAAATGGGAAGATTCCACTTTTTGATTTCCCACCCGAAACCTTGTTCGGCTTGTACGTCTTATCACCAGATATGACTCTGCTCATACTTCCGTAGACCATTAAGATCAACGCTGCCATGTTCACACATATTGCCACTCGAAATCCGATTTTTTTCCAAATACTGTTGGATAATTTTAGGCTGTTTTTCTTGATGTCAAATTCATACGGGATAATTTGAAACAAACCAAATAAATTTAAGTAAATCCTACCAGCCGGCAGCCAACAGAGACAATCCTGAAATCATAGTTTATGTTGAGAGCTTTACAGTTAGACTCTGACTAAAACTCATTTCCTGTAGACATAATAGTAATCAACAAAACTAGAGCTCGCTATCTGCCCTATATCTACTTTGGATGGTAAGAGATATATTTTAGTATAATGTATATTCTAATAAAAAATACTGAGTTTCCTACCAAATGAACCCTATTAACACAACATTTCTAGGAATGTCAAAATAAATTGAAATAGGAATACCTAATATCGGCAGTGATGATCACTATAACGAGTACGATTATTTAATATTGTTAGAAAATTGGACATGTCAAAGGCGTGCAATTACTGCGAGGATAATTTCTCGTTTGTTACAACAACAACAACAACTACGAGGATAAAATTCAAGACTTTTTATGCATAGAAAGCAAAACCTATAGAGCATCAACAGTAATACACATGGCCCAATTAGGAATGCCATTAGTCCTGATCAGGGTCGGCTTTTTATGGGTCGCATATTTTTGGAAAATAACCCGACCCACTTAACTTAAAAAACCCTGAGTTTATTGGTTTTTTACAAAACACAATAAATGCTCACTAAGGCTATAATATCTATATGAGCAAGCATGCTAATTTTCTCATAATTTTATTCAAAAATGTAATCTAGCTAATACACATGTGGAAAACATTTAGCTTTTGCACTTTTACTCAATAAATGTATCGTATTGATGACTACTGACAACCTTTATATTAGTTTCCTTTAAATTTGAATTTTTATGAACATTATTATTGTTGTATGCATAATTCAGAGTAGTTTATTCTATGTATGCGAATACTATTTCTGTGTGTCTTTCCGGAAATCTCTGTGCATGATAAATTTCGAACGGTTTGTACTAGAAAGTTCGTACTTTCAGTGTACACAGTAAAAACTATAGCTAAATAAAAAGGGAGAGTGTGTAAATGGACAAAACCGTTTACACCCCCTACCACGGGAGGGGTTTAAAATTTAAAAATAACTGAAAATCAATGCAACTCCAGTAGATTATTGATATTGTGTCCTATCATGGAAATTTCTACCTAACACATTTGATACTTGACCTCCGCTTATCATGGAGCTAAGCAGCAAGACATTGTGCAATGAAAGAAATCAAAGCTACTTTGATATTACTTTACTAAAGTACTACCTTTAATATTTAAACTCAACCTCAATCAAGAAGAATCTTCGATATGTTTTAGAAATCATTTGAACTCACTCTTACAAGCAGGGCAGGAAAATGCCGGGAGTTATTGGGTTGCGTTTTTGGGTATCAATTAGCAAATGCCCTTTGCTTTTCATGCTCTGCTTACAAGCAGGCAATAAAAAATTACCTTTTTTGCTTTTTTTATAAAAAAGCAGTCCTTTTTTGATGTATCAGCTTGCCTCAATATTGTTTTGAGGAAATCTTCTGCAAAAGCCGTCAAACGTTTACCAACTTCTGGTCCAGTTTTCATTCTGGCTTTACATGTCATTCTTTATCCACTTTTCATGGTTGAAAAAACAAAATTTGTTGACAATAGTCAATAACATGGACAACTACCGACCTCGGCATTTTTTTCAGGTTTAGTTTTATAATGTAACATTTGCTTTATTATAATAGGTAGCTAAGAAATAATGAATTACAATGACTAATGACATTTAATGTGGATTATAGTTTGCTTACCATAAAAGATAGTGGAGTTTACCTTTATTTGGTTTTAATAATAGCATTTTGTCGATTACTACTGTACAAATATGTATCTACCAACCTAATGGGCATAACGATGAACTTTAAGATATGAATTTTACATAGTAAACAATTTTTAGCAGAGCTCTATAGCATAAATTTAATCAATACTTTACAATTCAATGAACTTTGTTCTATTTAATGCTAATTTAACCTTATGGGAAACATTTATTTCTATGGATTTTGTTTTTATCATTATTTTGTAAGACCATTTAAGCCTTTCAGATTTAAAATGTGAGCAATAAATTGGTTGTATTTTCCAAGACCATTTGCAATACGGTGAGAATGTAGGATTTGTCTACGTAGCCGTAGCTGCCGATGCTATTTCGGAGGGGTTTAAATGCCATCGACCTTTTCCGTACCCATGGCGACCGATCAAACGAGCATCTGTATAGAAATTTCTCACTCAGCGAATTCATTTTTGCTCCTTGTGGCAGGAGAATGACTTCAATCAAGCCAATTACGAAACCAAGGCTGGGAAACAGCAAATAGGATGGCATTCCAAATACTTGGTACAGCTTGAGTGACCCATACAATGCTACGGACAGGAGGGACACTCCGATGAATAGTAGCCATGGGATTACGTGTATGCAATGCTTATTCATCAGAAGATTGATCATTTTCAGATGAATGTATCCTTGTCTTAGACACAAAGTTTTGTTGGGACAGTCGACCATTACCTCCACCCAATAGTTGATCATGTGAACATATTGAATGCCCAATATTATGTAAATGATGATTGGTGCTATAACAATTGTACCTACTCCGAATATGCTGCAGAAGATCAGAAGCGGAACCAAAGGATGATCGGCATTTTCCTTTAAGACCGTCTTCATCAAACGCCGGAGTCCTGAATCTTCGTCCCTCATCCCAAATCGTACTCCAATGAGGCTTCCAAGAATTAAAGATCCAATAAATATCATGGGAAGAAAAACCACAATCCAGGTTACTATGTTGACTCCAAGAATTTTCCGAATTTTGGGTCGTGGTTGCCATTTGAAAGTTTCTAAAAGATTAAAAATGTAATCAACGCTGTAGATTTAAAATGATTTAAGTTAGGAATTGTACGAGCGATGTAGGATTGCTTAAATTTTAAATTATATAATATTTTTTAAAATCAACATAATTTTAAGGCACTTACTTTCCAGTTTTTTGTCTACAAGAACAACATATGCCATACCAGAAGGAATGTCACCAATTCGAGTCAAAATATTGATATTGAAAAACAGAGATGTTGCCAGAAGAATTATGCACAATACTCCAACGAAAATGTGCTTTGGCTTGTACGTCATATCACCAGATATGACTCTTTTCATACTTCCGTAGACCATTAATATCAACACTGCCATGTTCACACATATTGCCACTCGAAATCCGATTTTTTTCCAAATGCTCTTAGATAATTTAAAACTATTTTTTCTGATGTCAAATTCAAATGGCACAATTTGAAAGAAACCAAATAAATTTAAGTAAATCCGACCAGCCAACAGAGACAATGCAGATATCATGGTTTATGTTGAGAATTGAGAACAGTTGGACTCTAACTAAAGAAAGTTCATTTACTGTAGACATTTAGACTTCGTTTAGAATTACCAAAATAAAAATATTATTCAATATTTACTACTATAAAATGATTGGTTTCTACCAAATGAATTCTCTGAATATCATTTTCATCGTAAGAAATACAAATCAACAAGCACAAATCCAGGAAATTGACCAAAGGGGGTCCACCAAAATAATATATTGGTGAAATTAAGACATTATATATTCAATATATACTAAAATGAAATTACGAGTTTCCTACCGAATGAATTCCCTGAATACAATTTTTGTATGTTTGTCAAAATAAATTAAAATGAGATTACAGACAATCATATCTGAAATGACGAGCCTTTAATGTATGTATTTATTAATCGAATAACGAACCCATCCACCTGATACATATATCAACAAACAGTCAGAGTATATATACAGCTGATAATTCATATCATTAGTAAAGTAACTAAGTAGTCATAATATTACCACAATTTAACTCTCATTGAATTGCTGTAGGTAATTGTATCTACAAAAGTTTTCATTTCCGAATACAGTAATATATAGTTTCTTTTCTAGTCTCTTCTGGTTATTATGTACACTCGTATAAGAAATGGGTGAAGCTTGTTATGTGATAATAACAGTATTTTCAAATTTCGAAGTTGGTAATCATTTTCTTTATTTCCTGTAGTCAAGCCAGACTTGACTGATTATCTACGTGGACTTGGCAACTATTGGGTGACCTACCTGTAAATAGGTGACGGTTTTATTGATTATATTATGATCGGATAAATGCAAAATGCCTAGGATATAATATGTAAGGGAAATCCAAAATTTTGATTTTTAACGAAACTAACCCAATTTAAAGCAACGCAACGTACTCCCTAATGTACTTTCATGTGGGTTCAACAAAAAACTTTGGTTTTTCACTTTACGTATTTCCTTGACATTTTGCCGGTCTGGTCTGTACAATTTTCCTTGTGTCCACAAAATAGAATTTGCCCAATATGTCCTCTTGAATGCAGAATTGATTAAAGACACACAAAGGGCCCTAAAACGTATTTTGAACGAATGTTTATAATTTATTTTAAGTTTTGGAATAAAAATAAACTAGTGTTAAATAATTTATAAGAGAATGTCAATGTCAGAATGAAATATACTTGAACGGAAATGTGAAAAGAAATAAAGACCTTCGTTATCGACAATTATTTTTTAACAAGCTTAATTGTTCTCAGACCTTCATAGCTATTATTACTTGACAATACAATGCGCCCTTGAAGTTGCTTCATTCCTTTCCTAATATTTTTTATCGCGGCCGTAGGGTATTATAACGCTATCTATTAAAACCCGAAACATTCTTTTGAACTCTCTCCCTTTATATTACTTGCCACAAACCAATGAAACTTGGAATAGTTGTGGTCCTCGGGATTTATTGACTGATTAACTATATCAATTATACAATGTAAATAGTTAATTGGTAGTAATTATCTAGTTGCAACTATTATTAATAAAAATACATTTATAATATTTGTATCATTTTACAGGAACAACTAATACCATTTGAAATTTCGCCAATTTGATTTCGGGTGTCGGATTACTACTGCAAAAGCTGTAAAGTAGTACCGTGTTTCTAGTTCAATTAAACATAATGGACTCTAAAACCATATTTAAAATACGATGTAGTAATCCCAATAAACGTCACTTATTCCTCCCAAAATCTCACACTCCATATTACCCTACTTTACTTTTTCAGTTAACAAATGTCTGTTACTATATAGCATTTGTTCCATTTCGACTGAAATTTTGCCACAAAGAAAATAAATATACTATCAAAACGAATCGCGTACAACAGGTAATTATTTAATTATAATTGTGTCGGCGAATAGTTTACAATCTGGTCATTCATTGCCTTCCGCTTAAATTTTCGACATCGATTATTTAGAATACTTATATAGAATAAATTATTTATTTTTAGTGTACCATTCTAAAAATTTGCCAAAATTCTGTTCCAATTAATTGTGTCTACAGGTATTTTGTGTAGTCGTACAAACGTTATCCGCATTGGCCCAAATATGGTATACTACAATACTGTTTCGGGAAAATCTTCTACAGAAGCCGTCAAGTTTTTACCAAATATTGACCCAGTTTTCATTCTGGCTTTACATTTCTTTCTTTATCTACTTTTCATGGTTGCAAAAACAAAATTTATTGACAATAGTCAATAAATTGGATGATTACAGACCTCGACATTTTTTTCAGGTTTAATTTTATAATTCAAATTGTCCTTTACTAATCGGTGGTTGAGAAATACTGCATTATGATTTTGATTTTCAGCGTTATGTTGGTGCCTATGCGTGGATTGCATTTGAAATGCTATTGTGCTGTCTCATTTACCAAAGCAGAAAAAACGTTGGAATTTATCACGATGAAAAAATTAATGCTGAATTAATTGCCAATCTGCTCTATCAAAAGAAATGGAACGGAAATATTACTCCTTTAATGCGTTTGCCAATTCTATTTGGAAATATCTTTCTTACTTTACCATACTTAACGTACTACTTTGGACATCTGTTTGTCATAGCAGGAATTTTGGCTATTTATGAAGAGATCAATACCTGCAAACCATTGGAATCATTTACAATTTGTTACAAACCGACTATTGATGATTTCATCCGTGTTAAATCAAATGTATCAATATTGAATAACACTTTCGGAAAGATGTTTCTCGCGGAATTCCTACTTACTTTCTTTTATGTTGCACAAATTGTATTCAATGTATTAAGAATCGATTTTGCATTAGAAAGGCGTTTAATTAGTGCAGTTTTTATTGCAGAATTATTTACAACGATGTGGTTTGCAGCAAAATGTGACACAAATGTATGTTTTTATTACTGATTTCTTATTATAATGATTTGAGTTTATTTATTACTGGTATTAAATATTATTACAGTTGAGAAATTTTAAACGCTGGTACATCGACAAACTGTCAGAAGAAATTGCGATTGAAAATGTTCCGTACGAACGACGCCAGTTTTTGCATAATGTCTCTTGGTATCTCCAAACTAATTGTTTTGATTTGGGAGTGAAAGCTGCTGATTTCGTCACCGTGACTTTTGGATTTCTTGGAGTGGTAAGAATATTCAAATACTACATTTCTAAATTAATTTTAACTGAGAATGTTTCTATGTGACATTTTACAGGCAGTCAGTGTTTTGCTGACGTATATTCTTGTATTGTTACAATTTACAATACCTCAGATGCATAATACTTCTTGTCAGTGTTTATTTATATCAAACATTTCTTCAAAATATTTCAACTACACTAGTAGTAAATAAACACTGTACACGGTATTAAACAAATAAAGAATCTAATTGAATCTGAAAAATCAAAAGCATTACAATCTATTGGCATACATCATTTTAAAAATCGTTCAAATTTAAACTAAGGAAGAAGCTGGAATAATTTACAATTTAACTGACCCAAAAAATTATATGCTAAAATGTGATTTTCAAATTCTTTCTTTTATTCATGCAAGGGATATTCATATCAAAGATATTTCCCCAAATTGTCGTCAAAATTGGGGTGGTCGGTCTTACAACTCTTTCCAAATATAATCAAAATTTCTAGAATTTCAAAAAAGATGGATAATTGCACGTTGGGAGGAGTATAGAGAAAAGTGATATATATTATGCATATAACAAATATCAATGATTCCAGTCCTAGGGGACTCTAATAACTAGTATCTGACACTTTTTTGTGGAAAAAATTTTTCAGGGGGGCGTAATCCCCATCTGGGGCTATCTCAGTTCCCTTTTGAGGTAGGGCCTTGAAATTAGCATAGCATCTGTCTTAAAGGTAGGTTAGATTATCTACAGAGTTTCATCACAAAATTCGCAATACTTTCTGAAATATTGCATTTTTAAGCCTAAATTTCGGTGTTTTGTGACCTCTTTTGACCGCCTATATCTTGCAAGATAGGATCGATATAAGACATTTTACATTTTTAAGCCATGAAAGGCATATATGTGCATCGATTTCAATTAGAATTAGAAAAAGAACAAGCCTATTTTAGGAGATATTGACTCTTATAGTTTGGGTAGTAAAGGGTACAGAAATTGTGGCGAAGCATCATATGGTGTTGAACTCGAGGTTGAAGATGCAGCAGAAAAAGAAATTGACAACGAAAGCATAATGCAATAGAGTGATCAGCAACACATTTTATCAAAAGAAATTCCATTATTTCACTCTTTGTGTTGCTAAACTTTGATCACTTACTACAGCTTCGCAACAATTTCTGTACCCTTTACTACCCAAACTATAAGAGTCAATATCTCCTAAAGTGGGCTTGTTCTTTTTCTAATTCCAATTAAAATCGATGCACATATATGCCTTTCATGGCTTAAAAATGTAAAATGTCTTATATCGATCCTATCTTGCAAGATATAGGCGGTCAAAAGAGGTCACAAAACACCGAAATTTAGGCTTAAAAATGCAATATTTCAGAAAGTATTGCGAATTTTGTGATGAAACTCTGTAGATAATCTAACCTACCTTTAAGACAGATGCTATGCTAATTTCAAGGCCCTACCTCAAAAGGGAACTGAGATAGCCCCAGATGGGGATTACGCCCCCCTGAAAAGTTTTTTCCACAAAAAAGTGTCAGATACTAGTTATTAGAGTCCCCTAGGACTGCAATCAGTGATATTTGTTACTAGTGAACCCAGCTAAGGGGCAAATCTAGCACTGAAGAGAAATTCAGCCCAGGCTTTACAGCAATAAAAACAATTTCGAAAACATCCCATTTGGTTATTATGTTAACCTTGTAAACCAAAGTATATTTAAATTAAAATACTTTAATCTATAGTGGTGGATAAATTAGCTGCAGCCCCAACTTCATGATAAAAAGGAATTTCCTTAACCAAAATAATAACTGTTGATCGTAGATTCAAATGCAGGGAAAAATTAAAGACTCCGTTTTTGAAAAATTACTTACGAATAAATATTTTTAAGAAAAGTTAGTTAACCAGTACTGTTATTTAATTCTACAAACAGGTGTGCTAACTGCCAAAAGAATCAAGAGGGTAGTAAAAACGTAAGCCCACCAGCTCTACTAAACAATATTAAGTTTGTCGATTATAGCATAACCAATTTGTATTAAAAGTTTTCAAATGCTATTTAATAAGCCACATTACGATCATTACGAAATACCTATTACTCAGATTAAATTGAAAATGCCACGCATAACCTTAATTACAAATTATGTGTGTATATTATAATAAGCAGTCAAAAACGAAACTTTAAATCTAACCGTGCCCAAGCCATTAGCCAAACACTTTTCATTTTCACGCAGTCGAGAGTCAAGAGAGTTTGCTGATTAGAGGGGGTGGAGGGGCTGCAACAACCCCCTAGAAAAGTTTTTCCCAAAAAGACCTATCCCGTAAACATTTTTGGCAGCTTGCACGAATATATTACGTTCTTGCATAACCATTTGTGGCGCCCCCATTTGACCAAATTTCTGGTTACGTGCCTGAGTTCGACCTACCACATATAGTGACATACATAGGTAGGTAAATTTATTGCTTTATCTAAGACGGTGTTTATAATATAAGTGATATGCATAATATATATCACTTTTCTCTATACTCCTCCCAACGTGAATTGACCGCTGCCGATTTTAATGAAAGTCATTAAAAAATTAGTTCGGTTTACAAATAAAAGGGTGTCAACAATGTCAACAAAAATAGAAATGCCTAATTTCTACCTGGACAAAACTAAACTAGTATCGTCCTGGCTAAAAATTAAATTTAATATTGACAATATCCAATCCTGAAAAAATCCCTGATGCAATTGTTAGAAAGTATTTGTTTAAAAATACCAATGTTTATGACCATAAAAATTTGTTGAATTCGTTTTGAGTTTTCTGTCTTTTATTTCAGTCATATTTTGGAAAATGTTAATGATGCCATATCAATCAATCTTTCTTCGTAAATGTAAAACTGATTTATTACGGTCGATTGGTGCATGCCAATGAAACGTGACACAGGAGACTAAGGTCCATATTTTTAATAGACACTCCCACTCTAATCTCCACTCTTTGAGAGTGTAAGGTGCGTATTGAGGTACCTTTCACTCTTGAAAAAGTGCGTAAAAAGTGCGTGAGAGTGGGAGTCGAGTCATTAAAAATATGGGCCTAAATATGGAACGAATAATAGTAATCATTGAATAAAATCCAAACACTTGTAAAATGTATAAAGTACAATTGCATCGACAAAGATTGGTCATTATTCTAAGCAAATTCTGCTTTCTTTGTCTTTAATATTGCAGAAAGAATCTAATCATTTTAAGTTTTCTATTTAAAAAATAGAATTGATTTATCTGCATGTCAGTCTCAGTGTTCGTGTGGTAGTCAGAGTATATTATCATATTCAGCTATCTTTTCCAGTCCATTTTTAATATTATTAACTGGTGGTTTGTTCGCTGCTGGCAAAGCAGTGGGCTGCGAAGAAATCGTGATTGAAAACCAATAGACCACCCACCAAGCTAATTGGGTGGCCTATTCCTCTCCATTCACGATTCCTTCACATCTCACTGCTTCGCAAGCCACGAATAAAAGACCAATTAACAGGGTTAAAAATGAACTGGAAAACTTATCTGAATAGGGTAATACATTTCTAGATACGAGCCTGCGAAATTTATTCCAAATAATTAACGTTTCCACGGTTGAAGTAAGGTAGTGGTGACGCAAATACTTGTTAATGATATTGTTTTAATATTTAGGTTAGGTTCATCGAAAACAGGTCTTGGTATGGCCTGTGTATTTCATGGTAAGATTTTTAAAAATGTGCAACCACTGTCTTACTTCAACCGTTTTCACTTATGTACCCCAACGCAGATTTTAGTTACGAAGGTTGGAGTATATAAATGAAAACATTAATTGCTTGGTGCTCTACCATCACTCTGAAAACGAGATTGTTAAAAAATTGAACGAACGTAGTTCAGCCTCCCCCTATAATCTCTTCCAGAGTTTCTTCGATACTCCTTCTCCAAAGTCAGGGAGAAGGGCCAAAAGAATCAAACTTTAATGTCTACTTGTAGAATAAATTGGATTAATAAGTAGACAATAAAATTTGCGATTTTGGCCCTTCCCCTCGACCCAGGAGAAGGGGCATCAAAGATGCTCTAGAGAGAAGAGGGAGAGACTGAACTGATTTTATGAAACATTTTGTCTCCTTTATATACCCCAAAATCTGTTGTAAAATTGGATTACCAATGTAATATTTTTAACATTTTGCAATTAGAAAGTGCTCTTAATTGTCTTAATGGAAAGTTTTCAATCATTTCAATGCCGTTTTCAATGCAATTTGATTAACAATAGAAAAAGAATTTCTCTTCACGAAATATCTCTTCCACAATGGCAATGGCATGCCAATGTCTATGCAATGGAATAATATAATAATGTATTTTGTTGTCATAAATTTTATTGACATAAAAACCTAGAACAGAAGTGTGACGTCATCATATCACTTTTGCATGTCCTAGAAAAATGTTTCACTTGCGTGCCCAGCATAAAATAATAGGTAAATTGTTTAATTTAAAATATTCTACGATACGTTTAAATGGGCAAAGATTTAAAATAAGCTTGCAAGATTGATGAATCGGGTAATAATATATTTACCATATAAGAAATATTTATTTTCAGAAAAATTGTGAAATAATTTCTGTAGAAAACATCTTCAATGATAAAATACGCAGAAGAAATGATTTTACTTCACGCCCATAGTTTTGACATTTTCAAGGAATGCCATTTAATTCTAATTGACAATAAATTTGAAAGAGTAGCATAAATCATTCAATAAATAAACTACCTGCCTATATGACATTCATACTAATATGGGAGAATTAGTACATTATTATTATTATCAACCCATCACACAATATTATGCATAAATAATGAAGAATTCCAACTCATGATAATACTCAATACCAGGATTTCTTTTGTCATTTATGTTTAGTTTACCAAAGTTGATGATTATTCTTATAATATTGCAAAATGTTTCGTATAGAAAAGAAAACATATTCTTATCTGTAAATGATTATAATATAGAGTAATAAAATAATGCTATATACATACTTAGTGTATAACAGGTTGAACTAGTTAGAACCATTATTCTTTTTCGGACAATCTAGAAAAGGTGTTGCATGTACATCAAAAAATTTAACGAACAATTTTGTAAGAACATGCATTTAGGTATGGCACTTTTCTCTAAAGAGGTCGTGAGGAAAATAAACGATAACTACTTGGCCGGCGGACTGAAGAGGTAGCAATCAATGTTTAATACAACTGACAATTATTAAAAAAACGAGGACCCTTATTATTACAAGAAAATTATTTAATGATGTCTATAATGCAGAGCGCTTCTTCAAGAGAATACTCATAAAATAATATTGGTTCTTCAAAATCGTGATTCCCATTATTGAGCAAGTAGACCAAAATACTAGATTCAGCTAGAAATAATGTACACAATGAAAAAAGTGTTTCATACTTAGTTGTAATGTGCCATTGGAATCCCTATATAATAAAAAGTTGTAAATTTTTACCAAAGCAGCAAATAGTTACTGAGGCTAAGCTTTATTTGTCTTCGGTGAATTATTTTAAGAAAACGAGCAATTAAAATTTAATAAATTGCTCTTTTCAGATTGAATTAATAAAAATGTTAATTAAAGATATTCTGAGTAGAAATAATTTTAATGAACAGTTATTCATTTCAAGGTTATTACAGTTGTACTATCCAACAGTACTTGTCCAATTAATTAATACGTTATATGTCTTACTCTGTATTCCATTTCGTCTGGAATTTTCCAAAGAGGACAACAAGTATTGTATAAAAACTAACCTGTTTCAAAAGGTAAATAATAATATTTTAATTCTACTTTATTCTTATTTAAAGCAAAATAATATAACAGTAAATTTAAATACATTTTAACAATGTTTAAAATAAACTCTACTCTCAAAATTTAAAATTCATTTTAGAAAACTATTATATTAATTGCATGCCCAAAATGCCAATATATAATGAAAATTTATTTAATTTAGTTCCTCTGTGTTGTGATACAAGCAGTGTCTGTATTAGCAAATATCTGGTATGATACTACCTTGTTTGATGAAAATTTGCTTCTGATTCCATCAAAGTTTTACGAAATGTTGACCAACCTTGCTTTCCTTTTTTATATCATCTCATTTTCTCACTTTTCGTGGCTGCAAAAAGAAAATATACTAAAAATAGTGAATGTACAGCATAGTGAAAAATCATCAAAATGGATTGGGGTATGCCACAAGTCACAATGAATACATATACAATGGAAAAATGGTTTGAAATTTGAATCGTATACAAAATTCATAATTATTTTTTACAGCATACAGCTTACACTTATATTTGGATGGGATTTGAAATCTTGTTGTGCCTACTAATTTATCAAACTAGAAGAAATGTGGGAATTTACTACAACAAAAATGTCAATACTGAATATATAAATGATTTACTATATCACAATAAAGCTGACCAGCACTCCCAGGAAGAAAGGACTCCCTTCATCATCGGAATTGTCAATATTATACAATTTTCTCCATTTTTGATATATTTCGCAGGACATATGCTTGCAATTTGTGGAATATTGGCAATTTATGAATTGATTAACACCTGCAAGCCTCACGAGTCTAGCTTAATGATGAATACCAATCTACACACAGTAGACAATTTCATACGTGCAAAGTCAATTGTTGCATCTGTTAATGGCGCTTTTGGCAAACTCTTCTTGGCAGAATTCATACTTACCTTCTTTTACGTTGCGCAAATTATATTCAACGTCTTGAACATTGACTACTCCATAGAAAGGCGTCTTATTTGTGCAGTATTCATTGCAGATTTATTTACAACGTTGTGGTGGGCCGCCATATGTGAGACAAATGTAATTGAAATTTAATCGCATAAAAATTGCTTGACTATTAAATTAAAATTACAAATATAGAGCCCAAGTAACCATAGAAATCGCAATTATTCTTTTTTCGTTAAAATTATTTAGTTGTGCAAATTTAAAAGAATTTTTATTTGATACGATTTTTAAACTTACGATGCTTTGTATATCAATATTTAAAATTTCTTGTCATTTTAGATGCGAAACTATAAAAAATGTTATGTTGAGAAATTGTCAGAGGAAGTTATTGCCATTGGAGGAGTTACCCCTGAAAGACGTCAGTATTTACATAGTGTCTCTTGGTATATGATGACAAAATCTTTTGACTTGGGAGTCAAAGCTGGTGACTTTTTTACGGTCAACTTCGGTTTTCTTGGAGTGGTAATTAAAATTAAAATCTTAATTTTTCTATCAAGGCGCATTTTAACTCTTTGAAATATAAATGCTTTTTCCTATTCTTTTGAAGGCTGTCAGCGTTCTGCTGACCTATTTACTTGTACTATTGCAATTTAATGTAACAACTCCAAAAGGGGACACCAGTGACTTTTGCAACTGTGTATTTTCCTCAGAGTATAACAATGCTACCATTACCCGTAAAAATTAAACCTTCAGGAAATTACGTTTAGTAATTTTAAAATTTTCATTTTGTTACCATGTCTATAAAGCATTAATATATTGGTAAGTATTTAAAGGAGTGTACCGCTTAAGAATTCGTTTTTGGGCTATTTTTCTATGTTTCGTATGGGAGGAAAAGGGGAAATGAGTGGGCTACAGAATTGTTAGTTGGACTAGCTAATAATTGTCGTAGTAACATCCGGTCAAATCACTGTTTTATTATTTTCCAAAGTTGTTATACTGGGAAATACCTAAGGTAGATTAGCTATGAAAGGTCTGTCAGTAGAATTCTAATGTTATTAAGTAGCAGAGCTACTTTATGGAAAAACCCAATCTGCCTGTCTGTTAGCAATATAACTTTAACTATAACACTAACGGTCCAATTTGAAAAAGGGCAAAATCAGACGTGAACCCCCTGAATTGAATTTAGGAGTAAAGTGTAATAGAAAATGCAACTTAAAAATTAATGCAATACTCACGAAACAAAATATATCCTTTAAAATAAATGAATAAATTATAACGTATTATATATGCACTTAAAAACGAAAAATAAAACTAATCGTGAAATGAAATATGCACTTAAAAACGAAAAATAAAACTAATCGTGAAATGAAATATGCACTTAAAAACGAAAAATAAAACTAATCGTGAAATGAAATATGCACTTAAAAACGAAAAATAAAACTAATCGTGAAATGAAATATGCACTTAAAAACGAAAAATAAAACTAATCGTGAAATGAAATATGCACTTAAAAACGAAAAATAAAACTAATCGTGAAATGAAATATGCACTTAAAAACGAAAAATAAAACTAATCGTGAAATGAAATATGCACTTAAAAACGAAAAATAAAACTAATCGTGAAATGAAATATGCACTTAAAAACGAAAAATAAAACTAATCGTGAAATGAAATATGCACTTAAAAACGAAAAATAAAACTAATCGTGAAATCAAATATGCACTTAAAGACGAAAAATATAACTAATCGTGAAATCAAATATGCACTTAAAGACGAAAAATATAACTAATCGTGAAATGAAATATGCACTTAAAAATTAAATATAAAACTACTCGTGAAGTGAAATATGCACTTAAAAATGAAAAATAAAACTACTCATGAAATGAAATATGATCTTAAAAACAAAAGATGCACTAACATAAGAAATAAAATATCCATTTAAAAACGAAAAATACTAATGAAATAAATGTGCCTTAGAATGAAACTACTACTTGTAAAGTATAACTTTCACTTTAAAATATTAAAACATGTGTTTATACACCATATTTGAAATTCATAAATCCAGATAACATTTCATTCATATCCGTATTATTAATTGAAACAATTAAATTTATAATAACTTCTGTAGATATTGCACTTTTAAATTAAATTATTCCATTTGTCTACTCAAAAGTTCCGCAGCATCTAAGATACTATCAGCCAAACCACGTTTACTCGAAATAATATCCTTCTCTTGGTGTCTCGCATAACCAAGAAACCAGATAACCGAAACCACGTGACTACATGTTCCAATCGTTCGAGATCCTATTTTGCACTTGCAATAGCAGCCATTTATTGCATCCTTCCCCGTCTTTGTACTATCATACTTGATCCATAATTGATGGTAACCTTGTCCAAACCTTGAGCCCATCTTTACTCTAAGAAGCCCTTCCATATCTTTGTGAGTCCAGAATTGGTAGCTAGAATCCAATTTTAAATGCTTTCGTGAGTAATAAACCGCGTTATGTGCCTGATATGAACCCATAGTTATTGCTTTGATATCTGATTCTGTCAGTTTAGGAAAATTAGGAATGTTTTCTTTTGACGATTCGATCCAACAGCTACGTTTCTTTTCCAATTCCAATTTCTCAATGTACGACTTTAATTCGTTTTCCATGTTTGTTCTAAGAACCGCATCAGTTGCAATTTGCATATGTTCCTCGTCGTCTTTAAATAATGGAGCAGAAAATGCATTTAGAATAGAACAAATAATACGAAATATAGAGTTCAGTTTTGGAAGATATGTGGTTTCAATTTTGCCTGAAATAAATTTAAACTTTTTAGCGTGACCATTCTTGGCTTCAACTGTCCATCTAATCATTGTTACTTTTCTGCTTTCATTTGCTTGTTGAGTCGTAAATTGGCTTTGGTTTTTTTCTAATAGGCATGGCATATAGGTTTTGAACCCTTTTTGTTCCAGAATATCAATAACATCACGAAAACCACGGTCAAGAATAAGCACATCATTGGGTCTTAAATACGACATTAAACCATTTGGATCCAATAGCATCGCCTTCAATATATTTGAGTCGTTATTACCATTATCTGCATAATAAAGACCTTCTACATTTAGAATGTATCCATTCGGATGTATAACCATCATAGGCTTAACCAGATTGTCATGTTTGTGGTTAGAGTAAGTTTTTTTCTGCTGATCGTGGTCCGAGGGCTTTTCGATAAACAGATACGTTCCATCTGCAATAAGGCAAATGGATTCTTTGTCAGCGGCGAATAACTTATGAGCAAACTTCGATTGGTGAATTTTTCCTTGTTCCCTTGAAAGATGGTCATAGCCTAGATGTTTAGAGACAAATTTTTTTTCCAGTGCAATTGTTACACTTTCGAAAGTATCACTTACACGTTGTTGACAGTTCATGCCAAAGAGGATTGCTAGTACTTCTTGGGATAAGTTTGTTTTTAGTTTCATCAAAAATAATCCTAATGCACTACGTTTACTTCGATTGCTACTAGCCCGAATATCCGAAGAAATATAATCATACATCTTGTTGAAATTGTCTTTAGACACGCCTGTTAGCTGTTGATAGTCGTAGCTGGAGTAATTAGAATTTTCGTCAAAGTTGACAGACTTTACAGCTGAAAATACCTCGCTTGTGAAAAGATTTAAAAACGATTGCACCTGTTTGCCTGCCATTGCTGTTGAATTTTGTGTAGCAGTGATTTTTTCGATAGCCTCAGGGTTGAAATATTTGTCTGCGTTAAGATGATGAACGCAACATCGATTATTTAGCGGAACATAGATTTTGAATTGAAACCATAGTGATATGATAGCTTTCTTCGGTATTCGGCAACGTCCATCTCTCTGTCTGTTTCCACAAATAAAACACATAGACTCAGTGCTAGCACATGAAGGAATTTCAACTTTTATTGACGATGAAGTCGAAGATCTTGAATTAGAACCAGAAGACAAAGCCTGGGACTTTTTAGAGGCAACCGTTGAGTGTGGGCGCTGCGAGGTTAATAACACGATTTCAGATTGACTTGACAAAATAGTTTGTGACACAGCAAAGTCAAAAGAGTTACTAGCGTTCCCTGCTGATGCCAAAGACATTTGAGAATCAAAGGATACGGTTGTTGCACGAGAGTCAATAGATCCAGATGAATGATAGTTGGTAGACATAGAAGTTAAAGATGATTGTGTAGAAAACTCCATTGATTCATTTAACAATGATGAAACGTCATTATCTGTTTCCATTGATGAGTATGACTGAAATGACTTGTCAAATGATGACTCTAAGTTTTCAAATTCACTTGGCTGAGATTCCAACTCCATGGGCTCTCCACAATTATTGTCATTTGTAGTTTGGCTGGCTTTAATGCTGGAGAACTGACCATTAAATATTGCTAAATGACATGTTTTGCATAAAATATCCTCTTTATGAAATATTTTGTTTATTCCATGATTTTCTGCCAAATACTCAGTATAATTCTGTAAATTTTCCCAACTTGACTCTTCACTAGCGCTCCGCTTTTCAATTTTTCTTTTGATACGCCCCCTGCATGCAGAACAGTACTCGAGCTTTCCTGGCACTTTAATGAAAATCCATATTTTAGTTTTTTAAGAAAGAATTTAAAAATTACATGTACAGTTTAAATATTTTTAAAATTATATTACTTTTGGAAAGGTATTCTCAAAAATATTGCTGGTAAGGGCCTTCGGGATGGTCCAATTTTTCTGAATCTACAAATACAAAGAAATCTATTTTACCCTATAATATAACAACAGCAAATAATAGAATAAATGAAAAATGCAATTCCACTAAGTTTCGAAATTAAAAAAAGTTCATGATACGCAAATCAATTAATCCCCATACAATAAACCCCGAAAATTGTGTGTAATGTGTGTAAAGTGTTGTATAAAGTGCACTCTTGGAACCGCAATCGGCTACCAAGGATACAACGAAGACCTGAAAACAGGAGCTTCGAAGCTCTGCGTGAATCCGAAATCGGCTACCACGCAGGACAATTCGGACAAAGAATAGACTTACAACTAGCAGTTCCAGACGGCAATACGTGAAACCACCAGGTCATGAGATCATAACACAAATAAGAGCAAATTAATACAAATCTTGTTGGTATCTTCAATTTGACTATGACACTATTACAGCTGTTTAGGATGCTACGACTTCCAACTATTACTGTAATTATCTCGGCCACCCTTAGGCCTAAGACCCAAATTTAAAATATAGTCAGCATCTATTTTTAATGCTCTTTTTAGTTTTGCATTTTAAAGGAAGCACCGGCAATATTTGTGAGGTTTATGATAGCTAGTGTGTAAACGGCCTTAATCCTTTCAATAAAGCGGTAATAACTTTTTGATGTAAAAGAGCAACATGTTTCGTTTTAATCTTCGTCAGGCTCTATTACAAAACATTGAAATATTTACATTTTATATAATATTTAAATTCACATCATTGTCACCAACATAGTATAGTTATGTTTATAATATATAATCGATACTTAATAAATAAATAAATAAGAACTTTGCCATTAGGGTACCTTATAAATATAAATATCGGCACTCTGTCATTTACGAGATATCCGTTTTACAGAGTTAAGTCCTTTTGAGTGCTATTTACAAAGATATAAAGATATAAAAGATGTAATACAATGTTACTTGTGTGCTACTAATGTAAATACCTAGACAATTCCATGTAATAGTTATATAAGTGATAGAAATCATTGTTACGAATTTTACCTTGTTAGTTCTGATATTCGTCATAGCATAGATGTACTAAAAACTCGTTGTTAAAGTTTCAATAAAAATTAACTTAATAAATGACATGTTTTTACTATTATAAATTTGTCCCAGTAATTTCGAGCGGGACCTGCTTTCTGTATTTTATATCTTGGCGCTATTGTCAAGATACTCGATTATTTCATTAGGTACTGAGATAGCGAGTTAGTTTTACTGTACACAATCTGTAATTCCAAGCTGTTTAAAACATTTCTCAACCCATCGTCCTCACACTTACTAATTGCTGAAATTATCTCTTCTATAAAAATTTTTCCTAAATTACACACATTTTTATAGAAAGGTAATACTAAATACACTTTATTGCTACAAAACGTATTAGGTTTGTCAACTACTTGAATATTATAGTAAATTAATATTTCTGGAGAGTGAAGTCTTAAATTATGTAGAATGAGTTCTTTTTTAGGTTTCAGCGTGTTTTCCCTAGTTACATTTTCTAATTTTTGTAGACTTTCAGATAATAAATTTCTAGGGTAACCTCTACACGAAAATTTATTAAATTGAGCTTTAATTTCTTGCATTGCTATTTATTCTGCCGGAATCAGAATAATTAGATGTACGTCACAAAAACAAATAGCAATGCAGGAAATTGAAGCTCAATTTTATAAATTTTCGTGTAGAGGTTACCCTAGAAATTTATTATCTGAAAGTCTACAAAAATTAGAAAATGTAACTAGGGAAAACACGCTGAAACCTAAAAAAGAACTCATTCTACATAATTTAAGACTTCACTCTCCAGAAATATTAATTTACTATAATATTCAAGTAATTGACAAACCTAATACGTTTTGTAGCAATAAAGTGTACTTAGTATTACCTTTCTATAAAAATGTGTGTAATTTAGGAAAACTTTTTATAGAAGAGATAATTTCAGCAATTAGTAAGTGTGAGGACGATGGGTTGAGAAATGTTTTAAACAGCTTGGAATTACAGATTGTGTACAGTAAAACTAACTCGCTATCTCAGTACCTAATGAAATAATCGAGTATCTTGACAATAGCGCCAAGATATAAAATACAGAAAGCAGGTCCCGCTCGAAATTACTGGGACAAATTTATAATAGTAAAAACATGTCATTTATTAAGTTAATTTTTATTGAAACTTTAACAACGAGTTTTTAGTACATCTATGCTATGACGAATATCAGAACTAACAAGGTAAAATTCGTAACAATGATTTCTATCACTTATATAACTATTACATGGAATTGTCTAGGTATTTACATTAGTAGCACACAAGTAACATTGTATTACATCTTTTATATCTTTATATCTTTGTAAATAGCACTCAAAAGGACTTAACTCTGTAAAACGGATATCTCGTAAATGACAGAGTGCCGATATTTATATTTATAAGGTACCCTAATGGCAAAGTTCTTATTTATTTATTTATTAAGTATCGATTATATATTATAAACATAACTATACTATGTTGGTGACAATGATGTGAATTTAAATATTATATAAAATGTAAATATTTCAATGTTTTGTAATAGAGCCTGACGAAGATTAAAACGAAACATGTTGCTCTTTTACATCAAAAAGTTATTACCGCTTTATTGAAAGGATTAAGGCCGTTTACACACTAGCTATCATAAACCTCACAAATATTGCCGGTGCTTCCTTTAAATTTTGTCACAATAAATATTAATTATCATTAAAAACTATAATTATTTTAGTTTAAATTCAATTTAGTAGGCTGTTGCGACATCGTAAACATGGTTTTACGGAATAATTAAGCTTCTCTTTCCACAAACTTTATTTTTTTGCTTTATTTATATTTTTTACATTTTAAAGCTTTATTGTTTTTACTTTACATTCATGTTTACATTTTATACAGTACAATACGTTTAAAATATAATGTAATAGTAATTTCTTCTAATCTTCTCTAGGTACGTAGTTTCCAAATAAGCATTCATACGTCTCTCTTAGAACTGCTTCAGCTGCCACTTGCTTTCTTTTTAGTGCGGCTTCTTTGCGCAGACGAGACTGTTCGGCTGTAGGTTGCTTGCTTGGAGGTGACACTGGAATACCTCGATCCATTCCACTGCACGGGGAGACAACGGGACTTGGTCCTTTGGGAGGAGGTGGAGCGGCGAGGAGACGTCGCGGGATTGGGGACGTTGAAGCATCTGTCCATTGACATCTTGGATTTGACATCTGCATAAGAGTATTTATCACATGATTTTTAGACATCCCCCTTGATTTAAAAGTTAGAGGGGCTCGTCCTTTACGCTCTTCAAAAGAACGCATTGTAGCTGAATGTCTTCGCACGTAACGCTTTTGATCCATTAAGTCCAACACTACTGTGAGGCGATGTGGATGCTCCTCTGTTTCTGTGGCTTTAGCATATTCCAACAGCTTAACAGTAGGAGTACCCCTGGCTGCTTCATATTGCGCTTTACGAGCCATACGAGCTTTTACCTTGGAAGGTTTCATTGTGTCACAATACAATGCGTGCCTAAACCCTTTCTCGGACACTGGCACGACACTATTTCAGCTGTTTAGAATGCTACGACTTCCAAGTACTACTGCAATTTTTTCAGTCATCATATGTCCTATGACCTAATTTTAAAATGGTATCATCATCTATTTTTAATGCTCTTTTGGGTTTTGCATTGATATTGACCATTATGTCACTGCAAAATATAATTATTTAACATTTTCACTTATAACTATGACTATTTAATTTTACTTCTAGTTGTATATTAATACTGCAGCAATAAATGTATTTACAAATTCTGCCTTATGTAATATTTACGTTTTTACATTTACCTACCTAAGTCCTAACTTTATACCTACATGTGAGATACCATTACAACCTTGGATATGCACTTTAAGTATCTTTCCTTTAAGTGCTCACTAAAAATAATTTTTGAAAATCAATATTTTTAAAATTTCGAAAAAGACATTTCTAAAAATCACATATGTTATGTAAATATATTTGAAGTACATGTGGTGTGATTTTGATGTCTCTACGTGCGTGTGCCCTATGACTTTTTTGATGAAACCTGTACGCAAACCTTTTCTTCCATGCTATTGCATGGAAAAAGTTAAAATTTTTAAAATTCAATTATTTCAAAAAGACAAAAAAGACATTTCTAAAAATTTAGTATGATGTTCCTAATAAGTTAATTAAACACTGTTCTCAATTTCATAACTCTAGCTGTATGTGCCCTAACCTTAAATTACCATTAAAATTTAGCCCACTCAGGATTCTTAAGCGGTACCATCTTTTCTTTGGAATATTTCGCGGACGTTATTTAATAGTTCATGTCAATTTTTCAATGCATATTAATTATTGATATTCTATGTAATTTAGGACAGGGATTGAATATTGAAATGTACATTTGCATATCTATCTACCTTGAATATTGACTTTTGATGAAGTGACTATGAACTCGTGGAATCCTAAATTAAGCATATTATGGGGTTTTTAAATTAAATGTTCATGTTTATTTATAATCGTATTCAAATTTTGTGATGAATATAGCGTACATACGAATATAGTTAGTTAGTACATATTGTTGAAATACTTATTTAGTAAATCAGACTAAGAACTATGAGTCTCGGACATTTAATCAGACATTTAATTTAATATTTATCACCTTGTTATTCTTCGACAGTACTATAAAGGTAGCGACCCATTTTCTTTTGCTTACTCAACAGAAGATCAGATTAAGCAGAAGGAGGTACCTATTTTAGCATTAGATTAATGAGTTTTCGTCATAGCTTTCTTTCAGTCATTTTTTTAAATTTCAAAGACTTGATTACCAGTTATGCCAACAAGAAAGAAACAAAAAAATTGTCCCCTTAAAAATTTGTCCAGTTTCAATTTTTGTTTCTAATTTACGAAATGGCAGCTCATAAGAGCCAAAAATAAGAATACTTTCTTTGATTGAAATGATTCTAAGAAAATCTGTGGATGAAGAACACGTAAACGGATGTAATTTTTATCCATTAGACAGCAGTCTACTCTACAGTCACATCAATAAATCTGATAAATAATTGGCATGAAGTTAGTGCACATGGATTATTGCATTGGTGTTAAATTTTTCATCATTCAGATAAAATTTAGATTGTATACCTGATTGAGATTGAATCAAGGTAGGAGTTAAATCATTCAGAACTTTACTATCATTTAGAGAAAGATAATTACAAATGGCTATCAGTTCGCAAATTACCTGGATTTTCCCGCACATGAAATAAGGCTGCGAATTAACGTGTATGGCACACACAGGAATTTTTGTATGGCGAGAAATTTCATCGAACAGTCGTACATTTGTATGGTACGTTATAAAAAACCGAAGGGTATGGTATGGAAAGTAAAGGACCCATGTATGGTACTAAGACAAAATTGTGGCTTTGATGAGAGTACTACAGGTAATAATACTATAAGATACCGGATAGTATAAGTAATAAGATTGCTATATAATAGTAAGTAATGGAGAGGGTAGCTACTAAAACGACAAAATAATGTCTGTAGAAATGCAAAAAAATGTAGATAATAAGAGAAAGACAAGTTAATGTTTTTTTATCTACTAATTTTAATGAAGATATTAGCTGCATGTCTGTGGGGATGCATTTATCTGTTTGGTTTTAGTATGACAGTCACCATTTGGGTTGCTCACAACTGCACATTCACAATGGCTGGGTCAAATGTTGTAAGTTTAGAATATCTAAACGGCAGTGATAGTAGTGACAGTGACGTGTCGGACAAAGAAAATACTACCAAAAGGTTTCAAAAATGGACTGAAATTGTAGTTGGAGTTGACGAATTAAATTTATGGCAGTTCCTGAAACATAATTTGTAAGCATGTTATTGGAATCGCCAGGTTAAAAGGTAACAAAGAGATTATGTCAGAGACAGCCAAGGCCATACCTATCGGACAGCGAAGAAAACCTGGTCGGCCAAAGAAACTGACACGAGCTCTAAAACGACAATAACTTTACCTTTACCATACCTGCTTATAATTTATTTCATTATTGACATTGCCAAACTTAATTTTACGTGTTCATCACAAATTCTTTACGTTTGTTAAAGTAATTATTAGTACCTAAAATGACTAAACATTGCAATTAATTTGTTTCTCATATTTTCAATAAATATGATGTACACTCTTAGAAGTCCACGTTAAAATGGACTAACGTTGTTCCGAAAATGTTATCATTAACATTATAAAGAGTCAAGCTAACATTAAAATAATGTAGCCTGACTTTTCAAATAACATTTTGTTCACTGTCAAGTATATTTCACATCAATTCATGTGAAATTAACATTTTTAAACTGTAATACAAGTTACAGTTTTCATAATGTTAATGATAACATTATATCCAGTCAAAATAACGAAATAAAATGTTAACCATAATCTATGCAAATCAAATACAGCTAAGTAGCCCCATTTCCCTCAAGAACAGTTACAGTACAATGGTATTAGGCTCCAGTAACTGGTGCGAAGGTAAGGAGAACGTTTCCTACGTTGGAAATTGTTTTTGCATGGCTTACATTATATACTGTTAATTTTTTACATAAACTAATGTAAATTATTAACTTTCAATAATGTTACATTATCAACATTATTCAATCATGTTATTTTAACACAAAATAATGTAGGACACAAAAAACAGGAGAAATTACTTGAAATCACGTTGATTTCAACCTAATCTCATGTAGGGATTTGTAAGAGTGTACTTACAATGACTAAATATTTACATTATCAAAGCCACAATTTTGTCTTAGTACCATACATAGGTCCTTTACTTTCCATACCATACCCTTCGGTTTTTTATAACGTACCATACAAATGTACGACTTTTCGATGAAATTTCTTGCCATACAAAGATTCCTGTGTGTGCCATACAAATTCCTATTTTCCCATGAAATAATGGAAACCTTGAGCGCACTGAAAGCTGGAAAAATTTGCATACAGAATGCATGCATTGTTTCGGTTATGAAATATTTTGTGCCTTGTAAGTCGTTACGAGAATATAGAGCGGGTGTTTATAATTCCTCACTGGCACGACGTTGTTCTGCTTCGGAAGTGTTGGAACTTGCCTCATTATGTGCTTTATTGTGTGCTTGGCTGGGTTTTAGAATTACGGCAAATCAACCCACAGAAGTACAAACAAACCCAAGGAATTAGGTTATTGCCGTTTATTTATAAGGATGCATAGCTTTTTCTAATTGAACTTTTCATAGTTTCTCATTTAGTAATAGTCAGCGTCGGAGGCAGTGATTTTACATTGATAGGTATAGGGACTTTTATTTTAGAAAACTGTCCGTATCTCCGGCAGAAAGCTTTCTGCCGGAGATACGGACAGTTCGGACAAATGCCTCCTTTCGAAAGGAGGCATTTGGCAAGTGTATTGTGTTGTATATACTTTCAACCATGTAAATGACCAAGTTTTAAATTTTCCCGCACATGAAATAATAGGCACCTTAAGCGAACAGAAAGCTGGAAATTTGCATACCGAACGCATGAACTGTTTTGTTATGAAATACAAGGCACGGTATACTTTTTAATTCAAGTAAAGAGTTTCAACTACCATGTAGCACAACAGTGACTTTAATGATTTTATCATCTGGATGGAATTTAGCATCTTTAGAAAATAAACCGAATATATATATAAACTACATAAATAATCTATATGAAACATTAAGAAAACTACAATAAAAATCAGATGACATGGCTCATATGAAGATGGGTTTTAGTCACTGTATGTAAATATATTGCAGTTCCGTTTAAAAAAATGCGGAAAAGGGTTCCGCTCATGACTCCCGCATCTATTAGATTAATTATAGTATAGTTTTATATATATGATGTACATACAAACATCCGTACATACAAACATCTGTAAATACAAACATCCGTACACCGTACATACAAACATCCCTACATACAAACATTCCTATCAATTTTATATTATACTCATGATAACCGCTTACATGATTCATGTACGCGTTATATTATAAATTCACGGTATGTATGTGTAAAATGATGGATATGGCGTAGAAGGAGTAAGGTAATGAGCATATAAATTAATCTACGGGTTGTGAATACTAATAAAAGTTATAAACTTGAGCTTACTACGACAAATTGGTTTGATACTTATATACATATAATATATGCATATAGCCTATAATAATGACGTTTGGTTATTGCGATTTTCTTAAATAATATAGATTAATGAAATATAAATGAATAAGGAGTATCAGAATTCTATATTGCCATTAATTAATTTCTAATGCTGAACAAGTACGTGTATGCCATTAGTCATTATTCATTCATTATAGTAAGTTTAATGCATGGCTAAGAGATTATGACTCAATGTCATTGACAGAGCTGCTGATTGTAAGTAACCCACTGCGTAGTATTAAGAATACTGACTACTCACTCATACTGAAACATAGCAAGCCGAACATATAGCCAAATCCAAACCCAAACATAACAAGCATGCAATGTTGGCAAGTGGTTCAATCCACATGTGGTCAAATTGGACATTATGGACAAAATGGCCTGGTCGAAATTGAGGCAAAAAGGTGGTCAAAATGAACAAAATACTCTTTTAGGGTGTATGTTGAAAAGTTTACTTCAATAGTCAAAAAGTTACAATAGAATGTGCCATGATATACATGTTTATTTGGTTTTAAACAATATTTCACCCAAAAAATTTGATTGGCTTGTCTTATTAGCTTTAATTTCATATTTTGACCATTTCGTCCGGACGAAATAAAAAGTGGACAAAATGCAAACATTGTCAGCATGTTTGATGGCTTCGGCTAATTTTTATTCGGTTTCGGCTGATTTCCATTTCGGCTTGGCCTGTTTTCTACTTCGGCATTGGCTATTTTCTATTCGGCGTCGGCAGGTATGTTTTTACTTCGGCGCCGACAACTTTTCACTTTAGGTTCGGCGTCGGCTATTTTCCCTTTGGCGTAAGCCAATTTCAACCAACTTATGCTGTGCTGATTTCCACTTGGGCTTAGGCTATTTTCCTTCGGTTTCGGCGCCGATGCTTCGGTGTAGGCTAATTTCTATTCGTCGTGGGCTAAAATTTTACTTCGGCTTTGATTATTTTCCAATTCGGCGTGTGCTATTTTTCTTTCGGCGTAAGCTAATTTCTAGTACCCCAGGAAAACCGCAAACGCAAAGGAGCAGGATATTCTATATGAAAAGAATGACGTACAAATGGGGTCTTAAGTCTTGGCTGGCACTATTATTTTTATTTTTACTGTGTTCTGAATTGGACATTGTGGTTTAGTAGATTAGTAGATTGTTGATGTACAAATTAATATTCGATTACCGAATAATTTTGCACATCCTTTGTGATAATATTCGATATTGACTGGATGCGCGTGTGCCTGATGTAGGTATTTACATTAAATATACTTTACAAGCTTCACTCAATAGATAAGAGAATATCATAGTAATGCAGAATTTGCATACCATTATCTCATAGTCTTGTGCAGACAGTAACAGTAAACGTGCGTCATTCTTAATTACTGCCTTTGTTAATAATCCCAGTTAACCCAGTTTTCCTATAATATCATAAAATTTATTGAGTAAATGAACGAATTACAAAATCCAGAATGAGAAACTTCTACTTGTTGCATTTTCAGTTGTTAATTTTAATAACTGCTAGTGTTGCAAATGGAAAGAAAGCAAAACGTGACGACTATGGAACTGTTATTGGAATTGATCTAGGTACAACTTATTCCTGGTAAGTAAATATTGTACGAGCATACAATGGTAGAAAATTAATGTATTTAAAAACCATTCTATCTGTATAACAAACATGAAATAAAGAGTAACTGTACGACAACAATATTTGGTTTGAAGGCTTTAAATCATTTTATATTTTCAGAAGCTAAAAACTGTAAAAACTAATTTCAAATGATGCAGCTCTAAATACGTATTTTATTTATATTTAATATAACTTCCAAGTGTGGGGGCATTTGTTAATGGGCGAGTTGAAATCATCGCAAACGACCAAGGCAATCGGATTACTCCATCCGTTGTCGCTTTTACATCCGAAGGAATTCGATTAATCGGAGATGCAGCCAAAAATCAACTTACTACTAATCCGTTTAATACAATTTTTGATGTCAAACGATTGATAGGAAGACCATGGTCAGATGTCGACTTACAAAAAGATATAAAGACATTTCCATTCCAAGTTATTGAACATGATGAAAAGCCTCACATACAGCTATTATTAATCATACTCTATTTATAGCTATGATAACACTCAAGTAAACAGTTCATTTTATCAGTGCAATGTGGAATATTTAATGCTATACATAATATTACGTAGTAATAATAACAGAAAGATAAAGTTCGCTTGCATTATGGGTGTTTGAACCACTCAAGGATACATTGAGTGATGTAATCTATGACGCACGTCATCAACCAAATACTCAATATTATCCTTATTATTTCCTTTAAACGACCTACATGCAGGAAAACGTATACCGACAGCATGTTTTGATTTAACGTTTAAATAATTTATTAATATTATACTTATTATATTTCCTTTAACCGACCTATATACAGAAAAACGTATACCGACAGCTTATATGCATGCTGTCAAAACATGCGCATGTTTTGATTTAACATTTAAATAATTTATTAACATCAGAAATGGTATTATTGAAATTACGATAGGTGGTCGCAAAAAATGGAAAATATTCAAGGTTCCCTCCTCAAGAGATATCAGCCATGGTATTGGGGAAGATGAAGGAGACTGCTGAAATGTACTTAAATGTAAATGTGACTCACGCAGTCGTGACAGTTCCTGCATACTTCAATGATGCTCAGAGACAAGCCACAAAAGATGCTGGGACTATTGCCGGTCTCACAATCATACGGGTGATTAACGAACCGACGGCTGCTGCTGTCGCCTACGGCGTGAAAAGGCGAGGAGCCCCTCAAAATCTTTTGGTGTATGATCTTGGAGGTGGAACTTTTGATGTGAGTGTTGTTACTGTCGACAATGGAGTCTTTGAAGTGTTGTCAACAGGTGGGAATACACATTTAGGAGGCGAAGACTTTGTACAGAACGTTGTGAATTATTTCATTCAAGTGTACAAAACGAAAACTGGCAAAGATGTCTCGGGAAGCAGCAGGTAATACCATTTACTCATTTTTCTTTTCTCTTAAACAATTCTATTTATTATTTTATAGTGGTATTTAATAAACACTATTAGTAAATTGGAAAAAACTGGCTTTGAGGAGAAGTAATATTATATATCGTATGGCTTTTATTTTCTATTGGGTTTTATTTAAATTAGCAATTTTTTCAAAAATAATTGCATAACTAAATTTTCATTGTATTATTTTTTTAGAACTGTGCAGAAACTTAAACGGGAAGTAGAAAGGGCAAAAAGGCGTATTTCTACTGATCATCAAAGCCGTATCGAAATAGATGATTTCTTTGAGGGGAAACCGTTCGGAGAAACTCTAACTCGAGCAAAATTTGAAGAGTTAAATATTGATTTGTTTAAGTCGACAATTTCTCTAGTTGATAAAGTCCTGAAAGATGCTGATTTGACGAAAAAAGATATTGATGAATACATCCTTGTTGGTGGATCTACAAGAATCCCCAAAATTCGAAGATTAGTAGAGTTGTTTTTTGATGGGAAAGAACCAACCGTTGGCATCAATCCGGACGAAGTTGTTGCTTACGGAGCTACTGTGCAGGTATAATTATATAATAAATAATTAAGTTCAATTAAAAATGATAAAAGTTATAATAAATATTATTATCATTGTGTTCCCTCAATTTCAATTGATTTTCATTTGTATTTTCAGGCCAGTGTCTTAGCTGGATACAAAGAAAATCATGATGTCCTTTTAATGGATATAAACCCCTTTAGCCTGGGCATTGAAACTAAGGGTGGAGTCATGTCTGAAATAATTCGGAAAAATTCCGTATTGCCATCGACAGAGTTTAAAATGTTTTCAACTGCGGAAGATAATCAAGAGACTGTTGAAATAGAAGTCTACGAAGGAGAAAGAGCAAGAACGAAAGACAATCATTTTCTTGGACGTTTCGAGTTAACAGGAATCCTTCCAGCACTAAGAGGAGTGCCTGAAATTAAAGTTACATTTATTGTAAATGAAAATGGGATTTTGACAGTAATAGCAAAAGACTTGGGACAGAAAAACAGTGAAAACCGTATCGTAATAAACAACGACCATAGCAGATTAACGTCCGACGAAATAAAGAGAATGATAAAGGTTGTTTGCTCACAAAGTGATATAACTTTAGACGACAATTGACTTTGTAATATTTAAGGCTTTTGATAATAATAAATAAATCAATTATGATGTATATTGTTTGTAATATATATTGTTATACATTGTAACAACAATATATGTATTGTTGTTTATTTTGTATGAACACAGAACCAAGAGCGATTTGCAGAAGAGGACAAAAGAATTTACAAGAAACACGAAGCATTCAACGAGTTTGAAAAGTATCTATATACTTTTAAAAAGAAAGCAGCAGAAATGATTAATTCTGGAAAGTTATCTTATGATGAAGAAAGGAAACTTGAAAAGGTTAAGTCAATTCGCAAATATAATATTATTTTGAGGCTTTTAAATACATTGGTTTATCAAACAGTAAATTTGTATTGAAATCTGATTTAAACTTTGAAGGTTCTTATCTATTGTAGTAAATCACTTCAATTTTTAAGAATTTTATTTGTGCAGAGCTCTATGATTGACACCATTTCTAATATACGATTGATTTCATTGAGCAGTGTATTGAGAAATGTATTTTAGATAGATTGGAAATAAAACAATTATTATTACAATATCCATTTAGGATTTTATAAACATTCTAATAGTATACTTTATACAGGCAATTGATGTAACAGTTGAATGGGTCGATCAGCATCCTCTAGAAGAAATATCGACGTATAAGAAGTACCGAGAAGATTTTGATGAACTTGTCAGCCCAATTTTGGAAAAGGTGGTCTCAAATTCAAGAAAAGAAGAACTTTGAGAATAAATCTTATATTAGGAATACCCATATTAAATATTTAAATTATTGTCCGTGTATAGTTTTAGTATCTTCGGTTTGGATAATTGAAAATCGTCCTTCGGTTAAATGACAAAAATTAGTGACAACATTATTTATTATTTAATTATAAGGTACATATTCATTTATCGTAAAAACAAATAATGCTTGTATAGAAAGAAACTTGTTCTTCTGTAATACACACTGCTACTACATGTTGTTCTGCTAATAAAGCAGCCAAATAATAAACGGGTTCAATCGCATTTACTACTACTATATCATTATTTTTTGCAAAATTTGACTCTTTCTTTGTATCCCAACAATTGGTTCACTGAGAAAAATAAAATTAAGTTTTACTCCTATTGTGCAAAACCAGTGGCATTTCTTTCATTTCATTTTCAGTTCAATTTTGTTGCTTCTTGGCGTTCAACTGGAGCAAGCCTACTCAGCCTATTGTTTTAGTCTGAGTTTATGTCTTTTAGTTTTTTCTGAAATTTTACTATGCAATTGATTGTCTGATTGTCTATATACAATTGGACTCTCATGCTCCATCCCAAGTAATGTTGTAAAGCACTGTTGTGGCTTGAATACAATTCATTAATTGGATTTTTTAAAAGAACGTTATCCACTTTTACTTTTTTTAAATTTTATACCCAAGCATTGGATCCTCACAGTTATTACCATCTGTGATATATCATTTTGAAGTACATTCTGCAGTTTTTTCAAAATATTTTTGGATTGTTTTTTTGCACCTAGTCAGTCTTTAATTTTGAGATATTTAATTATTGCCAATGTCATGATTGTTTAGCATCGTCAGATAATGCACCCGTTTATCACTTTTGAGATTTTCTCACAATTGTTATTTGTTGCATTGTATGGTCCATGATATTTATAACAATAAACAAAAACACAGATAAATACAATGACTCTATCAAAAGTTTAGAAAAGTACTCATCGAGAAACATAATGAACATTAGGTACATCAAAAAGTTCAAAATTGCCAGCAAACCGATACATTTCAGTGTAGGACAATAAGGGCATGTAAGCATTCAAAGTGCGCCAAATTTTTTATTGAGTTATAGCGGAGAAGTAGGAAAAATATTGTCAATGTCTGGTAGTAAGGGAGAAGCATTTAATGCAATTTAAATGGGGTAAACTTTTAGAGGGCTGTAAAAATAATTATTTAGGCAGTTAAAAGAATTTTATTAGGCAGTTTTTTTAAGGCAGTAATTTTAATCAAGTGGGGCAGTAAAAAACAATTGCGATAGGCAGTAGAACCAATAATTAAGGCAGTAACAAAATAATGATATTTATTTAGTCAAATGGAGGATTAATTCAATTATAGGTCACTTCTATGACTAATTCGGGGTAAACTCAATGTCAGTTTTGAAGGAAAAGTAATGAAAGTATCAGTGTAATCAAAATTTACGGTTTCACGAGTGCTTTAGATACGCCTGGAGGTCGTCTTCGTTTAATTAAAATCAATATCTGCTTAACAATGGGTGGAAGGAAATGTGAATCCCTAATACGTACCTTGTTTATTCTGGCAATGGCAATTATGTGTTTACATGTATAAATTTTTTTAAAAAACAGACATGTGCATAGTGAATTTTTATAATTGTCAGAGGTGTGAATGTAACATGCCACATGGAAATTTCAGATGACAAAATCCTTCAAAAGTTCTCCACTTTTTTATAGCGATTATGACTCCTGTAAGAAATAATTTTTTTCTGTCGGTTATTTCCAACAAAAAACAAGATATCCATTGCAGTTTAGTTTATAGGTAGCACCATGGACATGCTATCGGTATGTGACAAGCTTAAGTAGCGTTTTATTGGACATAAGCACCTTAAAACAGGGTTATCTTCGTCACGAGTTATACAACCCAAAATTTTAAGTGAACATATTCTATTAAAACAGATATAAAAAGCAATTTTTTGGTACTGCTTTTATAATTGGTTGTACAGCCAACTGCATTTGTTTTTACTGCCTTTCTAATAAAAGTTTACTGCGGATTAAAAAACTGCCTAAAAATTTCTTTTTACCGCCTAAATAATTATTTTTACAGCCCCATAAATTGGTACCCATTTAAATGTAGACCAAGCAAAAAATATGGATGAAAATATGTGATTAAAGTTTTTAAAAAATTTATTTCATAAGAGAACATAGTAATTTTACTCGGCCAACAGTTTACACGTATACTTTATTCTCTGGAACGATTACTATTATTTCTTTTTGATATTAATTATGTTATACATCATAATATTATCATATTGCAAAAAAGTATTGTATATACTTAAATTGGGGACTTAATTACACTGAATAATAAACTTCGGTAAAATCAAATTGTCTTTTTCTTTTTACATATTATGATCTTCTCTTAATCAATAGAATTCCATCTGAAACGTTTTATATGTTACTCTATTTGTATATACCAAGCAAGGTATCGAAAACCCGAGTTTGTAGGAAAAAACCCTCAACCCCGGGTTTTTGGATTTAAGGGTTTTTTATATAATTATAGGCATAAATAACAGCCTATAGTATAGCATATTATGAAAACTACAGCTGATAATAACAGCAACCACGTAATCCTATAAATACTATTACTTACGTCTATAAAAACAATAATTAAGGCTTAAAAATTTAATTTTTAACGTTTTAGGACAGTTAGCACGTAGTATTTTTTGTGAGCATCTATATTAATTAATATTATACTGTTTGATAACAACTAGTATGTAACTATACATTATTATATTTTTCTGATTATATTGACTTTAAGAAATGGCTTCGTTAATGTTGAGCTTTAATTGTAATGCAGTACAGTAATAAATATGTAAGAAATTAATTAAAATTCAGCCTAATTAGTGTTTTAACTTATGTACCCCAAGACCCCAAAGCATTTCTTCACGATTCGAAAGTAAAACTTAATTATATATACAACAAAATCTTCACAATGATTAAAATATACATAAAACAAATATACATCACGATCATGATGATACAATTATTACATTAACGTATAAAATATTTTGTTTCTACCTGATTATACATTTTTGAATAGAAATATGACAACGATAGTATGTTTTTCTTATATAGATGGAGCTTTAGTGCATATTATTGTATATTTTGTAAAAGGTTTTTTAAGCAAAGCAGGGTGAGATTTTTTCCAAAAAACCCAAAAAACCCCAACCCATAACATACCCGACCCACAACCCTGATACTAAGCATATTTTTTCAGTAAACTGCACAGGTACTTCACTACTGTACATATTATATAGGTATATAGTGTATGAATTTGACTTTTGAACCTTTACTGCAATAATTACTCTGATTTTTTGATCCTTTGTCAAATCATTACCTCGTCATTGAAATTCAGAATTTTCTTTTTCAATTAAAACAGTATAGTATTGTATTAAATGGTTTTGAGAAGCATTAACAACTCCACAAATGTTTACAGAAAACTTCTTTAAGCAAAACAAAGTTTTTTTCCTCACCAAGAACGATAAAGCAAACATCAAAAAGCAATAGGAGATCACAGAAGGTAGTTAAGTATAGTATAATTTTAATCAACATATTATTTTCATATGATTTCAGTGATATTTGCCTATTATACAAGCGCTTGCAAATAAATGATGTCCAGGACACCTCCAAAACTATGTGCAAAATATTCAAAGGGAGATGAAAAAAATGATTTACCTGAGAGTGGAAACAGCGTACCTGCAGAAATTCCTGCCAAGAAAATTACTTCTCGTAATATCTAATTCTGTTACGTTATATGCTGTATATTATGTATGTTTCGTTAACATGACTATAAATATATTTTTATACGTACTACAGAAATGGATAATAGAAGCGGAAAAGGAGCTAAAAGTCCGGAATAACATGAAGAAATTTTCAAAAAACGAGATCGGAAACGGAAAAATGAAACCTGCGCAAAGCAATCCAATTACCACCTCTGAATTCTACAATTGAAGGTTTATAAAATGAGGATTGGGCACGGAATTAGACTATTATTAATAGGTTAACCTGGAAGAATAATGCTATAGGAATTAAAGCGACTCAATGGAGCAGAGCCCTCCAACTGTAAGGAATTTAACTACCGTGTTAAAGTAATGCGATAGACCTGGAACAACAGCGTCTTCTGTAGATAAGGAAATTCAACTACGTCAAACTACATGGATAATTGCTGTTCTATTAGTCCATAAGATTTAACTATACTTTCCAGTAGGTTAGGAAAATGAGGGAAGCAAGATTTACTTTCAAAATACATGCACTATTGATAATTCGATGCAAGCCTTTCATCTTCTTAAAAATCTATGTCCCATGTTCGCCGACATGACGCCTTTATTTAAAAACCTCAGCCGAGCCACAAAAAATCGATTAGTGGCCATATGTAGGGGCATAATTGAAGGTGACATAGCCAAAGCAAAATGGACTTGGGCCCTTCATATATAGGGCTGCAAACAGGAAACCTCTTCGGAGATATTATTGAATATGTTCTTGGCAATTGGCAAGAACACTCGTTCGTACTCAGACTTGTCAACAGATTTCTGCAATTGGTTAGAGCGGCTTCAAAAAGAATTTTGTCATAGAAATGACCCAACTGTAAATCAACATTCAATTACATGAACAGATTTCCAGACCTAAATTATCCCCCGGAGATTTTGATTATTCCTATATTTCCCCGTTAGGCAGAAGAAGTTTACCAGCTTCCAAGGGAACAAAGGATGTTAGTATGTTAGGAGTTGACTATACGTTGTTTATGGCTACTCTGTGGGTTACAAAACCACCAATTTTGGACGCCGAATCGGGTGATATGGTGAAGCCTTCTGATCACTTCTACAGTGTATTTTACTACAAAGGAAGGTTCATAACTTACGGTGGACTAGAAAGTAAGTTCATGTTTAAAAAGCGCATGCCTTTTCGTGGAGAGACAGAAGTAGTAAAAAATGCTTGGTTCATAAGAGATAATCTTTTAAAGTGGATTCATACCATTATTATAAAACACAACTTTGTACTCAATTCATACCAATAAAAATATGAGTAAACTTACGTACTTTTATTAAACTTTAATTTTTTAGACTTTTTTGTTTTGAATGCTAACTTCTATTTGTGTGGCTGCAGAGAACTTTCTGTGTCCATGTTTGTAGTAATGACAGATTTGTATAGATACTTAAGTGGACATAACAGGACTCATATTCTTAAAGCTTGTAAGGATATCAACAGCGGAAATGTAGAAAGAGCAAAATGAATTTGGTCACACAGGAGTTAAACCATCTTGTAAACCCTCGTGGAAATTTGTTTGGAGATATTTATGACTTGGGAGTAGTCCCAATATCCAAGATTACCAATGTATTTTCTAGCCCCTCAATGTATTATGCAGTGCACCAATTTTAAATCAGTGTATTTTTAGCGCACTAATGTTGAACCATTATGTCACCCCATAATGTTCAGAATAAATAAATAAGGCAGTTAGTCAAAATAAATCAAAAACAATCTTACCTCAGAAACAAACAGGATACAGAGTTTCTGATTGATTATTGTCATTAGTCTATCAATAAGATACATAATTAAAACTCCGTGCAAAAGAATATTCAGTATTTAGTAGCTACTGCACGAGTTTTGGTTTAACTTTCAATACGTAATGTTTGTGTTAATCCGTTATTTCCCTTAACCTCATCTAATGATGTAATTATTACTGTTCATGTTTCATTCGTATTTACAGTAAAAAATAAAATGCAATTGCAATTCATCCTTTCAAGAAATCAGTCGTTACTGTAGAACGTTTTTATTTCTACAATTTTAAGAAATATTTTTACTCTTTAACACACATAAGAATATACAGTCTTCAAACACAACTGGAAACTACTATCACATAAAATAATACTCACCCATTTTTGCTTTTGTTTAAATGAACGGAAATAAAGCTCATTTCTCTAGTAGTCAAAAATACATATCTTAGCAAATGTATGTCTAGGGCACCAACGTATTATCAAGCGCACCAATATATTATAAAAGTGCATTTATAGCAGGGCACTGCATTTTTAACGCACCAATGTATTCCCCAGCGCATCAATGTAACCACTACAGCACTCCTGAATGTATTTTAGTGACCCGAGTGAGTAGTATCAATATATCATAATTTAAAATAAATTTCTCTACGTTTAGGTCATTTTAACATTTTTGAACCTGGATTTCTTTTTTGGGAAAGAAAGAAGACAAAATCTAACAAAACAGAAGAACAGAACAGGAAGATAATATCAGGCAATATCAATTGACAAAAATCTTCCGATAAAGGAGCAGAAAATACCTCTACCAATAAACAAAAAAGATATGATACAAAAAGTTAAACACTTTTTATTAAATACAATTGTATTTATGCATTTTCGGATAAACCCAAACCCAAGGAAAACAGTAAGAAAACTGAACCGGAAATGAGTCAAGAATAATGGAAAGCAAAGAAGAAAGCAGCCCCTACTAGCGGTGTGTTAAGAACAACGCTACACAACGTAAACAGAATCCCGTGGGGGGCAACTGTAAATTTCCTAGGACAGAGCTACATCGACAGATAGTAACATCACCTTTTCAGACACAAGTGAAAAGCTTACAATATTCCAAACATTTTACAAACTCACAAAGTTTGGGCCATCAATTTGCAGTTTGCACTGACATAAGTTGGTAGCAGTTAATTATACACTTATTAACAATGCTTAACACGATATCCATTATAATATTTATTTTGAATACGTATTTTCACTGGGTTATGTTGTTCTAAATCGAAAGTTTAAAAATTTATCTTTTGTTTTTTGTCATTATTACCACATAATGAAATTATTTTGAAGGCATCTTTTCATGATGATACATAATTATTATTACACTTTGTAATATATAATAAGAAGCAGGTTATTGGTATGTTGTATTACGTAAGCTAGTGACATACATGAACTATGAAAACGTTTCAATCCTATAATATATACATATGGTAATAATGGTAGTGTTACCCAATTTGGACTTGGAAACCATAACCGGGCATTTTAACCGTACTATACTCCCACACATGGGAAGCTGATGGGAAATTTGCATCAAGATGATGAAACATCATCTTAAGCGAATTATGGAAAGAAGATTATTGCACATGAGAGCAATTCGAAACTTTACTAGTCTTAATTGAAGCAGTACTCAATTCAAGACCCATTACTTTAATGAGGAAAGATCCCATTGATTTGGAGGCACTTACCCTAACACATTTTCTGATAGGAACATCACTCATTTCAGTTTAAGAACACGATCTATACAACATCAAACTCAACCGATTAAATCAATACCAACTCATCCAAAAAAGAAACTAAGAGCTCTAAAAGAAATGGCAGTTGGAGTATGTCCCTAGTTTGCAAATAAGATCCAAATAGCAAACTCCAGAAGAAAATCTAAAAATTGGAGATATGGTCATGGTGCTAGTGATGGAAGATAACTGCCCTCCAATGAAATGGAGACTTGGGAGAATATAACGTATCCATCCTGGATAATCTAGTAAGGGTCTTTACGATAGGAACGGAAGGGTCATACAAAGAGGAAAAAGGAATCTTTACCAAGAATACAAAGGAGTTCGTCCAATCAGTCAAAAAATTGGCTAAACTTTCCATTAAGAATGAATCCTAACCTGATCCCCCTTCGTCAGCGATTAATCACGTCTACGAAACTAACAGACCATCGCAAGGAGTCTGGATTCTCACCACGTTACTGATGTTCTCCATGCTTCAATCAGAAGTACAAGCTGAAGAAACATTAACAACCAGGAATACACAACGTTAAACACCATCATCTCTCAGGTGACAGTATGGACCGCCTTATCATTTTGCATATATGGTCATTCATAAAATAAATAATGTTATACTATCTTTTCAGACACATGTTAAATGAAAATTCCTCTATTATACGAAATTGTGGAGGAGAAATTTGTGTTTCGAAAATTATCCAATGCTACATTTTTCCTTTCAGTATTATAAAAGACTATCAACTTTACCCAATTTGATTAAAAAATGGTATAATTGACTGCTGAAAACATTATGCGGAGTAATCTGCATTGTTAATTGGAAATCTGTATATAAACCTTATTGTCAATGATGTGATGCAGTGTCTGACTACCTTGTGTCTAGCACTAACTACTGAAATACTGAGAGCGAAAAGCCTTCAGTTTAATACTGAAAGCTAAGGGAATGGCTTTTCATATTTTTTTGAACGAACATCCACCTAAGTATAATAAATATTTTCAGGTAAATGCGAGTGGTTTACCCCTAATGAAAGTAAAGCAATGGTTATAATATTTGTTCACATAATCACTTAGTTTTCGAATTAGTTTACAATAAATTAATTAAATGTGACAGTAAAATCTGCCTTATCGGATTATTTGCCATAAGGTCGAAAGATCTTGACAACATTCTTGAGTTTTTGTACAATATAAAGGGTATCCATATAATTGTAGAACATGGAAATTGGAAATATCTACACACAGATAAATATGGTGCTTAAAATTCGTCATTGGGTTTATCATAGATTGATAACCGCAAATTAACTGGGGCAGGGTTACCAGGTATACTTAAATGGCAAGTATAATACTTAAATTAGACCCCATACTTAAAATACTTAAATTATTCTTAAATATACTTATATGAGCTAAAATAATAATCTATGAAAAACCTTGATCGTTGAACACTACAATAACTTTTGATGTCGTCTAATTTAGTGAAAATATTAAAATTTTCTCGCGCTTCGCGCGAATTAAGATTGTCGTTGACCTTATTCCAACATACACGACATTATCCTTCAATTTATATGAAAGTCGTTGAAATTATTTATTAGGGGAGGCTAAATACAAAACCTTTCTTCCCCAACTGTCACTAATCAGTTAAAGCTAAATTACAAGAAATTTATGAAAATTTTAATGATTAAGTATAGTTGATTCAAAAAGTTTCTCGTGAATTTTTTTTCTCTTCATTTCTTGACTCATACAGTAATACGCAAGAATATTCATTACTAAATAGGCGATTTACCTTATTTTATATTAATTTTATACGATTTTTTTTACATTTAACATCATTTACCATGACGCGCCCGAAGGGCGCGGGTTGTTAAATGGTTATAGTATACTTAAATTCATTGAAGAAAACTGGTAACCCTGAACTGGAGTAACTACAAATAAGTATTAGTAACTCACTCATTAGATGACTCTAAAATAAGAAGATAAATTTAGATAATATCTGAATTAGGAAAAGAAGTGCTTTAGAAGTTGTGTTGAATATATGAAGTTAGATATCGGTATCGGAAAACAATGAAAAAATAGTGAAAATCTACAGCAACGGTGGTTCTTTCAGTTTGTCCCTTAGAATGTATCAGCATCTGATGTTGGTGATTTAAATGAATTTCGCAAAGTCATGCATAGAGTATTTCCCATCTTTTTTTGATCCTAAAAGAAACCAAAAAATATCGAATCTTAAGGAAAATGACAAAGTGGAATGGCATAAGCTGGGTTTAAATTTAATTTCATATAATACTTGGAGGTGAAGTCATCTTCTATTTTCCTTTTTTAAAGTTAAAAATGAAGTTGGTAGATTTCTTAAAATTTGATTGGAACCTTAAATCGGTTAAAACTAGAATTTTCAATGATAATTGAAAGCCACTAACCCCCCTACATTTCAAAAAAATCGGTCTTGTTGGCCGCAAAATCACCCCGCAAAATTTTCCATACAAGATTCTTGAAAACTTTCAGACAACTCAGGATCTCTAATAAATGTGAGGTCAAATCAGATATATACAGATTTTACTTTTGCTTTCACACTTTAGAATAAGGGAAGAGTTTCTTCAAAATGAAAAACGAATTTTAACTCATTTAATCAAGAAATTTCATTAATGTTCGAAAATTTTCAATAATCGTGAAAAACTTTTATTAATGTTTGAATGTGTTCATTAATGGTCGCAAATATTTAATACACTTTAGAAATCATTCAAAAAATGCGAGTATCTCTGAATCATCATGTCCTCATCCCATCAACTGCACACGTAATAATATACTAGAAATAGGCCCGTTCTCCGAACGGGAAAAATGGGTAACCCCTTGCCTTGCTTGCTGCATTGCTACAACATCCAACGCACGGGGAACCAAATACAATACTTATCGAATCAACATAATAATAGTGAACCAAATTCAGCATCATTTAACTAAACAGCGAAATTAAAGTATGAAGTCCTTTCACCAGCGCCTGATTTTTATTATATCATTAATATTATATGGACATAACATATAATTTTAAATCCCCCCGTCATTTTACATAACCCCATCATTGTAAATAGACGTCATTTTAAATAACCCTATCATTTTAAATATCCCCGTCATTTAAAATAGACGTCATTGCAAATGACCCCGCCATTTAAAATAGACGTTTCTTGCAAATGACCCCGTCATTTTAAATAGACGTCATTGTCAATGACCCCGTCATTTTAAATAGACGTCATTGTCAATGACCCCGTCATTTTAAATAGACGTCATTGTAAATGACCCCGCCATTTATTTTAAATAGACGTCATTGTAAATGACCCCGTGATTTTAAATAGACGTCATTGTAAATGACCCCGTGATTTTAAATAGAAGTCATTGTAAATGACCCCGTGATTTTAAATAGACGTCATTGTAAATGACCCCGTCATTTTAAATAGACGTCATTGTAAATGACCCCGTGATTTTAAATAGACATCATTGTAAATGACCCCGTGATTTTAAATAGACGTCATTGTAAATGACCCCGTCATTTTAAATACACGTCATTGTAAATGACCCCGTCATTTTAAATACACGTCATTGTAAATGACCCCGTCATTTTAAATACACGTCATTGTAAATGACCCCGTCATTTTAAATACACGTCATTGTAAATGACCCCGTCATTTTAAATACACGTCATTGTAAATGACCCCGTCATTTTAAATACACGTCATTTAAATGACCCCGTCATTTTAAATAGAAGTCATGGCAAATTACCCCACATTTTAAATAAGTGTCATTGTAAATGACCCCACATTTTAAATAGATGTCATTTTAAATAACCCCGTTGTTTTAAATAATTTTGTCGTTTAGAATCATCCCTTCATTTTGAATAACCACGTTGTTTTAAATAATTTTGTCGTTTAGAATCATCCCTTCATTTTGAATAACCCCGTTGTTTTAAATCTATAAACGTCATTTTAAAAAATTTCGTCATTTTAAAAATTCTCGCCATTTTAAACATTCCTGCCATTTTAAATAATTTCTTTATTTTAAATATTCCTGTCATCTTAAATATTCACGTCATTTTCACCTCTCTACATTTTAAGTAGCTCTATTATTTTAATTAGCTATCATTATTTTAATCGTCCTCGTTGTTTCTATCTATTTTCTACCTACCCCGTTACAATTATTAACCAATCCTATGTCAAGTCAAGTCAACCTATACAATCCACAACCAAATAATACTGACTAAATAAACCTTGCCTTGCTATTAATAGTCTGACTCCGCTGCGGTCGCTCCGTTCGAGGTGAAAGGAACACTAATCCCTTTACATGGCGGAGGCCTGCCTGCTTAAAGAGTAGGATTTTGTCAAATTTTTGAAATTCACTGGAAAAATATTTTCTACTAAAAAATAAAAAACTGGAGTGGCTACCGTCTTCATCATTAAGTCGAGTAGGTCAGGAAGAAGTTTGGTAAAGATCAGATGAAAACTGTAGGAGGAGTATTTGAACTAAGCGTGACAGATCGGAGCGTTTTCTCCCACTCCTTCAATGTTAAAATTCGAAATTCAAAAAATCGTAAAACGATTTCTATGAAAGATATCGTTTTGAAACTCGAAATTTGGGGTTCTGACTATGATGTGCCCATGCAGTAAAAATTTGAAAGTCGTTAGTTGATGTTAAAGAACATTTCTCCGGCTATTATTATATAGATGCACGTTCCTTAAAAAAGAAAAATGCGAATACCCACTTCCTCCAAACCATCGAAATGAGTCGTTTCAAATTAATTATAACATCAAAACATAATATTGGTATAATATTATAATTTAAATGATATTTCGAAAATAAACCAAATGTTGAAACTGAATTTATTTAATAATTACTAATGACTGCCTACATTTTATGGATGCATACTTTTCAAACTTTTGTCCCACAATGCTGGGAGCCTATTTGTTCTATATTGACCTATTTTTTAAACGGTAGTGTCAACTGGTCAACATTACACATATGAGCACGTATATGGCATACCGTACTAGCCGTACCTACTGCAATATTAAAAATGTTAATAAATTACCATCATAATATAGCCGCATATAACTGGAAGCCCGGATTAAGAATTCGACGTTAGCAGACCAGAAATGGAGAGGAGTCAAAATGTAGCGTAATGGACTTCAAATCCTCATAAGGAATATCCATTACACCCACGGAAAGTAGTACACCAGTACCTTAAAGCAAAATAATGACATTTTAAATTAAAAGCTTGCAAAGCCTATAATATCAGGATCAGGTCGTCGTTTGGTGTTCTAATTCGATTGTGAAAATATTCAAAATAAAGAACATCTTAGAAACTCAAAAACTTTCTTTCAACATTCACTGTTTATTCTATTTCCAAAAATAAACTAAAAATAAAAATTTCTAAATTAGAAATCTTCTATGGTTTTCTGTTAAATGCAACTTTTACATTGCACCATGGTTAAAATGATAATAATAAAATATAAGCCACAATACTTACATTTGTCGCTGTTCAAGATCAAGAAAAATCGAAAATGCAGCCAATGTAGGTTATATGGTTGATGTATTTTCAGGTCTCGAAAGACCCAAGAAAGTCTTCTGAACTGCTAGACTCCTTCATACATACTGAATGATAGTGAATAGTATTTGTGATTACAAAACAAATATTCCGGTTGGTTTACTCATTACCCATAGCTTAGGTATAATTATCAACAATAATGACAATCCATTAGCAAACTAAAAATATAAAAGTCATTAGTCAGTATAGTCAGAAAGTATTCTTGGAGTGCGTTAAGTACTTCTGATGATAATGTGAATAACTAATGTAAGTACCAAATTTAGTTCGATGGCATTATTGAAATTCTCTAAACAGTTAAATGTCTAATGGGGATTTTAAATCACTTTTACACTAATTATCTGTAAAAGTGTGCATTAGGTACTAATTTCAAATTCACTTAATACTTTACGTTTATGGATATTCGACGTGTTCAATGGACCGTAATCTTGTCTTAGTTATAGGCTTGAAAACAATGTCCTTATATAAAATTATCACTGTAGCATTATATAGTCTTCCAAGCATTATTTTTAAACTTAAGTGATATTTTATTATCATTATTCAAGTAAATGAAAAATATTCATTAAGCCTGTTGCACAAAATAACAATGTCTAGACTAGACAGGAAGATAAATGGCTTTGGTTTTGTACAAAAATTTTATTCTAACTTCACACACATCTCTAATTAAGATATCATTAGCAAATAGTAAATGAACAAAGGCCTAAGACATTGATCATCCCCTTACTTAGTGTCTGTTCTCTGTTCGTATGAACAATGATGCATGTCTAAGGATTCTACAGACTAATTCATCATCATATTTTATTTTAGATGAATGAGTATAGCGTTTATTTTAAAAATTTATTTAATTGTGTTGGGTAAATAAAAGGATAAAAATGAAGCGAAAGACAAAAAAGCTAAGAGTCTTTAGCGAGATGAATTAGTAAACTAGAAAGAAGGCTTTCTCCGTATCCGTTCTCCAGAGGCACACTTCGATAACCAGCTCGTAACTGATTGGCCTGCAATTTTCAAGAAAATTTTATTTCATGTATTATCTAAATAATTATTCTGTCTCCCTATTAAGATTTACTTACAGGATACGTAGCCTGTCCCAGGAATTGAGGGTCTCCGAAACTGTCATTGTCATTCACGGCAAATCGAATAAGTGCTAGGTCAGGATTCTTTATTGTGAGCGTGAACGTCTCTTTCCAAAAGGGATTTAAGCCATTATCAGCTAAATTATGTACATTGGAAATTAAAAAAGCGTATGCCAACATTTCACATTTTAATTGTATTTACGCTATTTAAGTAATTAGTGAATATTTAATTCATAAATATTATGTAAATTATTAAACATACGGATAACTTTGTTCGTCCGAACTTTCATGCAGTCAAAATTAGCCCCACAAATTTCTACTTCCACGAATGGATTGGTAATTCTCGTCTTTTTATTTAGCCTTGACAAATGTCGAGCTGCAATAATCTAATGAATAATGTATGTCATTAGTAATATAATCGAGATACTCGTTGGCAGTTTACTATTAACTGTGTATATGGCGAATTTTATTACTGTTATAATAAGTGTCAATGGCTTGATTTTATATCTTTCCAAGTCGTCTTCTGATGTTGGATCAAATTCACTCTTGAAAAAATATTCCGGTTTTAGCACATACCCGCAACCCCCATTTTGGCGGAATTTCCCATGATTTAGTTGCATTGGTTTGTCTAATACAAATATATTTAAAATTGTATTAATTCTATTTTAATTCATTACTAAAATAAAATTAGTATTATATATTATTTTTGTAATTAAGTCTTAAACCTGCAGTTTGGTAATTCAGGGCTACTAAATGGCAACCAAAATTCCAATAACGCATGGGGTTGTAGTTTGAAGAATCAATCCGCTGTCCCTTTGGATATATTCTACTTAACTGCAACTAAAATAATATTTCAGGGTTGAAACTTGAAATTCCGTAAAATAAAATTTAAAAATAAACTAACCTCATGTAAATAACGGAAAAACTTGGGATCAGCGCTCATAATTTTCTCAGCTGACGTTTCAGAATAACTTGTCATTTCAGTGAAAACTCTGTCTCGTTTTTTCATCTCTTCCAACGGTGCTCTCTCCACAGTAGCACAGTCTGGAAAACAATCCCAATGGTACAATATAATATAAGGTATAAATGATAATGATAATAACAATTTAAATTTATGTATTGTCAATTTTACGAACATATAACGAGCTTGGAAAGCTCTTTTGCGATTTCATTTTTCTTCTGATCCTTATTCGAGTCATTATTCTGAAATATTAATACATAATTGATTAAAACACTTATTAACTAAATTAACAAACTAGAAATACCTAATGAAAACCATAATCAAATCCGATTTGATTACGATTTTAACAAATGGAATTCAATCCATCGAAGTCGTTTAGTGATTAACGATTAAATAAACTTGTGAAAATTATTAAAACCTAAAACTAAAACATTCTATCAAAAATGACGTACAACAAAATATCTGTAGCTTAATGGTCTTAAGAAACAACACAAATAATTAAGATACGAAGCGAAAGATCTTTTGCACTCAGGAGCAGATTCAAGATTGTGATTAAAATCTTCTTCATATCGGATTTGATTCTGGATGTGATAAGTTCTATTTTCTTCAATGTCAGGATCCTAATGAAAAGAATTATAATTATTCATTTTACTTTAGGTTTGCGTTAATTTTATTAGAATTCTTACCTTATCCTGATTTATTTTATGGACAGAAATAATTGCTTTCTGCCAATCGACAGCTTCTTCGTATGTTGAAACCTGTGTCAAAATATTAAATTAAAACTGAGTCCCCAAATCATTAATTGTGATTAAAATGTAGGATAAATATCTTATGATACTTAATTATACTGTTTAAATTAAATATCGACTCAAGCTGTTCTAACTTTTAAACTCCGACAGATTCCAGTAAATAGAATGTTAAACTCTACATTATCTAGTTTTTGCCTATTTACAATTTAATATCGATTATTTTATAGTCCATTAAACATATAGTTTAACTAAATTTAATAAAAATTTACCAATTTATTTTATTGAGACCTTATTTGCATTTTTTGATAACATGATTGGATAAAGAATTATCAATTGGTATGAATTTAAGTAATTATCCCCCAGATATTTAAGTAGGTATAACTCAAGTTGCATTGCAATAAACGTAGTAGGAGAGGAAAAATGTACAAGATAACCCTGTAATACTTACCGCAGCTTTAAAAGGTAATCCCTTTTTAGGACTGACGATTATGATGTAAGGATGTAGTGGATCATTTTGGTTGTTTTCAATGTTTACACTCCCGACAGACACAGAACCCTTTTGCAAAGCTCCAAATGGAGAGTCCAACTCTACTATATCTTCTACAAAGTTTGGAGGAAAATATTTTTGGAATAGGTTTCTCTCCTCAATATCCCCTTTCCACCAGCCTCCATCTTGTTTGACTACATTTGTTATTACTTCATCTTTCTCAAACGATAAATTCTCTGGATCGGTTGAATGGTATCTTTAGAAAAAGAAAAAAGTTGCACAAAACATTATCGATAATACAATGGGATAAATATTAATACCAATTTTAAACTGAATTTTATTATGGTAGCAGTAATTTATCTCTTACGGGACTATAGCACGAACTTGAAATTTATTTGTGAGCTCATCATCAGATAGATAGTCAGGTGATGTATACACTTTTTCTTCTGGTGCATTCTAATAGTCAAATAGATTGTCAAAAATTAGATACGTAAATATCCAAGATGTAATAAGCAGTGTTTCTATGTATAATATTTTACCTCCACCACCTGGCTGAATTTTATCAATTCTTCAGCAACCTATTATTCATTCATTCAAATTAGCATTTACATATAGTCATTTTATGAATCAGAACTTATAAAATCCGTATAGGTATATGTACTATAGTAATAATATTCATATATAATATGGTTATAGTAATATTCATAATATATAATAAGACTATAACATAATATTATAATATAATATAATATATAATATACATAATATAATATTGTTATATATAATATTTGGTTTGCCTACCGGATGTTTTAACCGCAGGTGTTTGTAGAAAGCGTGAGTTGAATAATGACACACAAGTTTCTCAATACTTTCAAAGCTTTTTGAACACACCACGAAGAGTCTTCCATCTTCTTTGATAAGACAATGCTTGATTTGGTTTCCGATTCTTTGTATAAATGAATCATAACCATTTTAAACAAAAATGAGGAATAAAATTACATTTCCATCTAATCAAGTTGGCTAGCTAACTCAACTCAGTGCGTCGTAATGTCTTTATTTTAATGATAAGAACTTACCGGAAAGAGATTGCAAATCGCCCTAAATTTCTACTTTGTACATTTGCATAACGTACTAAGAAAGCTCCATTCAGTGGAATTTTTTTTAGAATAGCTTCAGCTCCTATTTAATATAATGCAGGATAAATAAATATAATTGAAATATCTGCATGCCAATTTGTAATTAATTGACTGTTAACCTTGTCGATCCATTTTATCAGGGTGCATAGAGTTAGGATAGAACCAAGAGTACGATTCATGTCTTTCAGGTTGAGGAACAGCTTTTGTAAATCTTTGTATCGAAAAATCCTATAAAAAACAACACATCGTTTTATTGGTCCATTATCTTAACAAATTATAATGGAATGTTAAGACATTTATTTAATGTTAAGTTGGTGCTTACTCTTGTTTCCAAAGGGTGTTTCTTGTAGTGTGCAATGAGAGTATACAAAGAATCGAACCGCTCTTTTGCAACGAGACAAAACTGCGACTGGTTTGAATTTGTTGTAATGTGACAATGATAAGCCCGACCATTAGAGCTGTATTTGGATTTACAATTTAATAATTACAATTTAAATTCTTTTTTTGATCTACATGTAAAGGCTATTGACTTGTTTTAATAGTTTTAATGTATATGTAATAATACTGTACAATATGACAACATCTAACCACACTGGCCAGTTAAAAGCATAACTACAATTAGGTATTGATAAAATGTAGAATAATTAATAACTCATTAACACAAACCTATAAAATTGCATATACCATAATATTATAACTCTGTATTGGTACTTACAAGAAGCAAAGGGCGAATTGGTTTGGAAATGTTTCTGACATTCGAACTAAGAAGCATCCTTCTTCACCAAACGCCAATACTCGTTCCTCAGCTGTCTTTTTACCTCCAAGTAGCCTCCCATGAAACCATTTCTTGGAATAATGGAGATCTTGTGGAGCAAACTGTACACAATTTTATATTCAAAATGATACGACATATATTTAATACTAGCCCTAGGGCAGAATTAATTAAGTACAATTTAAGCTAATTAAAATACAGACCTGGCTATCACGACTTTCACTCTTCTCCATTATTCCCTCTTCTTTATAATCAATTTCCGTGTAAATCAATTTTTTATCAGTCAGTGCAAAGAAATATGGATCCCATTTTTCAGTTGGTCCTAAAATGTACATTTTCCCGGTTTTGACAGTCTAAAAAATTGGAGAAGGTCATTTAGCATAGCTTGAGAGTTTTTCATGGAATTTAACATGGCAAGAATCAATAAACAATTTTTAATTTTAATTACATCACAAAGGTCAATTGCAGACTCGCGTTCGGAAAGGCTAGAGGAATTAATTGCAGGAAGAACTGTATCATTTTTAATCTCCCTTGGTAGCTTTTTATGCTTCAGAATTATTTTTCCTTGCAGTTGTTCAGGAGAAGGAAGACAATCTTCATATTTACTAACTATAAATATCAATTTGTATTATAGATTTGACTTATACTATAAACAGTATTATAATATAAACTGTAAGATTACCAGGATATGTCACAAGGGCTTTCCCGAACACTTTCTTTAATGCAAAAAATTGTCACGTTAGATATCATTCCATCTATTAACTAAATATAATTAAAATAAGCAAATAAAAACAAACCTGAAATTTGTCTGCCATTACTTTTTGTTGTTTTACACCGCAGTGGTTATCTAAGCTTAGGATCACTGGATACCTAACAATTTATTATTAATAGGTTAGTACAACCTCTATATGTTAGTTTATATTGACAAAAATAAGATTTAATTGATGAAATAGTGTTAAAATTATTACGGCGAAGTTTCAAAAGCGTATTTTTTGATAGCCTTTATAACTTTCACAAAACAAATCTTTGTTGTGAGAGTCAGTCCATGATAAATAACTGGAGTATCGTTTGGACCATCCCAGCAGTCTAATTCTATGCAACGACAACCCATGCGGAGACATCTAATAGTCATATCAAGTTTTTGAACATATTAACTTGCAGCATTAAATTTATCGTGACCTTAGTGCTTTGAGTTTTGTTAAATACCTAATATACGCTTCAACGGACGATTCTGAAGATAATTGGTCTCCTTTTAGGTAACTACAATTAAATAAATAATTATAACATGCAAAGTTGATGAAATAAGTTATTTATTTGTTTTGCGTCTTACGTATTGTGAGAGGAAGCAATCCTGAAATATTAATATGCATTATTATTGTTAGTAAATACAAATATTATAAAAAATAAATTGCTATTCACTTCATAATAATAAACTATTAATTACCAGTAATGAGATAGTGGACGTTGCATATCCTGATAAACTACCGCATATTGTGAGTCCCAAACCTACAGGGAAATATTATTATATCAGTGATAATAGATTTGAGTAAAGTTTAAGGAAAAATGTTATACTGTTAATAAGTCACATGTTACTTGATTTTCCTTTGAGAATAAATAGTCCACTCCCTAGTAATTCAAAGAAATCATGCATCAGAAAAAGAATTATCACAAAAAAACCAGAAAGGGGAGTTAATTACCTCGTATTCTGTCATATACGCAGTTCCAAGTTCTCCTGACTTGTAGTATTCTCGGAAAAACGGGAAGTAGATATTGTAATTTGATTCATCCTGGACTAACCGCAAAAATTCTCGAAAAGCGTTTAAATAAATTTTGCCTCCGAGTGTGAGGGAACCAAAACAGTCAGTGAATATCTAATTCAGTGATAATTAATAATAATTAAATACATTTAATATTTAATGTTACATCTCAAAGCTAGGTATTATTAGATATACACAAAAAAGTATCCTTGGGAAATCTATTTATGTAGGTATACTAATGAACTGTCACCAATAACATAAACTTCATCCTGGTCAACCACGTTCCTTGTATTTAGGTATACAGTACTCAATTTTCTAAGCTAATTAGATGAAGGCGCACGCCCAGATAAACTCAATACATTTTTGAAGAAGTATGTTGTTTTTATTGAGATGGACAACGACATTAAAATATTTGAACTAATAATTCTATAATTAAGAGTAACCTAAATATTTTACACCAGGGTATTAATAAATGTTTAACTTTATTTCATGAGGCGTATAATTATATTTAGCAGAAGAATGTGAATTTTTGTTATAAAAAATCGATGTTATAGGTTTCTGAAAAATTATTAATTTAATTTATGTAAACCTCGTCACTCCTAAAATTTCATAATGGCGATCAATTATCTAGCAATAAGCTAAAAAGTAATTGCTTAAACCTTTTTATATGCTTACCTGTCGGTCATGAACCAAATCTCTAACAATTGCAGAAAACTCCATAAAGCCAATGGGATTTGTTGTATTTACGTACTCTTGTAGCTTTTCCTGCAACCTTCCCGTTGATATTTTGAAGTTTATTCTATTCGTTAAATCTTTCATGTGTTTTAGTGATAACCTAAAATGTCATTAAGAGAAAACGTCATTTAAGCTTGATATTTTATCTATATCTTATATTTTGTGTTATTACGTTCCACTAGTTGGCTTAGTAGTTTGAAATTGCTTATGAATCCAAGTGTCCAGCAGATGGAAATATGAAGGTGGGTTGTTATCTACTGCAGTTTTCAAGCCGGATATCCACATATCAACGAACTTTTTGCTCGTAGCTATAAAATTTTAGAAATTGGTGTAAAAATAAATGGGATTACTATTAGTAATAAATCAAAAATGTATTTCTCAAACTATTTCTTACCTGCAACGCTCAATGTCTTCAGACTGAAATCTAATCCATAGTAAATGGTAAAACAACGCGTGGGACAAAGATTGTATTTCCGTTTACAATGTTTTTCGAAATCTTTTGCCTTTTTCTTACGCCGGATGTCTTTGATTTCGTAAATGCTTACTAAAGTAATTCAAATACCATAAAATATTGAAAATATATTACTTGTTTTATTAAAATTTGCAATAATGATGGATTTTGTTAAAAAAATTACCGTAATTAGCCACTTTTTTTGAACTGACAGTCCTGCACAAAATTTCGGATGTTTCCTTTTGAAATGACAGTACTAAATTGTCTGTCACTCTTTTAACTGTATATTTCGTGACATCTATATCTTGTAGACATTCTGCTCCCTTATCAGTCATCATTCCCCCGTTTGGGATATTAGCGTAGAACATTTGTAAAACGTAGCTGGTAAAGTAAATTGAAATCAGTATAAAATATCACGTTTAAAATTTGGTAGCGCAAGGGAACTAATTAAAAATATGCAGACATAGTTTTAGACTCACTTTCCTAGCTTTGCACAATTTGCATTGCAAAACTGTAATGGAATTAACTACTGTGCCACGTTATTATTACTAATGCAACTTGGTAATGCGCGAAAAACTTGTGTCATTGAGTCATTAGGTTAATACTTGGTGATATTTGGCAGTGCCAGCTCTACCAATAGTGTAAAAACGGCCCAGGGGCAACCTATTGGAGGAATCAGTTTAATATAATTTTATTTTACGTTTTAATTTCATCAAATTAATTTTTTGTTTTGATAAATTCATATGATATGTTCAATTTAAAAATGAACAGAAGCAGAGTGAAATATTTACCACACAAAAAATAAATCACAAACGATTAATTGACAGCCCCTAACTCCACTTCAGAAAATTTGTTACTATTTTAATCTGAAATAGTATTTTTAGGTTAAAATTGCTACTCAAAATTGTTGAATTGATAAAAACTAAGTTCGTTTGTGTCACTATTATGTTGTGTTAGCCGTTCATATTTAATTTATGTCTTGGTAAGTGTTTTATCAGACTCCAGACTCAATAGAAGGATTTCCTCAGATTGTACTTATTGTTTACATAACATAATAAACCATGTTCAAATGGATGTAAAAAAGTGGTGTGAAATCGCATAGAAAGTTTGAACTGATTATCTGACGTTACATGACGTTTTTAGTGAATTTTTTCAATGACCTTTGACCTTTTGACACGTGTGACTTGACGTTGACATGGCCTAACGAATAACCTTTTCGAACGAACCAATTCATGACGTTCTACAATGTCAATAACTAAAGTTACACCAATTTTTAATTTTTGGACCACGCCTACAGGCAGGGGGTGTGTCCGATTTTGTCCATTTTCGAACTCGACCTCGCTTTTTATCCCTACATCACGTACAGTAAGTTTGAGTTGATTATCTCAAAACGTTTTTGAGTTATCGTGCTAACAGACAGACAGACGGACAGACAGACAGACAGACAGATCAGGCATTCCTATAAAGCGGTGTTGCACACCACTTAATAATCCAGACTAAAAGTCCCGATATTATAAACTTAACCTAATTTATCAGCGAACAAAAAAGGGCCATTTTTAGCTTTTACCTTTTTTATAAAAAAGGTAGGAGTTATTTTTTTAAAGGAGTCCTTTTTTCGTGCCCCATTTACTTCCATTTTACATGTAAATAAGGTAAAAAAGGTAAAAAGGACTTCCTTTTTTAGAAAAAGTAATACTTTTTTTAGAAGACGTAGACTTTTTTAGAAAAAGAATTACTTTTTTTGCAAAACAGGAGTTTATTTGGGGCTGGTGGGGCGCCGCACCACTTTTAGTCATACCGTGACATAATAGTAATCCAGGGCCTAGCAAATATTTAACCGATGCTGGAATTGGGTTTTGGCTTTTGGCTCTCTGACTCACAACAAAATTGCACAATATCATTGCTTAGTCAGGAAATGCTGCGGTTAACTATTTCTGTTTGGCTCATGATAGCTTTTCTATAGGCATTTGATTTATATACACACATAAATGAAACATAATGTTTGTTTAAGTGCATGTTTATTCATCACAATGCATTCTAATGGAATAGAATACACATAACAGTCCCTACAAAATGAAGATACAAAATTATATACCGGTACTTAATATTAGTATAAACTTAATAAGTTATAGGGCGAATGCCGGAAAAAGATAATGAATGAAGAATGAGCTCTACTTCTAGATAATTAAATGGCTTTAACAAATGAAAATTTTACACACATATTCTAGTGTTAAGTATATAGGTCCTTACAAACTGGGTGCTGCCTTTATTATACCTAAGCTAGTTAACAGGACTAACATGTATGACCTATGTATTATGTATTGTATAATTGTTATTTGTTCTGCTATTGGAAACTATTCTGTTGATAATGTAATAAATGTTAAATTATAATTTACCTTAAGATTTGTGTGTTGTGCAGGGTTGGGACATTAACTCAGTTTTAAATCTCAGTTGCCACTATTGATTTCCAATCCTCAAGAAAGAAGATAACAAAAATAAGTAAATAATTATTGCACTGTTTAATACGTTTTGACATTCCACACAAGACGAATCCAATTTCTTCAACGCTTTTTAACAGACTGCTAAGAGATTTTTATTGGCTACATTAATATCAATGTAGAAATGAACAATTTTTTGTTGAATCAATCGCTTTTGAAGTAAGTAATGTCTGGCCGTTCAGTCGGTCAGTATAATAATCGTGATTCTTATTCGCTAATAACCAAAGTTTCCTCTATTATTTAATGTATGTAATACCACATTCATTCCACTTATACCGTCTCCAAATATGTGCGTCATTTTAAAAGAATTTATTTTCTGACGTAGACAAGACAGTTTTGTTGAGGTCTCAACATGCTATACTTGTGACTTGTGGTTTACTTAAATTTAGACTTGAGTTAGGTCATGTTAAACGTACTACATTAAAGACCACGGACTATTACAAAGAAAATATTACAACGCATACAAAGATTACTTTAAATTACGACCAGAAGTTATTTAAGTCATATAAATAGCATCATGGAAATGTGCAACTGAGATTTTCCTTCATGTTAAAAATACAACTTCTGACCATACATATAAGAAAGTAATTTACAGCAACATATTATTATCATAACAACATAATCAGCTATATGTTACGGCGTAGTTGATGACGCAAATATTTGAAAGGGGCAACGGCAGCTTTACCACACTATTTACTATATTAGTTTCAAATTTCCATATTTTCCTCAAAATAGAGCTTTATTACAACATTATATTTACAGTTATCTTGGTTTTACCAAAATAAAATTGTCGTAATTGACTAACCGTCATTTCTTATTCAAAACAAACACTTTTCATGACAATTAAAAGTTGGGCAACATAAACCCCAATTTTTGAGGAAAGTTTGGAAAGTTATGGCCTGTATTTAAGAATATTCTGTTATTGTGTATTAGTTTGCGTACTTTCACAATAAGGCATGTATCCAGAAATTAAGTGAACTAAAAATAATGTCAAAAACGGACGTCCTTGCGAAAGCGAAAAAGTTTTGCAAATTCTGGTCTTTTTTAACAAAAAAACTTCTCTTTTTCTCATATTTAGGGCAGTAGGCGCTGAGCCCGCCTTGTCCCCTACAGGATACCTTCTTGCTCACAAAGTCCAATTATTTATGGTATCTGTTTCAGAAATAAAGTTTGGTTATTACTTGCCCAAACAATGGAACTTGAAATGGATCGTTTGTATCAAAATTGGAAAAATAAGTCAGTGTAGGTACAAAAAGTTCTTTTATTGGATGGACGTAGTACTGCTTAACAGGCCTCCTTAGTAGGCCTAACAGGCCAAGGCCGTTATCAGGCCAGGCCATTATCAGGCCAGGCCGTTATCAGGCCAGGCCGTTATTAGGCCAGGCCGTTATCAGGCCGGCCTGATAACGGCCTATTAAGGATGGCCAGAACCAAACGACAAGCAACTTGAAAACTCATTCCAACAATACCTACCAATTTGAATTTTGAAGTTTCAAAACATGCTGATTTCGAATCAATTTGTCATTTAAACGAAATTTGAAAACTGGGTGGGGCGCTCCACCCATTTTCTACTATCTATACATTTAAGCTGCCAAATTATATTTTAAAGTTTTGGAACATGGTGGTTTCGAATAAATTTGTCATTTTGACGAAATTTGAAAACTAGGTGGGGCAACTCCACCCATTTTCTAATATCTATACAATTAACCTGTCAAGTTCTATTTTGAGGTTTTGGAACATGCTGATTTCGAATAAATTTATCATTTTAACGAAATTTGAAAAGTGGGTGTGGCCAGCCTATGCATTTTGTAATATTTATACAATTACATCATCAACTTATATTTTGAGGTTTTAAAACATGCTGATTTCGAATAAGTTAGTCATTTTAACAAAATTTGAAAAGTGGGTGTGGCCTGCCTACGCATTTTGTAATATTTATACAATTACATCATCAACTTATATTTTAAGGTTTTATAACATGCTGATTTCGAAAAAGTTAGTCATTTTAACGAAATTTGAAAACTAGGTGGGGCAACTCAACCCATTTTCTAATATCTATACAATTAACCTGCCAAGTTCTATTTTGAGGTTTTGGAACATGCTGATTTCGAATAAATTAATCATTTTAACAAAATTTGAAAAGTGGGTGTGGCCAGACTACGCATTTTGTAATATTTATACAATCACATCATCAACTTATATTTTAAGGTTTTATAACATGCTGATGTCGAATAAGCTAGTCATTTTAACGAAATTTGAAAAGTGGGTGGGGCAACTCAACCCATTTTCTAATATCTATACAATTAACCTGCCAAGTTATATTTTGAGGTTTTGGAACATGCTGATTTCGAATAAATTAATCATTTTAACAAAATTTGAAAAGTGGGTGTGGCCAACCTACGCAATTTGTAATATTTATACAATCACATCATCAACTTATATTTGAAGGTTATAAAACATGCTGATTTCGAATAATTTAGTCTGTTTAATTAAATTTGAAAAGTGGGTGGGGCAATTCCACCCATTTTCTAATATCTATACAATTGAGCTGCTTAATTCTATTTTGAGGTTTTGGAACAAGCTGATTTCGAATAAATTAATCATTTTAACAAAATTTGAAAAAAGGGTGTGGCCAGCCTTGGCATTTTCTAATATTTATACAATCACATCATCAACTTATATTTTAAGGTTTTAAAACACGCTGATTTCGAAAAAGTTAATTACTTTAATTAAATTTGAAAATTAGATGGGGCAACTCCACCCATTTTCTAAGATATATACAATTAAGCATTAATTAGTCATTTTAAAGCAATCATTTCGCTTAAATGATTTAATCGTATATATTTTAGAAAATGGGTGGACAGACCCCACCCACTTTTCAAATTTTGTTAAAATGATTAATTTATTCGAAATCAGCATGTTCCAAAACCTCAAAATAGAACTTGGCAGGTTATTTGTATAGATATTAGAAAATGGGTTAAGTTGCCCCACCCACTTTTCAAATTTCGTTAAAATGACTAACTTATTCGAAATCAGCATGTTTTAAAACCTTAAAATATAAGTTGATGATGTAATTGTATAAATATTACAAAATGCATAGGCTGGCCACACCCACTTTTCAAATTTCGTTAAAATGATAAATTTATTCGAAATCAGCATGTTCCAAAACCTCAAAATAGAACTTGACAGGTTAATTGTATAGATATTAGAAAATGGGTGGAGTTGCCCCACCTAGTTTTCAAATTTCGTTAAAATGATTAATTTATTCGAAATCAGCATGTTTTAAAACCTTAAAATATAAGTTGATGATGTAATTGTATAAATATTACAAAATGCATAGGCTGGCCACACCCACTTTTCAAATTTCGTTAAAAGGATAAATTTATTTGAAATCAGCATGTTCCAAAACCTCAAAATATAATTTGGCAGCTTAAATGTATAGATAGTAGAAAATGGGTAAAGTCGCCCCACCCAGTTTTAAAATTTCGTTAAAATGACAAATATGTTTCGAAATCAGCATGTTTTGAAACTTCAAAATTTAGATTGTTAGGTATTGCTGGAATGAGTTTTCAAGTTGCTTGTCGTTTGGTTCTGGCCATCCTTAATAGGCCGTTACCAGGCCGGCCTGATAACGGCCTGGCCTAATAACGGCCTGGCCTGATAACGGCCTGGCCTGATAATGGCCTGGCCTGATAACGGCCTTGGCCTGTTAGGCCTACTAAGGAGGCCTGTTAAGCAGTACTAGATGGACGCCATATAATATTGCGCGTTCTTCTGCTTCGTCATTTCTGTCTTGTTTTAAATGCGAGGGCTAAACTTATTGTTAATTTTTATGATGGATTTAAAAATGACAAACATTTATTTAAATTATCACCATGGTTATCATCTTTGAATTAATTACCACTTTATTAATTACATAAACATCAATAGATACAAGACAATCAAAAGAGAAACAAATCCCAACATATAACTATTTCCTTCAGATCACATTTTTAGCGTTTTGCTGCTTTTTTACCACACGTGCTATAAAATCTAACAGCTTACGTCTCCGATAAGATTTAGAAAAAAATTCTGGAATATTCACAAATGAGCGGAAAACGCCCTTCATTTTTCTAAACGATTTCTTTGCCTTGATGGCAAATAAATACAACCATATGTACAAAGACCTATTTTTATGTGCATTAATTATTATCTCACACGACAGAGTAATTAACGCCCCTGTAAGGTAACAAATAAACAAAATAAAAATATTGCCAATTTTCATGTCCAGACTAATTTTTTTCGGTAGAGATTCTTTATATTTTCGCATTTCAAGTTTTGCATTTGGGACTAAAAGCTTTGGGTAATTAGAATGATCTTTCCACATGTTCAAGAAACCATTTTCGAAACATTTCTGCAGAAATGCTTGAAACTGAAAGCGAAAATTACCGAAAAAGTACCATGTAGTCTGAAAACTTTGCGCCCTTGCTGTAGTCGTTATACACTTTGCTTTTGGATTTGCCAATTCCAAACAATGGAAGAAATAAGGCACAAGTACTTTATCTATGACTACAAATAATTTTAGAGATGTGTTTGCCAATAATTTAAGAGTCACAAGTTTATATTGTAAAGATCTTATGTTCAGAGTTGTGTTAGTTTTCCATTTAATAGTATAAATATGGGATTTGACTTTGTCCAGAATATTAAACTTTTCAAAAAATTCTGTTTTATTTTCTTCGAAGTGTTTTATTTTATCGACATGTTCAATGATTTTGAAATCGTTTTGTATGAGTTCCTTAAAATCATAAAATATTTTCTTGTCAGGAGGGGCAATTATTTCGCTAGTGATGTAAGTTTCGTAGTGACTAGTAATTACGAAAGCTGCAAGTAGAATGATTATGTGAAGACATTTCTTATTGCTATTAATTCTAACAGATTCGCCCAAAATAAAAACGACTGTGTAAAAAATCGCCATTTCTATTTTACTGTAAAGCGAAAACTGGCATTTAGAACTGACAATTAAAATTAAAACGGAAATAGACAAAAGAGAAAAGATGAGCACCCAACTGAATACATCAAATGTATTCTGAACTAGAACAGTCAATGGAACTCCTAAAAGTTGTTCACGAGCTTCGCAGAATAAAGGAAATTCTTCTTCAACACTACTGATTAATGTTGAATACAATAAATCGTATCTTATCAGATATTTCCTATTTGATATAATTGAAACCGTATATTCATTATATACATTGTAACTTTGTCCTGATCTTGGATATATGGCAGTGAAATTGTATTTCATCGCCAATGTTTGCACTGCTCTTGGTACGTCAGCAAGGGAATACTTTACTTTATATAGAGCGTGTGTTGAACTACCAAAGATGTTCATGTCCATAAGGCGGGGATGTAACATGGAATAAACCGGATCCGCAACAACCACATCTTTTCCATATAAATTGTTGTTTAGCCTCTCCGAAATTCCTTTCCACTGTCCTTCTGGTACTTGTGACTCTATTTCAACCAGCCAGTCCAAATTTTCTTTATATAATTGAGCAATGAATACTTTTGTTGTTAATTCAACAGGGTGAATAATCATGGCATAAATACACGAAACTGATTCTACTTGAAAATGATAAAAACGCTCTCTTTTTGTGTAAAATGACATCTTTGTGTTAAGTGGCATGTTTATTTCGTCCACATTATCTGTGGCATACAACATGATGAATTGAGAACTCCGCCGATTTATTTCTGGTCCAAATATTTGTCTGAATCTGAATGTTTCAAAAGAACGATCTGGTTCGACAAGAATGTTAATACTGCAAGGACTGTTGGATAAATCTTTTGGATTGTTTTTATCGCGACCAAATAATGTTCTGTTGTAATCAGATGTGACTGTTGTCCATGGCTGAGAATTTTGATTCGCCAATAGAAATGGTTCTGCCCATATACTTTGTTTAAATATCACCAGGTTGAAATCGCAATTTGCAAACCCTGATAGATTTCTTATGCTACTATTTACACTTATCATAACGGACAATGAAATCAAAATAATAATTTCTACCGTTGTTGACGAGAACATGATCGTTTGTTTTTGTATCTCAATTCATTCCTCGTTAAATGAATACTTAATGTCTTGTTACCAGGTCACATGCCACAATTGTAAATTTAAATTTCCGAAATCTACGGTTAAGAGCGATTAAAATATACTATAATGTATTCCCTTGATTTGATTAAATCTGCAAAACAAGAAAACAGTATTCATTAGGTATTCTTATTTTACAGTAATAAGTATCAACATTATCAATAGTAGTTACTTGTTACAGTTTCCAACTTTTTTATCCACACATCAGATGCTCTGTTAAAATGAGTGTTAAAATGAGTGAGATCTTAAATAAGTGTTCACAAGTTAATTTTGCTTAAAGTACATATTACGCTATTTTGGAAAATTATGAAAAATGTCATTGCTTATGATGGCCTTTGTAACAACTTTTCTTTCCGACAAGATTTAAGATTTGGTATTAATGGTTGTTCTATACAGTGGGATATACACATTTCTATCTCCTTGGACTTCACACACTTGTATAGATACAACCTTAGAACTCAGCAGGTTTGGTTGTTCTGAGGGAATTGAGTGTTCAAAATAGTAGATGAATTATTTGGATAAGAACGCCTTCTTTGGTTTTCCCCATGGACAGAAATTTGTTAGTTATGTAATCTAGACATGCACAATGGACACGTAACTTATGAAAACAACTGACATGCACTTAAAATGCTCCGAATAATTAACATTTATATAAGCAATGTTCCGAGTATACATAACTGCCCGATTACAGCACGGAATGTTTGAAGAATAAATATAGCGCCATAGGCAGTGTTCGATTTTATCCGGCTAAAAAGCTTTTTGACCAACCAGCCGGCTAAAATGGTTAAAATGGCTAAAATGGTTAAAATGGCTAAAAATGTCCATATCCTTTAAACCTCCTTGATTTTGCAGCACAGGAGTTCAAACTTCAAGCCACAGCGTCCAACAAATGAATAAAAATAGACTGGCACCATTTTTCTCTGTGTACTCTCTTCTCAAACAAATTAATTCTCTGATCAGTAAGTTTCTATTTTATTTGTTTTTCAAAGTATACATTTTTAACATTTAACTACATTTTAGTTACGATATCAAATACCTACGCCCTTCTTAAACAAAACTAGCTTAAACTTTGAATAGGCTGATCTAGGCAGAATAGGGTTTTACTTTGCCCCATTTTACATATATTTTATTTTTGACCATTTTAACCAATTTAGCCTTTTTATCCGCCGGCTAACAAGGGTATTTTGCCAGCCGGCTAGCCATTTTAACCTGACCATTATAGCCGGCTAACCGGCTGGTCATCGAACACTGGCCATAGGCAAATAGGTAAAGGTATTGAAGTAAAATAGATACCTAGGCACTGGTCACACATATTTGACAATTTATTTCTTTCCACTATTTCGTTATTCTCTTTAGAATTTAAAAATGATAGTATATTCTACGAAAATAATTAATCATGCTATGTAATGTTTTGTTATAAAGACGTGTGTGTGTTTGTTAAAGGTGGTAGGAACTAAAGATTCTATTGATAAATTAAGAGAAGTTATATTTTACAAAATTTTAGCTTTATAGCCTTGTTACGTTGGTAGGTGATTTCGCCATTTTATTCGCCACAAAGAGATATTCCATTCTAAAGCATTTCAAAGTCAGATTTGAAAAACTGAGTATTTCCTATTTTGGAATTTTTAAATTCCATTAGTCTCATTCCCTCAAGTGACTATAATTGTTCCAATACTTAATAAACTTTAGGTATTTCAATTACTCTCAAAATGAGTAATTAGTAGTTAAAAAAGAAACCAGAAACCTTCAAATTTGCTTTTGGACAGATAAATTAAGCAAAATATTCCACCCGTAACTTTTCCTTGTTTAGTAATATCGACTACAATTTTTGCCAGCCCCAGCTTCAAAATGCGATTAAAAATTATTTATGTTCTTTTAATTATCAACAGTTGTGATGAAGAGTTACACACATTCTCCGTTTCTCTCAAAAAATCTGTAAAAGGATAATAGAAATAACAAAAGTAAATAATTTTCTTTCAAGGTATTCTGTTTTAAACTTTCTGTCTTTAGTGATAAAAACTTACATGTTTTCCTAAATAAATCCGTAAAATGACATTTTTTGTCAAACAATCAATGTTCAAAACCCTGTGTCAAATTTGTTTTATTTTGCATGCACTCACAAAAGGGTTATATAAGCACTGCCATGCAATATAATATTCAGTGGATTACTTTGAACTCACGTATGTATTGATTTATTTAAATAAAGTTATTAATAATATATAAGTCACACTTTATTATTCGGGATTCCCTGATAGATTGGCTATGTTGATATCCATGGAATATAGAATTATCAGCACATTATTATGTAATATATAAAAACACCTTTCGTGTCTGAAAAACCGCAATTACGTGCATATACAGAAGGGAAAAAATTCTAGTTATTAAAATCAGCATGCAGAGATGAAGATAGCGTCAGTAAGAATGTATGTTTGAAGGGTGTTCCGACCCATCGGCTAAAAATGCAGCATTTTTTTGTTTTAGCGATGCATAATTATCAGCTAAAATAATATACCCAAATCGTCCCAATTCGTTTACCAATGCAACTTTTATTTGATTTAAATCCATTGAACATTTTAAATTTAACCTAAAGCAAAATGAATTGAATTATTTTTAATCTGTAAATATAAAGGTTAAACTGATAGATATGTTTTTCAAAATTCGTAAATCACTACAATATATCTAAATACTTTTTAAAAATTACAACAATCATACAATACCTCTCCAAATTTTACTTAACTTTATTACAAGAAATACGACGAACTTACATTTAATTATTCATCAGTAGACTATTCAATTTTTATTTATTTCATTGCTTTGAGCGAGAAAACTTTAAAGAGTAGACTAAACCCCCCGAATCAATAACTGTCATTTTAATGGGTTTTTTGAGTCCGTCTGTTTCATTGAACAAAACGATGTGTTTCTTGGGATTTCTCAATTCAGCCAGCCCACCCTATAATGGTTATTCATATCCACATTAGATGCAATTTCCGCTCAACATTAAATACTTACTAATTCTGCCCCACTTTAGATTAATAAGCACATCACTGAAGCATTTGACATTCAATGCAGGCATATTAATAAAGAAATAAACGACACTCTCTCGATTACATGTAGGGGACTTTCTAGCACCGCTTAAAAATTCCCAATCACTTGTTAGAAAGTCACCGGGGACTTACTTGCATCCTTTTGAATATTTCCAAAAGGTTCCAGAAGGCAGTCTAGATCATCAAAATTAGTTCTAAATCATCATTATAAGTAACAATCAGTACCTCCTTGCCTGTTGGTGTAGGTACAATTTTTACGTCTTTTTTGACCTAACCTAATTAAAAATAGTTTGTTTTATTAGGTTAGGTCAGCAAAGACGCGAAAATAGGGATTTTCAATAGGATATGTCAGAAAAGAGGCAAAAATAGAGACCGGCTCTGCTGAAATTCACGCTTTATTTTATGATATAATCTGCCATCGGGAACGTTTTGGAAACATTCAAAAGGATGGTAGAAAGTCCCCAAAGAAATTACCCGGGGATTTTCTAGCACCAGTAGACCCTAGAAAGTCCCCTAGATCTCGATTACTCAATTGAATTAATTTAACTTACAAGGGTTAGACAAGTGTACACGTTGTATTGCCTTTTTGGAAGAATCTTAATTGATTCGCCTAAATCAATCATTTCTGATTTACAAGCTTCGGCGGTGTAGGTGATCTCCATGTCACACAACAAGGATCTTCTTGGTTGATACGAGCCGTTTTGACCTATTTTGAGTTTGAAACTGATACTCTCAATCCCAGTCTCATTTGGTATTGAGGGACTCCCCACAAGTCCTACTCCTTTCAGATAAATAGTTGGGCCCATTTCATCCCCATCGATTTGAAAGCTAAATATATTTAAAATGATGTCTCTTAGTCGCTTCTACTTGTTCACCAATTACCATGCAATGAGTAATGAACATAATAAATCATTTGAATACAAAATATATCATTTACCTGGTATTACAAAAATGCCCATTAAAAGTACTTGCATCACGTTCACTTTTCGGAGTGCAGTCGGAATACAAATTCACATTTCGGTCGAAGATTTGAATTTGTCTTTCAGAAGTGGATAGATTTAGTTCCTTCAGCAGCAGATTTCTGTAATTAAGTAAGATGTAGTTGTCTCATGGACGGATATAAGCCTTTTAATTATCATATCTAATCGTTACACAGTGTTTGCAGAAACGTTATCACCGGAAATGAGTAATTTATTATTAAAATAATCTATTAGATTTTCAATATTTTTAGAATGGAATATAACGTACTCAATCGAAATAATATGATATGATTAGTCTACTTAAGATTTTTTCCACAGCGAATAACGGATGATATTGCCGTAAAAATGTGGAATTCCTATATACTCAACTCAGATGTGAAATGCTTTAGTTCTGATATCTTAAAACTGTTCCACCCTTCCCCATTAAGACTACCGCCAAACATTTGCCCAATATGCGTAGAAATTTTCACATTTTCCCCATCTGCCTCAAGCTGCCCAATCAGGAGATTTGGCTAGTCCAAGAAAGTGAACTTAAAGAACCTTACAGTCTCTTCGTCAGTTTGTTAACGCGATAACTCTCTAACACATAAATGAATTTAGACAAAAATTAGGAGAAACGTTGCTTATTGGCCCGTGGCGAACTGTATTTTTGGGTCAAATCTCTACGGCCCTGTATACTAAATATTTAAAACCACTAAAATGCAGTGTCGAATTTTGATATATTCCCTTTTTCATATTATATCGTTATTATTGTCTATTAACTTAGCTTACGTTTCTCTATTTAGTTGTCTGTACAGGAAATAACGACATAATTTGTTTGCTTCTTCAAGGCTAAATACATTGCTTGGCTCAATGACGGAAACAAAATCCTCCGATGTCATAGAAGGCATTCGTACATGATAAAGAGCTTCAGCTAAGGCTTCCCTCAGATTTTCTTGTGTCTTACCTTTTCCTAATAATTCACATTGTCGTGCACCCCACCTGATATTACAGATAATTGGTAACAAAAATTTAAAAAGAAATAGTCAGGGATAGGGATCAACGATTTGAATAAGCATATGTACCTGACCACCCCTTTGAATACGGCTGTTTCTGACTGAGCATTTATGACATCCGATTTTAGAAATTCGCACAGATTGTATTTGGTGAAGCGAAGGAAATCCTCAGACTCCAAAATATCGTGGAAGTTACTATAATAAACATTTTACAAATTAATACAATTATTGTTATGAATAAACATATTGAAGAAACAACTTTCTTTGAGTTGTCAGTAAAATTATAGACACATTTTAAATGATAACCGACCAAACGATATATTTCTCGGCTTTTGTCAACAATTCAGAATCATACAATTCAAGAGCAGATTGGTATATAGTGACCACATTGTCAGCTGACAGATTGCTTCTCAATAAACCGGAGCAATAACTGACGATCTCCGGAATATCGTACTTATTGGCGGCGTACATCGTTGTCAACGCATCTTTCAAATTAATATTCATCTCACCCGTATAGGCGTACTAAAGATTTCAAGAAAGACATTTTACAATTTTATTAAAATGAAAAAATATTTTTAAAAGTTTTGAGTATCAAACGTTGGCTGCATTTAATGGTTGAGTTTCTTATTATAAGTCTCTGGTGGATGGGCGACCTCACTAAGGAATAATCATCGTTATTGCGCTCGATAGATGCCCCACCACTGCACTGAAGGTAACGTGCATGTACAGTCAAATGCAGTGGTGGGACATCTATGGAGCACAATAGCGATAAATTATTCCTTAGTGAGGTCGCCCATCCACCAGAGACTTATAATAAGAAACTCAACCATTAATATTCATTACTTTCAATGAATAAATAATAAATTTCAACTGCTAATAAGTGCACCTCGTTATACACTTATCAATCGCGTTATAAAATAAATTTAAATAGGTTATAAAAATGTTTTATAACCAATAACGAAAATATTAACTATTGCCATTTTTAACAACTATTTATAAATGTTAATGATTATTTATACTTGATATCACTGTGTGTAAAAATTAAATTCAAAATTATCCATTACCTTAAATATATTTGACATTCCGTTGAAATTTACATCAGGGACCTCAATTGTCGTCATTGTTGCTCCTTCTCCATCAGTTTTGAATCGGTCACTAAATAAATCTTGAAAGACAGGTGAGCATACACCCAGTACCAATTTGTGCCCAGATATTGGTTTCTGGTCCTCGCCAACCAAAAGTTTTACATCGTGTCCAATTCCTGGGATGTCATTTGTAAGGGCAGCGGCCCATTTTTTTGACATCGTGTTCAGGTTTACTCGCCATTGCCATGATAAAAGCTGTTCTGAAGACATTTTTTCTTTATGCGAAACTACAGGATTGTAATTCTAAGAGAAATTTATAACGACAAGAAAATTTTTAGTTTAATTTTAATCAATTAATGACAAATGTCAAATAAATGCAAAACACAAAATAAGCAACAAATACAGAAAATTCAATTCCCAACGAAACTTGTAGGAGAGTGGTCTACCCACTTCAAAACTTCCGCTCAGAGAGTTTTTAAGCTCGACAATTCACTGCCAATGTGATCTAGAAGGAGGCTTATTGCACCATCAACAGAGGCAAGGAGAGATATTGAAAATAAAATCAACTAAGTTGGACACTTTAAAAGATGACATATTTTTAAAAAAAATCAAAGATCTATTCCTATTCTTATTAACTTATCAATATCATAACAAACCCAATGTTACATTTTATTAGATTTCCCAGAAATTTGGAATAAATAAAAATATTTTATTCATCTTTGCCATTGAGACACATAACAAAAATAATTCGTCGCGTAAATTCATTTTAGTTAAACCTGGAAAGGTGAAAGGTGTACTACATTTTGCATTTGTGATGGATTCATTTTTCACTCACTTTTCTGCATCTTTCCAAATTTGGAACAATAATGTGCATGCAATTGCTAGAAATATCAACACTTGTCTATCACTTTTGTGCTACTGTTGTTGTTGTTTTTGATGATGGATCAAAGGTCAATAAATTTACCTGGCCAACCAAAATGCGCTTGCAATAAAACAGGGAACTCTCGGCGTTCTGGGGAAACCAAAACTTACATCGAAATTAAACCAAATGTGGACTTAAAAGTCAATCTTTTAAAATTCAATAAGAGTTTTGAGAGCCGAGTTTTAATCTAAATCCGATAATTCCTAATTCTTATGAAAGTAATGTTGTGTACTTCTATGTACTAATTTTAATATTAGTATTATCAATTTCCTCCGAAATTCTTCACCTTATACAATAAAGATGGAAGGTATATGTACAAATCCGAATTGTGGTTGGATTGCTGGATAAACATGAAGGAGAAAACTTGATGAACGCCCACATTAACTAATTGTAAATTTCTTCAATGATAAATTTTTGCTTAGTTACAATTAAACAATACTTTAATTATTTAAACAAATTCAGAGATAATATAAGCAGACAATGGAAATATGGAATCATCAAAACTTTTAAAATAAAAACTTACAATTACAAACACATCGCATATTCCTATGCGCCATAAAGTAGCGTCTCACTGCTTCCTTACCACACACGTGCTATACAGTCTAACATCTTAGGTTGCTGATAACTTGTAACGATCTCTGCCACCGTTGAATGCAGTAGAGACCTTACTATTAAATTGCTCAGGGATTACGGTCCATAATATGAGCTCCCCAGATAGTTCTCTTAATGATTCTTTACCAAATACTAATAATAAATAATATGTAATGAGTACCAAACCAGAATGCAGCCGATGTCCAGATGAATCCAATAAAACGGGAATGACAACAGGAAATTATGAACACAAATATTACTTTACTACATGAGAATTCAACTCAATCTTTGTATCACATAATCAGACTTATTAGTGAATGTAATTGTTCCTGTTAAACACAACAAGATCCCAAAAGGAAGGTTCAGCCCAAACGCAGGCTAAAGAGCAACTGGAGATTCCCTCGTAGATTCCCGTGAAGTCCTTCTTGTCCAGTTAGTGGGAGTTGGGTGGCACTTCTCCATGGTGTCGTAGTAGTAGTAGTATGTCGTTATAGCTATCGCTATACTCTTCCCCCCTTTGAACTCCCCCCTCTGAAGTACGATGTAGGGTGATGATGATGTCCTTTGTTCCGGTCTCCTCTGTAGTGTGATCTCGATTGACGATGATCTCCTTGTTTTGTGGTTTCTTCTCGTTTTGGATGTTGACAATAATGTCCTTGTTTCAGTGCTGTTATCTCCTTGTTTAATTGATACAATTTATGCTTCATCTGTCTCATCCTATAAGCTTGTGGATGATTATTCTTGACATATTGCCGTTGTAGTGAAGTTTGTCTCTCATTAGTACAGAATTTCCTTAAATGACCCGGTGTTTGACATTTTGTGCATGTTCTTGTCTCCAACGGATCTGGTCCCTCCGGTAGTGTATTTTTCGGTGGTCCTTGTAGAATTTCCACTTCCATTGGTTCATGTGGTAATTGAATCTGTAACGGTTCATTCTCTCGAACATGGACGATTCGTCTTTGCTGTAGTGGTAACTCCATTGAACGTGATTGTGATTTTTGTACTTGAGGCATGGTAGTTGTCAATGGTTTCTGCACTATGTTAGTAGTGGAAGTAACTTTATGTGGTGGTTGAAACATTGGACGTTGTGGTGAACTAAATTCATTGTTGGATATGTTCAACGTAATTGTATCCGTCTCCCACGATTCCTCTTCTTCCATCCGTTTCCATTCGGCGATTTTCGCGGCGATGATGTCTCGATATCCTGTCTTCGGTTGTTGAGCAGTCGAACTAGACACTGTTTTCGCAGACTTTATCACTTCCGTTAAATCTTTTAGATACTGAATGAGATTGAGATCCGAGAACGTTCTGAGTGTTTGTTTGACCTCTTCTTCAGTTGTTGGCTTCCTCTTGGCAAGTTGCAATAACGCATCGAAGGATGCAATGGTTTTAATGGACTCGTCTTGAGTTTTTGCCAAGTTGTATCTCCAGGCGTATAAAGCATTATAAACCATTCGGTTTTCGACTGGAACGTACTTATAATGATTTTCTTTGGCTGGTTCTGGTGTCACATTGAACTTGTAAACTACGGAGGCTGTTCTCTTGGATTCTTCAAATGGGCGAAAAGGTGATTTCCCAGTTTCACATCTTGCACAAGCTGCCGTGACCTTGCCGTAAACTTTAATCCAAGCCTTCATAAGAAGTTTTGTGTCGTCCATAGCATATATTTCTTGTCGTTTTGCCAGCGGTCGATTCCTCCAGTCGGAGTACGTGCAGATTTCATCCGGTTTCCAGTTATTTTTGCCCAGTACTTCCTTGATCATTTTGGTGAATGACATTTGTTGGGGATGTCCCAAATAGGTGCAAATGTGCTGGAAGTCAATCAGTCCAGTGATGAAGATGTTGTAGTCTCGTTGTAAGTGGCGTACATCGTTGTCGGTTCCATGTCCCAGTTTAATTATCTTGGGATCCTCGAAGATGTCCTTCAGTTCGGTGGTGATGAATTCCAAGATTTCATCTGGAAAAGGGTCTATCATGTAGGTCTTCCCTACAGTAGATATCTGAATGAGTGAGTTCATTCCGTGAAAACTGTGGTCTTGGTGATCTTCCATGTCAAATGCAAAGATTGACACTTTCTTAAGATGACTTGCCATTTTCTTTGCGGTGATGATTTCGTCGACCCAGGTATCTCTGTATTTGTTTTCGTGTGTCGGTTTTAGCATGTCGATACTAGGTTTCCAATCCTGTATGATTCGTTTTCTCGGGTTCCTTGTGTACGGAAAAGCCTCGTAGTTGTTGAGGTTTCTCCTCAATTCCTTGAGTTTGTCGTTGACATCTTGCGGCTTTACTGTAGTTACCCCGATCTGAGCAGTAGCTTTTGCCTTTTTGGTGTGAAAGGAGTCGCAAGGTTGAATCGGTAGCATGTAATTTATTGACCGATTCAGTGACGATGTTGGTACATTACGATTCTTCCGCGTGAATTCGGATGTCTGTGGTTTCCGGTGACGATCGATTGTCTTATTAACCCGGTACATCTGTAGAAGATAGTGTTCACACATTAGGATGCTTATACATGGGAATGTCCCTCCATCGGTGTGAGGCATGGGATAATGTTTTCTGAATGGAGTGAATTGCATGCGTAGTCCATTACCCCTCCATCCATATAAAGTACTATTAAAATGGTTTGCATGAGTATTTTTCATTACCCCTCCATCCGTATAGCGTTTAAAAGTGGATATTTTCCACTATAAGTGGGATTTTAGCTGATGCTGATTGTATGTATTATGACTGATGGTGATATGTATTTATCTATAATCATGTAGAGTATTCTTCAAGTGTATCTAAGTGGTACTTGTTATTGTGTTGAAGTGTTCACACTTTTTTATTATTGCCAATTGGTTCTTATGTCTAAGTTATATTCATATCTTAATCTATAGGACGGTAACTATATATATACATGGGACTGATGGTGCGGGAATTAGAAAAATTTCGAATATTCCCCTGGCACGTAAGTGTGACGTTTAGGTTTAAGGGTGGGTAGTTGCGCTAATGTTTTCTTCGATTTCTTGGGAATGGTGACTGATTGTAGTGGAATTTTTGAAATATCTTGTGGTTTTGGAATTTTGAGGTATAATTTTGGAGGTATTTTAAGGCGCTGAAAATAGGGTTTCAAATCAGAGACATGGCGTTTCCCAATTGATTTCTTCGTCTCTTTGTCGTAAATTTCGTATGTTACTGGCGTAATCTGTTTCTTGACTATAAATGGTCCTTTCCAAGCTGGTGCTAACTTCTGTGAAAAGTTAAGCGATGCATCTGAGAGTACATGATTTCTGACGAGAACAAGTTGATCAACTTCGTAAGAGACTTGTCGATGATGTTTATTGTAGTCATCTTGGTATGAAATCTGTGCTTCAACGATGTTATCTCGTACCCAGTTAATAATATCAACTAACTGCGTTGGTAATTCTGACAGTTTCTCTCTTGCTGCTTCAAAATCAATTTCTCTGGAGTCGGTGATAGCTCGATCAAAGGGTAAAGCAATTTCTCTTCCTAAGTTGAGTAGGGCTGGACTAACTTGTGTAGTCTCGTGTACGGCTGATCGTAAGCCAAGACCAAAAAGTTGTAGGTATTCGTCCCATTTTGAATGCTGTCCCTCGATGAAACATTTGATCATAGTCTTCAGAGTTTGATTGACTCGTTCCACTTGATTGGGTTGTGGATGATAGATGCTTGTGAATTTGTGTGTTATGTTCCATTCTTTACAGAGTCGCGTCAATTTCTTCGAAATGAATTGAGCCCCGTTATCCGAAACAAGAATCTTCGGTGCTCCGAAATGGCAAAAAATCCATTCCAACCAATACTTAAGTTGCGTAGACGTAGCCGCTCGCATAGGGATCAACTCAACCCATTTAGACAATTGATCCTGGACTACCAATAAATACTTGTTCAATCGACCTCCTGCACTCGTTGGCAAGGGCCCCATAAAATCAACAAATATCGTATGAAATACTGCAAGTGCTGATTCGGCAATTCCCATCAACCGCGCTTTCCGTTGCCGTGAAGTCTTCACTTTTTGACAAACCGAACATGTTTTGATATAATCTTTCACATCCTTTACAATAGTAGGCCAATATGCTCTTGACCTAATCCAATTCAACGTTTTTCTGATGCCCAAATGACCCGCTTGAGGTACATCATGAAATTGAAACAAAATATCTTGTCGAAATTTCTCTGGAATATATGGTAGTAAATGTTTAAATGGCCGATCTAAATCACAGTCAGCCTTCTTCAATCGCGAAGTATTACTCCCAACTTTAAATATTTCCATATCTTCCTTCAAATCTTCAACATTTCTATTTTCCAACTCTTCATCAGTGTTACCGCGTGCACTCGGCTTTCCAACACTCTTCTTTTTCATCATCTCTTCTCTAGGCTTTGGTGCATTTCCAATAACCCTACTGACATCTGTAGAATTTCCTACTTTTCTTGATGCAGCGTTTTTCTTTAACTGTTCTAAACTCTTTCTCTTCGAACCTTACTGCAAACTATGGAATTTCCCACCTTTCTTGTTGCAGTCTTACTCTTCAATTCAACATTACAATTTCCACTTCGTTTCTGGTTATGAACGCTGTGTACATCAGCTTCACTCCCCTTCACTTCCAAATCTTCACCTTCCGAACTCTTTCTTCTCCAATTTACATCCATAACTTTATATATGACTTGATTTTTGTAGACGTACTCAGAGTTATTCGTGGCCATCGAACTTCCCTTTAACGACTTCAAAATTTTTTTACATTCCTGATCATTTTTCTGCTCTTGTCGAATCTTTTTCAAATCTGGTCCTTTGAACATTAATCCAAAACATGGTACAAACATGACATCAGGGTCTTCTTCTACAAAGTTAGATTCCGTTCCACTTGGCTGAACTGGAGCTCGCGACAACGCGTCCGCTATCACATTATCCTTTCCCGCTATGTGTCGAATCTTATCCAAATAGGGTTGTAATCTCAATGCCCATCTTCCAAGTTTGGAGTTGTTTTCCTTGTTCTTCTGCAAATACTGTAGAGGTTTGTTATCTGTTAGAATGAAGAATTCTTCTCCCCATATATAATCGTAAAATTTTTCAATTGCCCATAAAATGGCTAATAGTTCCTTTTCACAAGCGTGAATTTTTGTTTCCACTGGTTTTAGAAGTTTGCTTGCAAATTGAATGATCTTCTCTTTACCGTCTATGTTCTGAGTTAATACTGCTCCTAATCCATTTCCTGAAGCGTCGCATTTAATTAAAATGGGATGGTCGTAATCAATTCCATTCAATACAGTATGTTCACATGTAAGAGATTTCAATTTGTCGAATGCGTCTTGTTGTCTCTTTCCCCAATACCATGAAGTATTCTTCCGGAGTAGTTCGTTCAATGGTTCTGCAATGGTTGCAAAATATGGAAGAAATGCTTGTAAAAACAATATCTTCCCGAGAAATCTCCTAATATCGTTGGTATTCTTCGGAGTCGGATATTCATTTATTGCTTTGACTTTCTCTGGATCCATGCTGATTCCTTCTGAACTTATGACATGTCCCAAGAATGATATTGACGTTAATCCAAATTGACATTTTTCTCTGTTTACCGAAATGTTCGCTTCCTTAAGTCGTTCTAAGATGATTTCCACATGTTTATAGTGATCTTCAAGAGTTTGTGAAAAAACGATAATGTCGTCGACGAAAACAAATGCAAAGTTTCCAATTAATCCTTCTAAAACTTTGTTCATCAGTTCGCAAAAAGTTTTTGGAGCATTCTTCAATCCAAAAGGCATAACTAAAAATTCGTAGAGCTGTCCATCTACTGTAAAAGCTGTCTTCTCTATACTTTCTTCGTCCATTAGTACTTGCCAATATCCCGAATCTGTGTCAAACTTCCCAAATCGAGCTGCTCTTGGTAGTACTCGTAGTATGTGGTGACTGTTGTGCATTGGAGTTCGATTAGGTCTTGTTATACTATTTAATTTCTTGTAGGCAATACACATCCGATGTTTTCCATTCGGTTTCGGTGCAAGAACTGCGTTAGAGTTATATGGAGATTGCGATGGTCGAATTAATCCTCGCTGTAATAAATCATCTGTTTGTCTTTTAATTTCTTCTGCCATTTTTCTTCCTGGTCTTCTATACGGAGTATATACTGGTGGACCCGGTGCATCTATGTGATGTTTTACTACATTGGTTCTTCCAAGTGTTTTGTTCTTTCCTGATACCGTAGGATATTTGTCCAACAGGTCATCGAACATTTTCTTTATATCTTGATCTGTTACTGTCTTCACATGATTAAAGTTGATTGCCAATAGGTATTTCCTTGGACTTTTGTTTATTATGGCGTATGGTCTTTGTTCTTTGTCGTCTTTAAACCAAAAACTGTTTCCATGAAAGTGTAATATCATATCTGAAGTTTTAATTAAATCTAATCCAATAATTACAGGTACTGCTAATTTTTCCATGACATAAAATGAATGTGTGATTCTCTTGTGTCCCAATTAAATTTCCAAAGTTAATTTTCCAATAGGTGTGACTTTTTGTCCATCTGCTATAGTAAGTGATTTCGAATTGCATGGTTCTATCCGCTTCGCTAATTTTTGAGCAAAAGATTTTCTGATAATCGAAAAGTCGGATCCCGAATCAATAAAAGAAGGAGTTACTGTAGCCGTGTCGTTAAAGAATACTGAAATTGCCGATAATTTTTGATTTAGTTCGTCGTTCTTAATGGGAAGACAGAGATCTGGGTAGAATTCCCCCGCCTCCCCGTTTAGTCGTTTAAAGACTCGTAGTATTCTTCTTCATATTGATATTGTGGATCATTGATCCATTCTTCTTCGTTGTCTTGAATGGCCATAACTCTGCCATTACCAGTGTCCTGACAGTAGCGCTGTATGTGGCCTTGCTTTCCACAACCGTAACATGTTGGTCCAGACCGTTGTCTCTGGTATTGTCCATTTCCATTCCAATTGTTCTGATAATTATTATTTCCAGTACTCATGCTTGGTCTCGCATTGTTGTTTTGTTGTACTGGAGGCTGATTTTGTTGCGGTTGCTGATTTCCCGCATTCGCTTGTTGCTGGTTGTTCTGATTCCCTTGTTGTTGCTGTTGATTTTGAGGCTGGTAACCGCCTTGGGGTTGCCCCTGTCTATCATTTCCTCTAAAATTCGGTCTTCCATTTCCTCTGAAATTTCCTCTTCCTCGGAAATAATTATTTCGTCCGCGGAATGTCCCTCGGCCACGAAATGTTCTTCCATTTCCTCTATTCTGTCCATTAGTTTTGACTTGCACTCCCGCATCCTGGGGTAAAGAATTTGCTATACCATCCTTTGCGTCTTGTGCCCGTAGATCTTCTACTGCAGCTTTAGCTCGTTCAATAAGATTTACTATGGTGTAGTTCCCAATCTCTCCCATTGCTACTTTAATCCTAGGTAACAATGCTTGTCTACATCTTCTTACTGACTCTGCTTCTGCTTCATTGGGGAAAACCTGACGTGTTAATCGCAACATGTCCCATACAAATTTTTCCACATTTTCCTTCTCCCCTTGAACTCGTGACATCAAGTGCTGAGTCCTTTTGTTTCTCTCAATCCAGGTATCATATTTCGCAATGAATGCATCTTTAAAATCGTCCCATGTCCAGTCTTCTTGTCTCACATGATTGAACCAAGCTTTGTTTTCTTTTATAAGGATAGTTGATAACATGTATAGCCATTGTTCCCTTGCATATCCTTGACTTGTATAGTATGCTTCGATATCCTGTAGATAGCTTGCCGGTGTTGTTTCAAATACGTTGTACTTGGGAATAGGAACATTGATATTCCCAGGTATAAATTGTCTCTGAATATGCATGACGTTATCATTCCGATTTGCCTGTTGTCGAAAATGAGCTATGATTTGAGCTTGTTGTTCTGGAGGTAAGTTAAATCTTATCGCTTCTGGGAGTTGATTACCCTGCAGTCGTCCCGCACCGTTTGGTGGAGCTTCCTCTGCATTTTGTCCGTCCATTGCTATATAATACTGAAATAGTTGCCCGTTCCTTGAGTTGCTTGCTGCTCTGCTTCGACTTCCCCTTCTTCTGGCTAATGCGCGTCGCGCTATTCTTTCTTGTTGATGAGCTTGATGCTCTGGGTCGTGTCTTCTTTGGAATCTTGCTCTTCTCTCTATATTTTCTCTACTCTCTGAAGTACTGCTCATCTATCTAAAATGCTATTGACTAAACTATTCAAATTCTTAACGTCTCTAGACTTCCTCTACCCAGACTTAAAATTCAAATGTTAAAATGGGAAATGAAAATGTTAATTTCGTTACTAGCCAATCACAGCAAGTCGTTGATTAGTCAAACAATCTTGTAGGTCAACGAATTCTTTATCGCAAGAAGTTAAAATAATAAAATGCCAACTGCACACAGCTAGCTTTTTCTTGGTAAATATGTAAAAGCCAATTATTCACAATTAGCAGCCAACCTCAGCGTCGTAAGTATGCATATGCCAATTGTACACAACTAGCAGCTAAACTCAGCGTCTTACTTATGTAAATGCCAGTTAAACTCTACTAGCAGCTATATCTTTAGCTTGATACTGTGAATGTCAGTTGAACGCACTACTGACTGCTAAACGTAGCGATTTACGTATTACACGTAGATAAACAAATTAGGTGGTGATATTCAGAAATATTCGTCTCTATGCCGATAAAACGATACCAGCTAACACACTAATTATGCTGCCAACCATACACGGCTAGCTATCACTGCACAATTTTATATTCCAACTAATCTTAGCTAGATGTCTACAATTACCCGATAAGGAAATTATTTGTGTGTATATGTATATGTAAGTTGTGTTATGTACCTTGATGTTTGATGGTGATATGTCTTTGTCTTGTATCCGGCCAAGTTGTCTGTCGAGGTGTAATGGCAATCCAATGTGGAGGGGTAATGGGAATCCAATGTACACGAATACAATTAAGTCCACGGCGCCAATGAAATTTACATATACTACTGAGACAAAGATATAGGTATTAGTTCCAACTTATATATCGATTTTCTTCGAAATATTTCTCCGAATTTCTTCAAAATTTCAGACACAGTATCAAAATTTTAACAATACATTTATATATTCTTGCTTGAAAAATTCTGCTCTTTACGTTAAAATTAATTTCATATCAATCAGATAATAATTAGCAAGTAAAATCATATACTCGCATAGTGTAAAATAATATTATTACACGTAATCTTTTCAATAAAATTCCCAAAATCAATGGTTTAGTGATTATTTATTACGTTTTTCGGTGAAAGAATCAATTAAGACCGGGATCGGCACCAAAATGTGTAACGATCTCTGCCACCGTTGAATGCAGTAGAGACCTTACTATTAAATTGCTCAGGGATTACGGTCCATAATATGAGCTCCCCAGATAGTTCTCTTAATGATTCTTTACCAAATACTAATAATAAATAATATGTAATGAGTACCAAACCAGAATGCAGCCGATGTCCAGATGAATCCAATAAAACGGGAATGACAACAGGAAATTATGAACACAAATATTACTTTACTACATGAGAATTCAACTCAATCTTTGTATCACATAATCAGACTTATTAGTGAATGTAATTGTTCCTGTTAAACACAACAAGATCCCAAAAGGAAGGTTCAGCCCAAACGCAGGCTAAAGAGCAACTCGCGATTCCCTCGTAGATTCCCGTGAAGTCCTTCTTGTCCAGTTAGTGGGAGTTGGGTGGCACTTCTCCATGGTGTCGTAGTAGTAGTAGTATGTCGTTATAGCTATCGCTATAAACTTACCATAAAGAGACTGCGGAAAGTCCCTACTTTTGGAACTATTTAGAAGGGACACAATTCCTTAATTTTTCTACACGTTTTCTTTGCCTTGATATCTAATAAATGCAAACATATGTATAAAGACCTATCTTTACGTGTTAAAAAATTGGATGAATTATAAATAAGAATTTCCTCAGTAAATTTTTCCATGAGCAGAAATTTGTTCGTTGTGTAAACTAGACACGCACATTGAACACGGAATTTCATATTTAAAATGCTCTGCATAATTTATTGATAAGGTATATTATATAAGCAATGTTCCGAATATTTAGTCATACGACCCAATTGCAGCCGGGAATTTTTAAATGTGACAACTAGGGTTGCGTTTTGTCCGGACAAAACTATTACTGTCCAGGATGAAATTAGTTTTGTCCACTTTCTATCCAGGACAAAAGTGGACAAAACTAATTTCTTCCAGGACAAAACTAGTTTTGCCCTGGATAAAACCACTTTTATCCACTTTTGTCCACACCTTCCTGTCCGGATACCGCAACCCTGGTGACAACGTCTTCTACAAATACTTTTCATAACAATTCAAAGTTGGGCAACACAAACCCCAATTTTTGAAGAAAATTGAGAAGTTATGGCCTAAGCATATACGACTATTCTGTTAATGCATAAGTTTGCGTACTTTCGCAATCTCCAATATTTTATGAAACATTCTTTTCATCCATAGAGATATTAACTTTTTCAGAAATAAACTTTGCTTTAATTGGCCGTTAACACCAAGCACGTGTGTATCCAGGAATTTGACCAGGGTCCAGGGTGGTCCCACCAAAATATAATGGTAAAACGAAGACACATTCGCCACATTTTGGATTTTTAACCTGTTTTGAAAAAAAATCGTCCTTTTTCTGGAAACTTGGGAGGGGGGAGGGGTTCTACATACCATGCCATATACCTCAACTCATCAAACTTAAAGATACAAGGCGCTTATTTTCATGGGAAGAACAATCATAGTGTTTGACCAAAAGAAGTTTACTTTTGGCATAGGACCAGTTGGTAATTGACCAAGACCAGTTTACTAATGCGGGAGGACAAGTTGGTAATTGACTAAGACCAGTTTACTAACGCGAGAGGACCAGTTGGTAACTGACCAAGACCAGTTTACTAACGCGGGAGGACCAGATGGTAATTGACCAAGACCAGTTTACTTTATACCTAAAATACCAGTTTACACTTGACCCTAAAGACCAGTTTACTTGGACGAGTTTACGTGACACCGTGGCGGATAACCCCGGCCTGCCCTCTGGATACATGCTTGGTTAACACTCACACATAGTTGGGATGGACCGTTTTTAATCTAAATTGGAAAAATAAATCAGTGTACATACGAAAATGGTATTTTATTGGATGGATTAATAATGTTCCGCGATCATCATTTCTGCCTCGTTATAAATGCCAGAACCAAACTTATTGCTAATTTTATATTTTCATGATGCATTTAAAAATGACAAACATTTATTTAAATTATTGGAATGATTACCATTTTTGAATTAATTACCACTTTATTATTTACATAAACATTCATAGATACAAGACAAAAAAAGTGAAAAAAGCCCAAAATATGGCTACTTACAATATCATATCAAAGATTTAGCATTTTGCAGCTTCCTTACTACATGTGCTATAAAATTTAACAACTTACGTCGCCGATAAGTTAACAAATAGTCTGGAAAATTCACAAATGAGCGGAAAATACCCTCCATTTTTCTAAACGATTTCTTTGCCTTAATGGCAAATAAATATAACCGCTTGTACAAAGACCTATTTTTATGTAATTATTATCTCACAAGACAGAGTAATTAACGCACCTGTAAGGTAACAAACAAATAAAACAAAAACTTTGTTAATTTTCATGTCTAGATTAATTTTTTTCGGTAGAGATTCTTTGTATTTTCTCTTCTCAAGTTTTGAAATTGCGACTACAAACTTATGGAAATCAAAGTGGTCTTCCCACAATTTCAAGAAATCATTTTCGAAACACTGAAGCATAAATTTATAAAACTGAAAGCGAAAACCACCAGAAAGTGCCATGACTTCGTATAACTTGTCGCTACTACTGTCGTATTCGTACACTTTGCTTTTGGATTTTCCAATTCCAGCCGATATAGATAATAAGGCATATGTTTTTTCTCTAGGCAATCAAACAATTTTAAAGTCGTGTTTGCCAATAATTTGTAGAGGACAGCATCATAGTGGGACAATCTTTCACTCAAGTTCATTTTCTTTTCCATTTTATTGGAGGCAATATGTGATTTGACTTTGTCCAAAAGGTTAAACGTACTAAAAAATTCTGTTTTATTTTCTATGAGGCCATAATCTCTGTCATCCTGTTTTCAATGATTTTATAATCGTTTTGTATTAGTTCTTTAAAGTCATAAAATATTTTCTTGTCTGGAGGAGCAATTATTTCGCTTGTAATGTAAGTTTTGTATTGACAAGTAATTACGAAATCTGTGAGTAGAATTATTATTTGAAGAAACTTCCAATTGCTATTAATTCTAACAGATTCGCCCAAAATAAAAACGAATGTGTTAAAAATCGCCATTTCTATCCTACTATAAAGCGAAAACTGGGATTTTGAACTAGAAATTACAATAAAAACTGAAATAGGCAAAACAGAAAAGATGAGCACCCAGTTGAATACATCAAATGTATTTTGAACTAGAACAGTCAATGGAACTCCTAAACGCTCTTCATTTGCTTCGCAATAATAAGGAATCATTTTTCTTGTACTACTGGCTAATGACGATATCAATACCTCGTAATTTTGCACAAACGGATAACCATTCAGTTCAATTAAAGATACCGTATATTGATTATTTATGTCAAAAGTTTCTTTTTCCCTTGGGTACCTGGAAGTGTAATTGTATTTCATAGCCATTGTTTCAGCAGCTCAAATTGTTTCAGAAAACGAATACTTTGCTTTATACAGTAGGCGATAATAGAAATAATAAAAGTTAATAATTTTATTTCAAGGTATACTGTTTTAAACTTTCTGTCTTTAGTTATAAAAACTTACATATTTTCCTAAATAAACCCGTAAAAGGACATTTTTACCAAACAATCAATGTTGGAAACCCTTTGTCCAATTTGTTTTATTTTCCATGTACTCACAAAACGGTTATGTAAACACGCACTGCCATGCCATATAACATTCGGTTGATTACTGTGAGCTCACCAATGTATTGATTTATTTAAATAAAGTTATCAATAATATATTACGTCTCACTTTAATATTCGGGATTCCCTGTTAAATTGGCTATGCTGCTATTCATGGATGGAATACAGAATTATTAAATATGTTATGTAATAGTATATGAAAATACCTTTCGTGTCTAAAAATGATACTTCCGTGTAAGCAAAATAAAAAATTATACTGAGAAAAAATAGTTGAAAAATAGAGTAGTTGAAATTGGAAATTATTCTACAGTGATGTATCAATGTAAGATGACTTTAGCAAGGATGTCTCGATACAAGCTGCCAATGATGCAGTAATTTTCTTACTTTCCCGATACATCATTATCCGCTAAAAAATTACCCTAATCCCACTTTACTAATTATATTTGCAGATGTAAGTATATTTTCTATTCAATTGCAATTTTAAAATTTAATTTGATGCTTAAGGATTGCCATAATATGAATCTCTGAAAATACAGACGGGTGACATCCAATTTAATTGCTCCAAAATTAAATTTTTTATGGTGATTGCATGTTAAGAAGTAATGACCAACGCACTGCAAAATCTTTATTTCATATTCCCCATATTTTAAAAAATATTTAACTTTAAAACTAAAACATTAAAAATCTGAATGACAGTTGTATGTGTGTGGTGGTTACTCCAAGCAGGCACGTATCTAGAAATTGGTTTAAGGGGGGCGGAAGCAAAAATTATACCTGAAATAAGATATATTCGCAATTTATAAATTTTGCAATTTTAGGCCATTTTTGAGAAAAAAATTCTCTTTTTCTTAGACTTGGGGGGCCGTTTCCCGCCCCGTACTAAATACGTGCTTGAAAGTACATTATTACAGCGTTTTACTTTTACTAATCTCTACCAGTGAAAGTGGTTTTTAATGGTATTTAACATTAAATATCACCACTTAAAAAGTAGGGGTAAATAGTATAAATGGGAAAAGGAAGCGTATCATATAATTTCCCCGTACAATTTTGAACAAAATTCGGTTCCAAAGCTTGAAATAACTCAATTGATTGCAGGGTAGATGATCTTATGATATAATTATACCATAAAAAGTTTAGTGGGGTTCATTGACATGAAAGATTTGTGCTGCAACCATCAGAAACGCGGACAAAAGAAATCCCAGTTTGAATATTTTATTTGGTAACGAGTAATTAGACAGGAAAATTAACATTCATGTTTTTATTAAATATTCAAGAAGTAGAAAATTTATTTTTGTATATAGTTTACAATTGTAAAATTTTAACTTCGACTAATCAAAATCGGTTTTACATTTCACCACCCAACGGAAAACCTCAAAAAGTGTTACTTAAAATAGGAAAAATAAATGGCTTTCATTTTTATATACATTGCATTTGCCTTACAAACAACCAAATACAAACATTCGTATAAAGATCGATGTTTATATGCATTTATAATTAGCTCAAAGAAAAGTGTAAATAACGCCCCTAAAAGACAACAAAAAAATTAAAAAAAAAACTTTTGTTAAGTTTCGTGTCCAGACTAATTGATTTCGGTAGTGACTCTTTATCGTTCTTAAGGGCTTAACCTATGAATAAGAATTTTCGAAAAGTAAAATGGTCTTCCCACATCATTAATATACCATTCTCTAAATATTGTTGCAGATAAGCGTAGAACTGAAAACGAAAACTACCTACAAAAATTCATTCACTCGTAAAATGTTTCGCTTTTACTGTCGTCGCTGTACACTTTGATTTCGGATTTTCCCTTTCGTGCAAAAAATCTCCCACAGATTCCTTGTCCATAATGTCAAACAATTTTAAAGACGTATTTTGTATTAATTTATATTGCTCAAGCTCAAGTGCGTACTCCAAAGCAGATTCGTTCTGTTTCATATTCGCTGCCAATTTAACAGTCTTGATATGAGACTTGAATTTGTCTATAAGGTTAAACTTTATAAATAGAACTGTTCTACTTTCTGTATTGCTGTATTTTATTAATTTGTAATCATTTTGTATGAGTTCTTTAAAATCATAAAATATTTTCTTGTCCGGAGAAGCTGTTATTTCGATTGTAATGTAAGTTTCGTAGTGAAAACTAATTATGAAAGCTGAAAACAGAATGATGACGTGGAGAAACTTTCTACTGCTATTAATAAGAACATATTCCTAATATAATAATGACTGTGTAATAGATCGCAACTTGTAACTTTCTATAAAATGGAATTTGAGATTTCGAACTAGAAATTAAAATATAAACTGAAATGGGGAAAAGAGAAAAGATAAGCACCCAACTGTATACATCAAATGTATTCATAGCTAGAACAGTCAATAAAACTCCTAAAAAGCTGATGACTTGCTTCGCAGTAGACAGGAAATTGTTCTACATAACGGGCGACTAATGATAGTCTCAATATATCGTAGTATATTAACCAAGGAGTATTAAATGCAATAATTGAAGAAGTGTATTTGTGTTCTATTTCGAAAGGGTTATCAGGCCTATAGTACGTGGCAGTAAAATTGTATTTCGTTGTAATATTTATATATAATATAATATTTATATTTATTTATATACCGCCAGACCGCCACTAAAGTGGATGAGTATGAAAACATGTGCTGGTTAATGTTAGTGCCATAGCGGATGACATTAAAAATTGAAACTTAAGCCGTACAAAGACCTACGTCGAACATTTAGAGATAATTTATAGTAATGAGCATTGCTTTTATTCTACACATGGAAGATAGTCAATTCTAGACTATGTTTTACACAAGGAAAATAAAAAATATTTAAAAGACTTTTTATAATGTTCATGTAGAGACTTTGGTTGCCACATGCCAACGGGTAATTTACTACCAGAAGTAGTAAAGAGATCCAATAGATCCGCACTACTGAATCATTGCATCGTGGGTGGTAGCTAATATCTTCCGTACGGTGGTACAATCTCAGTTGGTGCCATCGTTATTGAATAGTTTCCATTTAAAACTCATAGGAAGACTCAAGGAAAACCAGAAAACAAAGAAAAATATAGTTTCTGGATAATTAAAATAGGACGTAATTTAATAAATATTTGTGCCCAAGTCTCTTGGTTGAAATTGCTTTTAAATCGTTTTAGCATTGTGAAATGTGAAAATCAGTTTTTAATATGCAGACCTAATAGGTGGAAGTTATAGTAGAATTTTCAAAAACGTATATAAAAGACACGACTATAAAAATTAAGACCAAGAATGAAATATTAAGTATACGATATTAAAAATTGACTATTGTAATTCATTCAGTTAGATAGATTTTAGAGGAAAAGTTCTTTTAGGTGGAGAGAAATAGTAGTTTGGGAGTTATCATCTGGTTGATATCAAGTCTTAAATCTCCATTGCAACATATCCCCTAGATATACGAGAAGACAATAATGAGATAATTAAATTAGTGTAAAGAAGTATTCTACAGTTTCACTAAAACTCATGATAATGGGATAATTCGCTGCATATAATTAAGTGGTTGTACATGACTTTTTTAAGGGTTTTTGAAATTTTGATAAAACCCGCAAAAAATGAAAAGTTGACGACCTCAGATTTTGATGGCAATTACCAAAATAGTAAAAAATCAATAATTAGATTCTAAGAAAAGCTGATAACCCCACTTAGAAATAAAAAGTTTTGTGGTGAAGAAGAATTCACAAACTTGTATAACCGGAAGATTTTATTTTTTATTTACATTTTTTACTTTTTATTGATAGTGATTTTTTGACTCCCTTAAGGACAAGTGATAAGTACCCTATAAAATGTAGCTTTGGACGTCCTGTCGACTGGTATTTCCAATTTTGCTGTACTACATCCAGCACTTCCTGTACATACATACATACATAACATACACATACAGGGTGCCTGAATAGACATTTTACACACTATACTGAGGAATATGTAGATATATGGCAAGTAAAAGCTGTGTAATTATACCATACTTCATACAATTAAACAATTCCCATTAACCTTCCACTCTACAACCATTTCACACCTAGCGCCAGGTTCTCATATCTACTCAAAACATTACATTTTCAAAACTATACATCTAGGTAGAGTGAAATTCATTTTCCATTTCCGCCAAAAAATTTTAACTTCCATTAAAACTGCAAAATTAAAAATCTGATTTTCGTTAATAATAATGTTGACAATTATATAACATTTTATTGTTTAATTAAATATGTACAGACACAATGACACAATACAACTCAAGAAAACAGAACCAAAAACTAGCTACTTACAATGACAGAGTCGTACTTCACGTCACTTCAAGTGGCACTGGAGTGTTTCACTACCAGGGTATGGAAATGGCAAAAATGCGTTTTTGTCCAAAACTATTAACGAAATGTGCCTGTTTGCATTTCTGGTTACTATAATTAAATTAATAAATTTCAGTTTGTATGTACTATAAAATATACAGATAATGGCAATATTAATGACAAATATATAAGAAAATTATAAAAACCTCAAATATAATCATAATACAGCTTTCATATTAACAAAAGGCCAAAAAAGTAAAACCTTATTCATGCCCTGTTCACTGTTCTAATTACTATGCGTGCTATATAATCTAATATTTTAGGTCGCTTAAAAGTTAATAAAGAACATAAACAGGTTTCAAGTACAGAGAAAATGGCCTTCATTTTTCTGTACGTTGTCTTTGCTTTGCAGACAACCAAATATAAACAATCGTATAAAGAATGAGTAATATACGCATTTATAATTAGCTCAAAGAAAAGTGCAATTAACGACCCTAAAAGACAACAAAAAAATAAAATAAAAGTTTTGTTAATTTTCATGTCCAGACTAATTCCTTTCGGTAGAGATTCCTTATATTTTCTTCCCTCATTGGCGAAATCTCCTTTTAAGAGATTTCGGAAAACAAAGTGGTCATCAAACATACTTAAGATACCGTCCTCTAAACACTGTTGCAGAAATGTATAAAACTGAAAACGAAAACCCCCTACAAAAAACCATTCATTCGTAAAACGTTTTGCTTTTGCTGTCGTCGCTGAACACTTTGTTTTCGGATTTATCTTTTCATAGTGATACAAGAAAAAACCAACAGACTCCTTGTCCATAATGTCAAACAATTTTAGGGACGTATTTCCTATTAATTTATAGTTCTCAATTAGGAATTCCAAAGATTCGTTCTGTTTAAATTTTGCTGCCCATGTAATAATCTTGATATGAGATTTGACTTTGTCTAGAAGATTAAATTTCACAAATAGATCTGTCCTATTTTCTGTTAATCTATATTGTAATAATTTGTAATCATTTTGTATGAGTTCTTTAAAATCATAAAATATTTTCTTGTCTTGAGGAGCAATTATTTCACTGGTAATGTAAGTTTCGTACTGACAAGTAATTATGAAAGCTGCGAGTAGAATTATTATGTGGAGAAACTTCTTATTGCTATTGATTATAACAGATTCGCCCAATATAAAAACGACTGTGGAAAAGATCGCCATTTCTACTTTTTTGTAAAATGGAATCTGGGATTTCGAACTAGAAATTAAAATGAAAACTGAAACGGGCAAAAGAGAAAAGATAAGCACCCAACTGTATACATCAAATGTGTTCTGAATTAGAACAGTCAACGAAACTCCTAAAAGCTGTTCACTTGCTTCGCAGTAAACAGGAAATTGTTCTACATAGCTAGTGACTAATGATAGTCTCAATATATCGTAGTATATTAACCTAGGAGTATTAAATGCAATAATTGAAGAAGTGTATTTGTGTTCCATTTCGTAAGGGTTATCAAGCCTATTGTACATGGCAGTAAAATTGTATTTGGTTGCAATATTTTGCACGATTCTAATTACCGGGTAAAGCGTTAACTTCGCTTTAAACATAGCGTGAGTTGAACTACTGTAGATTTCCATTTCACTGGGAGGTAGTAATACGTCATTCACAACAGCTCTAATAACGACATCTTTTCCATAGAAATCGCTGTTCAGCCTTTCTGAAATTCCTTTCCATTGTTCTTTTGGTACTTGGGGTCCTATTTCCTCCAACCAATACAAGTCAAAATTATCTTTGTACAATTGAGCAACAAACACTCTTGTTGTTAATTTTATACCGTGAAGGAGGACCACATAAAAATATGACACTGACTCGCACTGGAAACGAAGAAAAAGTAGACTGTTTTTATTAAGTTTCATATGGGCTGTTCCATCAAAGTAATTTATTGTGGCGTACATAAGAAGAAATTTCGAGTTTCGCCGATTAATTTCTGCCCCAAAGATTCCTTTAAAATCTTTAATTGAACGATCTAGTTCTGCGATAATATTAACACTGCAAGGACCATTGGATACATCTTTTGGATTGCGCTCATCACGACCAAATAACGTTCTGTTATAATTAGATGTGACAATAGTCCATAGTTGAGAATGTTGATTTATTAGTATAAATTTTTCTATCCATTGACCCCAACCTAAAATAGCTAAGTTGAAATCGCAGTTTGCATATCCTGATAGATTTTTTACGCTAATCACTTGGGAAATGACCGAGAATAAGACCATAATAATTCTTGCTTCTGGTCTTAATGTCATGATTGTTTGATGTCTTTTCACACTTTTCCACAATCCTAGAGACTAAAACTGCAAACAGGACACACCAACAGGAAGGCTAGGTATTTATTACTTGGATTACAAATGACGGCTGTGAATATTTATTCTGTGTTTTGTCATTTATGATACTGACTATTAATTTATGTTAGATAAACACGTGAAAGATAGTTTAATGTGTTTTAAATATGATTGAGCCTAGCTTTCGATACAATAATCCACGTCTACTAATTATTTATTACCATAGCACGTTAGTTTATCATGTATATTGTGCACGCACGCAACTCACGTTTTTACATTTTCTTTCTACTAATTGTTTACTATTCAATTCTGCTTATTTGAACGAGGTTGATCAAAGGGTCGGATAGTGGAATAGTAACGCAGGTATACTTATTTTGCGAAAATACCCACCGCGTGGATTTTATGCCTTATGAATTTAAGAATTCTTCAATAAAAATTTAAGTTATATTTTCTACTCAACTATAGGAACAGCCAAAGCAAATTGCTAAGCGTTTAAGAAGAAACTTATCATTACTCATTACTGATAATTCTTAACCGATTTTGTTCAATAGTTTAAATAAATATAATAGATAGTTTTAATTAGTCATTAAAATGTTTTGTCTATCTTCTCTGCTAGTAAAAATATCGGACTAATTACCTAAGATAATTTATATGATGCTATGCTATCAAAAGCAGTATGTATTTACTTTCAGCCTCTTTCAGTAAATTAATAGACCACCATAAGCATATCCATTTTTCATTTAGCGGAGTAAATAGCATATCGTCAGCTTAATATTACAAGGTAACAAGCCATTTTATAATGACTGCTACAAAGTAACAAGCCATTTTATCATGGCTGGTACAAAGTAACAAACCATTTTATCATGGCTGAGACAAAGTAACAAACCATTTTATCATGACCGCGACAATGTAACAAACCAATGTATCAGGAGTTAGGTTTGTTACATTGTCGCCGCCATGATAAAATGGTTTGTTACTTTGTAGCAGCCATGATGAAATGGCTTGTTACTTTGTAGCAGTCATGATAAAATGGTTTGTTACTTTGTAGCAGTCATGATAAAATGGCTTGTTACCTTGTAATATTAAGCAGACGATATATATTATATTAATTCACTGGCTACAATGGCAAAAATCCCGAGAGGAGCGACACCTCCCTTAAATAAAATAAAATACAGAAATTCGTATCTGGACCAAATGGAAAATAGACCAAATTGAAATTGGAAACAGGCATATTATGCCCTGAAGGGACATAATGTTGATAGTTTCAACTCTTTAAGTCGGTAGATTTTTAGTGAAATTATTTTGGAGTAAATGCGAATACATTTTACTACAAATTCAGCCAGATACAGAGCAGATTTTATAAATGTAATAGACTTATATCGAGGCTTCCTGTCGACTTTCTTATTTTCCCTTGGTAATTAAATTTAAGTAGTCATGGCTGAAGACCAAAGAGTTTAACTTCCTCAATTTGGAATGAATATTGTGAAACGCGTAAACTCTACCTGAAGAATATATTTAAATTAACTTTCGACCTCCAGTTACAAGAATTTAGGCTAGCATATTGTCCTTTAAGGAACAATAAAGCCAAAATCTATATTTTGTTTGGTGGCGGAAAAAGCCTATATCCATACGCTTGTTAGTGGAGTTATGGTATTTCCTGCACCAAACAAAAAATGGTTATAGTAGGCTTATTCGTACACCTAACAAAACATAGATATTGGCTTTTCCGTTCCTTAAACGACGATATACAATCAGATAGGAAAGAAATATCAACGCTTGAAAATCATTTATTTTCCAGGTGGTAGCTTCAAAGAAAAGTTTAGCCCGTTTTATCGTTATACCTACAACGACAATATCAGAATTTGCTAATTTTTCATTCTCAGCACGGAAGCGTCTTACTCTTCATAGGTCTTTATATCATCTTTGCTTTCTATTGTTCTAACAACCAAGCCTAATACATTATTCATATGCATCCACTGGAATGGTTGTATAAGAGAACAGGGAGGGTCTAATTAATATAAGTGCTACATGATGGATGACATTAAATAGTGGAACTAAAGTCGTACATATAGCACTAAGTTGAAATTAATGACACAGAGAAGTTATTTGACTTAATATTTACTATTGGTAATGCTGTTGCCTACTTAGAGATAGATAGGCCACATATTAGTATAGGGCATGTTTTACACGGAATAAATAAAGAATGAAATAAAAATGTTAAAGAGTCTTTATTAAAATCATTATAAGTGTTGCAATCTTATGATTCGTTGTATTTTTTATTGCTGAGTATACTTCGACTAATATGTGTCAGATGATTTTTGTATATAGATAGAATTTTATAACATCATTTCTTTTTCATTATTTCTCTACTTGTCAGTTGACAAGCATTGCTAAAGTGCTTGGAAAGAAAACTTAGAGCAGTTGTATTACTACTATTTGTATTACTTATGATACGTACAATTAATCATAATAATATATAATTCATTAAAATCTCTATTGGTATAATGCATCAGAATATAACCGGAACACGTATACTTCAGGAATTGGTACATGGGTGTAGCGTTAGCAGTTCTAGAGTGCTACACAAATTATTTCGTTATGTAAACACGATGTGGGTATACTGGACAACATTTCTCGAATAAGCACTTCAGCTACATTAAATATTAACATCACTGTATAAATTGACACTCAATATTCATGAATCTTTCGTTAAAAAATACAAGCACAGCACGGGGAATAAATATCGTCCTTAGATAGATTCTTAGTACGTTTCATAACCGACAATTTCAGAAATTGCTAATTTTGTATTCTGAGCACGAAAGTCTTATTCTTTATTAATTACATGTTTTTATATAAACTTTGCTTTTCTGTTGCTTAAAAATTCAAGTCTAATATTAATAATACCGCCACTAAAGTGGACGAGTAAGAAAACATGTGCTGGTTAATGTAAGTGCCATCATGATGGATGACATTAAAAATTGAAACTGAAGTCACACAAAACCCTACGTGGAACAGGGAGATGAGCTATTCGACGTATTTATAGTAATGAGCATTGCTTTAATCCTATAGGAAGATAAATAATTGTAGACCATGTTTTACACAAGAAAAATAAAAATTTTAAAAAGGCTCTATTAAGGTCATGTGTAGACTTTGGTTGCCACATGCCAACGCAACGGGTAATTTACTAACAGTAAAGCAGTAAAGCAAATCCAATAGACCTACACTACTGAATCCTCCTACTAGCTAATGTCTCCCGTACGATAGTAGAATTTCAATTGTTGCCAACGTTATTGAATGTTTCCATTTAAAACTCATAAAGAGACTCAATGATAACCAGAAAACAAAGGAAAATATAGTTTCTGGATAATTAAAATAGGACGTAATTTAATAAACATTTGTGCCCACCTCTTCCGGTTGAAATTGCTTTTAAATCGTTTTAACATTGTGAAATGTAAAAAAAGGCTTTCAATATGCAGACCTAATATGTGGCACTTATAGTAGAATTTTAAATACCGTATCTAAAAGAAATGACTAAAATCAAATAATATACGATATTAAAAGTTCGACTAGAGTAATTCTTTCAGTTCAATAGATTTTAGACTTAAAAGGAAAATTGGTTTTAGGTGAAGGGAAATTGTAACTTCAGTGTTATCGTTTAAATATCAACCCCCATTTAGAAAAATCAAGTGGTAAATCTTCCCGTACTTATCTATCTTATCGAAATTGATATCAATTACTTCAGTTTCAGTTCCTTACAATACAATCACCTTAGGTACAATTTTCACCCAACTACTTTTTTATCATTGATGATATTTCGACAAATATCTGTGTCAGATGTTCTTTACATACAGGTAGAATTTTATAATATAGTTTCTTTTTCATTATTCCACTTCTTGTTAGTCGATAAGCATTTATTTTTCCTTTTTCTAAAGTGCGGAAAGAAAATTTAGGGAATTTGTATTATCCATTTATTTATGTAACGAATGATATCTGATACAACCACATGGAGTTAGGTCTATGGCATCACTTCATTAACTCCTTGCAGATAAACTGACATATTAATATGCGGAGACAGATATACAATGCGACATTATTATGCTCTATGAATTATGCCACAATTTTAGTTTAGTCCTGGAAGCAGTGTACAAAATTTACCACTTTTTAGCCTTTTTTACCATCACAGTGGTAAAAATGCACTTAATGGTAAAAATGCATTTAATGGTAAAAATGGTAGATTTTAGCCATTGATTAGACAGCTGAGTACAGATATACTAGACTTCCTAAAATATAAGTTTTAAAACTTTATTTTCTATGAAATATTTCCAATTAGCCCCTTAATCAATTAAATTAATCATATTATTTATTTGATTGTACACCAAAAGTTATAAAAAAATGAAAAAAGAAAGATTGTATTTGATATCGCCCATTTAAAATTGTTTCTAATTTAATTGCAATTAATTTCTCAATCAACAAAGATTGTTAGCGCCTCCATTGGTTGAATCCTAATCTGATTAATGAACACTTATCAATTTGTGACAACAATGATCATCTGCTAAGCTATTTCATACTTTGGCACCGAATTTTATTCAAAATTCAAGCACGAAATTTAAATGAAACTATTTTTTACCATTTTTACCATTTATACCATTTACCACTACTTTTTAGGTAGTGGTATTTAACGTTAAATACCATTAAAAACCACTTACCACTGGTAAGTGGTAGATGGTATTTTGTACACTGCCTGGAAGAGACTAATTTTATCCCGGAAGAAATGGATTTCCTTCCATTTCATTCACCACAATGGTAAAAAATTGTCTAAGTTGTATTTTTTAAATTTGATTTTCACAAGAAATCGAAATTTTTTGGTTTTCAATGTATTCCAAATTGACTAATTATATCGAAAGAGCAAAATGTTTAGCGATTTTTTACGATTTTAGACAAATTTTTTTTTATTTTTCTCGATTACGTGCCCCTCCGTCGATTTTGATTTTGGACACCACTAAATTAAATCGGGACGGATGCTATCAGAAATTCAACCCCAAGATAGTATAGGACTAAGAAAATTTTGCGGAGAAGCCAATTTTAATATTAGTGAAAATAATCCAAGGGTCCCTGGTTTTGACCCTTCCATTGTTATTAATCGATGAGGATTCTGTTCATCAAATGCGGTTATGATTTACAGCAATATACAGCTTTTACAGCTTTTAAAATGTTATTGCATTTCTCGTATTTGAATTTTTATGTCCATCATAATAAGCTATGTGTTATAATTACAGATAATTTAAAAAATAATAATCCTTGAAATTATTGTGTATTGTGTGAATCCCATCTTCATTGAAGAAGATCAAAATTTATGTAATCCAATGGCTTTTCAATGTTATACCATTTTAATTATCAATTTTATAATTTTAATAGAATGATAAAATGCTACAAAATGAAAAGGCCAAAATAATTTCACTAATACTAGCTCCTGAAGAATCAAAGAAATGAAGTTTGGGTTTTGTCTTTTCGTTTTTCTTGCATACCAATTTTATTCTGGTACTATATGTGTTTACCACTTTCTATTGACTGTTTCTTGTTTAAATTGGATTTTTTTATTGCAGTATGACAATGAAAGTATTGCTAAATGTTATCTTCTGCCTCTCAGGTCATGCTCAAGTGTGGGCAGTCAATGGGCTTACAAAGGCAGAACTCATGGCGTGGTGTGAAGAACATGAAAGAGCTAGGCTGACCATAATTTGATGAAGGGAAAACGGCCATACAGTATTGTATTTAAAAGTCGATTTTGACGGGGGTAATGCCATTTAACCATGTATATTAGGAATATTTTCCCGAAGCGCGTTAATTTTAAGATACTTTTGCCCAACATTTTAAAAAATGGCATATATTCGCGCGAAGCGCGATAATTTTAAGCTATCTTTGCCCTAAAATAACCATAAAAGAAAATTATAATCGTGCGAAGCGCGTTAATATTTACGTATTATTGCTGAAAATAGACAAAAAATCTTATAAACGCGAAGCTGGTTAATTTTAAGTTTTGTTTGCCAAAAATGGTCTACACTTTCCTCATAATCGTTTTTTGATGAGCGTTTTTTTGCCATTGTGCGAACCATGAAAATGTTAGGTCCTTTTGTTGGGAAAAGCCAGTAAATATTGTAGATTGGCATTAAGATTTACCATTAATCTCGCGAAGCGCGAAAAATTTTGTTATTTTCAGTCAAAATTTTCCTTTTTCGTTCGCAGTAGTCATTAAATTAGATATTACTCAATTTTTTCTAAAAAACGGGACGCGTTTCTGGAAACGGGACACTTTCGGGACGCCGGGACAGGTCACCAAAAACGGGACGATCCCGTTAAAAACGGGACGGATGGTCAGCCTAGAAAGAGCAGTAGCAGCACTTCAGAGCAAACCGGGATTTACATTACAAGCTTTGAAAGCTTAGAAGAGTGTTTCGAAGAGTACAAAAAACATCGCCCTGACTATCTGACGGTAAAATTCGTTTTAACTTTAAAAGTACTAAACAACAGCTCATTATTTAATGTTTAATTGTTTCTGAAATGTTTTACAGTGTGGACGATATCCTGCATTTTGTACGAAAAATAGTGAATGTTGTCATTTGGACTGTGTGTGGGCATTTGCAAATTTCGGGTATGTTTGCTGGAGTTCTTGAAATATTTTAAATAAACTTTTATTGTACTACTTAATACTTTAACATATTCCATGTAATCAAGTATCGATCCTTAAATTGTGGAAGTGTGCTTCAGTTGAAAATAAATGTCCCTATTGGTATAAATCGGAGTGTGGCTGAGTAATAGGGATTGGCTCCAAGGAGATTTATGTTATATTATTTATGTTGCGTTATTTTATATGTTTTATCTGTGATTAGCAAACAAGTAAGGGAAAATTTTAGAAATAAGGTAGTTGATGAGAATTACTCGTGGTGGTAGGACGTACATTTGTATTCCTCCGATTATCATGAAATAAATTGTCAGATTTCTGTCCGAAGTCAGGTTTGTCTTTGTCTAATGTATGTTTGCTGATTGTCAGTCAGTAACACGGAGTGTTAACAAAAATTCATCAAATCAATTATTTCTGCTTTACTTGAACTGCACAGACTTGTGTTTTTCAAATTAATAGTGGCCAGATACATAGTATTATAGCAGTTTATGGGCATGTACTTACTACACTACGTTAATCGGCAGTAATCCTAACGTCGCTACCGTGTCTAAACTTACTCTAATAAAAGAGTAACCTAAAAACCTAACCTAAAACAAACCACTGTAAATGTATTATTATAGGGAATTGAAGACTTGAAAGGCTACTTACTCTTTGGTATTTTAAATAGAAACGGTGGTATCACAGTATGTTGTATTATAATGTAATTCTTTTTTAGTTGTGTCGCTAATGTGGCATCTGAATCTGAAACTATCCCGCATACTTTATACCTACATTTACATATCTCTTACCTAAATTTAGATACCTTTCATCATCTTTTTAGGTACAGATACGCGGAATTATTTCGATACGCGGAACTATTACCATTAACAGCCAAAAAGGCGGAGTACGCGGAATTATTTCGATGATTACGGTATATGAAATTGCGGACTGATGAATGACTGAAATCCTACTTGAGCTGATTAAAGGCTACCATGTCTCATCTAACAAGTGGTTAGGTGTCATTTAAATGTTGGCATAGCAATACTGGATGTGCAATTTTAATATATAATCTCGCGGGCTTTATATAATATGTTATTCCATGCACTAAGTATACACATGGCTAAGCATGGGCCCGTGTATTAAATAGTATTCAGATTACGAGTCGCCGTACAATTAAAATAATTTGTACAAGAAATCGAATCAAAATTTTTTTTTGCTTTTCAAAGTGTATATAGACTAATTATATCGAGACAATCAATTTAAGACATAATATTTAAAGTCTAACGACCCAATTTCTTTCGGATGTAGAACAAAAGACAAAATATTGCCTCTGTGACCTTAACATTTAGGAGTCGTTGTTTTCCTGTAGAAGGAAGGATATGAAAAAGCAATTAAAGCAAATCAAATAGGAAATCAGAAGCAAAATAAAATTGTTAGATTGTATGATTGTATCGTCTGTCTCTATATTTACATCGCAATAAAAAGAGTTAGTCGGCTTTAATTTTGTTGTTAATTTCATATTACAAGGCAAAGGTTGGGTTTTAATTTATTGACATTTATGTATGTTCAATTTTACCCATAGTTCATATTTCTTTTCGCCAACATCAAGGAATGTCCAATTCTTTGATCTCTCTAATTACACTTTCGTTAAACCAGTTTTTTAACATTTTTAAAATTATATACATCATAATTTGCTGACTATTCCCCAACAACTCCAACTAAATTAACAAAATACAATTATAAATCTATATCACATATGAGGCTGTTCAATTTATTCAAAATCGACTAATTATCTTAAAATTGTTAGAGGTAGTCAATTTAAGACATATTATTTAGTTTCTAACGGCGCAATTTATTACATTTATATTTAGAACAAAATATTGCTTTTGACCTTATAACATATAGGATTTGTTGTTTTGCTCTAGTAGAAGGAATAAGTAAAAGTCATTAGGCAAATCAATTGGGAAATCAGAAATAAGTTATTATTTCAGATTGTATCAATGTCTGTGTTCATATTTACGTCGTAGTAAACAAGTTAACAGACTTTATTTTATTGTTAATTTCATATTACAACAGAAAGGTTTGGTTATAATTTATTACCATTTATGTATAGGTATGTTACTCATAGTTCATACTTCCATTGACCGACATAAAGGAATGTCCAATTCTTTGATCTCTCTAATTACACGTTCTTTAAACCAATTTTTTAACTTTTTTTGCAACAAATTATACACATCATTTATTGACTTTTCACCAGCAACTCCAACTAAGCTGACAAAATTTAGCGTAACAACAAATCCAATCAAGTGGATTAATTGGTTCATTACCTCTTCAGTGTGCAACATTATAAATCTTTTTGTAATTATATCTCTATTGGCTCAAATATACACCCCATTTTTATCGGTTGGGCATATTATATTCTTCGTTTTTGGAGTCGTACTTCTCAGCAACTATCAGTTTTTCAATTGTGTCGTCTTTTTTCGGAGAAAACAATTTTGTGGCCTCATTAATTCGGGAATTTTTCTGGACAACATACTATCAGGTATAAACGATATTCTTATACCTACATAGTTAGTCATAAATTCCATATTTTGATTTTATTATAATTAAATTGAAATTATAAATGTCGTCTATAATAAATAATTACCATCATTTTATATTTCAGATCGCTATCGTCACCCTGAGGAACGATGGACATTTAAAGAATACCAAACCATTACCTCAATTCTGAGATGGATACCAAGTACTGTGTCTGTGATTACAGTATTTACATCTATTTCAATATTGTCAATAGATTTTAGCCCTGCGATTTACATCCTGCAATTAATTCACCTCGACTACATTGCAATACGAATCCTGATATTCCCTGGCACAGTTTATGTCATTTTTCATTTATGGTTTCCCATACTTTTCGTTTTGAATGTTTTGTTTGTTTACGACACAAATCTTGTATTTTGGTTGAAGATCCTTTCCAATGAAAAATCAAAGAATGACCCTTACCGGCACACCAAATTAATTTTTCGGGAAAACCCCTTATTGGCCCTTAAGGTATACAAGGCTTGTTATATCATCGACAAGGATATCAACTATACTCTTGTAAGATACCTTGGACCAGTAATTTTCTTTTTCGCTGGCTTTCTCAATATTCTGTGTAATTTTGCCTCCGTTAAATTGTTCAAAAAAATTCCATTCGTTGCTTATGCTGCATTTCCATTAATGTCACTATTTCTAGTAGTAGTTGAAATCATGCTTATACCAGCACTTGGCCATGCCTACTCGAAATCATCAGCGTTCATTTTCAATGTGAAAGAAAACACAAATGTATCAATCAGGAAAGCGGCAAAAGGCTGTCTGCCAATGGGATTCAATATTGGTCCATTTTTTGTAATGAAAAGAGCAACAACGTTTTGTTTCCTTGAAATTATGATACTGCATACCACGAACATGCTCCTGTCCATAAAAATCTGAATGTTGCTTAGCTTAACTGTTAATAGCGTGTGAAATTGCTAAGGTTATTCGCACGCAATTTATTAGCAGCTACTCCTTTCGTACATTCAATCTCAATTCATAGTTGATAATTTGATAATCATAGTTTAGTGTATGTATGGTTCTTGGGTTCTGTAAGCAGTAAAATCTTTCAGTAGTTTTTTTGAAACTTGCAGCTATATTTTTTAAATCAAACGAAAATATTCTAGGAATGTGAAAATTAAATTATTCGCTGAACTTACACTTCCTTTATAAAAGTTACTTGCTTATTTTACATTATAACGGTGAATCAAAATTATATGTTATTACGTTGGAGCGTTAAGAGATTCTTACTTGTATGTCTGTAACTTTACTATAGGACATAAAATATTATTATTGTTAAATAAATCTAAGAACCAATCAATAGCTATATAATATATGTAACCTGGATTTCTGGTAGGACTCGAATTGAGATGTCAATACATGATAGTGAATCAAAGTCTCGATTTTATATTCTCTATTTTAATTTACTTCTTGTCATTATGATTTGTCGATAAAATAAAATAAAACGATAATATCATTCTGGGTAAAACCATCCTGTCGACTACTGGCTAAGAACAAGTAAATGAAAATACTATTTATTTTACCAATTATGGCTTTTCGATAAGGATGATATCATCTAAAGTCAAAGCAATTGAAGCAGAACATCGCACATTGGTATATATACCGAAGTTATTTAAAGCCATTGTATGGTATATGGACCTACTATGTATGATCTATAGCATTATTTTTATTATACATTGTCTTATTTCAATATCTAATATTATAGAACATACGAACATACCTATAATAATAAAATAAATGTAAACAATCAATAACCTGATAACCTTGGAAAACTCAAAGACGAATCGAATAAACTCATCAAAAGTTACGATCACATTCTTATGATTATTGTGATTGTGTTTGACAGAAAATATTAGTTTAATTATTTATTTCCATCTCTAAACATTTCAAGTTTTTTATACCTTTAAGTTGTCACTGTGGATTATTTCGTATTTCCGTTCGTCCGTCCGTTGATTTTTAATTGGCCCATTTATCCTTCTTTGTCACCTGCCAATCTTCCTGCTTTTGATGTACAGAAATAACTTTAATGGTTGTAAGTTGTAATTTAATTAATCATAGGTTGACTGCAAACTATTGTTTTGTTATTCGGCGTAAAATAATTTATTGAAGTAATTAACAAAAACTTATTAAAAATACAGGTATAAATAATGTACATCTAAATAAATAATTACAATTGTTATGTAAATATTCTATACGTTTAAAAGGCAGTTTCCACAATTGTTCTACTTTCTGTATAATTTTAATAAACATAGTTTGTTACACTTTATATACAAATAAGTTGTAGTATATTTTACAGTATAATACGTAAACATGTCTTTACCTTGTCTGTCTATGCGGCTGTAGTTTGTTGTAATTTAATTTTAGTTACTGAAAATATAAAAGTACACAAGTACACATAGACATTTTACTGTATAGTTGCAGAAATGAATGGTGTTACATTTTTATTTATTTTCTAACTCCATTTTCATCGTGGTGGAATAAAGAAAAATCAAAAATTAGTGAAATAATTATTAGAATTTTGTTTTAATTGTTAATTTTGTGACAACAATAATGTATTTCTTCTCCTAGGTAGTCAGTATTGTTTAAAACTCTAATTTCGTATGTGCAAATGACAATGATGAAATTCCTTAATAAATCACAAATCACTGTTCAAAAAATGGCATGTTATGCTAATTCATTGTGACCCTTCAATTGTTATTAACCGATTACGATTCTGTTCTGTAAATGCGGTCGTCATTTACAGCAATAATTTATTAGGTTTTAAAATGTTATTACTATTTTGGCACTTAGGTTTTTATGTCCATCGTTATAAGCAATGGGTTATAATTGCAGATAATGTATAAAATAATAATCCTTGAATTTATTGTATATTGTATTTTTAATTTGTAATACCATTTTAATTATCAATTTTATAGTTTTACTAGAATGATAAAATGCCGCAAAATGAAAAGGCCAAAGTAATTTTACTATTACTAGCTCCTGAAAAATCAAAGAAATGAAGATTGGATTTTGTCTTTACGTTTTTCTTGGATGTCAATTTTATTCTGGTATAATATTATTATGAGTCTACCATTTTCTATTGACTGACATTTGTTTAAATTGGATTTTTAATTTTTATTGTAGTCCGACAATGAAAGTATTGCTAAATGTTATCTTCTGCCTCTCAGGTCATGCTCAAGTGTGGGCAGTCAACGGACTTACAAAGGCAGAACTCGAGGCTTGGTGTGAAGAACATGAAAGAGCAGTAGCAGCGCTTCAAAGCAAACCCGGATTTACACGCTTTGAAAGCTTAGAAGAGTGTTTCGAAGAGTTCAAAAAACATCGCCCTGACTATCTGACGGTAAAATTCGTTTTAACTTTAAAAGTACTAATCAGCAGCCCGTAATTTAATGTTTAATTGTTTCTGAAATGTTTTATAAAGTGTGGACGATATCCGGCATTTTGTACGAAAAACAGTGAATGTTGTAATTTGGACTGTGTCTGGGCATTCGCAAAGTTCGGGTATGTTTGCTGGAGTGCTTGACACCTTTTGAATCAACTTTGCTTGTACTACTTTATTATGCTGTATCACATTCCATTATTGTAAACAAGTATCGATCCTTAAATTGTGGAAGTCTCCTTGAGTTGAAAATAAATGTCCCTATTTATATAAATCGGAGTGCTAACAAAAATTCATTAAATCATTTATCTCTGCTTTCTTTGTACAGACATGTGTTTTTTAAATTAATAGTAGACAGATAAATTTAGCAGTTTATGGCTATCTACTTACTACGACTACAATATTCCGTAAAAAGGCCTAAACGAAAACCAAATTTACCTATGTAGATTATGCAAATGTCGGTGTAGATAATGCAACGACAAAGGAGAAAACGCAACTTCAAAACGACGACAATGTATATAATACAATGGCATTAGGAGATAATGCAACTATATAAAAATTTCTTTTTGAACGTCAACTGAAGGTGTTATCTTTGGTTGCAATTATTTAATTTAAATTGATTGTGGTTGTTTTTATAGAACATTTTTCAAGTCATTGCGTAATTAAACTTAGTTATTATTCTTATTATATCTAGGCCTAGGCCACTTTAATGCCGTGATTGTACTACTATACTACCTCCCAAAAATATGTTATAATTATTTACATATCTATAATATAATCGTAGACTTAGATAAAATTACTTACCTATATATCTATGTATATCGGGTACTAGGGTAAATTTAAATTTTAGCGCGATGTCAATTTGCTTGATCCAAGGAGGCATTATTACTATAATCAATACCTTTTGAAATCGAGTCGAGCATGCTGGAGGCTACCAGTATAAGCATAAAAATGTGTAGATACTATGTTGGAGCAAAAAACAGAATCGGTATTAGTACTTTTTTATTGTGCATTATGAGAAATTGAATAAACATGTGGCATATTTACAATAGCTAGTATTTATGTAAGTTAGTGCAAATACTTGGTCCAGATATTTCCTCTGTACTATATATGAAACGACAAGAGCGAAGTGATTGAGTTGTCGACGACATTCTGCATGAAGGTTACAAATGCCTGTCGCTGAATGGGAAAGTAGCCAGAACAAGTCACGGCAAAGAATTTGTAAATCTTCAACCTTTTCAAATAGTATTTTTGTGTCAGGACGTTTCTCCATTTTGGTTGAAATTGCTTGGAGCTCTCGGCCAAATTTCCAACATTTCTTAAAGAGATATTTGCAACGAAGGACTGTAAGGCCAGTGTTATTGGCCATATGAGATATCCTGGCATGGGAATGACATTTCTCATTTTGATCATCCCGAAGACGGAGAAAATCAAGCCGATTTGTAAACCGGTAAGCATGAATGCCGCTAGCGTTGACGCTATTTCATTGACTCTGTGGTTAAGTAGAATCATCGCTTCGTAAAATCGCATTGCTTCGATTGCATTGTTCTTATTTGAGCCATCTTCATTGGCACAGATCCCTTTGATGTAGTATACCTTCCCTATGATGTAAAGCGTACCCAGAGCAACGATTATGGAGATAGAAAATGTCACATGACTGACTAGCGACATTACAAAGACTGCCACAGCCATTTGAAAACACAGAGTTTTGCGAATGTTTTCCGGGATGTTTTCTTGAAGTGTTCTTTGAATAGGATCGTAGTCTCCGCCGAATACAGCTTGCATAGTTGCGAGAAAACTGAAATTGAACATCAAAGGAGCAAAGAGAAGAGTCAAGACAAAAAGTAATTTGGTAATTCTATCCATGTTTGTGCTGTTAATCTTCTTTCCAATTTTAGACACTATTACAAATTGTAATCATCAGTTTCCAATTTAATTTAACTTTAACTATGTAATGGCCTAAACTTGAACTTAAGCCTTAAATCGGAATGTAAACTTATTAACCTCATTTACTGGGTAAAAGTTGATAATCACGTTTGCAAATATCAATACTGCTTACTATTTATTTGTAACTGTATTATAGTAATAGTAAATTGTACAGAGCTAAAATATATTAGAAATAAAAACATTGCTAAAACTTACCTTCAATTTTGTGTGCAAGGGCAATGACATGCTTAAATAAGGAGAATACTGTTTTGCCTTTAATCAAATAAATACTGTCGTAAAAAGCTCCTAGAATGGCTGCAAAATAATACATGCAGAAAATAACTATTTTATAGAATTGAAATTTGGGATCGGGGAAGTAAAATTCTTTCAAAAGTCGGATGGTGCAGTAGACACATGAAATACAACAGATAAAAAAGTGATATAACCAGAAAATCAGTTGGAATCGATTGCGGGTGAATCTCAAAATAAATTTCTTTTTGTCGAATGAATATGGGGTCAAGTAAAATTTATCGGAAAACAGAAATATTAATTTGAAGCCAATAAAGAAATAAAAATAAAACTTCTGTGAAAAGAAGTTTCCTACTGAAATTTGTGTCTGTTTTGTCATTGACTCAATATTTATACTGGAATCAAGACTTACAGTCGTAAAGTTAGTTGGTGTATTTGCTACGAAAAGAAGCAAACAGCAACTAGGACAAAAATATGCGGCGAGTGGAGCTTGCAGTTTAGTTTAGAGTTTAGAGTGTTATAGTTTATAGTGTTAAGAGCTTTTTGATCGAAATAAAGTGAACCCCAGTCAGTCTGGTTGATTATTATCCACTTTACTGAAATTGTTAGATTCATAACAGACAATTAATACTGGTACTAAAATTACGGTTGTTAAATAAGCAATTTGCCATAAAACAACTTAGAGGTGTAGTGATAATGCTACACCACTGCACTGAACACTCATACATTCTAATTCAATTGGCTATCTAATACTGAATACTGAACTCAGCTTACTGATTTCAATCTCGTAAAATGCTTTATTACTACCCTACATTAACATCAGACAGTTCCAATTATCTGTAACATGTCAGTGCAGACTTGTAAGTTGATGAAATGCAGACATGAATAATTATTTCACACCATTATATTTCATAAAATTGGTTTCCTAAACTTACCATGCCTCTTATATATGACATCGGGTATCCTTCCTCGTATGTATATCTTGGTGCCAATCTACCATGACAAAGCGAATACTCAATTTATTTCAATTACTTGACATTACTCTAATATTTCAGCAATATAGCAATGCATACAACCTTTGTATTGGAATTTGCAATTCTGAAAATTACTTATGAATATTTGAGGAATTATCATTATTATTATGTATGGTGTTTTAACTGTTAAGCAAAACACTAACCAAAGCAAGTAAAAAAGTCGACATTTAGGCAGCTCCTTTAAATTTATTTGTACACGAACCATGTACTTACAGTCTGTAAGTTACAGATAATAGGATATAAATGGCAGTCGGAAAGAGAAATAAAACGGAAATTACGTTATAAAATATTTACTGCCCTAGGTTCCGCTTGAGTCGCATGTCGTATTAAAGTGATTATTGTAAAAGAAATAACAGTGCCCAACAAATTCACATAAACTAATAAAAATGGAGGTAATTCCTTGTAGAAATTACCGTAGCCAATATTCAATTATATGGATTTTCAATCCTATGTGTCAGTGTGGGTTACTTATACAGTTTGGTCATTACGGCCAACCAATTTCAGAACTTAAAAATACGGTACTTCAGAAATCTGGATTTTATGCCATGTCGTCCTATTTAGTTTAGTAAATACATTAAAGGTTTCTATGAACATTAGTCTATGATTTTTATACACTGTTATATACTGATTAGGTATGCGAAATGTATACAAGCCGGAAAACCCGGGTGATTAGGCATAGAGTAGCAAAACTGCGTATGGTGAAAATCTGAAACCGTAACGAATTAAATGATACTTTTGCTAAATGTATTTTAAACATTTTCATCACTCTGTCTTCCTTTTATATATTATTTGCACAACTAACCGCAATTTACATTATAAACAGTGGGCCATTGTAGAAAATAAATTTTATTTCATTGATAGTTATTATTAATTATTAAAGTATGTATACACTCTTACATCTTTATTTACATCTACAATTTGAGACGATAATTAATTTAATTTTAATTTTATTAATTTGGTTATGGTATTGTAAACTACAAAGGCGAAGGTATCTAGGAGTAAAGAAATTGTGCAGTCTTGCTTTTAGATTCGGCAACGATTTGATTTACTTTCTTTGTAGTGCATTGCAAATAGGGTACTCGTTGGTAGAAAGGTTGTTGAGTTTTCAAATAGCATTAGAGCAAGATGCCAACATTATTAACGTACTACATATATCTCCCAAGTGGCAATTATGAGGACAGGCATGTAAAAATACAGACGCATTTTTATAATGCCATATAATCATAGATATAGAAAGGGGATTTAGATAACGCATAACAAAATAACAGGATAAGTAACAGGATATTGTAAACAGACAAAAAGCTTCCATTCTCCACACTTTTTACACACGTTTCCCGGTCTTGTACTTTCGTACAACAAACGCTTCCATATAAATTAATACATTGTGAGATAGGGAAATGTTTCTTCTAGTAGCGTGTGTTAGTGTGTTTCTAATTCTATGCATATAATTTGATGCAACCGAAATTTCCTATTTTCTATAACTTCTCTAGACTACTAATCCAAAACAATAGGATTCCAGAAACCATTATTACTCTCCCTAAGCCGATACCGATCTATAAAACTTGGATTTCCGTGGTTCACCAACAGAGATTCGTTTGGTGGCCCTTTCTGCATTTTGTCTATTAACAATATCCTTTGCTGGATTATTCATACAGAACATTAAAAGCAGGCTTTTATGGGGCAATAGTTTGGGAGTTTGAACTTTCAAATCCTTAACATGACGAATATTCATATAAGTTGAGACAATAAGATTGTTCGGATATGAATACTCTATAATAATACATGCAGCTGTCAGTCTGTTAATACTTAAAATCCAAATTGTAGCTTTCCGTTAAGAACTAGTGAAAAAATTGACGGTTAAAGTGTTCCACGTCAAGGATTGACATTGATTATTAAATTAAAACTTGTGAGAGGTACAAAATTGGTTTAGCTAATGCACATTATTCATATAGGATTGGGATTGCTTTCCAAACGTGCTCATGTCAAATTTACGAAAATGCTTTTGATTCATTTTTCGGGTACCTTTGAACAACCATTTAAAATTTAATTTACACTCACACATCAATTTAAGCCGAAACAGAATAAAATGTATGTTTAGCTAAACTAAGATATTTCTGGGATTAAATTTAACGTTGACATGCCACGAATTCGAGGTCTCGCCTTTTTTAATTCTAACTACAATGCTAAAGAGTCAAGTACTGGGACATTCCTAGCAGAAATATAAAGTAGGAAGCCCTGAATAAAGTAAATTATTAAGCTGGGTTTCAATACTCATGTACATTATATACAACTAATATCCATCCATATATACGTCTATATGAGTATTATTTTTATTTTTTTTCTTCGAATGCTAAAATTGTTCTGCAGAAAAGAAATACAAAGGCATAAGGTAGAATTTAAAATCTAATGTATATAATTTTTGTGGAATTATCCTACCTGTATCTTTGTGGTAAGCCTAAGCTAAGTAGGGTTACTGTAATGGGGATTTATATTGTCATAAATAAGGTGACCATATAAATTTCTCATGGAAAAAAGCATAAAACAGCAATACTTTTCTCATAAAAGCAAAATTTTTTTTACCCCTTTTTGTTTTACCTAAATGCAAGAAGATGTATTCAATTCTTAAAGTTAAGTATTACAGAATTAAAAGAAATAGAAAATATTTAGAGTATGATACTATTAGTCAATAAAAAAGCAATCTAAAAATACCAGATAATACTACATTTTACAGTTTATTTATTTTTTATTGTAGCTTTTAGGATCTTAAAAACAAAAAACTACCTTACTTTCAATGTTCTGTTAACGTTTTATGAAAAACAAAAGGCATAAAAGTCCTGCTTTGTGTCACACTGAAATTGATACCTCCTTTAAATTGAATACTGCTATAAAATAGATGGGATATAACTTACTATATAGGAAGTTTAGTTTAAGCTAAATATGGCCGGAAAATGTTGCTATTTTTTACAGTGTCAAATTTAAGCATTATATTTAGAAGGCTAACATGATCTTGACGGTTCCCCTTGATAAGTTGTTGGCAAACTTGCCTACTGTGTTTCTTTTTATGACGTAGTAATATCCAATTTGGATCCCAATAGGCTGCCACGATTTGCAGAACATCTTTACAAACTTTTTGGTGTATAAATCGTGTGTCTGCATTTGTTTCCAAGACTTTTTACAGCTAGAATTTAAGTGATACAACATTCCTGCAATATGTAGAACAATCCCCCATCCCAAAATCATAGAAAGTGAAATTATTGCATAGGAAAATATCAAAGGTAACTCTATTTAGGAGTAAAATTTAAACACAAACAAATTATATAATGTAATGCATCGGAATAGTAAAGACTGAAACGGAGCAGAAAAATATTTAAAATAATAATTTATCATCGAAAACAGGATATGGTGACAGCGAGCGATATTCATGAACTCCAAAGATTCTGGCGGACCGTATGATTTCGTTTTGTTGCATCTGAAACGAGTTGAGTATAAACAAAGTAAGTTAGAAATCTTTGAAAATAAAGGTTTGGAAGTGGATTTCGGTATGTAATAAATACGGTCCATATCTAAATTTATTTTTAGTTTGTAGAAGTAATAATATGTACTTAACTTACCTAGATAGTTTTAGAATCTTTATGTATCTGGGACACACATACCAGATTAATGCAAAAAAGATGAAAACAAGCGATATTAACCCGCTCATCCCAACAATAGTGTGAAGAATCGTTAAAATGTGCAGAAATAACACCAATTTGGGATATTTTTCAATCCCTGGGATCGCATTTGCAGGAAATAGAATAACGTCACTGTATAGGATGTAACATACAGACAGCAATACTGGAAAATAGAATGTAACTGCATTCGCCAATCTTGAAAATAATAAGTAAATTGGATTGGACTTGTCTTGGAATACTGCAAAAAAGCCAATATATTAACACATAAATATTTAATCAGAAAATGAAATTGTTGCACTCGGGTAACCTATCAAGAGTACACACTTGCATATGAAACCTTCAAAATCCAAAAACCCATTTTTAGTTACCATCTGAAAATGTTTTCCGTAAATAATAATTTTTTCCAAACAATCAAAGACTTCAATCTCCCAATAGGCTAATAAATAACCAGTGTTTTCTTGTAACATTGAGTGTACACTTTTTTCATTTCTGGTTAAAAATAAATACTACGTCATTCATTTTTAATTTCCAAACGACATATTATTCTAAATTAATTAATTCTTCAAACCAGTATTATTTTCTTCTGGAATTAGTCACTCTTAGTCACGAACCTGCAGGCACTCAAGAAGCCCCATTATCTAATTCCCATTTTTAAAAGAAAAAAATACACTTACGTTTACCATGATATTTTCCAACATATAGCAAAAAACTATTTGCAATAAGAGCGATAGGTTCTGCAAATGCTAGAATAAATACAGTCACGAAAGAAACCAAGGTATATGCACACACTAGTCCTAGACAGACATGATAATGAGGTATTTCTTCTTTTGTCACCACGAACATCATTCGAAGAATTATTAAAATGGCAATAATCCACAACATCGTCGCCATCACATACCATTTCAAACGAGGTAGAAGCCTGTTTGAGATTGACAGTTTCTTTGTTTTCGAATTCCAGATAATTGGGATAATCCCTGTCCTGATGCAATTCTTTGCGTTAAACGCTAGCAAGTTTTCAATTTCTCTAGTCACCATTTTAAATATTGGTATTTCTTATCTTAAGAATTTTTTGATGTATTTATTACGAAAGAAACAGCCACTAGGACAATTGGGCTGCGAGTGAAGCTTGCAGTATAGTTTAGAGTGCTATACTGTGAAATAAAATGAATGTCAATATATATATTTGTGTTTAATACCTAAGTTTGACTCATAGTTTATAGCAAAAGAGTGAGTCAGTCTGGTTTATTATTATCAACTTTACTGAATCTGTTTGCTTCATAACGGAAAATATTGACATTACAATTACGGTTGTTAAATATGCATTTTTCCATAAAATCAACATAGAGGAGTGGTAATAGTGCTTACATTTGTTATTATTAAGCGCAGCTCAAATGTTTCTATAGGAATTTTAAACGTAAGCAGAGTAAGTACCAATGTTTATAATGTGCTATTACCATTTTCCTGGAATCAAAATAATTGAAGATACACAAAATGCAACCCAGTAATTTTGTTAATTTATCTAATAGCTATACTACTACATTTAGGGTTTTTAGATTTCCTTCTACAAATTAATACATTCTGACCATCTGCCCAAATAGACAAGTCTTCCTTACAACTTACGGTTTTGGCTCTCGATTATTACAACCTCTTTGGTTTTAACTGCCAAGCAAAATACTAAGCACAGTAAAAAAGTCGGCTTTTAGACAGCTCTTTTACACATATTTTATACGAAGAACCGTGTACTTACAGTCTGAACTGAAAGTCACAAATAATAGGAACTAAATAGCAGTCAGAAGAAGAAATTATACTGTAATTACGTTAAAGTATTTACTGTCCTAGGTTCCGTTTGAGTCCCGTGCAATTAGAGTGATTATGGTAAAAGAAATAACTGTGCCGAACCTTATAGCTAATATAAATGGGAGAAATTCTAATGCCTTGTAGAAATTACTTTAATCAATAAAATAGATTTTTAATACAATGTGGTCAGTGAGTGTTACAGAGAGCTTCGCCATTACGGCTAACCAATTCCAGAACTTAGTAAATGTAGATTTCATGCCTCTGTTCAGTTTATTTAATACATTGAAGGTCTTATGCACAACCGGGTTATTGGGCATAGAACAGCAAAACATACTTATGGTAGAAATTCTGATACCGTAACGAATAATGATACTATTCCCAAATGTATTTTAAGTATTTTGATTACTTCGTCTCACGTTTATATATTATTTGCCCAACTACCCCCAATTTTATTAATTTATTTTCTTTAATTTATAGTTATTAATTACTAGGCGGTTACAGGACCTGTAGTACATGAGGCTAGTGCATCTACAAACAATTTTGTAAGAATTATGGTTTCTAGTCGGCCAATTACACCGGCATTCAATTGGGTTCATGACTAATAAGGTAGTCACAGGACCCAGGTCCTGTAGTACATGGGGCTATTGCATCTACAAAAAAGAACTGTGGTTTTTAGTAGGCCAAGAAACAAAAAATGACCTTTTATTGCTTTTTCCTTTTTTGTAAAAAAGGTAAGTTCAAAATTGTAAAAAAGGTTACCTTTTTGCTTTTTTGCGTTGTTAAAAGTTGCAATAATAATTAAATAAAGTGTCTTCTTTTGTAGTCCGATATTTCTAGAATAGTGTTATAGTGATTTAAAATACTATTTCACGCTATAAATGTTTATATTTGATTGGTTTGCGTAGTAGTTTTAGACTGATTACGTCTTTATGCATAGGTGAAAAAGCAAAACACTATCAAAATGAAAAGATGTTAGAAAATGTATATTTCACTATAAAATTGAATATAAATCCAAGATAGATTTATTTCCGTCCTCTAACAGCGATATTTTGGTTTTATTTGCTTTATTATAAAATCTCAAATTTGGTAGAAGCGGATTGAAGTAATTTATACTATTATGCTAACAACTTATAGGAAACGCTGCTGAACTTTTTATTGTCCACTTAATTCCAAATTTTCACCTTGACTATTAAAATGAAGATAAATTGAGCGCGCGGTATCTCAGCAACCAATGGGCCGATTTACCCCAAATTCAATAGGGATCGTCAGTAGTCCATAGGCATTGTTTTCGAAAGTTATCGTGGGCTAATAATATAATATAATATATATAATAATAATTTAACTAATACTGCTATCTAATACGTACGTATATAACTATTCGTTGTTCGAATCTCTATGTGCTTTATAATCATACAGGATACATTATGCCGGATGCTACATGAACTGGTATGTCCTTTCCAGTGTCGGCCGAAAATTGGATTTTACTGAGACAACAAGACTATTAAATTTAACATTGATATTGTTAATTGTACTAGTAAATAGATCCATAATCTAATGCAAGCTACTTATGAGTATAAGAAGAGATTCTAATGGAACTATGGGAGATTGAAACGGAGCAAATGTAAAAAGACAAAATATAATATATCGTGTACACAAGTACAACATAGATAGGCATACCGGAATATTTTCTTTTATTTTTACAAACTGCGACACATAAACCAACTCTTTGTTACGTTATGGAAATCTTTATGAAACATTGGATTTTCAACCAATTAGTAACATTCAGCTGGGACGTTTGAGCCGGCTTGTATTATACATGTAATTTAATCAGTAATCAGGAAGGGGGAGTTAATACAAGGCGGCCTCAAAAGTAAGCCGGGTCTCTAATGTAATAATTGCCGGGGTAGTTTAAAGCCCTTCCGATTTGGCCAGGGCTCTAATAAACGCTGGCTGTAATATAGTTGATTATACCGTTTTTGAAAACCAGCACATTTAGAGTATCAATGCAATATGGTGAGCGAGAAGCCCGGATCTCCAGTGAACGCCAGGTCTCTAATCAACGCCAAGAAAAATTACTTCTTGCCTCGGAATAACTAATAGTAGGATAACTTGCCTATACAAAGCACAATATCCGGTTTGGCTGAACTTCCCGGCCTAACAGACTATTGTTTATATTTAAAACGCACTGTCCGGCCCGGGCCCATGGAAATGAATAAGTGACGTCATAGTAAAAAAGTATTTCACCTATAGTAACCACTTTTTGATGTTAAACAGAAGTATTGTATTCTGAAGCCAACACAGGGCTGTATATTACCCATTCTCGCCCTGTTAAGGGGGCTGTTCCTGAATTAATTCGAAAGTTTGAAATATTTCGAAATTCAAACAAAAATAAGCATTTAATGTTGGCCGAAACCCATAGCCCTACCAACCGACAAGCTAAATGTATACGGAGATATGCAAAATGCAAACACTCGACATAACAGTGCAATACTCAAAATAACAAAATATTTACACACAAGTTCCTAATTTTGAATGGGATGTGTAGCTATTTAACAATGGAATGGCAGCCAATACCAACAGCAATCTGCAGAATGTTCATGAATGTAGGCTCCTACCACTTTTTAGTGATGCCAACAGGATGAGTTTTGTTTTGCTTTCTTTCTGCAGCCAGTTTGAATAGGATAAAACCGAGGGGATCGGTTGATGTGTTTATGACCACGGGCTTCTCCCAGCTAATAAAAGTTAAAAGGTTGAGAATTGAGATAAGTTGGAGGCTAATACATTGAAATGCCTGTACAAAAATCTCGAGTACGGTTGAATGGTAGTGAAAAGTGTTAATGGAAATTTAAAGTACGGATCTAGACCTCGGATCCAAGGCTCTTACATTTTCAAAATGTGGCTTTGTGACCGAGAAATTGGCACCGATATTTTCGCGCCATTAAAAAAAACCGCGCGAAAATCGGTTTTCGGGTCTCCGGTAGGTCCCTTCAATTTGTCGGATATTCATAGCCTAAACATCCGGTCAAGTATAAAGCTAGGTTTTGAGTGTCACTTTCCCTTTCACTTCACGCGGAAAAAGGACCATTCAGTTACTTATTCTGTCTAAAATTCCAAATCCCCTCACCTGGGGCAACGGAAAAGTTTTATTTATGAAAGTTCCTTTGCGCGTGAAGTAAAAAGGAAATGAAACTCAAAACCTAGCTTAAGGCAGTTTACATTTTAAACTTTTTCATGAAACCTTGACATTTGCTTCAAAATTGGCAAAAGTCCTGGCCCGATTTTCTAGTGTAGTACATAGTCGGAATGGCAAACGGATTGGCTAGGCTGCATCAGAGGCGATATTCCTCCCAGTTTATAAATATACATTTTATATTTTAAACTGTTGAAATCTTGACAAAATTTGGACAAATACTCAATCATTGTTGACGCCAAATCATTTAAGAAAATCGATGTAAACAAAATGTAAACATTTTGTTATTTTGAGTATTGCACTACTGTCGAGTCTCCGTATACGGGTCAAGGATGTATTGAGAGATGGGTTTTACGGGCTGAAGTCCCCCCCCCGAAATCCGAAAAGGGTAATTTTTTTTCTCAAAATAGAAAAAAATTTCGCGCTCCGAGCGATTATTTGCCTTTTTTGACTCATTTCCGTCAAAAAAATTCCAAAACATTTCCTCGCTACGCGCGAATATGTATAATTGAAATACCTATTGGAAATCTTATCCCCCTCCGAAACTCAGTTCTGTATACTTGCTTGATACAGGTAGCTTGTCGGTTGGTAGGGCTATGGGTTTTAGCTATGTATGAATGTTATATGGGGTGTACTGCCTCAGTACACAGTGATAGTACTGGGCGCAGACCTCATTACGGGCATATTGCCAACTCCCTCAACACTGGTATTGTTTGTTAATTAATACCCGAGAAGCCAAAGGCTGTTATTTACGAGTCACTGTTGTAGGACTGTTATCGGAAGTCTACTAACCCAACAAAGACAGGTTATCCAAGCTACTCTCGTAGTCGAGACGAGGTATCCATGTGATGGCCCTTGTAATTGTGGGTTCGTACTTGTCTTAATTCCACATTAACAACTCAAACACTCGCCTTTAAACAGCATTCGGCCATTTCACCCAGCCAAAGAATCGAACTGACAATGGAAGCACGCATTGATTAGTCAGGCGACTGAGTACTCTACCAAACCAACGTGGCTGGGTGGTCGGCTAACATTAAAAGCATATTTTGTTTGAATTTCGAAATATTTCAAACTTTCGAATTAATTCAGGAACAGCCCCCTTAATATGGAGAGAACTTGTCGTATACAGCTCCTGTACGTTCACCTTTTGTTGCTGTGAGTCAAGAGATTAGAATGGATACATTTGAGTTTTATTTGGTAAATGACTATGGTAACTGAAAATCAGAAGGACGATTTATGACGTCATTATCTGATTAGCACATTCAGTTCGCCTTTGTGCCTGTATGTGCATATAAAATGTATAAAAGCTTAACTAAAAATTAGTTTCGACTGCAATATTTCCGAAACGAGAGATAGGAACATCGTAAAACTTACGTATGTCCTTCATCAGTATGCAAATTTTGACTGATCCAAATTTCATGTGATTCGGAGCTTGCAGTATGTGTTTTTTTTAATTAATTGTTTCGGAATTTTTATTTGCCTATCTAAATACACAGTAAAATTGTCTTCTTAAAAAATTAATTAATCAAGTTTCAGAGATAGGAACACGCTGATTCCTACATATATGAGGCTTAAATATGTAGGAATCAAGCACAAAAAATTTCAGCACTATATTCGTTTGCAGTCACAATCTTATAAAGGGCCGAACATTGCCCGTAATTCCGGATATATTGCTTTTCTATTTATTTATTTATTTATTACAACATTTTCATGTAGGTATTAAGTATACAACAAGTTATACCCTATAATGTGTGCTAGTACAAATAAATGAATAAAAAATTTATAAAGTGTTTACAACAAAGGTTGTAAGATGTAGGCTTTTATAACATCTTTGTATATTATATGATGTATTTTTGATAGAATTCATCAACTTACACATTTGTTTTATAATTTCATTGCAGATCGGTGCATTAATTATTATTCTAAAACTGCTAAATACTTAGCTGAACTGCTAAAAACTTTTATATTTCAGAAATCCTTCCCTTTCTGTTTAAGTCAACAACAACAGTTACCATTGATTGGACGCATGCTACAAAACCGAGCTTACATCGCACAAATAATAGCAATAAAAGTTTTCGGAATTTCTGAATCACTCTTAATAAATCAAAACGCAATGAAATAATCTGTTTTCTATTTTTTTGACAGGAAAGAAATTCAAGGAAAAAAACAATAACGGCGACTCCTAAGCAAATTGAAAGATTTTCAAAGAAAGTCGCCAATCTTTTAGATAGACCTATTTTTTTAGGTTGATTAGATAGTGAGGAGCGAACTTCCCTTTGAAAATTTGATTTACAGTCAGTGTAATGGTCGAAATAACCACTAAACATATTTTGTATACCTGACTCAAGATATAGTTGAGAAAAGTCGTAAAAGTCAATAGCATAGCAATTTTCTTACTTGACTGACACTCTTTCTGTTAAAGACGGTTCGTTTGCTATCAAGTCATCCATGATGTTACCCATTGATCAGGGAAAATACGAATCATGTTACTCCAGTGTTTATATTCATATTCATACGCTATAGCAGAAAATGGAAACTTGAAGTTTGGTTCCAATCGGAGAGACCAGAAAAGGTTAACAATAAATGGAGGACCATATTTATACAGCATTTTATACAGTTCCTCGTCCTCAACGGCGCCAATATTTTTTGCCAAATTATTTACTAAATCTTTCTCATTATTTCTTAATACTGGTTGTAGAAAACCATACTCCTCTCTAAACACTTTTGCTAATTTAGGAATTGAATATTTCTTAACATTGGCCAAGTAAACTGTAGAATTCAATTTATTCATTAGATTATACTTCTTCAAAATGTAAAAGTCTATATGATTGCTGTCAATAATCTGAGATTTGTCGGTTGGCGATAATTGATGAATAAATCTGAAACCGTTATCCAAAACTTCGTTCATGTCCTTCATTACGTATAATTTTGGTAGAGCAATCCGTTCTCTTTGGACACAACTTTCAATAAACATCATGAATAACATAAAGAGAACTACAAAACTGAAAACAATTAACGAACGATGTTTTAATTTTTGATACTGTCGAACTACCATCGAGAATGCTATGAAAAAGTATGTGAATGTTAATCGCCACGAAAATTTTCTATGGTGAAGATACTCGACAACGCCCAAAACTACTACAAGAACCAAGAACACCAAAAGGTTTATCCAAGAAGCTAAGTCGAAGATCATTGTCATTCAAGATAATAATGATTTTTCGTCGAATATTTTTGGTGTCATGTAAACGATGACAAACGTTGTATCGCGGAAATAAAATCATTTCCAACCCGGATTTGAACGCTCGTTTTGCCTGTTGACATGACGGGTAACAATCCGACCACAACTAGATTGGTCTTTTGAATTTGGTCTACCAGCCTGAGGAGTAAAGTTAAAGTGCTGGGCTAAAATGGAGACGTATAGCTGAATTTTATCGCAATTGTATTCTCCACCCAGTTCCCTATTCATAAAATATTTGAAAGGGTTCAATGAAACTGATTTATGAATTGACGAAAATTCACACTCCAAAGACGATTGAGAATAAAAATTCTGATTTTTTAGATTCGGATGATATACCAGCTCATATCGTCGTTGTAACATTCTCTTTGTCATAGGCATGTGACAGTTTCCATGAAACAATTCCGTCATGACTTTTCCTTTATTTTGCTTTGATGGCCAAACAAAAATGAAATTATAGTGCTGAACATTATTATAAATGGATACATAAGTTTCACATGGTCGAAGTTTTTCAAAATCACTACTAAAGTATTTTCTTTTCTGTAACCCCCGAATGACAATAACGTCTCTTTCAACTGACTTCCCTTTCTTGGTTCAATTATAAATGTAATTGAACATTTTAGTCTAGAATTTTTTGCTTCGTTTATATCCACCTTTCTTGTGCGGATATTCCAAGTTTGATAGAATTTATTTCTCAGTATCAAACTATCGATTTCGTCTGAATTTGAGTTTACAATCTTTAGGTTTTGTCTGGGACGAAGCAATAAAGTAAACCCACAATCTTTGTACATTTTCATATCTAGAGAACCGACATTTTCTGACACAGATATTCGTCGAAATAATAGAAATGAATAAAATAACAACGACTTCGAAAATATTGTTGTACATTTTGTTGCTAAAAATGGATAAAATTCCAACAGTTATGAAACCCTTATGCTATTATGCTATTTTAGTAAAACTCTTTTAATATTTTGAATTTTTTCTTTCTTCTTTAGAAACAATGCTCTAGAGTATGCTTTATCTTCTGTATACTGCCTTGTGTTTCTATCTGGCAAATTTTATCCTAGTGCAAAATGCCACGTAGTCTAAATCCGTGTAATTGATTAAGTTTTAATTTTTAAATGCCCAAAAGGGTGGAAATGTATGCAATAGAATATATTTCGTAGTAACTACTAGGCTGCTTAGACTTGATATACGTATAGAAAAGGACTTTAATCCAATTTACGGACATTGGATTAAGGTCCTCTTCCGCCCAACAAAAATTGGAGGAAAACCTATTCCACTGTCAAATGAAAATCAGTGGAAAAACCTTTTTCATTCTGAAAGGAAAAATGGAGGAATAAGACCCGTTTCACTGCCAAACGAAAATTGGAGGAAAACTCTTTTCACTGCCAAATGAAAAATGGAGGAAAACTCTTTTCACTGCCAAACGACAAATGGAGGAAAACTCTTTTCACCACCAAATGAAAAATGAAGTAAAACTCTTTTCACTGCCAAATGAAAAATGGAGGAAAGCCCTTTTCACTGCCAAACGACAAATGGAGGAAATCTCTTTTCACTGCCAAATGAAAATTGGAGGAAAGCCCTTTTTACTGCCAAACGACAAATGGAGGAAATCTCTTTTCACTGCCAAATGAAAATTGGAGGAAAACTCTTTTCACTGCCAAACGATAAAAGTGGAAAACCTACACCAATGACAAACGAATAGTGGTTTAGGGTGTTTTGCTTCCTTAAGGGACGATATTTTGCCTATTAGCAAATACTGGAGCACATTTGACCAACTGTTTAATACAAGTATAAATACATATTATATTGTGGATTTGAGTTAATACATATCCGTAATTTGATCATTACTTGGAATAATTAGTCACTGTTTCTAACCTATTCCAGTAAAACATACTTACATAAAGCATAAAAAACTATTAAGCATGCTGACGACTGAGAATTCAATATTAGCCATTTCCGATGTTATGGTTATTTAAGTAGTAGTATAACATGTCTTGAGACTAGAATGGTCATGTATACACTCATCAATTTGTCGATCAAGTAGATATTTTTTTACATTTGTCTTAAAGCTATTAATATTATTTATATTTCTCAGTGGCTCAGGAATACTGAACCATAGCTTAACACCATTAAAATTAACAGTTCGTTTATAAGAGCAGGAGTTACCTTGGTAATTAGCAGACGTCGGAATTTTATTTAAGTAAAATTTTTACAGCCTTCTCATAGAGTTCTGAGACTTCGTATCTACACGAATCATGCACTGAGGATTTCAAAAATATAAAAGTGTTAGTAAACTTTTTTACACTTTTGAGTTATAAAAAAATGTAAAGTTTTAGTAAATTTTTTTATATAAAAAAAAGTTTACATAAAATTTTCGACATAAAAAAATTTTTGGCAATTTCCAGGATATTGTATAGGTATTCAAAATTTTTTGCCAAAATTCTCAAAATGAAACTGTTACAATAAAATAAATGCATTTGCATAAATTATCTTTTCAATAAGCCTACAGTGATCAAGACTATCAAAGTTAAGCGGGGCTTTTAAACATTACATTTTAGTGTCGCTGTAGTTGGAGTTGAATTACAAGAAAAATTGCAAAATGCAGAAAGTAAAACTGACAATTTTCGTCTTTATTTCTTGTTGATTGAATTTATTCTATTATACCAATTATTCTTATAATATTTTAGAATGCACAAGACATTTTTGAGTCCACAGCGACAAAAAATGTAATATGGAAAATATTGAAATGCCAATGGTTTCCCCTTATTATTTATCCACATGATTTTGCCATGGATGTAATTTTGCTCGTTTTTTTGACTTTATTTAATTTCAATTTTAAAAATTTAATTTAAGATTTAAGATAATAAGCACGATATTACGTTTAGATTAAATTTTATGGTATTAATATTCGATTTTAAATTGGTCTGGAATTTAAAAAGTTAAGATTCGATATTACGTTTGGGTTAAATTTTAATATTACAATTTATACGATTTTAAGATGGTAAGTTTGGATTAAATTTTCATATTATTGAAATGTGTATGATTTTAAGATGGTAAGTTTGGAATTTAAAATTGAAGATTAAATGTACAATTCTTATTTATCTCTTGATTATTTAGGTAGAGTTTCTGGCTTTTGATTTTTCAATATGTTATATTATTATAGACAATATTTTTACTGAAATCAAAAAAAAATTGCTTAGAGCAAATTCTTGCCATTTTTGGTAAATTTTTATAAAAAATTTTTTGCCATTTTTGGTAAAATTTTATGAAAAAATTTTGCTATTTTTTGGTAAATTTTCGTGTAAATTTTTTGCGATTTTAAATAAATAAAATTCCGACGTATGGTAATTAGGTAGTGAATACTGGTTACTTCTAGTTACAATAGTATTAATATCATTGAAATCTAAGTAATCCTTAAAGTAGGGAGGGCAATTGTTATTATAAATCTGGAAAGCTAACTTTAAAAGTTAAAATTGGTACATATAGTTAGGGAACAACCACTTTAATGACTGTGAGATATCATATTTAACAGAGTCATATTTCTTATAATCTAAAACAAAGTGACCGCAACGGCGGATCAACTTTTCCACTACTTCTATATTAAATTTAGGTACAGTACCCCAAATAGTGCTCATATAATGAATAATAGGCATTATAAAGGTATTTATTGCTACTTTACGGTTAACATTAGATAAATAGGGCTGGAGAGGATAAAGGGACCACAGTACTGAATTACAACGCCTATTAAAATCTGTTATGTGCGCAGTCCATTTCAATTCTGAGTCAATTATAAGTCCTAAACATTTTATCTTATCAACAGACTTAATTATAGTATTATTTACCTTAAAACATATGGGGTACTACGAAGAAGTACAAAAGGCCATAGAAGGAGTACAAAATTCCATAACACTTGAACGTTTTTAAGTCATCAAAACTAAATCAAAATTGAAAGTTGAAAATTAGTTACACTAAACCCCAAAATAATCAGGTATATCATCATTTGTTGAAAAATTCACGGTTTAACCCGAGGTTTGAATAGCATTGGTTTTCTGTGAAATAGTGCTTAGCGTTGCATAGTATCAGTACCAATGATAGGTTTACATACGCATCTTTTGTGGAAAATAGGACATTGACAATCTACATCTTTATATAATAAAGCTGTTTATATGTATGTCGTATGTCCATATCTACAGTATGGCACATTAAAAAGTTATCTTAGGAGTTTGTATGTATAAGCAATATACTACAGGCTAATTTGATTTACAAACTTTTACTAATCAAAAGTGCATGCCTTCTGTCAATATCTTGTCCTGCAGTTGCAATGCACAAAGGAGATCGATCATCTCAGTGTCCGTTTACAATGGCATCAATAAGGTAAGGCCCAAAATGAGAGTCATTTAGCCTGCCCAATCAAATTATGACTTTTGGTGAGATTTGGCTTTGGATAAGATTCTTAATACGCTGCTGGTGTGGAAGATATCTACCTCTTGATTGAGGTACCTTTTTTTTCGATTTTCTACCCCTATCCTTGGACTCGGGAATCACTCCATAATTCCCGTTGTCTGGTTAATTGTCATTTGTTGTTCTCTTGCATCTTAAATGTTGGAAGTGAAACTGGATGAACAAGGAGGAACTGATGCTTTATGCATTGCAACTCCAGGACAAGATATTGAGCACCTCTGATTAGTAAAAATTTGCAAATCTGTAATTAGTCTGTAGTAAAATAGCCATGAATTGCTTATACATACAAACTCCTATGATAACTTTTTAATGTGCCATACTGAAGGTATCTATCTATTTATCTATGCCATAAACGATGCGGCTTTTTGTTGCAATTCAATGCACATACTCGTAGATACAATGCAATGCATATTTCATAAAACAAGAAGTCCAAATATGAGTGAACATTAGCATATTTCAAAAATTAATAATTGTTAATATGCTTATCATTTTGAAATTCAGGATTAGTACTGGGGGCCAAGGAATATACATAATTGAATATTTGGCTCACTTGTAGTTATTGCAATGCAGTAAATACAGTAACCATTTTTACGGGTTTCAAGTTTTGCGTTCTAATTCTGATACGGAATCTGTGTCAGATTTACTAGAATTACACATTCGTTGGGAAGTTGTTTTAAACAGACAAGTCCTTACAGTAATTGCTACAAATAAAATTATCCTTGATTTCGATTTCATTAGAATAAACATTACCATATTATATTTATCACATACCATCACATAGTACAGAAAATCGTATTTTCCGTAGTTTTTTAAATATGGGAATAGCACAAAGAAATGCTTTTTTCATTTATAACTGCTTATTTCGTCGATTTATTTATGGTAGTATACTTATGAAACAAATTACTCGTTCTATGGGAAAGAAGACTTCTTCTATTGCCCTCAGTACTTCTTGTTATGGTCCCTTGTACCCTGGCCCAAAAGACTTCATTTTATGGACAAAATGACTTTTTCTATGACCACTTTTACCCCCACCCATTACTTACTATGCCAACATGGCTATTTACTTCAAGCATTGCCATTATTTTTCTACACAGCGATATAATACCTCTTTTAAATAATTACTTATTACCAGGGTTGCGGTATCCGGATAGGAAGGTGTGGACAAAAGTGGATAAAAGTGGTTTTATCCAGGGCAAAACTAGTTTTGTCCTGGAAGAAATTAGTTTTGTCCACTTTCGTCCTGGATAGAAAGTGGACAAAACTAATTTCATCCTGGACAGTAATAGTTTTGTCCGGACAAAACGCAACCCTGCTTATTACTAGTCTTCCCCATTAGAGAGGAAGTCTAGTAATAAGTAACATGTAAGTTACTTACTTACGGTTCTATGTTTGATGACGTTTGCCCCAATTGTACAAGCAACGTGTACGTATATCTCGTTTAGTATATGTAATACGTTAATGCTCTAATGCTTATATAACTCTTGTTCCCTTTTTGTTGATTGAGTAGTTCCCTTATGTTTAATTATACCTTTTTTACCTTATCATGGGCATTTCAGATGGATTATGCCAAATACAAAACACATAATATTATGTCCAATCCTTCCAGACTCGGCCAAGAAATGGATTACTCAGACAATATTATGACTATTCAAAAGCCATGATATTGTTCATTTTACATAGACTCAATCTACACAAAATATGCCAGCATTAATTATTGATCAGTAATATATGTAATTTATCCTATTTCGTGAAAACACGATGGCGTGATGGAAAAACTAAATCAAAATAAGTGCTTGGTTTCCGTGAAATTATTTAGAGTTGCTAAATGTAAGCCATAATAAATTTTTAATCTACTATACTGGTAGTTGCGTTATAAAAGAAAGGGGGAATTCCAAGAAAACATTAAATATTTACAACATTACACCTTGGAATCTTCAAGTCACGAAAAGTCATGAAACCACTACCATAGTACCAAATAAAAAATGAGTTCCAAACTGTTGTGTATAATGCTAAGCAATAAATACTCCGTCGTAGGAGTCTATATCTTCTACATGGATCCTTTTTTCGTAAGGGTTAATAATTTAGTGTTAATTTAATTTATTGCTAGCTTTATTATTCACAACTCCAATCAGTCATGTCATCCACTAGAACTTATAGAAATGCTGCATAAATTGACACGAAACACATAAGCCTGCAAAGCAAACTCAACGTAGACTCTTGTCCATGCTAATACTAAGCATGATTTGTAAGTAATAGAAATTAAATACATTACTTTATTACAGAAAGGACAACCAAGTAAAGATAATTTAAAAAGATGATAACGATCACCAATGCTTGTAACTTCTTCCTAGGGACGACTCTTCATTCTTTACATTTTTTCCTTCTATATACATGGCGCTGTAGACAGTTTTGCTTGGCGTCCACAAATCATTAATCATTATAATAAGTGCCGATCTATTTAACATCGATTTAATTGTGACAAAATATCTACATCATTACTGATAACTAGTACAAAGCATCGGAATACCTTAACCAGCACTATGAACTGTATAAACTTTATTTGTTTCTCGGTGGTTCTTTTGATGGAATTGACTTTTGGGTGGAATCTGGAAAAAGTGGTGAACTTAGAAAAAGATTGTTATATTAATTTGATATTCCAACGAAATCCTTATGATAAATTATTGGAAGAGTCATTAAATAATGAATTGCAAAAAGTAAACGTTCCTTTCGTATTCTCACAACTGAGTCTTGTTTGGAAGGAAAAAGAATGTATTCAAAGTAATCTATTGCGGCCTATATATTCCAGATTGGTCACTTGCCAGAGTGAATTGAAACGTAAGAAACTAAAGACATCTTCACCACGGATGATGAATCGCTTTGTTTGTGCAGTGCACATAGTTTTTAATTACAAACCTACAGATATTACGGATGAAATGCTGATTAATTACATCAGTGAATCTTTTTCAAACGAAAATGAATATCCGGAGATATTCAATAGGGATCCACCACAACGGCATTTAACAGGGGAACATTCAGCCATTTACCTTCTCGTAAGTAAAGATATCTTGAAAATGGCAAAGTCAAATACTAAATTCATTTCGATAGATCCTCGATATAAATTTGGGGGAAATGCTGATGCATATTTCTGGAACAAACCGTGGTTTATGTTATCTTTAATAGAGGAAGATGATCAAAACTTGTATTTTATTTGTCCAGACAACTATATTTGGAATCAAGAAACAAAGACAAAAGTTTATTTGAATGTAAAGATATCTTTATGTTCGGCAGACAAATGTTTCGGTAAAAATTTACGCCAAATGGCATTTAAATCATTCGTTAAGAGTAATGTAGCCAAAAACGTTGCCCTTGAAATACAAGATTACATGTATCCGAACTATCTATATTTTGACCTGAAAACCAAAAGAAAAACGTTTAGCAACCCATACTATGGACTACCTTTTCGCAAAAGTTATTTTGGAAAGAAGAATTTCAAAGACGAAAAAAGCCCTTCATACGCATTAGCGTCCATCATTTTAGAAACATTGTCAAATGCAACAATAGGACAGTATATTCTTAAACGAAAGTTGAACCAGCCCGCGAAACTTAGTTTTCAACTAGATGAACGTATTTATATAAATAAAAAAGCAAATAATTTGGTCAATATATTTGGAATCCCTACAATTGAAACATCTTTCCACTTTCTATCCTGTGTCGTTTTAGAGGACGAAAGTCTCTCGTTCTATGGGTATATTAGACCTTATCAACCATATGCTTGGTTTGCTATTGTGCTTTCACTTTTCTCTGTAATCTCTTTCGTTTACGGTGTCTCTTTTTTGAAGAAAGACAAAAACAGGATTCCATTTCTTATGATCTATGCATATGCATTGGAAGTCAGCTACACATTTTCGAAAGAAGCAGGAAAAAGGTTCTGGGTCAAAATTGTCATTGGTCCACTTCTGCTTATGCTTATCGTATTGACAAATGGCTACAAAGGAATTGTTATCACTGATTTAATTGGACCACGTCCGGTCAAGCAAATTGAATCCATAGAACATTTAGCTAATTTATCTGACACTATTTCCATTTTCAGTGGGTTTGTAGGGAGAAGTGAGTTGCATCCATTCAATTTGAGTTTATATAACCAAAAACTTGTACTAGAAAAATTCTTTCAGTTTAATAAGAGCGTTACTGCATCTTCATATTATGGTGGTAAATGCACAGTTTCATCGTGTTCATTTGAAAGAGAAAATAAAAGTATTGTTGAGAAGGCCATTAAACTTTCTTCTAATTTCCTTAAATCAAAAATTGAATTTTTAAGAGACCTTGATTTCTACAAAAATGAAATTCGTTTCCCAAAGCTCGCCAAAATTAACAAAAATATTAGGAAAATGTTTCGATTCGTCCCCGATTTTTTTTACACTAATCCCGTACATTGGATCTCAAAATGCAATGATTCTGCACTCATCCTAACCGAATCCCACTTTCATCGGTTGCTCAATGATTCTCACTGGAATCCAGATGTTGGTGGAGTGAAGCCATCAAAAAAATTATATTATGGAAAATACGAATCCCCCTTTTCGCACCGAAACCGATTTTCACTTTTATAGAAAATAACGAAATGCCTTTACTTAGTCCATTTCTGAAGAAGAGGTTGGAAACCCTTAGTGAGTCGGGAATATTTCAAATTTGGTTACAAAATTTTAAGGCAAGCAATTTCAGAAAATGCAAAACATGTTGGAGTAGAGCCCCACCAAGACCTTTGACATTTTATAACTCAAATATTGCCACTATATTTCACATTAGCATGAGTATTATAATAATATGGATAGTAACAATTACATGGGAAAATCGTGTACGGTTTAGAATTATGGTTGTGACTTGTATAAAAAATATCTACCGGTTTATTCAGCGTACCAAACATGTAATATGCACATTTTATGAAAAAAATATATCTTACTTGATTAATACAGTCGAAGTTAGATTAAAACATCAAAATATGTTTAGAAATGTTAACAGCCCATAGAAACGTTTAGTAATTGTTGGATTATTATTAAATCGCAAAATGTAAAGAATTCAAATAAAGTCCTAAATGCAGTTTTAAATAACGTAAGGACGCATAATTTGAGTATATTAGTGAAACAATAATATCGATTATTAAAAAAATTCCCTTCGGTTCAGGGTTTCTTCTAACGCCAGCCGGCAGAAACAGGCAAAAAGTGGATCAAGCTATATTTCATTTCAATATAGTAAACTATATGCAGTTAAAAAATTGTTTTTAAATATTTTTTTGGCAACTACTAGACTGCTTAGACTCTGGATAAGAGTTTTTATAACCCAAAAAATCCATATGCAAGTTTTCTCACATAATTTCGGTTTAAGGGTACATTACATAATCGTATTTTAAGGCACCACTTGGTTTCAGTCCACTTTACGTACTAATTAACCAAGATAATTATCTCAAAGTAACCTATATTCACTTTTTGTTTTGTGCACGAAATAGATTCAATGACCCATACAAAAAATGGATTTAGACTATTTCGTGCACAAAAAATTGGAATGAAGTTACTTGGTTCTTTTAGGGATGATATTTAAGTACCGTATTTTCCGAATTAGTTGACCAGGGTCAACCATTGTTTCAACCATGCCCTTCATGCGAAAAATAAATAGATGACCCCGGGGGGTCAACTACAACGAACAGGGTCAATTATTATTTCAAGGCGAATTTTAAATTTTTTACTTTCTTGCTTAATTTTTTAAATGAATAGAAAGGGCCAAGTGCAATGTCAAATAAAGAAAATACAAGTAAATTAAAAGTTATTAAGAATGTATTCAGTTATACACTTTTTCATACAAAAATTGATTTACTTCCACTAATTTGGTTTACGAAGTTTATTAGACTTTGCGTAATATTGAATTGTGCTGCTACTTTATGTATCTCAGGCTATATGCCATTTAGTTGTATGCCGTCCGCTAAATTGTATTGTATAATCCTATTATGTATTGTATGCATCTTAATTACTCCCGAATGAGAATTGAATGTTAGTGGTCTTTTAGGAGTAGTTTGGGTACGACCTTCTGAGGTAGACATTTTCACTAAAATTATATCGTGACGTAAGCTAATCTGCAGTGAATGCGTATTACCTATCATAATCTAAGTAATCCTGATTTCCAATTCATCACATTTTCCATGCAAATACTCAACTATGTGTATACTAGTATATTGTATAGGTCATATTATCTCCCACTATACAAAATAGGGGGTCAATTATTTCGAAGAGGGTCAACTAATTTTTGAAGGCACTTGGTTACGTGAAAATATAAAAGTTGACCCGGAGGGGGTCAACTATTTTGAACAGGGTGAATTAATTCGGAAAATACGGTATGTATGAATAAAACACATATCTGTAAACATTTTAATATAATATTTTACTTAAATTAAAATTTTATCCTTAAATTAGAAAATGTTTAATCAAAATACGAACAATTTTTCTTCTCCGTACAATTAAAGTAATCTTTTACTCAATTTTAAATCATCATTAATATGTTGGTAAACATAAACCCTGAATTAAACATCTAAGCACACAACACTAGTTTTAATCTTATTGTAATTTAAAAAAATTCTTTTTTTTATCAAATTGTAATGCAATATGTGCAATTATTACACTTCAAAATTCTACTTTCCGTGCAATTAGGTTTCAAAATTCTACTTTCCGTGCAATTAGGTTTCAAAATTCTACTTGACGTGCAATTGCCTTTCAAAATTCTACTTGCCGTGCAAATACTCTTCAAAATTTTTGGGCAGGTTTTCGTCATATGTGGGGTTAACGTACATTTGGTCATTGCTGGTGTAATAAATTTAGAATTGGTTTGTATTGTGTTACTAAATTGTTATAAACATTCGGCTATAATAATGTTATTTTATTTGATGCTTTGTGACTGAAAACAATTTTTTGCGATGGGCTGTTGCCCGCTAGAAGCGCAAATAAAACGCTATTACTACTACTATGGTATAGGGAGGCTTATTTATGGTCGCAGCAGACACAGACGTCGAAAAGCTTCACTTATACACACACGCACAAATTTCCCATCTACCACCTTACTGACTCAGCGCAGTAGAATTCTCCCTCTCACTTCCACACTCTCCGAACTTAAACACAATACACAACTGCCTGCTTGATTTAATATTAATACGTGCTTAACTTTTCCATAACCTTTTCCCTTCTTTTGAAACGTAAATGGATTACTGTGGTGTTCAAAGTCAACTTTAATCGAAGATAGCGCGTGGAAATATTTTTCCAAGAGGTAAAAACATGCCCCCTCAAAGAATTAAGTAATAATTATTAAACTGTTTTGTATAAGAAAGATGTTTTAGCACGTAAAACGTCGGATATGTGCATTACTGTTCCAACGACTTTTTATACATAAATTATATTTACATTTTACATCTACAACATGAGACGAATTACAATTTATTACATCTAAATTTTGACAGACATTAGCAGGGTTATTGTATTGTAAACTACAAAGGCGAAAGTATCTAAGAGTGTACTTCTTCTGATGAAAAAGAAATTGTGTAGTCTTGCTTTTAGATTCGGCAATGCTTTGATTTCTTTTCTTTGTAGTGCCTTGCAAATAGGGTACATTCGTTGTAGAAAGATTTCTGAGTTTTCAAATAACAAAGATGCCAATATTAGTAACACACCACATAACCCCCAAGTGACGATTGTGAGGACAGGCATGTACAAATATAGAGGCATTTTTATAATTCCATATAATTTGATGCAACCGAAATTTCCTATCAGAACGAACCCTACTACTAATCCAAAACAACAGGAAAGTGTCAGTCCAAAAGTGTTATTTGCTAGATTGTTGATATACAATTGTTGCAAATAAATCATTTTAGCTTTTCCAAATTGATTTCTTGTGAGTTGCTGGTATTTTTTAGTGGATTTCCAAAATATATCAATGTGCTGTCTCCGAGGGGTGATTAATTTGATAAACTTGATAGTTGAAAAGGCATACACAAAGGCCAAGGCGGCATAAATTGATAAAATTAGTCCACCATGCACAGTCCAGGGAAAATAAAACATAAACAATAAAATGTCAACGATAAATGTGTCTTTGTACTTTGGGATGAGGAATGCAACGATTGGGTACAAGGGATGTAATTTTTGGTAGACTATGAAAGCAACAACTAACATGGCAATAGCAAGCAGTACCGGAATACCAATTTTAAATATTATTGAAACGAGTATCGTTAGCAAATTGGGTTCCTGGAATCCTCGAGTTCTCACTAAAATCAAATTTGAGAAAAAAATTATTTATTATTATAGGACATTATTTCAAGAAATGAGGACACATACAGTCGTTTAGTAATACCAAGCCGTTGTCTTTCATCAGTTTCGAATTCTATTTTTCACCCCATTTTGTTAAACGTATGGAACAGAAATGCTGAAAACTGAATCAAATGTTTACTGTATTTGTAACTCTTACCCTTTCCCACTCTATTTTGATATCCACATCCCAGTGGAAATTCAAAAACTTCTCGTTAGTGGTATTTCCCAGCCTAAATCTTGCTTTTCATTTAACCCTTCCTTTACCAACATACATTACTTACTTCGATTACCAGGTGTGTGAAATTTGTCACTCGTGGCAGTTACCAACTGTGTGCTCAATCTCACATCATCTGGCATTCTACCCTACAGGAAATTACTCGCCTCTCTAGTGTTTAATTCGTCGTAACTGGAATCAGCAAAAGAGAACGGCAGAGCTAAAAATCATGTGACTTTTTAGTTTCTCATATAGGTAAATTATCTCATTTGGGGCTCAATTAACACGCTATATCTCCTCAAACTCTACTTTCGTTCTTATTCCGGTAAAAATTTCTTGCTTTAAAAGAATACCGTAAATTGTTAAGTAGGTAATAGTTGGCTTAACCTTATCTATCTCACTTGGATGATCAAACCTACGGGCATGTGCTACAGTATCAATTAACGCATAGGCAGACATAGCCTTCTAGACAATAATGGCAGGAATTGAACTCATGAAATTCTCAGCGATAGTTGTTACTGTTAAATTTATATTTAATTTTATAAATTCATTGAGTTTATAGAACTTACGTTTAAAGTTAACTTCATTTTTCAAGGCACAGTTAATAACTTGCACTGAATCTTGTATTTGAAATACAAAAGGAATGGAGGCTGTAAATACAATGCCAAATCCACTTGTAAAGTAAATAACAAACATAATTTGAGAAGCGGAAAGGTAAGGATTTTTTAAAAATATTTGTTTCAGTAAAATGTTTATGTAGTACAAAATTGTACATAATTGTAGTACCAGTCCGATGTACCAACAATATCTACTGGATTTAATTTTCCCTGCAGTTATACTCCAACTGCGAGGTTCGAAATAGATTGGACCGTATTTAAAATATTTGCAGAGGGTGGCAAAATTTTTAATAGCAGTTCTCATGTCCTTCGTACTCATTTTAAATCGATACGTAAGGCTATTGAAAAGAGTTAGTGAAATACATAAATCTTTTATATTGTCTATGTAACTTGTTCTTGAAACAGGGCACTAGCAATTCCCTTCAAATAAATATATGAACTACTCTTTGGTTAAATATTTTTGTCCAGGTTCCAAAAGATAACCCAACCTATTCTGGAAGAAGTGCCGTGCTATGCTGTGCGAATCTTTATAATTACGGGGGAATTCTCTAATACATTCAATTAAATTTTGGATATTTTATAATTAACTAACATGACAATTTTTATTTCTTGTCAGAGTCAAAAAAAGTCACGTCAGATAAAGAGCGATGGAAAGGGCTAAGTGACAACTGAGAACTGAAACTCAATAAGCTAGTTTAATTTTAGCCATTGTTTTAAATGTAGCTTTTATTTGCAACGCTATATACGTAAATGACAAATGTGACATTGATGTGATGAAGCAAAACTTGCCAACGTGAAATCCCAAACACGTTTGACGCTTCTCGGCTCAAATAATCCGTTACGTACACGTGTTGCCGTAGAATTTTCCCAGTAGGAATTTATGAATATGCAATTTATATTAATGATGTTATATATTCTTTCTGTGTTCAACAACGTGAGTACCTTCTGAAATCCGTCCTTAAAAATCTGTGGTACTACAATACAGTCCATTTGTATGCAGGGCCGCAGCCAGAAAAAAATTTCGAGAGGGGCACCGAGAAAAAGCTAGCTAATTTTCGCGCGAAGCGCGAAAATTTTAGCGATTTTTTGCGATTTTAGACAAAAATTTCTTTATTTTTCTCGATTTCGGGGGGGCACGTGCCCCGGTGCCCCCCCTCGCTGCGGCCCTGTTTGTATGGCTATTTCGTGTGTCTCTCTTTTCTATTCTCGGTTTCTGCTATTTGACATTTCTCTGTTCAAATATTCCGTTATGTCCACGTGTTTTGGTAGGAAAGTATTTGCCCTATATGATTTATATGATGTATATAATCTATATATATATTGGTAGTATTATATTTTACTTTTGTGTTCAACAACGTGAGTACCTTTTGACATTCGTCTGTAAAGTTCTGTGGTACTAAGCAATACAGTCCACATATATTGGCTTTGGCTATTTCTTGACTCTCGTTTCCTTTCTCGGTTTTTGCAATTTTACAAGACGTACCTACTTTTTCAATTCTAAAGAAAGAATATATTGAGTCCGTCCTTTCCAGTGTTGTTGAATAATAAAGTACTAAATCTGCGATCAATAACGTAGGTTCCTTCTATGACGCTGTGGTAATATTCTGTTAGGTTTCCTACTAATAAGATAAACTTCTATATAATAGTACCGACCGAGTATAATATATGGAGCTAACAAATATAACCGATTGAAAAATTTTCATAATCATCCATTACTGTAATATTTTGCATAAAATGCTGCGTAATTAGGATTTATGTATAGGGAATTATTGAATCGTCTAAATACTAAAAACATCAAAAATAGTAATTAAAGGTTACAAAATAATTCTATCTCGTAATTTAGCCGACAGTGTCACTTCGGGAACTAGGACAATATAGTCCACATTTTGCTACTCGGTTATCCCAATTTTTATTGGCACAGGCGTTTCAAATTCCAAATGAGTAGGTGCTACCCAACCCAAATCAAAATGCCCATTAGGTGTAATCGCCTAATCAGCATAATCAGCAACTTTGAAAAACATGATTGATAGTCAGCAGGGCACAGAATCTTTGTATTGCATTTTTAAATTTTAAATTTTAACCCATAAAATTATTATTACTTAATTTGATGGCTAAAGTTAAAAATACTTAGATTTATTTAATTGAATTTCAAATAGCTATTTAATCATATGAATAAAAAGAAAAAATTTGGTGTGTGTGTATGTGTGTGTGTGTTAACATTTCAGAGCCTGAATTTGGCTCAGTGGCGTTGGAATGTTACAAACAAATCCAGGCTCTCAACACACACAAATCACACGAAACAATATCTCATCAGCTCATTCCACTTCTGCTGCTCTTCTCTCTCGAAGCAGGACAGAAGTGGAATCCAACGGAGCGAGAGAGAACCATTCCAGACTGGCACACACAGCCAAGTTTTGAAATGAAACGACTCTGCTCCTGCTGTCCATTGTAAATGGACGTTTCTCACAACTCCAAGATAACACAGACTGGAGGCATTTCTATTCCTGTCCATGCTGATTTGGTGACCGTCCACCCTGTCTACTGTCCGTTGTGTCGTATCTTTTTGGGTAAGGAAATTTGGGGTGGGGTATTGTTGTCGTAGGACACGATACATTATCCTCATGTAAACATTAAATTATTGACTTTTGTCGAAGTCAGAGCGGTTGCCCGTAAGGTCTATGCTAAAACGGGCGACCGCTCTGACCGCGACAAAAGTCAACAATTTTACTGTGTTTACATGTAGCTCTACCAAATGCATTCTGTTTGCAACATACATTTTAGCACGTGTACTCAACTCTATGAATAATACAAGCTATATTTTTTAGATTAACTTTCGAACTTCTCACAACTCCAGGATATCACAGACAAGATTCGGAGGCATTTCTATTCCTGTGCATGCTGATTTAGTGACCGTCCACCCTGTCTACTGTCTACTGTCCGTTGTGTCGTATCTTTTTTGGTAAGGAAATTTGGGGTGGGGTATTGCTGTCGTAGGACACGATACACTATCCTCATGTAAACAGTAAATTATTGACTTTTGTCGAAGTCAGAGCGGTTGCCCGTAAGGTCTATGCTAAAACGGGCGACCGCTCTGACCGCGACAAAAGTCAACAATTTTACTGTTTACATGTAGCTCTACCAAATGCATTCTGTTTGCAACATACATTTTAGCACGTGTACTCAACTCTATGAATAATACAAGCTAAATTTTTTAGATTAACTTTCGAACTTCTCACAACTCCAGGATATCACAGACAAGATTCGGAGGCATTTCTATTCCTGTGCATGCTGATTTAGTGACCGTCCACCCTGTCTACTGTCTACTGTCCGTTGTGTCGTATCTTTTTTGGTAAGGAAATTTGGGGTGGGGTATTGTTGTCGTAGGCGTCACACGGCGACATTTCTAATACATTTCCATGGGGCAGAAAAATGTTTTAGACAAAATTATACCAATTAAATACGAATACGAACAAAATTTTTTGACATGCACTTTCACCATGGTGATGCCCCAAGCAAATGTATAGGAAAGTTGCCGTGTGACGTCATAAATCGGTTTACATACACAAAATTTCAGAAGTGCCTGGGAATTCCAAACCTATTTTACTTCTACTAGCCTTGCAAAATGCCTAGGATATATGTAAAGTGGAGAGGCAATGATTTTTAAAGATTTTGATTTTGATAGCCAATATTAAGGGTGGGTTCATGTTTTAAAATTTAAGGGTGGTTTCATATTTTAAATTTTAAGGGTGGGTCCATGTTTTAAAATTTAAGGGTGGGTTCATATTGTAAATTTTAAAGATGGGTTCATTTTTTAAAATTAAAGGGTGGGTTCATATTTTCTTAATGATTAGAGTGTTAAAATGAGTTCCGAGAGAAAACGTGCCTGCGCGGGAAATTCTTTCCAAAGAAAAAAGGAAGAAATGATTTCTCTAAACGACTCAGATCCTGGAAAACTGCCACTGTCAAAAAGTAAACGATTTTGCTACAATTGTAGGCTGGGCGTGCGTAATTATTACGTTGAAGGTTAAGCTAATTCAAGAAAAATGTTCTTTGTAATTTTAATTAACAAATCAAATAAATTATAACTGTAAATTAATATTTAAAAATATAAATATAACTTTTTGTGTAATTTTAGGAAAATGTACTAACTGCAAAACGGTCTTCGATCTCGAAATGCTAAAGTTAATTGGAAAGCCGGAAGAGGAATGGACCTGGTGTGCTGGGTGTAAAATAGCCCCTGTTGAAAGTACGTACATGTGTTGTTTAATTTGCAACACCCCGACTGCTGCGGGGTTAATTATACTTGCATCTCATGCGGAACATCGGAAAAACATGGAGGAAATGAAACTAAAGTTTCAGCAAGATCAAGAGAATCTGAAGCTTTCATTGCGGCGGGGAAAAAAAGGAATATTGGAGATACTCCGTTGCCAAACGAAACCGCTCCGATGTCAAATGAAACTGCTTCCTTGCCAATTGAGACAGCTCCGTTGCCGAAAGAAACCACTCCGTTGCCAAATGAAATTGCGCCGTTGCCAAATGAAATCGCGCCGTTGCCAAATGATACCGCATAAAGCGCTGTTGTCTCATAAAGTATACTGTGTAATGAAGTTTTTAATGAGAAAATAAATTTTTAATTGATGTATTTTAAAATTTTATGAAATTTCAAGCGCCCTGTTACTGCCCCGTCCGTAGGACGGGTAACCTTACTAGTCGATTATAATTTGAGAAAACATTTACTAGGCACTATAAACCGCAGATCTGATTTTTATTGTATTTTAGCAAATTTTACCCATGTATTTTCCTTGATATTGGGAAATTCAAGAAAACTAGCATCTCAACAAGAACTAGGCCTTAACATGCTAGTTTTTACTCGCAATGTAGCACTCCGTTAGTGCTTTAAAATTTCTGCATGATCGGCATGGTAAAATATTCGGAGAGATAGATATTAATTATTAACATATTTTATGTGGCGAATGTTTTAACACGTGCGTTACATGCCTAATGTGCATAACCAATTCACATAAAAAATTTGTTATGCATGAAGGAAAACACGGAAGGCTTTCATATTTATATAAGTCAACTATCCTTTTGTTTTTGAACACTACAAACCGTATTAGTTATGTTAAGAAAGTATGGCATCAATTACCAAACCCCAAGGAGGTTGTTAGGAAAATGTATTCCTTCAGCCATTCCCTGCAACAAATTTTGACTACTGACAATATCAAAAGATAATTAACAATTTTATCATGGTATAAAATAGAGTTTATTAAGTATTTTAATAATTTGGGATTTCCCATATTATGTAAAAAGAAGTATGAAGATCATATTGATAGTTATTTATGATTCACTTGTTCAGGAAGTAACATTAATTTTGTGTATCTACATACGTTAAACTTACTTCAGTGTAAAATTTCAGCCATGGATAATAACATGGTGCAATAACAACTGAATTCTTTTTGACTCTATTTTATCCTCTTGTTTCACGCCGAAGTATGAAAACAGGAAAAGCAATAATGAATTCATCAACTACAAACACAATTATTATTATTCTATTATCTATAACTGTAGAAGTAAATAGCATAAGAAATCTTTCAGTGTTTACAAATTGCGATTTTAACCTAAGTGGTTTTTAAACAGAGCAGTTGGGCAGAACCCTTTTTATTGGCGAATCAAAATTCGCAGCCCTAGACTGTGGTCACATCTGAGTACAACAAAACATTATTTGGCCGGGATGTTAAAAGTCCGACAGATATATCCAATATAGTGCTTGCAGTATTAATATTCTTGTCGAACCAAATCATTCATTTAAAAATTTAATACTAATCTTTGGGCCAGAAGTTAATCGGAGAAGCTCCCAATTCCTATTGATGGTTGCTACGAAGTACTTCAGTGATAAACACACAAAAATTATAAAGACTCAGCGTTTTCTATATTACCAGTTGGAATCTGTTGCATGTATTTCTGTGATGATCATTCATCCTCGAGGTATCGAAAAACCCGGGTTTTTTAGGAAAAAACCCTCGACCCCGGGTTTTTTGGGTTTTTTAGGGTTTTTAGGGTTTTTTGGGTTTAAGGGTTTTTTTATATAACTATAGGTATAAATACAAGCCTATATTATACCATATATGAAAACTACAGCTGACAACAACAACAACCGTGTCAACTACTATTACTTACGTCAATGAAAAGAAAAATTAAAGCATAAAAGTTTAATTTAATTATGCTTTAACGTAGCAAATGCAGTATTTTTGTGAACACCTATATTAATATTGACAGATATTATTTGATATCTGAAAGTCAAAGAATTTGTGGCACAGTGGGGAAAAAAGGAATGTGTATTTTGGTAGTTCATAATATTAGGAGAAAACAACTTTCAGGAAAAAAATCATTTTTGCCCCTGTCAGGGGTAGGGGTGCCACAAAGGCCAAAATCGGAATAATTTCTACCAAGAGAACCAATCAACCGATTTGGATGAAACCTTTTTTAAAAGTTATGTTAAATAGTACTCTAGAGAAGGTTTTAATAAAAAGTTGAAATTCGAAAAATTCAAATTTTAAAAAATAAATAAAATTTTGAAAAAATTAAATTTCGAAGGAAAAATTTTTTTTCGAAAATTCTGCAGGAATGAAATGAAAGAGCTCATAAAATAACCCAGTACAAAAATATAATATCTCCCATTTTTGCTGACCTGTACCTTACATCGGATGGCAATTATGGATTACATTGTGTTTAGGAGAATTAATACTTTATTTTGACTAAACGAATCAACAAAGTTAGAAGTAAACTACCTCAACAACTAAGTAAAAGCATTTTCAAAAGCAATAATTTAAGATTTTTTGCAATAAAAAATTTTAAGCTTCAGAAAATGTATTTGGTTGTCAAATATCGTTTATTTATTAAATCTTACTATTTAATCCGCTTTCCTTGGTAAAACAAAGAGAATCTGGCATAACTTAATGTTTCCAAACGTTATCATTCAGTATAACATCATTTGTGTGTGGTTATGTACGGAATTATTGATGACACCTTGTAAGCCTACATAATGCATTGACTAGTGCCTACGTTATACACAAGAGATGTTCAGATAAGAGCCTACTTAATGCATGGTAATAATTTTTTTCTACCAAGTAGAATGTTTTAATTTTTACGGTATAATAATGTTATAACGATTTATGTTAGTTATGTATTTGATGTTTATTGACAAAATAGGTCTCATTATATGAGAAATAAATGCAGTTGTGCCAAGCTAATATACTTTCATTTATATTAGACCACTGATATAATTTACATGTCAGCAAAAATGGGAGATATTATATTTTTGTACTGGGTTATTTTATGAGCTCTTTCATTTCATTCCTGCAGAATTTTCGAAAAAAAATTTTTTCTTCGAAATTTAATTTTTTCAAAATTTTATTTATTTTTTAAAATTTGAATTTTTCGAATTTCAACTTTTTATTAAAACCTTCTCTAGAGTACTATTTAACATAATTTTTAAAAAAGGTTTCATCCAAATCGGTGGATTGGTTCTCTTGGTAGAAATTATTCCGATTTTGGCCTTTGTGGCACCCCTACCCCTGACAGGGGCAAAAATGATTTTTTTCCTGAAAGTTGTTTTCTCCTAATATTATGAACTACCAAAATACACATTCCTTTTTTCCCCACTGTGCCACAAATTCTTTGACTTTCAGATATCAAATAATATCTGTCTATTATTGTTTGATAACAACTAGTGAAATATTAAGCATTATAATATTTTACTGATTATATTGACTTTATGAAATTATTCCTTCGTTAATTTGAAGCTTTAATTGCAAAGCATTACAGTAATGAATATGTAAGTGATAAATTGAAATTGAGCATATTATGTGTACAATGTACAACAATATTATAAACATAATCTTCACAATGCAATGACTAAAGTGTACATAAAACTAATAATTATTATAGTCCTCACATTACAATATATTAATTACGCGTAGAAGTGTAGAAGCTATATTTGTTTCCACCTGATTATGCATTTGTTTACATTTTTGAATAGAAATTAGTATGTATTGAGTATCTAGATGGAGCTGTAGTGCACATTTTTGTATGTTTTGTGAAAAACCCAATAAGCCCGGGGTTTTTTAAGTAAAGCGGGGTGGGTTTTTTGCCAAAAAACCCAAAAAACCCCAGCCCATAAAAAACCCGACCCACAACCCTGTTCATCCTGTTACATTAACAACGAGAGTATTCATTGCACAATTGTATAAAGATGGCATTGATTTACATTGGCTGGTTGAAGTAGAACCGCAGGTATCCGAAGGGCAGTGGAAAGGAATATCGGATAAACTCAGCAGCCAACTCAATGGAAATATTGTAATTTTTTTTAACTCTGCTTAAAAATTATGTACATCCCAATAACATGCACATATTCTGTGGCTCAACACACTCTCTGTATAAAGCAAAGTATCAACTTACTGCTAATGTAAGGGCTGTGGAACTGAACTATTTCGATACAGCGAATTATTTTGATTAACACTGTCCGTAGATTAGATGCAGTACTAGTCCATGTAGATTAAGTTTTCATGTCAGACATCAGCAATCAGCAGGTACATTAATTAGTACATCTGTGGGTTAGTACATCGACTCAAATCGATAGAATATCAATATCAGGCTAGGGCTTGATTGCTACAACAACAGATGGGAAAAGTGATGAACAAAATTATACATATCGTCCCCTAGAAAAGTACGATTTTAGCCTTAATGCATTTCTTATGCACGAAACAGCCTTAGACCGAGTGCCATTACTACAATAAAAACGTTCGAGCAGTAGAAAAGTTACTGCTATATACTGCTTTCATTATGTGTCTTATTGGGTTAGAGTGCAGCAAACGGGGCCACTTTTTCAGTCCAGCAGGTACCCCGTATCTCAGAATATTTAGACGTGACACCCCAATGTTTCAATGGATCTTTACCGGACATGACCTGGAGGGTCCGTTCCCACCCTCAACATACCCCCAGGGGGGTCTGGGGCAAAGTGAGATTCCACCGGATTTTGATAGATATTGACTCACTGAACAAAGTCCCGCCCACCCCCACCCCCTCCGACCCCCCGTTAAGGGGGTACTTTAAAAAATATGATAATCTAACAATAAATGACATGAATTGACTACTAGAAATGACTCAAGGTACCGTCCTACCTCACACCCACCCAAGGGGGGAGGGGGTTGGGGCAAAATGAGATTCCACTGATTTCGACAGATATTGACCCCCTGAACAAAGTCCCGACCACCCTCACCGAAAGGGGTTCTGGGGGATATTGAGATTTGACCAGATTTGGATAGATATCGACACTCTGACCAAGGTCCCGCCCAACCCCACCCCCTAACCTAACCTAACCTAAATAAAATAAACCTAACCTAACCTAACCTAAATAAAATAAACCTAACCTAACCTAACCTAAATAAAATAAACCTAACCTAACCTAACCTAAATAAAATAAATAAATACAGATTTTTGACAATTTTTATGCAAATTATTAGGTTAGGTTGGGTGGGGGTGGGCGGGACTTTGTTCAAGGGGCCAATATCGGTCGAAAACAGGTGGAATCTCATTTTGCCCCAGGGCCCCCCTTGGGTGGGGAAGGGGCAGGAAGGTACCTTGAGTCATTTCCAGTAGTCAATACATGTTATTTATGCTTAGATTATCATATTTTTCAAAGTACCCCCCAAAGGGGGGGTCGGAGGGGGTGGGGGTGGGCGGGACTTTGTTCAGTGAGTCAATATCTATAAAAATCCGGTGGAATCTCACTTTGCCCCAGGCCCACCCGGGGGGGTGTTGAGGGTGGGAACGGACCCTCCAGGTCATGTCCGGTAAAGATCCATTGAAACATTGGGGGGTCACGTCTAAATATTCTGAGATACGGGGTACCTGCTGGACTGAAAAAGTGGCCCCGTTTAGTGCAATCCAACCGTCATATTGTGTACTACGAATACCGCGATAACAATCGGCATGGATTCAAATATTTACATTCACTAGTTGAATCCTAGCACATAATGTGAGCTAGAAAATGTTGAAATCAGTAAATTTCTAGCGACTACGCATTAGCCTGACTTCATAGACCGTTGATTGGACTCAGTACTGATAGTCTAGTCCTTGCTCATTAATTAAAAAATATTACCCTTACTCAATAATTACATTACGGACATATACACAAACATTTATACATGAATATTTAAAGAATTCCATGCGCATGTCCCAATTTACGTTTATGTAGAGTAAAGATACTTTAAAAATGAATAATGGCTTTTTTGCTCAAACATTTTTCGTCAGTTTTAATTTTTCAATATTGCTACTTAAATATAAAATTTAATAGATACCAGAAAAGTATTAACACTTGATTTTATTTGATTTTACTGATTTGGAAGACCAAATTAATTACTTGCAGTTCGCCAACAGAATGAATATCATGCTATGTAATTTATACTGATTTGTTATTTTCAGTTGAACTAAATATATTATTGGGTCATATTATCACTTTCGGATTAAAACTAAAAATATTTTTTCATTATAATATGATGCAAAACTATTGTTCTCAATTATGAAGAATGGAAAATGAACTTGTGCGCCCTAAATAGTATCAGTCAACCATTACACAAACGTAAACCAGTAGCTGTAACTTTTGTTACATGCGTTTCCATTACAATTTTGCAGCAGTTGCGTTTCTAAAGCAGTCAGAAAGACAGTAATGTAAATTAGGACATCTTGTTTGATGCATTAAGGCTATTTAGTGCACAAAACGAAAAATGCATTAAGGCTATTTCTTGCAAAAAACGATAAGTGCATTGAGGCTAAATCTTTCCTTAAGGAACGATATGTGAAGAATAAGACACTAATGCGTGCTGACGACTTGGAATAAGTTATTACCAATTTCTGATATGGTAGTTTTATAACAATACATGGCGTGTTGTTTGAGTTAATAATAAACATGCTTAGTTTTTTCTAGTAGCGGTCACCTTGAGACACAAATCGTCTTCAAATGTAGTGTTCAAAGCTAAGCTCTAATTAAAGGTAGGGTGTCGTCATTTCACTATGCAAAAAACAGGCGAACTGCTAGTAGATTACAATACCTCTCTCACTATACTAAGTTTGCACACCCGCCAAGGTGTATATGTAGCAAATATATTCTTTTACGATCAGAACTCTCCCATGGTGTAAACCCAGGCTGCAAAAGTCATATGGCCAACAATGGGTCGAAACGTAGTATTGTGTTCCATTGGAAACTGTCCGACTCGATACCATTTTTTGGACACGAATTTGAATACAAAGGCCCAAATAGCTCCATCATCCCTGTACTGGGCCGATTTGGCATCAGTGTTATGAACCACCGTAACTAAATAGTTATCCCTTTGTTGGCCGGATGGTGTTGGTGGCACTATATATGGGTACCAGCAGTTTTTTGCTTTTGCCAACTCCTGTTCTGGCATATCGTCGATTTATAAATGGGAACCAGAGTGGGGTGAGTCGGCACTGCATGGGGCCATTGTGGGGCTTGCAGTATAAGGCCAACGCAGGTCCATTTGCCAAAGTCGTCCCTGGTCCAGCATTCGAGCTGAGGGCCAAACTTTTCCAGACAGACTTTTGCAGCTTGGGAACCTATCCACCAGTTTTTCTTAGCTCATTATAAGTCCTAATAGTAATTGGATATTTTGTGACTAGTGCAGCAGCGAGCTGGTATTAATAAATCGTTTACTATCAATAAGAAACAATAGACCACCCACTAAACCACTTGAGGGGCCCATTATTGTTCTCTAGTCATGTTTCATTGGTTCGTCAGACACAGATAAGAAATCAGTCAATAGGATTAGATATGAAATGGAAAAGATCGAGATCGCTGAATAGAGTAATGTATAACCAAAGGTGATTGTAGGTGAACTCGTCTAAAACAATTTCGAAAATTTGCAAAGGTGAACTCGATAATTGCAATGTAGATCTCGATAATTACAACGCTGAATCCGATAATTACAAAAGTGAATCCGGTAATTACAAAGCTGAATCCGATAATTAAAAAGGTGAATCCGATAATTAAAAAGGTGAATCCGATAATTTATAAGGAGAAATCGATAATATTAATAAGTCCATAGAACATAAATGTGCATTAAAGACACATTATGTTATGCCGTATAAATGAATTTCCTCATTGGTTCTTTGCTTGTAATATCTTTAAGAGAATCGTTAGCTTCAAATATAATTTAAAATCAAAATCAATCAACATTTCTTCCTCTCTCTACTCCTATCCTGGTTTCTGAAAATAATCGAGGATTTGTCATTGACTTTAAGACAGGGCATCAAAAACAACAATTATCCCATATTATTAAGCACGTTAAGCACGTATACAGATCTAAGTTTCAGGTGGCCAATATTTTAATTATATATTATATTATCGCAAAAAGTCATTTTTTGGTGAAAATTATTTATAAACTATAATTTTTTTGCTATTTTGAGAAAAAAATTCTTTTTTCTTGGAATTCAGAAGGAAAGCGTTGCAGGTTCTTATTCTATTTAAAAAACTCTGTTCTGTAAACGTGTTTGATATTATGACCATGTATTTAGTAGTCTCATATAAAGTCCAAATTTTAATGGGGCACTTCCTTCACCGGCAAACTGGGATAGGCGCCCTATAAGAACTAAAAAGATTCATAGTAAAATGCTCCATGCTTCTGCAGGGCCGTCCCTAGGTTAAATGCCGCCCAGTGCAAAATAGAAAATGCCGCCCTTAATAAAAAATTTATTTCTGGTTAGCAATTTTATTTCTGGGTCACATGTAGTAGTAATATACATTTTAAATTTAATTGAACTTAAAATTTTTTATAATGCAATAATGCCACCTCTCTCTTTTCCCTAAAAAGGGACACTGTTTATTTCTGTTTATAATGGTAACTAAAGAGAAACAAAAAACCACAAAAATGGTTTTACATACATATCGGCATTTGTAATTAAATTTCCAATAACAACAGCAATTGTGTCCTCCTTTATGTCGCTTATTGGGCCAATTTCGAATACGGATGGTGTATTCACCAGTACCGTATTTAGAAGTCGATTTCGGAGGGGGCAATGATATGATAAGCAGAGTTCAACTAGCCGGTGGGTAGTGGCTAGGTGGCTAGGGGGCAAAAGTGGCTAGTGGGCGGGTAAATTGATAGGTGGCTAGTGGGCAAAAGGGGCAAAAGTGGGCAAAAGTCAAAATGGGGCTAATAGATACACTAAAGGATGTATAAATTGGCTTAAAATTTTGAATATTAGGTACTTTTGCCCCTTTTGCCCACTACCCACTTTGCCCCTTTTACCCGGGTGGGTGGGCAAATGTAGTTTTAGCCGGCTAAAACTGAACTCTGATGATAAGACTATATATTAGGCATATTCGCGCGAGGCGCCAATAATTTTGGTTTATTTTGTCTAAAATGAGTCACAAATAGCCTAAAAATCCCATAAAATCGCGCGAATTTTTTTGTTTTTGAGAAAAAATTTCCTTTTTTCTTGGATTTCGGGGAGTGCATTTGCCCCCAATGCCCCCCCTCAATACGGCCTTGATGTTGACATCTAAAGCAGATTATATTTGTTCAGAGTTTTCAGGGCTACATTCTTCATTTCATTACCGTCAATCTTTGGAACTTCTATCAAAAACTTATCCTACGAATTTTTCAAAGTACCCAGTAAATCTTCTTCATGCTGTCTTTTCCGCCTATACTCGGCCCTAGACAATTTATCTGACCGTTTCTTTAGTGACACTAAAACTACATTATAACAGTTTACTTCTAAAAACATTTATATTAAAGACTTAAATGCACTTGTTCTTTATTTGCCATTTTTAAATTCAATTTTTCTAAGTCAGTCTTTTGTTTTTGCGCTCATGTTTCACCACAGTAATCAATCATTATCTTATTTTGGTTTGCTATAACAAATACAAGATTAGGGATTTCTTGCGACTAAAATATTTCTCTTTCAGATTATAATATTCTACTTCCATCCAATATTTTAACTTTTCTACTTTCAATAAAGTGCCAAATTATATAGTCTAAACCGAAAATTTTGCCGCCCTCTAAAATTTGCCGCCCAGTGCGGGTGCACGGGTGGCACATGCCTCGGGACGGCCCTGTGCTTCTGAAACCGTTTTATCTATTGCTTCGACGGATGTTCACTGACTTATATTTGTAATTGTCGAATCATCCTTTACGATATTATCGAGTTCTACATTATAAATATCGAGATCACTTTCGTCAACACAACAGCGTTTGACAAATTCACCGGATACCAGTAAAAATATCGTAAGTAAAATAGAATATTTGGAGTGTTCAATGTTGATTGTTAAAATATTTTACGTAGCGGATATTTTAACACGTGAGTTGCGTGTCTGGTTTGCATAAACAATTCACGTAACAGCAAATTTATTATGCATGGAACAATCCACTCAAAGCTTTGTTACTTATATAAGTTATCTATCTATTTGTTTCTGAACACGACATACTGGATATTAGTAATGTTTCAAAAGTATGCCGTCAATTAGCGAAACCCCATAGACGTATCAACTGATATGTATGTATATGTAGATACTACGAGTTACAATTACGGAGTAATTCACCGACTTAAATTATTGAATGGTTCCAAAAGGTGGGCATTTGAAATAAGATTAGATCAACTTAGACTCCATACAGAAATAATATGTCAAAATGTTTGACCTCATTCCGTTTTTGAAAATATAAACTAAAAAATATATTTTTGACCTAGTTTCTTATAAAAATACTCCATTTCAAAGCTAAATGTGAAAAAAAGACAACGATTATGGATTCCTCAACTGCAAGAATAATAATTATTATTATATTATCAAAAACTGTAGGTGTAAATAGTATCAGAAATCTTTCAGTGTTTGCCAATTGCGATTTTAATCTAGTGATTTTTAGACAGAGCATTTGGGCAGAACCTTTTTTATTGGCAAATCAAAATTCTCAGCCTTGGACTGTTGTCACATCCAACTACAACAAAACATTATTTGGTCGCGATGAAAAAAGTCCGACAGATATATCCAATAGTGCTTGCAGTATTAATATTCTTATCGAACCAGATCGTTTATTTAAAAGCCTAATGGAAATTTTTGGACCAGAAATTAATCGTCGAAGTTCCCAATTCCTGTTGTTGCATGCTACAAAGTACTTCAACAAGGCTAAACACACTAAGCTTATAAAAACTGAGCGTTTTCTATATTATCAGTTGGAATCTGTTGCATGTATTTCTGTGATGATCATTCATCCTGTTACATTATCAACGAGCGTATTCATTGCACAAATGTATAACGATGGCATTGATTTGCATTGGCTGGTTGAAGTAGAACCGCAAGTATCAGAAGGGCAGTGGAAAGGAATATCAGATAAACTCAATAGTCAACTTAATGGTAAAACTGTAATTGTATTAACTCTAATTAAAAACATTCCACATTCCAGTCGAATGGACATCTTCAGTGGCTCAACACACGCTCTGTATAAAGCAAAATATAATCGCATGGCAAAAATAAGGGCTGTTGAAACGATGGCGAAGAAATATAATTTTACTTCTAGTTACCACTCACAAAAACATTACAAGCGGTACAAAAAATCGTTGTTCGTAATTAAAGAGGAAGGACAATATTTTTATTTTATTTATTTATTTTATGATGACGCTCCCTACGGGCATTTTGCCCATGGAGCCAAAGAGATTTACAGAAAAAATAAGACACTTTTAGTAATTAGCACAAGGATATGAACGGACATTTAAATGAGAAATACTAATAGCTACATAAAATATTTTTATATCTAAAAGTAAAACACTACTAACCCAAAGAGACCGCCACACCACGAAGCTCAAGCATCCCTGAGGCATCCCTATCCCCACATGACGCAGGAGTGATGCACCCAGAGCGTAACCCAAGCCCCGTGAACAACAGCCCCAAGGGGGATTGATCTGTTGGTTGTCTTGATAAATTAAATAGAGATTTTAAATTACGATTAAATTGTGTTTTGGATGACATCGAGATTTGTCAGCTTTACATATAGCAGGACAGTATTATAACTTTACACGAGTCTTACTAACTACTTACGCTCGAAACCATACTATAGAAAAATTGGTAAATTACGATTAATTTGTATTTAGGATAAAATCGAGTTTTACGATTACTTTGTATTTTAGATAACATCGAGATTTGTCAGCTTTACATACAGCAGGACAGTATTATAACTTTACACGAGTCTTACAAACTACTTACGCTCGAAACCATACTATAGAAAAATTGGTAAATTACGATTAATTTGTATTTAGGATAAAATCGAGATTTGTCAGCTTTACATACAGTAGGACAGTATTATAACTTTATACGAGTCTTACAAACTACTTACGCTCGAAACCATACTATAGAAAAATTGGTAAATTACGATTTCAGTAACATCTGTTAGTAGGTATGGCTGATTTACTTTTCGGTAATATTTGTTAGTAGGTTTGGCTGATTTACTTTTCAGTAACATTTGTTAGTAGGTTTGGCTGATTTACTTTTCAGTAACATTTGTTAGTAAGTATGGCTGATTTACTTTTCAGTAAAATTAAATCGAGATTTGTCAGCTTTACATACAGCAGGACAGTATTATAACTTTACACGAGTCTTACTAACTACTTACGCTCGAAACCATACTATAGAAAAATTGGTAAATTACGATTAATTTGTATTTTAGATAACATCGAGATTTGTCAGCTTTACATACAGCAGGACAGTATTATAACTTTACACGAGTCTTACAAACTACTTACGCTCGAAACCATACTATAGAAAAATTGGTAAATTACGATTAATTTGTATTTTAGATAACATCGAGATTTGTCAGCTTTACATACAGCAGGACAGTATTATAACTTTACACGAGTCTTACAAACTACTTACGCTCGAAACCATACTATAGAAAAATTGGTAAATTACGATTAATTTGTATTTTAGATAACATCGAGATTTGTCAGCTTTACATACAGCAGGACAGTATTATAACTTTACACGAGTCTTACAAACTATTTACGCTCGAAACCATACTATGGTAAAATTGGTAAATTACGATTAATTCATTTTTTGGATAACATTGAGATTTTTATTTATTGGTTTGCGGAAATTCTTTTAACTTATGGCTGAATGATTTACGATTTACATTTTGTGGCATATTGCTGTTTCAATTATATTATTTGCAAAGACATGGGCGTTTTAATAGTTGCTACAATTCGTTTATATTATTCTGATGACGTTTCAACATCTGATATACATTATAGTTAACACATACCGAATATCTGCGATGTGCATAATGTAAATGGAATGTAGGTCGATCTCCGTTCAACAGCTCAAGGATTTGTAGTGGACTTTGTTTTGCTGACGTGAGGTAATTATGTGGCAGGACATGACGTAGATACAATGTATAGTATGTTATTTTTTTTAGACTTTTAACACAAGTTTTTAAATTATGACAATAATATTAGCAATAAAATCAAGTTATTTTAATAATAAATATGTTAAACTACGGTACATCTATTTAAGCTTATTTTACATTATATTTATTTAGACTTTTACTTACAGAGTTTCAAATAAGAGCAGTTCCAATATTGTAATTTTGTTGTACACTCAAGAAGTTTTGTTTTGTTTTAATGCAGAATAACAAAAATAATCTATCAATTAAATCTAGCGAAAGATGAATAATTTCTTTACTTTAAAGGTTAGAGCTACTTATTTAAGAAGTACCAATTTTTGAGAATGTAATATAAAGAAGGACAGAAACTTAGAACTACAGGACAACTAATAAAACACGTCTACACCCTACGACATCCAACAGATCAATCCGAGGAAGGACAAAATACAAATAAGTATATTTATTATGCAGTATTAAGATTAAAATTTGTCAGTAATTTTGTGGAAGCGTTTCCTCTCTACTGCGAAGAGGTGGAAATGCGTTTAGCAGTTCCATTGACTGTTCTAATTCAGAATACATTTGATGCAATCAGTTGGATCCTCATTTTTTCTCTTTTGCCTATTTCTCTTTTGATTTTGATTTCCAACTCGAAATCCGAGTATTCGCTTTGCAGAAAATTAGAAATTGCGATTTTTTACACAGTCGTTTTTATATTGGGTGAATCTGTCGTAATTAATAGCAGTAAGAAATTTCTTCACATGATTATTATTCTACTTGCAGCTTTTGTAATTACTTGTCAATACGAAACGTACATTACAAGCGAAATAATTGCTCCTCCGGACAGGAAAATATTTTATGATTTTAAAGAACTGATACAAAATGATTATAAGATAATCAATCAGATCGATACAGAATATGGTGTGGGTGAAAACCATACAGAAATTTTTCGCAAGTTCGGTGTTCTAGATAAAGTAAAATCTCATACCATAATTATAATGTCTCCATCGAAATTCGACCATTCAAAGTATCGCATGATAGCTATTATGTTATTAGGAAATACATCTTTAAAATTTTTTGTCAATATGGTCAAGGGATACGTACCCTATTATTTACATTACTTGGAACAACATTCGCCGAATGCAAAATGTACATTGACAACAGAAAGTGCAGAAACTTTAACAAGATTTTGGATATTTATGGGCGGTTTTCGCATTCAGTTTCATGAATTTTTTCAGCAGTTGTTCGACAAAGGTTTTTTAAAGATTTGGGAAGACCATGACAGGAGTTTGACCCATAAGGTTGCAAATGCAAAAGTGGAGAAAAGAAAATACGAAGCATCCCTACCGAAAAAAATTAGCTTAGACATGAAAATTAATAAAATTTTTATTTTACTCCTTTATTATCTTTCGGGGGCCGTATTTATACTCACATTTGAACTTTTACTAAATGTACAAAAAAATCTATCTTTATATGAATTTTTAAATCTGATTCTCATTAAAGCAACTACTACTGTATCTATGATATCTAATGTGGCACGTCAGAAGCCAAAATTTTCAATACCTTGTGTACCAAAGTATTTCAGCAAAATGTTTAGAAAAATTAAGGCTTTTTACGCTTTAATTCTAGAATTTTTGGGGTCTTGGTTGACTCACATGGGAGATAAAATTTTAGAATCAATACAACATATTGAAAGGTAGAAGTCTATTATGGCAATATAGTTATAGTAACAACGAATATACGAAACGATATGTAGCACTTTACGAAACCAGTAATAGTATGCTATGTTATAGAAAATCTCTAATTCTATTATAATATGCAATGTAAAATGTATTAGTGTCTATTTTTAAATGCCTATTTAAAGTTTTGAATCTTTTCAAATGAAATGGAAATGTGTTAGTGGAAAATTAAAATTGATATTTTCATCCTCCATTTGTGCTCTTTAATATTAAACAATAAAATTTCTGGTGAATTAAACGTTAAGAAATCATCATAATTCGTAATTCAGTCGGCGAAATGGTCACATAGGCAATTGGGAGAAGAAGGTCCATATTTTGGGAATAGGACGCGATACAGAACTTTTATATATTTGACATTACAAATTCCAAAACCTGTTAATGCTTTTTTTAATTGATAATAATAATTAATTAGTTGATAACCCTCATAGATACTGTAACCTTGTTTGAGTATTGAAGAAGAGTGCTTAGAATAACTTGATATAACTTCCTATTTATATAAACAAGAAGTTTTCGGGAAGTTGAAAATTTCTTTTAAAAGGTTTTTTACTTTTAAAGTGTCATTTTTGAGTCTTAATTTCAAAAAGCTAACATAACCTTGACGGTTCCCCTTGATAAGTTGTTTGCAAACTTGCCTACAGTGTTTCTTTTTATTACGTAAAAATATCCTACATGGATCCCAATAGGTTGCCAGGATTTGCAGAACATCATTACAAACTTTCTGGTGCATAAATCATTTGTACGCATTTGTTTCCAAGACTTTTTACAGCTAGAATTTAAGTGATACAACATTCCTGCAACATGTAGAACAGCTCCCCATCCCAAAATCATGCAAAGTGAAAACATTGCATACGAAAATATCAACGGCAATTCTAATTTGGAGTAATATTTAAACACAAGCAAATTATAAAACGTAATGCATCGGAATAGTAACGATTGAAACGGAGCAGAAAAATATTTAAAATAATAATTTATCAATGAAAAAAGGATATGGTGACAGCGAACGATATTCAGAATGAAGTCCAAGGATTCCGACGAATTGTATTTTTTCATTTTGCTGCATCTGAAATTTGGGTAAAAACAAGTGACTCAGTAGGCTTAGACTTTGAAAATAATTGTTTGAAAGTTATATTTTCGGTTGAAAATTTGTGACATCTAGGGCAAATCTATCTAAATCTAGGGCAAAGTTTGGAAATTTGGGACAAAAAGGTAAAAAAATTTAAATCTTAAAGTATTGATTGAAAGTTGGAAGTTTTTTGAAATGGGCCGTGCTTGTTTCTTCAGAAATTTGAATATTTTTGATTCTTCACTATCTTCACTAGCCTATTGGGCCGCAGTTAGTAAATGTTTTTTTTGTTTTTGGTATAAATTCAATATCTTGTTTTTTCAGGGCTTCCCACCCACAAAGGCATCATAGGATCCTCAACAGCGAACTCAAATACGAAAGGCCACAGTATCGAGTGTGCTGTAAATGCCGCATGCCGTAAATGCCGTAAATTGAATTTGCGGCATTTAGCATTTAGTTTACGGCATGCAGTAAATGCCGCAAATGCCGAAAACTATTTTTTAGTCACAAGAAGCAGTTAAATTCAAAAGTACTGCTTACTCAATGCAATATTTGTCACTTCACGCAATAATAAGGACAAAAATAATATAAATCAACTCAGTTTTCTATTAATTGTGACTTTAGTTAGCGAAACGATTTTTATTTTATAAAAATAAATAAAATACATAGATCCAATTTTAAAAATGAACAATTTATAAATATGTTATTTTACTGTGTTTAAAGTAGTTTACGGCATTTGCGGCATTTACGGCATTTACGCCGTTTACGGCATTTACGGCATGCGGCATTGAAAAATAGTTTAAGGCATGCCGACTTTATACTCTGCGGAAGGCAATAAAACTATTGCTAGACCCGAGAGTGATATACCTTAACTGCCGAAAGTTAATAGGTGGCCATTTAATGTAAATATCATTTAATTGGCACTTTTCCCGAAAGCCATTTTGTAACTCATCCCACAAATCATAATTAAAGTGCACTATAAGCTCCCAAATTACATTTAAATTGTAGAAACGACAAATGTAGACAATAAGTAATCTAATCTCAAAATAATTTAATAGTATTAAACCGAAAATTTACTACCCAAAGAAAATGAAGTTTAATGTGGTATCTTTTTAATTTTGACTTTTGTCATACTAATGGCCATTATAGATGCTTGGCGGGCTCTGAAATGATACCGTAGTAAAATAATTTAAGTTTATGACACTCGAAGTCAAGTGGATTTCGGGTAATTTCACATTTTGTCGTTCATTATTGAATTAAGATTTCTCTGCATGGGCATGCTTTGGCACTTAAGTATGCTTAGTCCTCAGATGTTAGGCCAACGCGTTAAAAATAATTTTGGACTTTCGACCGCTTTCGATTGGTTTTAAAACTGAAGTAAAAGATTTTTCATGTATTTTAAATGGGAGACAAAGTTTTGGTTATCATTGTAATGCTTATTACACAGCCACAACTGTTTCAGATGACTAAATAATTTACAGCTATAAAATTCAGGCACCTGTTATTTATTTCATAATAAATGTGAGAGTGATATCAAGAGTTCAATGTTTAGTCAAAATTCGCTTTTTGTCAGTTAATGGTGCTTTTGTGACTTGGGGCCTGATGTGGACATCTAATGTAATAGATATAGTCAAATCAATTTTTGCTCAGTGCCTATAGAAGTAATAGTATGAATGAAAGTATTTAACTTACCTAGATAGTTTTAGAATCTTCATGTATCTCGGAATCACATACCAGATTAATGCAAATAGAATGAATACAAGAGACAATAGCCCACTCATGCCAATGCACATGTGAAGAATCGTCAAAATATGCAGAAATAACACCAATTTGGGGTACTTTTCAACCCCTGGGATAGCATTTGCAGGGTATAGAATAACGTCACGGTATAGCACATAACATAACATACAAAAATCAATACTGGAATAAAGAATGTTATCGCATTCACCAACCTTGAAAATAAAAAGTAGTTTGGATTGGACTTGTCTTGGAACACTGCAAAACACAAAAATATATTTAAAATACTATGTTTAATCAGAAAACTGAAATTGTTGCACTCTCCTAACTTAATTATGGCCCCAAGGCTTTCGGTTTGTATGTGTAACTTAAAAAATCAGAAATCCCTTCAAATAACTAAATACACTCCTTCGGAAAACCAGTGGCGGGGCTAGTAATGGGCACAAGTGGGCCCACGTGTAATTTTAGGTTTTTATACTTTAGATATTATATGAATTATTGAGAAAACAAAAATTTTTGTTTTTTTACTGGGGCCCCCGTCCGAAAAATTCCTAGCCCCGCCACTGCGGATGACAACAGGATTGAGAATAATAAAACCGATAAAAAAATATAATAGACGAGTTAGCGCTTCATTGGGCACAAATAATAAACGATTTCCCCATTCAGTGGGCCAAAGAATAAACGAGTTTGCCCTTCAGTGAGCACGTTTGTTCGTGCGTTTTATTATTCTTCAATCTTGTTGTCCAAATTTAGATGGTTACCCTAATAACTTCCGTACACTATAAGCCCTATTATTACTTAGCCATTTCCACTTTTTATAAAAGACAAAAATACTTACGTTTACCATGGTACTTTCCAACGTAGAGCAGAAAACTATTAAACTATTCGCAATAAATGCAATAGGTTTCGGACATGCTACGATAAATACAGACACGAAAGAAACTAAAATATATGCACAAACAAGTCCCAGACAGATATGATAATGTGGTATTTCTTCTTTTGACAGCGAAGATCATTCTAAGAATTGCTAAAATGGCAGTTATCCACAACATCGACACCATTACACGGTATCCGGAGATTTCGTCAATAAAATTTCGACAATTGACAACGGTGATTCCGACAATAGGTAAAAGGTGATTCCGCTAATGTTAAAGGAGATATCGATAATGTCAATGGGGAATTCGACAATGAATAGGAGTATACTAATATTGTACTCTGTAATTCTGTGATGTTGTCTGTAGTGTACTATTTGCTACTTGATAAGCAATATTCACAGCTCTATACGATCAGTGCTGTAATAAACGAGGTTGTTGCTCCTTTGGTTTTCGCCTTGTTACCAAATAAGACAGAAGCCACGTACGTAAAATTATTTGAAGTTATTGTTTTTCAAACAGGAGAAGTGTGACAGCCTAGATAAGTTATAATTGATTTTGAAATGGGAGTTAAAAACGCTTTGAATTTTGTTTTACCAAGCACTCAGGTATATGGTTGTCTTTTTCATTTAGGTCAGTGTTTTTATCGTAAAATACAAGAGTTAGGTCTGCAAAACCAATATATTGACCCAAACACAAGTATTAGCTTGAATGTCATAGGTCTATGATAGATTAGCATTTGTACCACAGAATGAAATAAGGATTCGTTTTTTAGAACTCAGGACTACTTTCCCATCAATTCTTACTCCATTCACTCAGTATGTTGAAAAGAATCGGATAGGCACTTGAACAAGTCAACCAACTTTCCCTCCAGATATGTGGAATTGCTACCAGCGTATTTTATCAGGGATTCCGCGTACTACTATTAGCCAGGAGGGTTTTCATAACTCGATTAATCTAAAGTTTAGAACGTATCATCCTAGATTTTGGTGTTTCATTGAAAAATTACAGTTAGAGGAGAGCAAGTGGCATTTAGCTGTACAACGAATCGATGCAGGTTTATGGAAAAAACCTGGCAATAAATATGTCCTATTGGACAGCAGAATAAGGAAAGTCATTGGAATTTACAATACCATTTATACCTGCACGACATTGTACAGCTATAGCCCACTTATTAGACAGTAGAGATAAAAAGATTATAAGAAGAAACAGAATGATTGAAGAAGCCTCTGACACAGAAGGTGATGAGAATGCTGCAATATAAGTTATGGCCATTATGATTATCATAAATAGAATTATAAAGATATAATAAACAGACTACAGAATATTAATATTGACTACGGAATTTTAAAAGTAAGTATAACGCTAATACTGCTAATTGGCATATTACCGTATTTATCGATATAATTCCCCTGTTCAAGATATCGATTTCCCCCGTAAATGTCAACATTCGAGAAACTGCGCTATGGTTGGATTGTGCCAGTGACACGACAGTAGAGGTCAAAGGTTCACAGGAAGTTTCCATTCTGACAACCGGACACGATAAACTAAGAATTAGATTCGTCAGATCTGTCCTCTGACGAAGAAAATTAATTACATTTTAATAAAACTTTAATTTTATTTTTAAATAATGCATTGATAATCTAATAAATATTGACTTTAAAACTATAATTTCCCTATTCGAATTAATTCTCCATCTGGGGAACTACATCGATTTTTCTTGGACTAAAAGTGGCCATGAAACTATAATTCCCCAGAGGTGCTAATTCGATAAATACGGTATTATGTTTACATGGTATGACATTTTGTGTGAATAAAATAAATTTTTGATTTGTCGATATCTCCATTGTCATTGTCGAATAATCCTTTACCATTGTCGATATTAAACTTTTTCTTGTCGAAATCTCCTTTGTCAATTGTCGAAACTGTATTGACGAATTCTCCTACAACCCATTACACACCACTTCAAATAAGGTAGAAAACCGTTTGACTGATTGACAGTTTCTTTGTTTTTGAATTCCAGATAATCGGGATAATCCCTGTCCTGGTACAATTGAATCAGGTAGAACACCTATGATATTGATATAGTTGGGACAATAAAAAGTTAAAAAAGTTAAAAAGAATCTTTAAAGCCAACTGTTAAAAAGGTTTTGAAAATTTGACTATAGGTATAGCATCGATGAAATGATACAATTTATATACATTCTATCCTTGGCTACGTGTTATAACCAAGCTTGTTTGAATTTCGAGCAAAAAAAAGAATATCTTCGTCAAGGGAGCATTTACTACTGATTAAAAAGGTAAAACAAATAAAGCTTGTTACCTCATCTCATCTACACAAGTATAACACCTGTATGTGTACGAGATCATTTTTCTTATTTTTACCACCGAAAATTAATAAAAAGTCCATTTGCTTTATTTATATAATTAATTGTCGAAGAAGGGGAATATCTTTATTTTCCTGAATATTATTACTGATATGTTGCGAATTGCAATTCAAATTATGTCTTTCTTTGCTACATATTGCTGATTTTTGGTATAAATTTTGTCAAATTTCAGTGCAAATTTACATATTTTGCGTATTTAAAAAATTGGAGCACGTTTTTTCTACTTTACATTTTATATTTAAATACATATTTTGAGGTTTTTGGAGACTATATATCCCATATAATATACATAGATTTTTATCTTTTAATATTGTGTATTAACTCCAAACCTTACCTACCGTGAGTTAACGAAGAACTTAAACGTTTCCCTATTAAGGCGTAAACAGCCTTAATTTTTGTAAAAATTTTACAACACTTACTAGTACAAGCTAATAGTTTAGGCTTTTTACGTACCCAATTATATATCTTAGATGTTATTATACTTGCTTTAATGAGAATCAGTTTTAAACATTCGTAAAAGGATAGGTTTTTATGTGCATTTCGTAATAGTTCCAATGCCAATATAATTAAGGCCCCCGAAAGATACCAAAGCAGTAAAATAAAGATTTTATTAATTTTCATGTCCAGACTAATTTTTTTCGGTAGGAATTCTTGGTACTTTTTTTTCTCCATCTTAGCATTTGCAAGATTATAAGTCAAGAACCTGTTATGGTCTTTCCAAATCTTCAAGAAACCTTTCTCGAACAACTGCTGAAAAAATGCATGGAACTGATCGCGAAACCCGCCAATAAACAACCAATAATGCGATGTAGTTTGTGCAACTTCTTTTGCCGTTGTACATTTTGCATTCGGTGAATCCTGTTCCAAATGATCTAAATAATAAGGCAATATTTCCTTTTTTAACGTTACAAACCATTTTAAAGATGTATTTCCTAATAATTTTATTGCAATACTGTCAAGATTGGAAAATGCTTGTACTGACGGCTTACAATAAACAATTGCTGTATGTGATTTGACTTTATCTAAAACACCAAACTTGCGAAAAAGTTCTGTTCGATTTTGCCTCACACCATATTTTTTATCGACATAATTCAGGATTTTATAATCATTTTGTATAAGTTCTTTAAAATCATGAAATATTTTCTTGTCTGGAGGGGCAATTATTTCACTGGTAATGTAAGTTTCGTACTGACAGGTGATTACAAACGCCCCAAGTAAGACAATCAGGTACAGAAATCTCTTATTGCTATTAATTCGCACACATTCACCTAACATATAGGCAATTGTACCAAAAAGTGCCATTTCAATTTTGCTGTACACCGTAATTTGGTATTTTGAGTTGTGGATCAAAACAACAATTGCAAGTGGTAAAAGAGAAAAGATAAGCACCCAACTCCAAGTATCGAATGTGTTCTGAATTAGAACAGTTAATGGTACTGCTAAACGCATTTCCTTATTTTCGCAGTAGAAAGGAAACACTTCCTCAAAACTACTAAAAAATATTGATTTCAATATTCCATAAACATACATAGAAGTATATTGTCCTTCATTTCTAATTATGAACACCGATTTTTTGCTCCGCTTTGTAACTGTTGGTGGTTGGTAAATAGTAGTAAAATTATATTTCTTCGCCATCGTTTCCACAGCCCTTACATTTGCAGTAAGTTGATATTTTGCTTTATATAGAGAGTATGTTGATTCACTAAAGATGTGCTTTTGACTGGGATGTACATAAATTTTAAGCAGAGTTTGAGCAATCACACTTTTTCCATTGAGTTGGCTGTTGAGCTTATCCGATATTCCTTTCCACTGCCCTTCTGATACCTGCGGTTCTACTTCAACCAGCCAATGCAAATCAATCTCATCTTTATACAATTGTGCAATGAATACTCTCGTTGTTAATGTAACAGGATGAATGATCATCACAGAAATACATGCAACAGATTCCAATTGATAATATAGAAAACGCTCAGTCTTTATAAGTTTAGTGTGTTTAGCACTAAAGAACTTTGTCACAAACAGTAAAATAAATTGGGAAGTTCTCCGATTAATTTCTGCCCCAAAGAGTTGTGAAAAGTTTTTAAATGAACGATTTGGGTCAACAAGAATATTAATACTGCAAGCATTATTGGATATATCTTTTGGATTGTTTTCATCCCTACCAAATAATGTTTTGTTATAGTCAGGTGTGACTACAGTCCAGGGCTGAGAATTTTGATTCGCCAATAAAAAAGGTTCAACTGCCCGACTGCTTTGACTAAAAATCACAAGATTAAATTCGCAATTTGCAAACGCCGAAAGATTTCTTATGCTATTTACATCTACAGCTTTTGACAATAAAATAATAATAATTATTATTATAATTTTGCTTGCAATTGAGGAATTCATTTTTTCTGTTTTTTCGATGATATTTTTGGGAATGAAAATAATCACATTATGTTAGTATAATTGATTTCTTTGTGCAGACCAAATTTGACTTCCCAAAAAATGACGGTATAAATGTCAACTTATTGGAATAGTTCAATTCACCTCAGCTTATGATTTATTTCGTATAAAAAGACTGTAGTCAGTCTTTAAAGTGTTTAAAAAGTCAGTAGTATTTATGCAATATGTAATACTATAATTACCAAATGAAGTTTTTTTTGCGTCGCGTTATTTTCAACTTGGACGAAGCTCGTTACACTGTAGAAATTTCGTCTAAAGTCAAAATGTAGATTCAGAAGTTAATCTTTGATTCTATACTCCTGCTTATACTTCTTTGCACATAGTTTGAGAAAACAAAAATTTATGTAAATTAAAATGCCTATAAATCGGTTTTATGCCTAAGCGAAATTGTTGATTGGCGTTTGATTTTGTTAGAAGTCAAAAATTGGTTTGAAGGAATATGTCAGAAGGAAAAATAGAGGGTCCCTGTTGACATTTGTGTCAACAATATTAGTTGCCACTTCATTGAATTTTGTGATAACATACTTTTTAACTATTACCGATATAGGTTGCAGTGTACAGAAGCAAATGAAGAGCTTACTTATGGAAATTAGAATGCTTCTCCATGTATAATTAATTTTTTGGGGAATGGATTGCTTATGCACATTGGAAACGCAACCCACGAGTTAAAACAACCTCCACATGAAATATTTTAATCATTTACGTCTAAATCTGCGAATTTTTTATAATTCTAAACATGTGACAACTTTAGAGCACGAACGTAGTACCAAGGATTGGACAAAAGCCAGACATCTCAAGGCTTAGAATTTGGTATGTCTACTCTTTGCTTTCATAACATAACTCACTCCCATTGGGTAGGGTTTCGTAAACTATATTCATGGACAGTTTTGCAATTAAAATCTACGGCAACAGTAACACAAGCTCACCTGTATCAAGGAGAAATTCGATCCAGCCAAATAATTTTCAGGATAGTGTACTGGGACATGGCTACTACCTTTTTATGATAAACATGCTGCCCATCTTTAAACGATTTTTTAAATGTTCATAAAAGGGGTAAAATAAAATTTTGGTGTTGGCATTTAAAGATAACACTAAACAAATTTTCCATTTTTTTCACTTACCACTTCTTTTAGATATAATGGCTATTTTCACTGCCAAACGAAAACTAGAGGGAGGCAGTTTTCACAGCCCTAACGAAAAGTGGATTAAGGTCTTTTGCATCCTTAAGGGACGATGACATGGATGCTTGTTTTAATATTAATACGTACTAAGGTTTTCCCATTAGCTGTTCCGTTCTTTTGCAGTGTTCAAAGCCAACTCTTATCAAAGATAGCGTGTGTAAATATTTTTCCAAACAGTCAGAACACGACTGTGGTAGAATATTTGGAGAATTAAGTGATAATTATTAAAATGTTTTGTATAAGAAGGATGTTTTAATAAAATATGAGAAATAGAATATAATATTAGCTATTTCGATTATTCTGATTGTATAGAACAATGTTTCTTGCTTTAATATTAATATGTTGCTCAGTTTTCTTTATAAGCTGCTTCCTTCTTAAAATATAAATGGATTTTAACTGCAGTGTCAAAGCCAACTCTATTCAAAGTCAAAGATCGCGTAAGGCAACGGAAATCAGTAAGGTTATATACTAGTCTATATACTTAATCTTAAATAATATTTATTATATATAAATAATATCTTAAATATCTGCTCCAACGAGTATAATTTTACACACCTGGAATAATGTTGGAATTTTTGACAAATTTTTGATGACCATATATGTTACAATATTTTGTAGAAAAGACTTAATTTAGGAATAGATAAAATCTATCGAAAACAAAATTAAAGTTACAAAATAATCCCAACTTGAAAATAAAAGTATATCTAAATTATTGTATTTACAAACTTAATATAATTACCTATTGGAAATACCATAGGTTTTTTTGCAGTTGTTTTTATTACTGTGATTTTTGGCCTGCTGAATTACACTTGAGAGCTAGGTTCATCTCTTAGCTGGGTTTACTAGTAATCAATAAAATTATTATTCGATTGGATAACTAAAACTAAAAGTATTAATTTTACCTCAGGATTATAATTTGAGTAAGCATTTACTATGCATTATAATTTTTTGTTAATAGGTTTACTATATAACTGAGTACAGCGCATTATATAATAATAACTATAGGAAATATTCAATTTTGCTGTTTATTTTCACATATTTTTTCAATTTTTTATATAATGTGCCCACGTTATATCTATTTTGGAGTGTCATGTAGGTAGGCACTATATTTTATTTTCCTAATCATCGTATAATAGAAAGTAACATTTTTGAGTTTTAATTAAAAGTTTTGATTGTCAACATTAATCAATTTTGATTTGATGTTCCCTTATTTTGAATTATAGTCAATGTTTATTTATTTTAAATCAATGTCTATCATAGTAATCCAAATGAATAATTCTAATTCTGCTATTATGGCACAAAATATGTGTACATGGCCCCCTTTACTCAGGCGAGCTTCTGTTGCTGCTTGGCATAGGTTTTATGTGCAATTGAATATATATATTTTACCTAACCCTAGCCAATTCAAAGCATTACAGGTAGTCAGCTTCACTTCTTGCCTGTAAATGCACGCTACCTTGCAACACAACCTTAGTATTGCTAAGATAGAGAGTCGTCACAATAATACTCGAAGGACCAACCTTAAATAGATGTCCGACTCTACCTAAGGATATTATCGTTCTAAAAATGCTTTCCTATTCAATCAACAGTGCACTAATCCCGTGATATTCATTCACACAAAATCAGTTACACTTTATTCCACAAGAACAACATTAATCAATTCACAAATATCTTGATAACTAAAACACTTTAGCTATATCTCAGTATTTTCTTATTCTCTTCTGAGTTCCCCTTAAATAGCTTATACCAAGCACTCCACAGAATTACCTAGTCAGCCAGCTAAAAACTTCGGTCAGCTATTTCTCCAAATAGACACGAAGAACTTCACAAAAATTAGCTAAACTACTGACTGAACTTCACAAGTCGACCACAAGAAACCTTTCGGGTCACTGCAGCCAGGAACTTCCAGGAGAGATTTCAGAGAGGAACTTCAGAGTACGAATCCAGAAACGAGACTCCCGCGAGCAACTCCTACAAGAAACTGAGCTCTCCTTCACTGAGAGCACATACTTATACCCCGAGTGCGGACGTTCCAGCACAGGGGTCAACTACTCTAGTTACATACACTCAACACATTCAATTTTTATATAAGAGGTCGGTGCCGACGTACTAGCAACCGCCCAACTACCCCACTTTACAATTTAACAATAAAACATATACAATATGATCACATGATATATACAACTTGATCATCTTACACATACAATTCAATTTACCATAAAATTATTGTTTACTAACTAGATAATAAATGCTAAAATGTTAAATGCTAAATAACAAAATGTTCCAATTCCTCACTCCTAACCTAACCTCTTATACTTCAAACATTATTTCCTAGGTTAGGTTTCTGTCTAAGTTAGATTTCATCTAAAAAAATAATTTAACTTTTAGCCATTTAGCTAGATAGACTTTAGCCCGGTGTCTAAACCCCAAGGGCTCCACTAATATTTCCAAGGTTAGGTTTAACCTTAAAATAATTTTAACTTTTAGCTATTTAGCTAGATAGCTTTTAGCCCGGTGTCTAAACCCCAAGGGCTCCACAATTTTTTCAAGGTTAGGTTTAACCTTAAAATAATTGTAACTTTTAGCCATTTAGCTAGATAGCTTTTAGCCCAGTGGCTAAAGGAAAGACTCCAAGGTCTCCACAAATATTTTTCAAGGTTAGGTTCAAAAGGTTAGGTTCAAGGTTAGGTTCAAGGTTAGGTTCAAGATTAGATTCAAGATTAGATTCAAGGTTAGGTTCAAGCTTAGCCCTTTAGCTAGTTTGCCCTTTTGCCCAGTGTCTAAACCAATGCTTCCTCCTCTACTCTCTCCTCTCGCTTGCTAGCAAACTAAATGATGGCTGGCCGCGCGAGTGGGACTGAACCGACCACGTACGCTTCAGTCTTGCTTGTTGTGATCGGCAACACAAAGAGCAGCCATGCCAAATCCTATGCCTTTGAATGCTTGGTCTTTGTTGAATTTTAAGCACTCTCTTCGTGTTCTAAAGGTGTTGCATGATCAGCATGACAGAATATTCGTAGAGTTAGACACTAATTATTAAAATATTTTATGTAGCCGATGGTTTAAATGAATAAGCTACCAAAATCCCAATAAAGTATCAAATGACATTGCTCAATTTTTAGCAATACGTTCATGCTCTAAAAGTGTTGCATGATCAGCATAATAGAATATTCGGAGAGTTAGATACTAATTATTAACATATTTTATGTCGCCGAAGCGAAGTTTTAGCACGTGCTTTGCGTGTTCAATGTGTATAACTAATTCATCTTCCAAATAATGGATTAAATACATTTGACATGAAGAAAATTGATGAATAGGGTAGCAAAATCCCAAGAAAGTATCAATTATGACATTGTTTGGGACAATGGACAAGAACTAAAGAAGCCTGTTTGTACCAATCTTTCAAGCATTCATTTAAAAACAATTTTACTACTAACAAAGTAAAAAGCCAATTAACATTTTACCTTAAATCAGGATTATATTAATAGTTTGGTATTTAATCCACATGACTTTTTCTGCAATTTGTACTTTCACATATTATGTGGAAAGAAGAACAGGGAATTGTATTTATTAATGTTTAACTTGTTCAGTTCTTGTAGTTTCTGTATATACTTTTAGACTTTCCATGTAATAGATATTATTTTGTTTAAATTTTAAGATCGAGCATCAGCACTTAGGTTAACTATTAATTAGCCACTAGGTACTAATGCATTTATTCCAATTTGCTGAGTATTAATCCATATTATTCTTGGTTGTTTGAAGAACAGAAGGATAAAGTTGACAAAAAAATGAAATACACGTATATGTAAAGAATAAGAAACTATTGCGTGCCGACGACTTATCTTTAGAATACTTTAGGAGGAATTTCTGATATTGTAGTATTATAACAATATAACGCTTAGTTTTTTCTAGTAGCAGCGTTCGCCTTGAGACATTAATCTCTTCAAATGTACTAGTGTTTAAAGGTATGTCAATCGAAGGAATGTCGTCATGTCACTATGCAAACCAAAAAGCTAGCTACTAGTAAATCACCGTATATGTCTAACATATACTAAGATTAAGCCTGAAACAGCTTAATATGCCCAAAGTCTTTGTTATATTTGATGCCATCTCTCATAATTTAATCATTACTATTGGCTAGTTGACAGCCAATGACAAAGACTAAATTATGACTACCTCCGGTGGATTGGAGTTTGAGAACAGGCGCCAATTCGTGGCGCAATAGTTTGGCAGTATAGGCATTCAAATTTGCCTTCAGATTGGTAAATAGACTTTGTGTGTCTTATAGCAGAAAAAAGCTTTTTTCTGCTATGAATACTTAGTCTATGTATGTCTAACTATGTTAAGTTTGAAAACCCACTTTCATATAATAATGGTAAATGGATTCCTATACCTATCACAACCACAAGACTTCCGTGAGATAAACCTATTCAGCAGGTCATTTCAAACACTACTAATGGATCTTTTGTTTGTGGCTGGCGAAGTAGTGAGCCGCGTAGAGAAATCGGATATAAAAGAAATCAATAGACCACCCTCCAAACCAAATTGAGGGGTCGATTGTTCTCAGTTTACAATTCATTGCTTCATCAGACAAAAATAAAAGAATAATTACTAGAATTAATGATGAGTTATAAAAGATAACTGAAGAAGATAATATAAAGTCAAGGTGGATTACAATAAGGATAGGGGAGAGATAAATGTTTTATTTTATGTGATATGATAAATATTTTATGTGTCGGATTTTTTAACACGTAAATGCGGAGTGGCGTGTCCGATTTACATTAACAATTCCCGCAAATGCAAATTTATTATGCATATGAAGAAATCTACTGAAGGCTTTCATATGTATATAAGTGGTCTATTATTATGTTTCTGAACACGAGAAACTTTATACTTAGTAATGTTAAGAAAGTATGTGATCAATCAGTACAATAATCAGTAAAACAACAAGGAAGCATATATCAACTGATATTAAAGAGGCAAGCAACAAAGGTGCAGTGTTTATCAATTCTTCAGGTATTCCTTCAAATAAACTTCAACAAAGTCAAAAGCCAAATTCATGCTAAAATATCTTTGGGAAAAAATGCAGAGAAAATTATAAAATCATATGTAAATTTTTGACTCTATTTTATTAAAAAACATTTCACAATCTTCTAGTTTCACAGCGAAGTGTAAAATTAGGGAAAGTGACAATGAATTATTTAATTACCAGCAAAATTATTATTACAATTCTATTATCAAGAACTGTATGTGTAAATAGCATCAGAAATCTTTCAGTGCTTGCAAATTGCGATTTTAATCTAGTGGTTTTTAGGCAGAGTATTTGGGCAGAACCTTTTTTATTGGCAAATCAAAATTCTCAGCCCTGGACTGTAGTCACATCTGACTACAACAAAACATTATTTGGTCGCGACGAAAAAAGTCCTACAGATATATCCAATAGTGCTTGCAGTATTAATATTCTTGTCGAACCGGATTATTCATTTAAAAGTTTAATAAAAAATTTTGGGCCAGAAGTTAATCGGCGAAACTCTCAATTCCTTATGTTACACGCTACAAAGTCCTTCAACAAAGCTAAATTCGTATTTTTATTTGTAACGACTCAGCGTTTTCGCTATTTTCAGATAGAGTCAGTTGCATGTATTTTTGTCTTCATTCATCCTGTAAAATTAACAACCAGAGTATTCATTCCACAATTGTATCAAAATAGGATTGATGTGCATTGGCTGGTTGAAGTAGAACCGCAAGTATCAGAAGGGCAATGGAAAGCAATATCGGATAAACTCAATAAACAACTTAATGGAAAGAGTGTACTTCTTTTAATTTGGAAAAAAATTACTGTAGATCATAGTCGAATGCACATTTTCAGTAGCTCAACACACGCTCTGTATAAAGCAAAGTTTCCACCTATCACAAACATGCGAGTTTGTGAAACGATGGCGAAGAAATATAATTTTACTACTAAATACGAATCACCATTAATTTCCATGTGGAACATAAAATCGTTGTTCATAATTAAAGAGGTAGGACAATCTAACAAAATGTTTGTTTATGATATATTGAGTTTAAAATTTTTAAGTAATTTTGAGGAATTTTTTCCTTTCTACTGCCAAGATGTGGAAATACGTTTAGCAGTTCCATTGACTGTTCTAATTCAAAACACATTCGATACTGTGAGTTGGGTGCTTATCTTTTCTCTTTTACCACTTGCAATTGTTGTTTTGATCCACAATTCAAAATCCCAGGTTTCGGTGTACAGCAAAATAGAAATGGCACTTTTTAGTACAATTGCCTTTATGTTAGGTGAATGTGTGCGAATTAATAGCAATAAGAAATTTCTGTACCTGGTTGTCTTACTAGGGGCGTTTTTCATTACTTGCGAGTATGAGACTTACATTACCAGTGAGATAATTGCACCGCCAGACAAGAAAATATTTCATGATTTTAAAGAACTCATACAAAACGATTATAAAATCATCAATTATAACTGCGGAAAATATAGGGTTATACTAAATCACACTGAACTTTTTCGCAAATTCGGTGTTATCGATAAAGTCAAATCCCATACTTTCAATACATGTGAATCGACAATCGGAGACACTCCAATTTATAATAGAATGGCGATTAAATTATTAGGAAATACATCTTTAAAATTGTTTGTAGCCACAATCACAAGGCAATACACGCCTTATTATTTAGATTATTTGGAACAGGTCTCACCGAATGCAAAATGTACATCCGCAACAGAAAGTGCACTAACTGGAACAAATTTTTGGATGTTTATAGGCGGTTTTCGCATTCAGTTCCATGCATTTTTTCAGCAGTTGTTCGAGAAAGGTTTCATTAAGGTTTGGGATGACCATTACAGGTACTTGAATTCTAATCTCCCAAATGCAAAGGTGGAGAAAAGGAAATACCAAGAATCCCTACCGAAAAAAATTAGCCTAGATATGAAAATTAATAAAATTTTTATTTTACTTCTTTGGTATCTTTTGGGGTCCTTAATTATATTGACATTGGAACTATTACTAAATGCACAAAAAAACCTATCCTTATACCAGTGTTTTAATCTGATTCTGATTAATGCAACTATAGTGACATCTAAGATATCTAATTTGGTACGTAAAAAGTCAAAACTTTCATTATCTTGTCTGGGAAATTTTTTCGAGTATGTCTTTGCAGAAAACAAAAGGCAGCTTTTTGTAATTTTTTGTCTTTTTGCCGTTTTGTGTCTTTTGGCCTTTTTCCTATGACATTCGCTACATATGAAACTGATTTATAATTGAATTTGAGGTAACCACAAATCCTTTTTTCACATTACAGAATAATTTTATAATTTTTTCATTTTTTATAACATTTATATCATATAACATAAAAATCGCAATTTATTTCATTTAATTTTACAATAACCAAAAAGGAAAAAAGCAAAAAGGTGAACTTTTTGTTGATTTTGCAGGACAAAAAGGTAACCATAAAGGCAAAAAGGTAGCTTTTTGCCTTTTTCATGCCCTGTACGGATTGAATTTAATGTGAAAGTTTTTTCAAGCAATCACGGCTTGTACAATAGATAAGGTATCTTTTCCATTTACAAACAAATATATTGACTAATTAATTATTTTAAATACAATACAAAAAAAACGTGCAGTTTATTACTTTATTAATTTTTATGTAAAGAAAGTCGCCTTTCTTGGGTGACGATATGTTCCAACTCCTTGAAAAAGTAAAAGATAACACTTCATGGTGATGCATTTTAACTATTTGTAACCCAGTAGTATTGTAAAACATAGCTTTGTAATAAATTTGGTGAATAAACTCTCTCGTAACAAATCCCTGCTTAAACATTCAATTCTTTTTTGTAATTTTGATTCGCTATTCAATAATGAAGACCACTTAAAAATCTTAACTTAAGATAATCCATGATATAAATATATAAACCAATTTATCCAATCAACCAAAATTGACAGGGTTAGATGAAGTCACAACACGAATGACTGTGGTGGAATATTCGGAGAATTAAGTGTTAATTATTAACCCATTGAGCCCCAGTGTCATATATATAATCCTTACTAAATAAGTTCCTCTTCCAGCGAGTAATAACCGCTAATATTTAAACTTTTTATGTCAAAACATTACCATGACTCAAGACAAAAAATCACAAGTGGAATTTTTCAAAAATTCCAATTACTCGTCGTAATACGGTGTTTCAAAAATCTTCAAAATTTTAGCCAGGTAAGTTCATTTTCAAAAAAAGAGATCAAAAATCGAATAAACGTTATAAACTTACAAAAGTATTTTTTATTACTTGAAAACTGTCCATTCAATCATGTGTTGGGGATTAATGATTTTATTATGTCAATTTGAAAATATCCGATTCATTTGTTAATGCCCGTCTTCTATATATGACACTGGGGTTATCCGTAAGCATTTCTTGTATTCATGTAGATAATGGCGAATCGAATAAAGGCTTTGACAATGGAGGAGGTCAGTGCCATTGTCAACTCTGATGACTTCCATGGAGACAACATTGACATTGTCATCATTCCCCCTGGGGTAGATGAGCTTACGGACGAGGAAGAAGAGGGAGATGACGACATGGAAGAAAGATATGATGTTGCTGGCACTCTAGAAATTCACTATGATTCGGTGGATCAAGATGATTACAATGACGAGGAGGAACTTCAATCCCCTGATGAAATTGACATTGAGGAAGAAGAGACCGAACCGTTAACAACTGAAAATTCTAAACGCGTACCAAAGCGGAGAAAGACTGACCTAAAGGGGAAAAAGACTGCACTGAAGCGGAAAAAGACTGCAAAACGCAAAAAGTCCTTTCCACCGCAACCTTCGGCACAACAACAGGAGGAATCTTCATGTCCTCCAGAAGAAAGCGATATAAGTGAAGAAGATCCCTCATACCATACAGAGGAAAGTGACATTAGTGACAAAAAGCCCCAGCGCCCTCAATCTGACAAACCTAAAGTAACAAAGAAGCGGAATAAGGCTCCATCAAAGAAACAGTCAATTGTGTCTCCGCAAATTGCCTGGAAAAAACGTGACCCCATTTATTCAAAAATAGTCCAGAAAACTGAAGGCTGGAAAACAGCGCTAGAAAATGTTGTCGGAAATTTACGAGAACTTTCTCCTGTTGAACTGTTCGAAGAAATGCTTTCTGAGAGTACTTTTGACCTACTGCTAGAAGAAACATTGCGATATGCCAAAGATGTCAAGAATGATCAAACTTTTTCCCTTAGCCTTGAAGAGTTGAAAGTTTTTCTTGGAATTATTTTATATTCCGGATACTCAAGATTGCCTAGACAGCACATGTATTGGTCTGAAGCCGAGGACATTGGACGAGAAATAGTAAAGAACGCTATGAGTCGTAATAGGTTTGAAAAGATAAAAAGTTCACGTATAAGATAATTCGAAAGCGGTAGACAATAAAGGCTACAGAGGTTTCAAAATAAGACCGCTTATCACTCTTGTGAATAACTCTATGCAAAAGTTTCAGGTATTTGACGAAGATCTCTCTGTCGATGAGATGATAGTCCGTTATTATGGAAGAAACAGCCTCAAGCAATTTATCAGAGGTAAACCAATACGCTTTGGTTATAAACTTTGGGCTTTATGTGGCAGCTCCGGATTTTTATATAACTTTGATCTCTATTGCGGCAAAATTGAGAATACGGATCCAAAATCTTTACCTCTTGGAGAAAGAGTCGTCTTAAACATGCTGGAAGCTGTAAGTGAACCATCTGCTCATAAATTGTTTATTGACAATTTCTTCACAAACAGAAGTCTTCTAATCAAACTAAGGGATCATGGAATTAGAGCGATTGGGACAATTCGGGGAAACCGTACTTCAAAATGCCCACTATGGGACAAGAAAGAAATGTCGAAGAAAAAAAGAGGAGATTACGACTATCAGTTTGATGAAAACGAAGAAATTCTGATGGTTCGATGGAAGGACAACAAATGCGTTTCTCTAGCCACCAATTTTGACTCTATCTTACCCCTCACATCCGCTAAACGTTACAGCCGAGAAGCCAAGGCCAAAGTTGATATCCCACAGCCAAAGCTAATATCTAACTATAACTTTGGTATGGGTGGGGTTGACATTCACGACTGGTATGCGTCAAAATACCACACTGGAATAAAAGGAAATAAATGGTACTTTCCACTTATAACCCGGATATTCGATATGGTAATTACCAACGCTTCAATATTGTACCGGAAAATTCATGGGAAAAAATCTTTTGATATGTTGGAATTTAGAAGACAGGTTGCTGTATTTTATATGAAGACCGGTTATGGACAACGGAAACTAGGCAGACCGTTGTCATTAGTAAAATCTCATGCTCAAAAAGTTTTTACTAGTGTCCAATACGACGGCATTGGACACTTTATCGACAAAAGAAGCAAGCAGCAACGGTGCCAGTACCAGAATTACAAGAGCAAGCCGTTAACATTTTGTAAAAAGTGTGACACAACTCTTTGCCAAAAATGTTTTTTGCCTTTTCATGCAAAATAACTTGATTATAACTATTTTGTAACCCCTAAATTGAAATTACACAATAAAGAATGAAATTTTATATTTACACGGTGTAACCCCACTGTCATATATAAAGGACGGGTATTTTCGGAAAAACTTCTGATGATAGAATTTTTTAAATATTTTTGACAGATTCCTTGTATTTTTTGGGATTGGAAGCATAAATATCATTGTCCAATTCGAAAAAAAATAAATTGGGGATCAATGGGTTAAAATGTTTTGTATAAGAAGGATGTTTTAATAAAATATGAGAATGAGAATATAATATTAGCTATTTCCGATATTCTGATTGTATGGAATAATATGTTTTGCTTTATTAATAAAACGTGCTTTTATTAGCTGCTTCCTTCTTTTAAAACATACATGGATTTTAACTGTAGTGTTCAAAGACAACTCTAGTCGAAGATCGCGTGTGGCAAAGGAAATCAGAAAGGCATGATAAAACACCATACAATTCGATTACAAACACCAGTTCCAATGAGTTTAGTTTTACACATAACGTATAATGTTGTAAAAAAATTTTGACAAATTTTCGATGACCATGTAATGTTACAATATTTTGTAGAAAAGAATTAATTTAGGAATATATATACATCGAAAACAGAAGTAAAAGTTACAAAATAATCTTGTAACTCTGCCTAAAATTTTACATCGGCAAATGATGGGGTAAAGATTCACATTTTCCACCTTGGTTAACCCATATGTTAGTAATAGCACATGCTTTCCATATTCCAAAAGTAATGGTGCAGCCCAAATCAAACTTACTAGCGTGCATTGGAACTCCGGCAGTGACATAAAACATGATTGACACCAACACACGTTATCACGGTTACGTCTTTGAATTGTGCCATATTCACTTCCAACATTTGGGATTTTGTTCCCCCATGGTATACATTGGATAGTAACTCGGGGTAATTTATTCTAGATTACATACAACAAGCTCTATTGGTTTTCAGCATCTTTATTTTCAAAACAGTATCTGGTTAAAAGATATTTAAGTAAAAAAATAAAAAGTATTGCACAGTTGAAAGAAAAGGCTCCAGAGATTTTCTGTTAAAAAAATGGGTTAACGAGTTTCTCCGATTTAGATGTAGCACTTTGAATTTATTATAATATTGCTAATTAAAACTGAATTTCGCGGGTGTTTAGTTACAAAATTTCCGTTGTTCAATGAATTCTTACAACTACATTCTAAAACAATGGAAATAAATGCCTTAATGCCCGGACGTCCGCTGTTTTATCAAGTTTTATATATCGTTCTTCACATGATAGGTAGCTGCAAATTGACCTAGCATGTTAGACGCGTCATTACTGTCAGGGTCTTTACCATTATAATGCAACATGGCAAGACGCAGGTATTTGCCATGGTATGAACTATTTCGGAATTTAAAAATATTATAATCAATAAAATTATCATTCGATTGGATAATAACTAAAAATAAAAGTATTTACCTTTCTTTAATGGATGTCGGATGGTAATCTAAAGGATTATAATTTGAGTAGACATCACAGAATTTTATTATACCTACTAGTATATAGACTAGAAGCACGAAGCGAGCCAGGCGAGTGGATAATTACCACTTGCCTGGCCCCAGCGCCCCTTGTGTGACGTTGGGAGTGCGAACTAAACAGTAGAACACAGTAGAACACTACAACTTGCACTTCGCTCATCATCATGATTGGTGTGTTTGTATTTTCTTGGCTCGCGGCTGACGATTGCACTCAAATGTCGCCACACAAGCCGCCAGCTAAACTGTACAGTATGTTGGACAAGGCCTAAAGCAGAAGGCAGAGGCTTTGGTAGACATAAACATTACTCATCTCGGGAAATTGAAAATTTATAATCCAATATTCAAATTGTTTTTATTTTAATTATTCATAATTTTTTTGTTAATATGTTTACAATGTAACTGAGTACAGCGCATTACATAATAACTAAGAAATAATCAATTTTCCTGTTTATTTTCACATGTTCTTTCAATTTTTTTCTATGATGTACTCATGTTATATCTAATTTGGAGTATCAGGTAGGTAGGCACTATATTTTATTTTCCTAATTACCGTAAAGAAAGTTTAACAAGATTAACATAAACACAGAAAGATGTTAACCTAGTTATTGTTATTATTATTAAATCTCTACAATTCATACATTGTGCTACGTATCCTTGACATCAAAAATCAAAACAACTAAACGTCTTGATTCCAGGAAGATATATTCTAATGGTTCAACAATATTGATGAGATTTCATAATTTCTGTTAGTTATAATAGTCAGCATCCATTTTGATTTGATGTTTTTCATTTTGAATTATGATCAATATTGATTTATTTTAAATCACTGCGTATTATAGAAATCGAAATTAATGAATCTAACTCTGCTATTATTCCACAAAAATATGTGTACCTGGCGCCCTTTACTCAGGAGAGTTTCTGTTACTGTTTGCCATAGATTTTATATGTTAAAAAATGTATTTTACGTAACCCTAGCCAATTCAGGGGGCAGCCATGCCAAATTCTATACCTTTAAATGCTTGACCTTTGTTTAATTTTTAGCACTCTGTTCGTGCTCTAAAAGGGTTGCATGATCAGCATGACAGAATATTCGGAGAGTTAGACACTAATTATTAACATATTTTATGTGGCCGATGTTTTAACACGTGCGTTGCGTGTCCAATGTGCATAACCAATTTATCTACCAAATAATGAATTAAATACATGTCATATGAAGAAAATTAATGAATATGCTCGCAAAATCCCAAGAAAGTATCAACTGACATTGTTGGGACAAAAGAAAAGAAGCCAGTGTATACCAATCTTTCAAGAATTCATTCAAACAAACTTTTACTACCAACAAAGTCAAAAATGTCAATTAACAATTTTACCTTAAAAACAGGAATCCATTCCAATGGGCAGTATATCAATATTAGGCTTGGTTGTTTGAAGAACAGAATTGTAAAGTTGATAAAGAAAATGAAACACGCGTATATGTAAAGAATAAGAAACTATTGCGTGCCGACGACTTAGAATACGTTATTAGGAATTTCTGATATTGTAGTTTTATAACAATATGACGCTTAGTTTTTTCTAGTAGCGTTCGCCTTGAGACATAAATCGTGTTCTAATGTAGTGTTCAAAGATAATTCAATCGAAGGAAGCGTGTCGCCATGTCGCTATACAAACCAAAACCCAAGCTACTCGTAAATTAAAGTACCTGTCTCACTATGTTCAGTGTGAAAACACGCTTAAATACAAATGGCAAATAGATTCCTATATAACAACAGAACCACAAGACTTCCGTGAGATAAACCTATTCAGCAGTCTTTTCCAGGCCATTTCAAACCTTCAAACATTTAATTCATCTTTTGTTTGTGGCTAGCGAAGCAGTGAGCCGCGTAAAGAAATGGCATATAAAAGAAATCAATAGACCAACCTCCAAACCAAATTGAGGGGTCAATTGTTCTCAAGTTATAACTCATTGCTTCATCAGACAAAAATAAAAGTATGATTACTAGAATTAGTGATGAGTTGGAAAAGATCACTGAAGAGGGTAATATGACGTCAAGGTGTATTACGAAAGGATAGGATAGGGATAAATGTTTTATTTGATTTGGTGGTTGGGCTTTTGATATCTCTACTTACATGTTTAAAATAAATTAAGATTCCAAAAAAGTGAGTCCGTTTTCGTTTCTGTATATAGCAGAGCACTGAGAGAGGAATAACTCAATAACAATGGGGCCCCTCTAAATTTCCAGAAAGATGCGATTTTTTTGTCAAAAAAGTTAAAAGTCCAAAAACTACATGTCACCATTTTACTAATGTATTTTGGTGCGCCCCCTTGGTCAAATTCCTGGAGAAGTGCTTGTTTATAATCCAACTTTGAAGTCATAATCAATTTTACCAAATTTAGGGTCTTGTGCATTATTTTTCCAGTGTTGTTATTATAATGCTATGGGGTTCTATTATTATCAATGAATTTAAACTTGGGAACCTGGTATCAATGGAAAATAGCAAATTCCATTCCATTTGCTCATATTATCTCATGACCGCTTTAAATGAGAATTTGCATTTTAATGACCTAACTGTATTTTCCAAGTGTGTCAGAAGCAAAAGAATGATGACCGCGATTCTCGGCCAGTGAAATGTAGACTCTCATTTGCTGAAGTGCTTTGCAATGAAGTGTCTATTTCTGTTAGGAATATTTTTCTGTTGTATTTCTGGCAGTTTTTCAAAAGCATTACCTCAAAGTAACTTTTTGTCGATGCTTTTTTCGAACAGCAATAAAGTATTGAGTACGAAGCCTCAATATTATCCCGGAAATAACGGAGTTCAGTTTAAACCGCGTGTTGGTATGGAATTATCAGTTATATAATTTTTTATCAGGTTCTAATACCTTCATGTGGGTTTGATTTCAGTTACTTCTCCAGAGTGTCATAAGGCTGGTGGATACTGCTACTATTCTGCTTGTAATATATAACATAATAATGTTGCCCTATTATTTCATTCCAAGTTTTAAAACGTTCAATAATAACAGGAAAATTATTTTAGGTCAACATTATAATTTTTCGCTGCCTAATTTAAACTGTCCTAAGGATACAAAATGCTGCCCAAGAAACGGAAGCCTAAATGGTGCCTACTCGATAAACCGTATATCATTTTAATTTAATGTGAAAATTAATTTAGAACCAAATAAATTATTCATAAATTTAGTTTTTGCCAATATATTTTTGCATATTTCTGGTTATTTGCAAATTAAATTGATTGATTTATTAGTGGTTTGAAACTTATTACAAAAATAAGTAGTACAAATGACAAACTGTTTTATAATAACTGCACAATATATTTATAAATTGAAATAAAAAAAAACGGAATCAGAATGAGTTTAAAAATAACCTTTGGAATTTAAAAAAAAATAAAAGTGAAACTTATTGAACTACTTGCATTAATATATATAACTACCTAATAATTTTCGTGGCTAAATTTTAGAAGTCGTAACAATTAGTAACACATTTGGTCATGCGAAAAAGATAGAAACTAATACTATAGTGGTACAGATTTTGACTTCACTGCGTTATGTCACAACATTTGTAATATATGCAAACCATTGAGTTATAAGCTATAAGTTATAAGGTTAAGGTTATTTGATATTTCAGTTTCACAGGAAATAGATAACTCGCGTTGCTGAATTTAGTACAACGTAGCTCTGGCCTAAAAGTCTGCTTAACTAAAATCCTAGCCCCCTATTATATAAACCTCACCTAACTTATCATAATTGAATACTAATCTAAGGATGGGGCAGTGTCAGCGCTATGATAGTGCCTTTTAGTTTTGCCATAGGTCTACGTTGCCATTTTTGAAATATTGTTGTTTGGGACCATGAAAAATAAAAATAATTAACATGTATCCCAAATACAGCATATTTATTAGTGTCAAATGCAGTATAAATTATCAATTTAAAATGTTTTGTTTTAAAAGGTGTAAATAGAAATAAATGAAAGATGACATTATGACATTTATGTATGTAGTTTTGGACAATAATGCTATTATAATTTTTAGAAATAATTATATCATACGTTTTGAGATGGCTTTCATTAAAAAAGTATCTTCTGTTAAAATTCTGGATTGTGACCCAATTTATTCTCAGTGCTTAACAAGCTCTGACGGATTCAACTCTATCGTTCATGTCACAATCTCGGAAATTAAAATGACACCCAGTCCCAGGGGCTATTCGTTTGCAAGTTCCGCTACAATTTGGAGTGTCACAGATATAGACACAGGTTCCGCTAGTCGAAATGGAAGACGCCCTATCTTTAATCCAATCATCTAATGTCTTACAAGCTCCATAAGCTATATGGTATGAAGCGACTTTTCCTAATAATAAATATCAACTTAGTAAGTATAAGACCAGTAATAAAAGTTAATAGTTATGATATGCTTTTACAAAAATGTTATCAGATTATCTGTTTGCATTTGTTATAATAACATGAACATGAATTAAAGTATTTTAATTATAGTTATCAAAGTTGAATTTTAAACTGAATTTCTAATTTCTAAAAATAATGTCCTTTAAAAATGACTAGAATATTTTATTGTTCTAGTCGATATTTTAAATGAAGATTTGACTGAGCAATTACTTGTCTCAGTGCCACCCTGCAGGCCCTGCAGCTACCACAAAATCTACAAGTATTTACAGTCCAGGTTAATAATTTGTCAACTATTTGTTAAATTAGAAATTACCTTTGTGATCTTTGTGCTCATAAAGGGCTGCGTAGGCAGACGATCTCTTTTGCTGTAATGCAATTAACGATATTTTAAAGATTTATGTTGTTCAGTGGACATGCGACATTTTTTTAATCTGTCATCAATATATTGACAATTTAAATGTTTTTGCTTTCCTTTTAAGGGTTATTTTAATCAAATTTATCAATTTAGAGCAGTTAATGAGTAAAGCATGTTTGGTCAAACGACGGATATAAAAAGTGATTTAAAAAGGGTAGCTACAAATTTTATTCTTGATTGTACCAATATTAACAGGTACAAAGTGTATAGAAAATTACATAGCAGGGATTTTTATTTATTTATTGATAAATACTTACGATTCTCGTCTCCCGTTTTTCTACAACTGCAGAGCAAACGAATGCTACTAAGAGTAGAAAAACCGTCGCTTGTACAAAAGCTTTCATGGTGTATTTTGTGAGATAGGCTACTTTAAACAAAATGCATTAAACAATGTTATAAGTTCACTTGCTTTTTCATTGCTTTTATACCTTGTCAGTTTACTATTTTTCTATCATTTAAGCACATGGAAGCACCACTAAAACCATTTTCCTGTATTGATTATTAATAATTAGGTTTACATCAAACATAAGGAAAAAAGGAGTATTCTGATTATGATAATAAAAGAGGAAAGCAAAAGACTATCCTAATAAATAGTATGTGTGAACAAAATAATAACGTATTAACATTGGTTAGGGAAAATCATATAAAAATTACAATAATTATTGGACATAGACATAATTAATTACAGTGAATACATTATTGACAATAAATAGTATTGCCATCCTCAGTATAAGGTGTTCTTTTAAAATAGTTTATGATAGTAACTTTGGTTTGGTGTTACGGTATTCAATCCGCAGAAGGAACACTTAAGGATGTTTGCGAGAACTAGAATCTCTATGGTATGTACATAAATATTATAAGGACATCATCATTCTGTTCTGTATTCTAGCGGTTCCAAGAAAAACATTATAGTAAAATTATTATTGTATTGTTATTGTTCAAACAGCAAGCACTTTATGCTACAGTAAAAGTTGACCGCCGATTAGTTAAAGATAAGGCACGACAACAGTTTTCCTCATTTAATGCTAAAATTCCTAAAGTAATGCAAATTAATGAATTTGCTGTTATTTGTAATGTGCTAGTGTGTAATATAAATCCATGTTGTTTATTCACAGGTACAAAGATATTATTTAAAAGCAAATTAATTTCATTTATGTACATTAGTTGTTACGTCGTATGTGTTTGTTCATTGCCATGTTTTAAATTGTAGACTGGAGGTATTAAATGTCATAATTACATTAACCTAAATCATTATTTAGAAGTACCTATTTAATTAGGAAGTGTTAGAAAGAGATACTAAAAGGAAAAAAAATAGTGCACATGTTGCATTAAAATATGTTATAATTAAAATAATTTTATATTAAAGCGAACAAAGTAACTATAATAGTCGACAAAATAATATAATATAGTGTGTAATAGGTAAAGATGAGCTTGTCGTATAGCCGATTTTGAAGTTAAACATATTAAGGAAATTCAGGTTAGTTTTATGTGTAGATTGTTCTTCTTCGGATAGCTTGTCGTCTTAAAAATTTCCAATTCTTTACCCAATACTCGCTGTCCCGTTTTTCGTGGGTTTGGATATGCTGCTCCATGGTCGACAACTGTGAAGAGGAAACGTTGCATCTCGAACAACGGTAGGATACAGTGTATCCGTTGCTGACCGGTTCATTAGTAGGAGGTGACGTCTCCTCTTCCATTGTACAATTGTCACTGAGCAACAATAAATTACCCTATATATTGACCACAATCTTAAAATAATTAAAAGTAGATCAAGGTGTGTACCTGTCCAAAGAATGTGAAAAGTCTTCGGCGTCTCTTCTACTCCCATCAGATATCGGTTTATGATATTGGGTCGGACTCCAGGTAACCTTGTCGCATATTACGGCAACAGTAGCATTAGATTCTGAAATGTCTCCCCCACGTATTCGAAATTTTAGCCCTACATTGTAAAAAACAATTTAAAGTTAATCCTAGAATGAAAAAATGGTGACCTTGAAATACATGGGATTTAAAATTTCATCCTCGTTATGAATAAAAATAATTTCCCAGAAATGTAGAAAAAGATTTTTCAGCCTTCAAATTTAGAAAACGATTTGCAAATTTATCTTCGAAACTTAAAAAATGTTTTGGAATCTGAGGATATATTATTATGTGTAATACTTGAATTTAGTTTTGACAGTATTTGACATTTAAAACAAAGTATTGGCTATACTAAGCTTAATGCTTAAAGTGGGTTGGCTAATTAAGTTTTAAGCCCAACCAAAGAAACAGGATTTAAATCATGTAAAAATATTTACAAATGTATGCAAATGTTTTTTTTTACTTTTTAATTTAACTTGGACGTCTTTTTTCGGCGTTATCTCCTTGGATGCATCATCAAGTTCAATTTTTATAACTCCCAGTTCATTGCTTTTCTGACTTCCTTCAATTTCACTTTTATATTTCTTCGGAGAAAAATGTGGATTTTGGTCATGACTAGTCTCTTTGCTGACCGACTGCTGGGGATTTTGACAATTATTGAAAGAATTGTAAATCAAGACTTCGCCAGTCTCAATATTCTTTATGATTACTTTTTCCTCTCGAATCTTGGTAATCATGTCAACGAATTTACCCGAAAATCTAGTTATCACAGCTTCTATTTCTTCCAATTGACTGTTCAGTTCATACAGCTTACCAGTTGTCTTACAACAATCGGTACATATTAGAGAATTGTTTGTACAATTTTCCCCCACCTCTAAATTCAGATATTTTCTCCACGTCTCAAAATGTTTTTCGGAAAGAGACGAGATGGATATCCAGTCTTCATTATTTTCATTCTCAACACTTTTCCAACACAATATACAGCAGCCGTCAGTTTTGAGCAGTTCCATTCCAAACTACTCCACACACGTAAATAGCCACACTCTTTAGTCACCAGAATTATGGTCCCGTAAATGTTATTTAACAAATTGTTAAGACAATGTTTTTGTTTTGATTTACGCAGTTGTTAAATCTGCTACATCATTTGTGTATCCCTTGAAAGGAGACATCATTCCCGCTTGTGAACGGCAAAGGAATGAACAACTAGGATCAATACCTATTAGTCAGTTCGGGTTTTATCTTGCCGTGCATGCACGGTCCCTGCCCTGAGTGTTGATACATAGTGTGCATGTCAGGAAAATACTATAGATCCTGAAACTGCTCTAGTGTTAAATCCAGAGTTTACAACCCAACCCTCATTCAGACCACCAACTGGTAAAAATACCATAATTTGGACTTTTTTCAACAATTAAATAAATCCATTCTTAATTAACCCCTGTGTATACATAGCCTAAGCTAATATATAGTCATTTCATGGATACCATAAACATAATAACATGTAATCGAACAGAAAATCCATAATAAAAGTGTACTAAAATACGATCTTATAATCATACCCAAGCTGATTCCAAAAATATAATTTATCTGCTTTAATTAAAATGTTTTTGAGATATGGATACAAGAAGTTAAATAATAATGTATCCTGATCTTAAGTCACAATTGATGAACCTGTACGTGCTATTGAAATGAACTACTCTATCCCCACTTCATTTGTGATTAATTATTTATCAAATAAACTATATTATGTCACTGTACAATTTCTGGAATGCAAAATAGTCTAGTCTTGTTTGTTTTCCTGTTTCGTCATTTCTTCAACAAAATAGAGACCACTTGCATTAGGTTATAGCATAGCGACTTGTTTTATCTAATATTAACATTAGTCAAACAATAGTTTTCGAATGTAAATTCGTAAATAAATGTATTTTAGGCTTGTCTAATAATTCATGACTTCCTGTCCTGAATCAAAAGTCCTGAATCAAATGTATTCAGAGATATACAATTCAACAGCACCTAATTGGCCATTTCAATCTAAATGACATCAGATTTAATTTGCAGTTGTAATCTCTGTAAGAGTCAACAACAAATAACTCTTTATGAATTAGTATTGCCTACACTGTTAATCAGAACATTGAAGTCCCTTATATAATATAGTAGCATAAAGTAAGTATAGTAGTAGTGAATAGTGGTAAGTAAATTAAGTATATTTATCAACCTCTTGTAGTATTTGAGTCATTATCGTAAACATTATGCAAGCTAGATTCGATGAAACAAGGTCATTACTCCACAATCAAACGAACGGTTTACCTTTACTTTCATTGTCCACCTTTACAGACATAAATACAATATCTAATCTAAGCATTAACGGCACTACGATAAACAATAAGCTTCAGGTTTAACTTCACGAACGTCCTCATGTAATTTAATTGACAACCCTAGCAGAAGGTGTTGGTTGAAATAACGTTGTGTGTTCGTTATTTAGTTGTAGAATCGTTTTGATCAAAAAATGACCGTCCAGCCACCAATATATATTTGTGAGACTTTGACGTCGAATTCTGACATTACGATAACCTATCTACAACGTAATATTCATAACGGAAATTTTTGGTCAATTCTTAACGTTCTGAGGACGTCTAAATGGTGACGTTAGCTGACCGTCCGAATTTGACGTCAACTTTACGTTAAATAATAACGTCCAGCCGACCCTAACTTTAACGTTAATTAAACCAAAATAAGGATTTGTAGGGGAATTACAACCCCTTAACTTAACTCTGGCTGATTAGCCGAGTTGAGTTGATGGGAGGTAGACTGGTCAAGGCTTCCAACCCTGGCCAGAGGCTAACTTTTTGATGTTTTTCTGGAATTTTTTAACTTGCCATCAGATAGCTACGTTAATTATATAATTTTAGGTGCCATTAGTTTTGTAGTACAAAAGCTGGATTCGGAGTTATTTACGTTTACTTTTGGTCGCATGGTGGTTAAAATTTGACGATGTCTCCACAACGGCAAGTGGGACATTTTTACGTGGCAGTTCCGTTACTAAAAACGTTGTACCAACCTTCCGCACGTCAAACTCGGACGTTAGTGCAACTGTATTACAACCAAAATTTCTGCTAGGGAATAACCTTTGTTTTAAATTTTCAGACATCAGATTACCTACAATCGTGATTTTCTAGCTAATTCAAAAAATCATTTCATTTCCAATTTCTCAAAATGGGATTTTTTGATTATTCAAGAACAGAAAAATTTCCAACGCATTTCGAAGACAGACACACGGCGGCTCACACCGATGTTCTCTTAGCAGGAATAATCTGTTCAATTTCTATCGTTGTATTTTCTTTATTAATTACACTGCCGGCTATCTGTGGATGGAGAAAAAAGTTATTATTGCTGGTTAAAATTGCCATTGCTACTTTTATTGGCAGTGTCATAATTAGTAAGTTTTATATTGAATTATACACTCAAGTCAGATTAAAATATTTAAAAATTTATTAGACTTTACATTAGTAATTGTCTAGAAAGTATAAGCTTTGCTTTTAATAAATATACTTAAAATATAAACTTAAAATGTACAGCTAGTAATTATGGACATAGTTGGGAAGTTGGAAAAGTAAATATTGCCAGCCCATATACAGCAGCCACTTCAGAAGAAATTCATGGAGAATTGGGAGTTCACATTGCACTCAGAGGAATCAATATTACCCTAAAAGGTCTGTTGTTAATTAACTATATAAATAAAATTGATATGGATAGATAGATAATGATATATTATTTTAAACACCTTGATTTATTTTAAGGTGGTTAGTCGTTAATTAACATTTGTTTACTAAAATTTTGTCATTAGGGCAACCAAATAATGCAACAGGTGATCTTGCTGGAGAGATTATTGATTACAATGAGCATTTCTCATGGGAATGGGCACAAGGAAGATTTGGCTTTGGATATTATGCAGGAAGAATTTCCAGGGACTTTCGAGCTGCCGTACTTCGGGGTACTCCATTGCCCATATTACAAATGGCTGAATATTTTACTTTCGATGGGGAAGATTTAAGATTTGGTCGTTATTATCGATGGGCTGGTTGGTATACACATTTACTGATGTGGTAAAAGATCTTTTTCATTTTTTGATCAATTTTATGGGACTTAAGTATAATTTTTAAATTTAAATAATTGAAATCTAAGAAAATTCAATTTTATTAACTTTAATTCAGGGCAGCGTTTCCGTCATGGATAATTGCATTAATCTTCTTCCAATCGATTGTTAATAAAGGTGCTACAATGATGGTAGTCACAGGGTTGTTACAATTAGTAGCTGTAATCATTTGGAGTACTCTGAGGAATCCCTTAGAGCTTAAAGTGCTATTCGAATCTGAAGACCAGAAAGGAGAAGTAGTATTGCAGACTAAATATGGCTACGATTTCTACCTTGTATTAGTTAATTCGATTTTGTGTACTGTTGGTGGAGTGATTATTTTCGTAGTCAATCTATTCTACCCAGAACTTCTTTGTAATTTCTTTGGCATTGATGTACAATCACTTTTCACAGATGTAACAACTTGTAAGTGTACTTCTTTTTCACATTTTTGTTGATTTTTGAATACCAGTACAAATAATTAACATAATTTTGCATTTTTGTTTACCAGGCTGCAAAAATGAAGAAATGACAGAAGTAACGCATGAAATGATGTCCGAAAGGGAAAATCTTGGCGATTATTACGAAATGGGTGGATATCATATTCCAGAAAACATAGTAAACCAAAGTCGCACCCAGGTATGTGACCATGCTTTTATTTACAAGAAATTTCTAAGTATAAATTAAAAATAGAATAAAATGTGTAAACACATATCATAATTTGGAATATTTTTTGAAAACAGGAAGAGAGAATAATAGTTGAACGCAAACGTAGAAGTTCTTACTACGGAAAACGGAAGGTTAATCAGCGGGTCATTCAAAGAAGGTCAATAATTGCAAATTATAAGTAATTTGAGTATAAATATTGTACCTAACCATCTATAATCTTTAATGCAGTTCTCCAAATGAATTCCGGCCGTACAATTACCTACCACTGACTCAAGTTGCTGCTCCAACGCAACAAACTCCAGCTATAAATATACCATCGAACCCCAGTTTACCAAACTCGAAGTCTCCTGTCGTTGTCAGTCGGCGTAACCCACCACCACCTCCTCCACCACCAGAAATTGAAATTTCATCCCCTCCGACGTATATACCTTCAGAGCCAGTTATCCCAGTTGCCTTACCAATTCAATCAGCTGACATTACATTACCCCCTACATTTCCATTACCATCCAACTCATCAGATTTATCAAACGTTTTCTCTGTTCAATCTCCAAAAATTGTGCCTAAAGTCCACCCTGAGGTTCTTACACCATCACCGCTTAAAATCCCAGCTCAATTTCTACGACAATCTCCTCCTGTGCTTTCAGCAAAATTTCGACCATCACTGCCACCTAAACTCACAAAACCAACATCACCTCCACGAAATCAAACCCAACTGGTTGAGCCAGTCCACGTGGAGGATGAACATTTGGTTTCTGTCAGTGACATAAAGAAGCGGTTTCAATAATAAAAATATCAATGTTGATTTATTCTAAATTTTGTAATCAATACAAGGACAATCTACTCAATGAACCCTTCTCCCACAATTTTTACCACGCATCCAATATCAATTTGATATGTGATCAATATTTGTCATCCATTTCGATTATGATTGCAATCGACTATCGACACTTTATTCTTTATAATGACGCCGTCAAGTAAAAGCATTTCCATATTACATTATGTATATTGCTTTGAACAAATAAAACAACTTTGATAAAAGTGGCACACGTGGCACTTGCATACACATACTATTTTGTATTTTTCACCGGTCATTAATCATACAATTAATGGTAATCATACCCGTTGTAGTTATAATCATACACTAATAGACTACAGTGTTCACAATGCAAAATGCAAACACTGAGAGGATACTCATATACATTTTGTAAAACAAAAACCATGCGTAGAGAAAAATAATTCTACATTTTACACAAGTTATGTTTTTTTTTGTATTACGCCATCTCATAATTCTAAATGTGGGCAATAACCTGTTAAGCAGTTAAAGAGTATTTAGGTAAGTCACCGATTATTTGCATAATCTGGAGATTAGATACAAAGTTCATTCCTCGCCGTGGTTCAAAAATAATTCCTGGGTATTTGCCTAATCAGTCACTCTAAGCTTTTTGCATGAAAAGTGAGATTATATTATACTCCACAAGTGAATCCATACTATATCCATGTCTAGCCATGTGTACAGTTTTGGTTGGTCCCGAGTGCGAAGTATTAACTAGCTCTTAATTTATATTAATTACAGGTAATGCAATATATGTAATGATGTTTATGAGTCGGGATTTTTCTGTTTGCAAAGAGTGAATTATAATATCTTGTCTTACATAAAAAGTTCATTGACTTGCAATTAAACAGATCAACCGCTGCCCAAGTTCAAGTTCAGATTTATTCAAGTGAAAAAATTATAACTCACCGGGACGGAAGTTATTGTGATTCATCAGTTCTTGTGATTGGGAAAATTGTTTTATTGTTAATAGTTTATTCGTGACAATTGTGTACTGCATTTGCATTTGTTATAATATAAAGGTAGACCACAAGTACAAGTATTACACTATTACACTTCAATTCTTTTAGAAATTGTTTTTAACGTATTTTATTAATATTTATTGCATATTTTAAATTTTATTCCAGGGTCAACAAAAATCAATTTTCTACATTTTGTAAATTTTGGCGTTATTTTAATTCAAAAATCAGATATTTAAATTACTAAATTCTCCATAAAGAAATGTATTTACTAAATGTGGGAATAATTTTGAACTCAAATAGTTGCAATCGCAATATGATCACATAAGATGTTTTCAAATAATGTCTTTTTTAGCGAAAAAATATTATTTTTAATTATGCAAAAGTTTATGTATATACAATACAATATGAATAACAAAAGGACCAAATCATTTTGTATGCATTTATTAATTATTGTATTGTCTCTACAGAAGGCTGTCAAATGGTGAGAATGAAAAACATGGAATTCCGAATTTTCAGGGGTTTAAATTCCTCAATGAAATTCTGCATCTCTGTTATTGCCTTACTTTACGTGGTTAATAGTTGCTTTGGCCAACTAGGAAAGCCATCACCCACAGAATGGATAAATGTACCAAATAAAGGTCGACTTCCGGCGCAAAAGTTAAACTTTATATCGTGGTTAGTGGACGGCTGTTATTTCTATAACTCCACTGGCAGAATTAGAAGATGTACGAATACCTCTATAGACCTTTCGGAATGTCCTCCAGAATTTCAAAGTTTTGATGGCTTTTACAATAATATTTTCAAAGCAGATTTAGGAGCTGTTGGTAAGTGATTGCTTTCATACTTTCATATAATTCTAAAAAACTCAAGTTGCTAACATTGAAAATTCTTAAATGGGAGGATTTTCAAATCTATGTGAAAAATTTATAAAAAATCTTTTCATAGTATTTGTTTAAGAAGTTAATAAATTTTTGCAAATATCATTAACAACATAGATACCCCACTTCTCCGAAGGGTCCCTCCAGTGTACAACGACAGTGTCTATGCACCAGTGGAAATAGGTCGAATTAATCCATTTGTTGCCAGTAAGTTAATGGAACGAAGTCCTCAATGTGGTACATCAGGCAATGAGGCTTGTGGTTCTAAAACGGGAAAATCAGCATTTTTAGTGTATTTTGGTCAGCAAGTGGTAGAAGAAATTTTAGATGCTCAACGCCCTGGTTGTCCCCCTGAATATTTCAACGTCAAAATACCAGCTGATCATGAATTCCTTAAAGATAACCCTCACAAAAGTGAAATGCCCCTACTCAGATCAAGATACATACCATCTTCCGGTAACTCACCTGGAAATCCAAGACAACAGGTATGCTAAAAAATAAAATCGTTAAAGCACAATAAAATGTTATTGCTTAAGAGATTAAAAATGCAATCTCTGTTTATACAATACAATTTTTAATTATCTTTGTGATTTTTGGCAGTTGAATGAAATAACACCATGGATTGACGGAGGGTTGATTTATGGCACTTCAAAAGGTTGGGCAGATGCTCTCAGAACCGATCCGGAGACAGGAATGTTCGTAGAACATGGAAAATTGGCAACCGATAAAAGTGGATTGTTTCCAGCACGAAATACTTTGAGAATGCCATTGGCCAATCCTCCTCCACCAGCATGGCACAAAAATTGGACCGAACAACATCAAACCGCCGATGTTAACAGATTTTTTGGTAAATGATTGTTATGACTATACTTTTACTATTTTTAACACAATGGGAATTGAATTAAATAATTGCAATTTTTTTCTTATGTTGATTCTTAATTCTTCAATGATTCTTAAAATTATTAGTACTGGGGAACCCAAGAGGAAATGAAAATGCTTTTCTTCTGGCATTTGGTGTTGTACTTTTCCGCTGGCACAATCAATTTGCAACTTATTTCCATGACAGTCGACCTGAGTGGAGTGGTGAGAGGATATTTCAGGTTAGTAACATATTTTGAATTTCTGATATTTATTAGTGACAATTTTAGCTACAAATTCATAATTGAATTAACAGGAATCTCGCAAATGGGCAATAGCAACTTATCAACAGATGGTAATGTACGATTGGCTTCCAGAGTGGATAGGCGAGCCTCTTGAAGAGTACAAAGGTTATGACCCAGTAGGAGATCCACAAATTGAACAATTCTTTCAAACTGCTGCTATGCGTTTTGGCCATACTTTAGTTACTCCAGGAGCCTATATGAGAGATTATTCCTGTGCTGGATGTGCTCCTATTTCTTTTTACGGATTAAATGGTAACCACCGTAGTGAGGGTTTTAATTCAACGAAAACTGTTAGGACATGTAACATTTTCTGGAGACCACATGTAAGATTTATGCAATTTTGTTAAATACAACTTGGGCTTGTCTGCCTTAATAAACTTAATTTAAATAATTTTACCTTGTTATTGCAGGAACCTTTAGAACTCGAGCACGAAAATTTACAAAGTACTTGCGGTGAAATTGACGATAGAAAAGTTGCAGATATAGATAGGCTTTTAATGGGACTCGCGTCTCAACGAGCAGAACGGGAAGATCACATGATTGTTGAAGATTTACGGGGTAGAGTTTTCGGTCCTCTTGAGTTTTCTCGAAGAGATTTAATGGCCGTCAATATTCAAAGAGGAAGGGATCATGGTAAAATAATATATATTTGTTTTTAAGTTATTTTCATAGCATTAATTGTACACGTAATTTCTATCATATTTTTGAATGCAAGAAATCTTTTCGATAAGATTTGTAACTGATTTTAAAAACAAACTATTTAATTACCTAATTTTAAAAATGTTATTAATTTCATATTATTTAATATGGAATTTAGGCATACCGGACTACAATACTGCCAGAGAAGCGTTTAATCTTACAAGAATAAATAGCGTTGAACAATATATGAGATTGACAAGGACAGCCACACCTGAAAGTATCCTTCAGCAGTTGGCGAATGTTCATAATTCGACGGGTAATCCTTGGAGCAATATAGATGTATGGACAGGAGGAATTCTTGAAACTTCAGAAAGACCAGGCCCACTTTTTAGAGCAATAATTAAAGATCAATTTATGAGAATTCGAAATGCAGACAGATTTTGGTTTGAAAATACCAAGTGGAAAGTGCGGTAAGGAATTATCAATATAAATAATGCATATTAATTGCTTATGAAATTTTTCTGTTACCCCTTAAATTCTTTTGTTAATCTCCAGGAGGTTTTCTGAGGATCAGATCAAAAGGATAAAAACTCTTAAGGTTTACGATATGGTAATGTCAGTCACACGTATGTTGCCTGAAGATTTGCAGCCGAATCCTTTCCAGATTCCAGCTGATAATAATAGTAAGTAGCTACAAAATTTTCAATTGATAATTAAATCAAATTTACTAGACTCAAAGACTCAATTCCATATTGTTTTAAATGATGTTAGAATTTCCCTCTGGCCAAGCACGTTCACCATGCTCCAGTTTGAATAAGGCTCTCTGGATAACAGATTACTGCTGGAGAGTACGGTATGATGTAAATGGAAATCAAATAGGGAGAAATGAAAGCTTTCAATGTCATCATTTTCCACAGGTAAATAGGTATATTTCTCAATTAGCTGTACACATTTTTATTTAAGTATTTAAGTCGTTAAACTAATATAAATATTTGCTAATTTAAGTTGGATTCCAAATATGTTCCTGTTGAAAATTGTACACTTCCGGGCTCTTACGACTATTTTAATGGAAGTGAAATATCGTTTATTACCACACATATTCTTCTAGGCTTGTTCGTTTTTGGTATACTTGTCTCAATTACGAAAATTACTAATACTAATAGATACAATAATATTTATTTTATCCTTGGTTAACATTATTTTGATTGTTAAAGGTGTTGTTGCCGTGCTCATTTACCTTTCAAAATATTTGGAAAAGAAAAAGAAAGCAGTTCTTGAAAAGACATTCAAGACAACTTTCCAAAACGGGCAAACTCAATCATTAATTGCTAGTAAGTGTACTTACCAATTTTGTACTTGCACTGAATCAGAATTAGTGTATTTACGAAACTGACTAAATCAATGGGATACATAAAATAAAGATTCACATGAAACAATTTGTTTAAATGTTTTAAAATAATAGGGATTTCTGCAAAAGAATGGGTGAATGCTAAGGATGGAACTAGATCTGTAGTTTTGGTCCTTGACAATAGTAAACTGACTGTTCGCTGCATCCGTGGAAATCTATTACGAGACATAGATTTTGAAAAAATTGGAGTTGTCGGAACAGGTGGGAGAAGCAGTGTAACCGTTCGCATTTTTAAAAACGATTTTGTTCTTATTGAAAATCCAAAAGAATATGACCTTGTTCTCCAATTCGAAAGCCCCTTTCTGCAAGAAGGATTCATAGGAAGTCTACAAGAAAGGTAAAATTACATTTATAGTGTTACAGAAAGTTTTGGTAGTGCATAGTGTAGACTGCCAAGGTAATTATCATTTTATAATATTTCTGCTTTCTTGACTTTTACAGAATGCAAGGAATTGTGGATATTAGTCAAGTCCATCAGGGAAGCTTTCGGAAGTATTCTAAAATGGTCATAACTAAAAAAATTAGAATTAAAAAATTGGAAAAATTTTTTCGTCACGTCTTTCGTCTGGATTTGCAAAATAATCAAAGAATTCATGAAAACGACCTTAATAATGATATTGTCAATATTGAACTCAGTATGGCAGAATTTGCTGATGCGCTTGGCATGCCAATCAATTCAGATTTTGTTCATAAGGTAAATACAATTAGTAAGATCTAAAATTAGTATTTTATTAAAACCTGTTCAATTTATTTTGAAACAATTTTGGATAAAAATAGTGCCAAAACATAATTAATTAATTTTGATGACCATTTAATAGCTAAAATTGACAAAATAGTCATTATGTCTAATTGTTTTATCTATTATTATTTCTTTTTAATGTTTACAGATTTTTGGCATAGTTGACAAAGACCAAAATGGTTACATTAGCTTCCAAGAATTTTTCTGTATGCTTACAATTTTCAAAAAAGGTACCGCAGAAGATAAAATTGGATTTATTTTTCAAATGTACGATGTTAGTGGACGCGGGAAAGTTACTTTGGAAGAATTTAAAACGATGTTAAAGTCCATGATTTCGGCAGCAAGTACAGATATTGATGAAGCTTCTATTAGTGAATCCATAAATATGATAATTGGAAATAATGCCATTGGAAGAAACGTATGGCTATTCTTTTATTTTCATTTATAATTTACCCGAAGCTTTTATTTTTTAGAATTTTGATTTTTAGGGCTTTGTAACATTGCAAGAATTTCAAGCATTGATGAAAAGTCATAACGACACATTTGAAAACGTCCGATTAAACTTTGAAATAACTAGAACTTTAGATTTACCATCCAATAACAAATCCAACCGAGTATCCCGAAACATGGACTTTTTTAGAGCTGTTAAGGAATTAAATACTGGCTACAACGGGTAAGTGAACAACAGTTCATAATACATTACTTTAGAAAAAGGCAATAAGATGCATTATTATTCTCCTATTACGTAAAAGTAAATGATTTAGTTTTCAAATTCAGGAAAAAGTACAACTTCATAGTGATCTTATGTTGTTTTACTGAAATTAAATTATTGACCTATTTTTTAAATGCAGAACATCATCCTCCCCTGAAAACCCTTATAATGAACGACTGAGCGACATGACAGATATGACAGTACCCAAAAGTCCAACTAAACTAAGTGAATGGCAAAGGTGGTTTGAAATGAACCGGTTTAAAATATTTTGGCTTTCCATGTACACAATTGCAGTTATTGCAATTTTCGTTGAGAGAGCGTATTGTAAGTTGAAATATACTTTCCATAAATAAATAGCGTTTTTATAAATGCATTTAGTTAGATAAATGTCCTCAAATATAAAGAATTGTTATATATTTATATACTTGAGAATTGAGAAGTACACTGAGTTGAAAAAATAATTTACAGATTATTCCGTGGAGAGAGAACATGCTGGACTTCGACAAATTGCTGGCTATGGGGTAACAGTTACGAGAGGAGCAGCTTCGGCTATGATGTTTTGTTACGCAACTTTATTATTGACAATGTGCCGCAACCTAATAACCGCCCTGAGATCTACATTTCTTCACAATTGGATTCCTTTTGATGATTTCGTAGCTATGCACAAGTTCATCGCTTGTTTTGCTCTGGTTTTCACATTTATTCATGTTATAGGCCATGGAGTGAATTTCTACAGCATCTGCACCCAAACAGCTGAAGACCTTTCCTGTCTCTTCAGAGATTATCATAGACCGTATATAAGATTAGTGTTCTAAATTGATTCAAATATTTTAATGTCCATTGTAATTTTATTCAACGTTTCAATTTTGTTACTAGAACTCATGTCCTTCCTAAATACGATTACTGGGCTTTCCAAACTGTCACAGGACTGACTGGGATTTTACTCGTCCTCCACGCAGCAATCATTTTCATTTTTGCAACTCCATTTGCAAGAAAATATGCGTTCAGAGCATTTTGGATTACTCATCAGACGTATCCTTTGTAAATAACAGATATTATAATCAATATATTTTATTTATTTAAAAGCTTAATCTCCTTTCAAATCGTTGGATACATAATGAATTAATTAGTGAATTAAAATTTTGATATCTCCAATAAAATTAATCACTGGGTACAAAAAAGGTACCACCTTATCTATCACCCAGGTGTATACCCCGAACAGGGTTCGATATTGTAATATAGATTGTATGATATGGTTCTTTGCAACCCTGGATGGGGAATGCTGGTGATTTTTTGCGTGATCTAATTAATAATAGTTTGTATTCCTGTTTATAGCGGACAAATGTTATGAATTTTGGTTTACATTCAAAAATATTCAATTTAATATCTACAGATGGTACGTTCTAATAATTTTGCACGGCAGTGGACGTCTTGTTCAAGGTCCATTATTTCTCAACTTTCTACTAGGTCCTTTAACACTCTTTGTCCTGGACAAAATTGTAACAGTGGGAAGAGAAAACATGGAAATACCAGTTGTCGAAGCTCAACTTCTACCCTCTAGTAATTATTATAGAACATTTAGCGAAACTTTATGTATAGTAGTTGTGAACTAATTTTTCATTTTAATTAGATGTTACTAAACTGAAAATATTTCGTCCCAATGGTTTTGAATTCAAATCAGGCCAATGGATACGGTTGGCTTGTCTTTCTTTAAATCCTAATGAGTTTCATCCATTTACAATTTCTTCCGCGCCACACGAACCTTATTTAACTGTCCATATTCGTGCAGTAGGACCTTTTACTACAAATATTCGGCAGATTTACGAAAGGTTTGTCAACTCCTTACTTGTGAAAATATTTAAAATTAAATTAAATATTTGCTCCACTAAAATGTGAAAAGAAAAATTGAAACAGACATTTTGTTAACTTTTCTCAAAATTTAATCGTAGCGAGACTCCAAAAATATATCTGGACGGCCCTTATGGAGAAAACCACCAAGATTGGTACCGATTTGAAGTAGCTGTGCTAATTGGAGGCGGTATTGGAGTAACACCTTTTGCTTCTATTTTGAAAGGTGACCAAGAAAAATTTTAGCTGAATGGTATTAATTCAAATTGTTTGTTTAAAAAATCTAATTAAAATTTTACAGACGTGGCTGCAAATCCAAATTTCAGAAACTGTAAAAAGATTTATTTTCTTTGGGTTACCAGAACTCAAAGACAATTCGAATGGATCGTTGACATTGTTAGGTAACATCAACTTAGAATTAAAATGTTTCTGTTCTACACACGATAAAATGTTGATTTACATAATTTTCTTCATTTAGAGATGTTGAGAATCATAAATCGATTGAAGTTCACGTTTTCATCAGCCAACTTTATGACAAATTCGACTTGAGAACTGTGTTATTGGTAAGCTGTACAATGCTTTAAAACAAATAAAATATAAATTAATATGTACACAGAGTAACTAGCCGGTGGGTAATGACTAAGGGCAAAAGTGGCTAGTGGAAGGGTAAATTGAGAGGTGGCTACTGGGTAAAAGTCAAAATTGGGCTAAAAGATACACTAAACGATTCAAAAATTGGCACACATGTTTGAATTTTTGGCACTTTTTCCCCTTTCGCCCACTTTGCCTCTTTTGCCCCTGTGGGTAGGCAAATGTAGTTACTGCCGGCTAAAACTTAACTCTATATGGACAACTCAACGTATATTTTAAGCCTTAAATCTCTTGCAGTACATTTGCGAGGAAAACTTCAAGCGAGTAAGTAACCGATCGCTGTTTACGGGTTTGAAGTCAGCTACGCATTTTGGTCGCCCTAATTTCAAGAAATTCTTTCAATACTTGCAAAGCAGTCACAAAGATGTAAAGTTATTATTGGATTATAGTTGAGAAAAATATAATTTGTTACTGACCTGTAATTATCTGTGTTTCAGGTTAACAGATTTGGCATTTTCAGTTGCGGTCCGTTGCCAATGTGTAAAAATGTAGCTGACTCTTGCGTTGAAATGAACAACGAATCGGAGAACAAAACTATCTTTCAACATCATTACGAGCAGTTTTAGAAATTATGATTCACTAATTAAGCTATGTACAAATATCAAATGATATGGTATTTATTATCTATAATTTCAATATCAGTTTTTCATAAATAACTGTGACGTAAAGAATTGTTGAATGCATAGAAAAGTAAATGACTTCTCGACTATCAATATATGCTAACAATATAGGTATATAATGTCGACCGACCTTCAACTTAGTTTAAACCCAATTGAAATGAAAAATATAAAATAAACTCCCTGTCCCTTTTTAACACCGAATCAATATTTATTTTACTTTTATTTATTTACGGTGTCTGCGTTAATGTAGTGTAAAGTTGCAAGAACTAATAATACGTCTTACACGTAACACCTAATTTACATTTAACATGTAAGCGTTAGTACATTATTAGGACGCGTACATTTACGTAAAGTTCAAGCGCATTATATTTAGAAATAAAGTTACATTCTACTTCTTAATACTAAGTAGTCAGTAGTCGTATTATTATTGCATTACCACCACAACGTTATGCCAACGAGTTGGAATTTAAAATCCTGCACAAACCCATTAACCCCTATTAGTCACTTGGCTTTTTTGACATGTCAAGAGAATAAACAACAACCCCGTTAACCTAAGTCAATGATTAGCAAAATTAGCATTATTAAAAGCACGTAAATGTTTTGAAGCTATACTTTTCGTTAAGAAATTTAGAAGTGCAAAAAATTGTTTTTCTCTTCCACTTTTTTCTCTTCCACTACCAACAATTAGTTCTTAACATTTCCGGCCACACTTGTCACAAAATTTAAAAATCACGCCATTAAATACACAGGGACCCACACATGAAACACACAGACCACCTTTCGAGGGATCTAACCTAACCAATTGATATGCATCTGTAACCACTGCCTTACTTCGATCCGGTTCTATAATATGATTTAATTATGCTTATAATACTTGCAATTTATTTAATCTTGCCACAGGGACACAATTAAAAAACTGACATGTTTTTAAAATAGTTTACTGACTTTAATTGAGACTACTTTGTCGTTATAAAAATTCCATTTTACAGGGATATTTGCAAGGAAACTAATTATGTGCTCTAGCTGTTTCGTCTCGCTAAGAAGTCTTGGTAAGTACACATCTTTTTGTTACTTTGAAAGATATACTAAATACCTACTTATGTTATTTTAAATTAAAGGTAATAGATTTACTTATGCATTCACAAGAGCACTGGCAATCATTTTTAGCCACTCGAGTTAGCGATCATAATAGTTTAAAACAAATGGTTCACCCTTTTTGTCAATACTAAATCGCCAACAGCGCAAAAAATCAAAAATCTCTTTTGCCAACCACATTTTTATTTTTGTCAACATCAGTATCAATTCTGGTATTAGAATATGGACTCAACGACAAGAATTATAAAGTCGGATATTAAACACATCTCATAGATCTGACAAAAACGAGGAGGGTTAAGTTAGTCCCAAACCTAGAATCTTGTCTTCTAAAACCGATCTGCCTGTCTATACTTTCATCCATTAAACCTCTTGTAGAGTTATAAAAGCCTCTGCCCTTGGGTCCCCCACCTTTTCTAAAAAATGATATGCTCTCAGTCCTTTTAATGTACTTGATGGGCCGATTTATGTCATATCCGTTTCGTAATGTCAAGGGTAATTTCGTAATGCCTTTTCTATATACACGAAAATGTTTTTGAACAGAAAGACAGAGATCCACTAAATCTCTGAAAGAATAGATCGAACAACAAACGGTTTTAGGTTACCAGATTCTGCTTTTAAGTCGTCATATTATTATGTTTCATATAATATGTTTCATTACAAATGTTTTCCTAGACAGGCGTTCATTGACCTCGCAATGTAGTTTTTCCAAATGATATATAAATAAGCTTTCCGTGAAGGACAGCGTTTCATATTTTTGTTGAAAATGAGCCGAAAATAGCCTGCGTGAAAATATTTTTGTCAATTTAAGAAAAAGTTACTTGTATCGGGGCTATGTAGCTTTTTTAGCTCGGCTCGACTACAAGCGGGAAATTTGAAGTTTTAGGACTTTGCCTCGTGTTTAAGTCTCAGCAGGAAGAATTTTATTTTTCGTTTACTTACTTTTTAACTCTTTTGTATTAGCTTAGATATCCATTCTTGTAGATTTGAATGTTAAACATTTTTAAGTATCAATTAAATAACAATTAATAGTGTGAATGAGTTGTCACATTATTGCAAAAATGTCAGCGAATAAAACTAGAAATTCTGAGCATTTGCAATCATGGAGAAGTGGTCTAAAATCTATGCCCCAAAAATGGGCAGCTGCCCTCTCAAATAATATCCCAGGAATTGAACACGACGTGAAGTTTTTGGCAGGAGAAGATCGGAAAATAATATGTGGCCATAAATTGGTGCTAGCTGTTTGTTCGTCGGTTTTTCAAGCTATATTTAGTATTCAATCCAAAACGGAAACAGGGGGAGAAGCAATGACAATAATTGAAGTCCCCGATGTGGATTTCAATGTAATGACAAATATATTCAAGGTAATTGTCCATTTTTTGGCAGCACGCATTTAAACTTTAATTTAATATAATATATTAATATAATATATTAATATATTAATATAATAACTAAATTTAATTTATCCGATTATATTTCCTCCGTTTTCTCTTCGACTTTACTGTCTTTGGCTTTTTTCTTACTTACCGTTTTATTGGAAATTTTTTTTGACTGCTGCGGCCGTGGGGGAATACTGCAAATGTGGTAGCAAAGTGAAAATGTTTACGTAGTTATTTGCGAGGTAAAAGTACAAAAGTAGAAAATTGTGATTTAAAACTTAGTTTTAAAATTTTGTACATTTTACTTTTATGGCCTTTAGTACGCCTACACCGGTGAGATGGACGTGAATCTTGAATACGCGTTGAAAACGATGAACACTGCCCATAAATATGACATTCCAGAAATGGTCGAGCACTGCTCTGGTTTACTGAAAAGGAAATTTTCAGTTGACAGAGCTATCAATGTCTATCAGTCTGCTGTTGTTTTGGATGACAAGGAGTTGATGACAAAAGCAGAAAAATATATTGTGAGGTAGGATAACTGCCTAATTTAAATAATTTAATTAAACCTTTCTATATTACTATTACATTGCAGTTCTAAAAACTAAATCAATTCAAAATCAGGGCTGCAGCGAGAAAAAAGTATTTCAGGGGTAACAAAAATAAATGTGACAAATTACACAATTTATGATTATTGCTCAAACACTACGAAGTATTATTTTTAAGCATTACAATTTTATGCTTTTTGAAAAAAAAGGTTTTTTCGATTTCTAAAGGGGTTTTCTGGCTGTGACTGGGTTAAGATACTCTACTACTGTTTACTTAAAGTACTTACGTAATATAATACATTCAATGTCATTAATCAAATGTTTCCTAACTTAAAGATGGTGAATTTTTTAGAAACTTTCACAAGATTTTGGATTCCGATGGCTTTCTTTGTTTAACCAAGGACCAATTGTGCAAATTTCTGAAGTCGGATGCCATAAATGCTCCCTCTGAAACTGGCGTATTCAAAAGCATTATTAGGTCCTGTAATTCAACTCATATAAGCATATATTTAAACAATAAATATTCTAATAAGAGTACCAAAATTTAATGACTAATATTTTAACTCCTTGCTTCTGACGAGTAAGCCGAGTGTGTTTTAGTTGCTTAACTAAATGTGTATTTGTAGTATAGAAATTGTTTGCTTTTATTTTCTTTTCCCGTTGTGTTAATTTATTAGTCATTTACTTGGAAAATCATTTATTTAAACACTTTAAATTTACTTGTTCATTCATTATTCATAATATATGTAGGTAGTATTATTACCTATATGTACTATTGTTATGAAATTATACTTTAAATTAGGTGGGGTAAACATCAATGCGAGCTACAGGGGCAAGAGAAAACAAAAGAATATCTGAGGGAGATTTTGGAAGAGCCTCTTCATTATATCCGCATGTCATCAATATCTGCAAGTTATTTTGTCTCAGTCATAAGACCAAGTGGTCTATTCAGCTCGGAAGAAAAAGTTAAATTATTTCGTTACTTCTGGTTCCGAAAGGAAAAGAAAGACACGTGAGTGTATTTACAGCATTAATATTATTATTAAGACAGGTAAAAATATGACATCATCGTTTAATACTATGCTGTCGCTTACCAAGACCAAGTTTAATTACTCACTTAGCAACATTTATATCCCAAAAAATTCAAAGTTTATTATATGCTGCATAAAACGACTGACCTACTACCTCTACATTTCCATAATATGGTTCGTCACTATACAAAAATAAGCTTTTAGGATATTCTCACGCTACTAAAATATAAAGTAGAATATAAAGTATGTATTATGAAGTTATTGCGGTTTATTACATTAAAAAATGTCAAATATTTTCCCTTTTTCTTAATTTTCGTTTATTAATAATCAAAATAAGATTTAAGACAAACTGTTTTGAATTCGGAATTCGCAAGAAAATAAAATACAATAATCAGTTTTTAGTTCTAACACTAAATCGTAATATTTTGTTGTAGACAACCGCTGCTAAAAGAATTAAATCTTCCCGTTTCTGTACGGCGATGTAAAATCAGCGACGGAATTGCCATTTTATTTTCTGACTTTATTGCACGACAAGAAATCCTTGCAGGAGACTTCTGTGGTGAATATAGTTTTACCAGGTAAGTAATCTTCCGTACATGATGATTGTGATAATCTTTATATATATTGGTTGAATAAGACTATAAATATTTCATAAATGTGTAGATTTCATATTGATGGTGATGAGACAGACCCGCCAGTTTATCTGAAAGCAGTTGGATTTGCAGGAAGACCCTCTCAATGTTGTGACATAGTAACTATGTACATCAAAGTAAACGAATATAAAAAAATTTGTGTGTCAAAACCAAAATTATTTCCGAAGCTAGACACTTATACTTATTCTACGGTTCCAAACAAAATTACAATGGTTGATTTGAAGGCACCAGTAAGAATTGTCCCCAACATTGAATACACTTTATATGCCTTGCCAATAAAGGTAAGCTGTCACTCATTTTACTTAACCGTATTTAACATAACAAGACTGTTGTAATATATTATTTATAGTACAAACAGTAATGTTATCATTCTGTTAATATGAATAATAATTTCAGGGTGCTGTGGCGAGATGGTGGAATCGTATTTCAGATATCGTCATCTACAATAAAATAAATAATGTGGCAATACCAATCAATTTGAAAGTTAACAATTCATTTGATCATGTTTACTCTATGAAGTTTTCTTTCTCGGAATAAAAATACATGTTGCTCGGATTTTAAAGTTGTTTAAAACTGTCAGTCATTAAATAAATGTTGATATATTGATATGACTTTTATTTATAATGTTGTTACAAGCTGATGCCCAAATATTCACATGTGAATCTTGTGAATCATAGCAGGTATTTGCATACCACTCCCCATCTCCAATTTTATAAGCATAGTTAACTAATTTCTGCATACATAATATCCCTAGTCTGCCCATACTGCCCAGGCTATAAAATCAACGTTAATGCCCAAGTGCATGGCTGTGAGTTGTGGTTGATTGTCCATGTATGGATTCCTTGGCCATTTTTGACTAGCAGGGTTCGGAGCACGGTTTCATACTAATATCCGCCACAAGCAGACCTATTACTTGGCGTGGTCCACCCATGGACTCTGAATGATATGCCATGAAACTATGAACTGTGTGTTGGAAGGTAGCATGTAATGTACACAGTGGATACTGCATACAGGTAGGAGAGAGCATGTATTATCACAAGTTATGTCCATTGCACTCTACATTTAACATTATTTGCATGTCAACAATGCTTAAGAATAATTTGAAAATATACAATAAAAAATGATAATAATAATAAAAACAGCAATAAAAAAATGGATTAGGAAATTGATTTCTTTACCATCTAGTTCCATTTGCATTGCAACTATTTGATGATGCATGGTCACTATTGATCTCTGAATTGCCAGATGACAAAAATGATACTCAATTATTTGATTTGATTATATTGTCGACACACGGCTAGACGACTTTGAAACTCGATGTCACAGTTCTTGCTTGATATTCCAAGAATTTGTGGAATCACTGAATCATAAATCATAGATTCAATTAATCACTTTCAGCATACCAACTACCAACAGTAGTCATATGACTACAAACCTATAGTAAAATATACGAGTTACATATCAACTTTACACACTTCTTGTTGTATTCGAGTTGGTTCTACAGCGTGGTGCATAATTAATGCTGACTTTTGTTTTTAGAAACCAGGAGTACTAAGGAAGTGACACACATCATTCGAAAGTTACATTATAGGACCTTTAAAGAATACCACTTGACATTATTGTCTCACCAAAGATTTCAAAGTTTCTGGATTTCACCTAGCCAAAAAAATGAATTTTTAAATTGAAGTTTTATACCCTCTCTTATAGAATCGCATATTAACTTATTTTAAAAGAACTGGGCATTAATTGTTTCACTAAAATTAAAAGGTGAAAAAATCAATAATGAAACTGATGATGTTATTATAATTTAATGTCAAGTGATATATTAAAGATTCTTCAATATGCAACTTTCAAATAGAGTAGGCCACTTATATGCGTATTATATACTACTTAAGCAGGTACCCCTAGTTATAAAGATACATTAGCTGTACAGTGTACCCTGTAGATATTGTATTAAACATTCATTTTCCTGGGACTACGACTTGGCTTCAATTTTTGCAATGTTTCATTCTATTCTCAGAGCCTCATTGATTACACTTATCTATTTGTGGTTGATGTATATACATACAAGTATAGTTATAGAGGTTATAAAAAGCATATTAATAGTATTTGTTTGACTTTTCATTGACGCTTTAACCTATATAACCCTATAGGGAAAATAGTAATCCCTATATTATTATTTAGTTGCAGAGTTCGTGTAACTTAGTGTTTTACAATGTGACGTTTCAAGATAACGTGGTATACTACTTAGTAGAACTGAGTCATTCAGTTTCGTTAGCCAGAAGCAATTCATTATGCGGTGCATTTAGACGAGGCAAGCAACTCATTCATAAGGACAATGATAACAACCTAAATGTAAACGTTTTGATGGCCAACATTTGCTTGGGGCAGATTATCTCTAAATGCCAATGCAATGCAAATAATATTTATTATTATCTCCACGCAGGCAATAGGCAACTAAACGACTACAACATTGGTTGAAGTATTTATTTAACACTTCAGGCTCAATGTTTTCATCTCACAATAACTTTTCATGTCGCCACACAAACATCGAAACAAATAGCTGCACTTACATACTTACATACTTAAACTTTTCCAAGTAATAGACAATAGAACAAAAGTGATGGAGTCTCCTTTGAACATTTTTCTGAAATTTCTCTGCCAAAATGGAAACAAGCGACAGTGTGATTATTATATCTACCCCGTTATATTACCTTCCGATATAAGTTATTTTGAGTGGTTTATAGAGAATAACAACAGAAAGTAAGACGTTTAGATTCCTATCATAATATTATTATATAATATTAAATGTATTTTGGTATGTCTTACAGACTGCATTACTTATTCCAATTACTGAACTATTTTAAAGCATAGCTCTAAAATACGCCCCCTCCGCTTCCAGACAGAGTGGAATATTACTAATCCTAATTGCTGAATTATTTTAAAGCGTAAGTCTAAAATACTCCCTCTCACTTCAGAAGCCGCAAAGTATTGCTAATCCGGATTAGTCAACGGATTCAAGAAGTGTGGGGTAATTAGTGTTTAGTACCTAACACAAACACACCACTCCACACTTTTTAACATAAGCTTTGTCATCCCACTCTCATTACACTATCACTCCAATTTTTTAACCATTTCACTTACACTACACTATTAGTGCAGTTTTCTAACCACTATACTCACACAACACTATTATAGAACACTTTATAAACACCCCACTCACACAACACTATTATTGTACACTTTATAAACACCCCACTAACACAACACTATTAGTGCACAGTTTAAAACTTCCCCACTCATGCTGCACTATTTAATAAAAGCTCTAATGACACTTTATATGCCAACACTATTAGCAGAGTGTAATAAAAGAAACCCACTCTCACCACACTATTAAAATTTCGGTAGAATTCACTTACTCACAGTACACTTTAATACTAAAGTGGGTAAGCACACTCACTATTACCACACTTTAATTCTTCAAAAGTGGAGTGTGCACACTGATTTAAACACTACACTCATTTTAGTGTGGTGTGCGCCGAGCTATGCTTACAGTGACACATTTTGTCATGCTAATAATGCAACTTTAGAATTTGCATAATAACTCAAAAATTAGAAATATCTGCATTTATTTTACAAAGACGATAAAACAAAATTACATCAAATTGTTTTTAATAATAACCACAAATTTAATTATTTACAGTGGGATCGAAACCGAAAATGGGCAAACTTTGACTGCCATCGATTCACTCTACAGAGAAATTCAATCCAGAGTTGTGGATGCCCGATATAATCCTGCTGATATCCACCATACGCTTTTAAATATCCTCTTTGATTTTCGGGTAACTTTTATTTAATTTTATTATTTTTGTGTAAATATTATTCATTAATTTTGCATTTTTGGTACCTGCTATGTATTGAGTGAGACAGGGTCGCAGACATAAAAAATTTCGGGTGGCGGGGCACCGACAAAAGAGAAAATTATTATGACTTTTTGCGTTTTTAAAACTTGTTTACTTTACTCGATTTCGGGGGAGGGGTACCTTTATGCCATCCTCGCTGCAGCCTTGAGGACGATTCTTCCAGAATTTTCACATCTATGGGTAGAGGAGTTATACAACCACGTACCGCGGTTTTGCTGGCCTGTGACCCAGTTTTACAATCATGAACCAAAGTTGTACAGGGTGGCCAGAAACAACGCACTACCCCTTCGGTTATTTGATAAATAAGTTTTAAAAGTAAAATTTCAATTCTCGGTTTGAAAACTTTAGATGGGAAAATACCTGAGTGCGAGCAATTAAACTTACTATACGTCACTTCGCCATCACTTAGTTCTTCCCTCCGTCACCTTAGCCGCACACCGACCAGATATCAAAAAGCATTTCCTGTCATTTTGTGGAGAATCTATTTGTGGATCTATTGAGCCTAACCCTGTCAAAATTGGTAAACGTTAAGTAAGTCAAAAAATATTTTGCGAATAAAAAGTTGAAACTTTGAGAAATTGCACTCATTCGTGGACTACTCCATTTTTAACAAAATTTCAACAATTTTTGACAAAATACCACCTATGATTTTGATTAATTAGTCTAAAAATCACTAATACTATTATTACAATAATTCTGGGCATAATATTTATTGGACTTTTGATCTGGGCAAGCGGGCAAAATTTCTAAAAATGTCCAATTTTTTATTTTCAATATTTCTTTAACCCCCTTAACGTTTACAAACATTAAGGTTAATTGACTCATTAGATCCAAAAAAAAGATTCTCTAAAAACTAATAGAAAGTGTTTTATGATTCCTGGTCGAGAGGTGGCGGGGAGAACGATGTAAATGATGACTATGTGCGCTCGGTTTATCAGATATTACTATTACGTTAGTTGAAACTTATTATTATTTACTTTGATAAACAGTTGATATTTTATTTCGCCTCTAAAATTTAGTTTTTATATTTAAATATTTTAATCAGTTATTATCTTTATTTTGTAGACTAGTGAAAGGTTGACAATATTAGAGGTACTTGACCAGCACATCTTAAGGATGGAAGAAATGGTATCGAATGATCAAGAATACCAAGCCAATAATATAACAGAACAAGAAAATATATTTCTGGATGCTTTGAACAAACTACTGCAAAACTTCAAAGAAAGAGACAAGGATTTGGAACTCGATAATTTAAGAATATCTAAGGTAGTTGACTTTTTAAGTTTTTTAATTTTCCTGAATTACAAAGTTTAAATTTCCATTTGAATTTCAGAACACGGTCATGAATCCTGCCATTCAAGAACTGCACCATAGCGAGGCACGCATCTCAATGCTACAAGGCCACTGTTCTGAAATAATTTCTTGTTGGAAATACAATGGGAGACATGACGCTAGAAATTCAAAGCTCCATTCTGTCACGGTGAACAAAATTAAAGCTCTACGCCAGCCTTTGACCGACATTATGCTTTTATCATTGAAACAGATAGAAAATATTGAGAAAATCATTTTGGAAAGTCAAAATCCTATGCATACAGAAATAGTTGATTTCGCTGCAGTACAAGATTTGAAAAATAAGGTAATCCAAATATACATTTAAAAAAATTGCATTATACATGAATTTCAATGTTGCAGAAGAATTTTAATACAAAAACAATTTAAATTTTCGATTTTTAGTTTGAAAAGCTGTTGATATCTCATTTGAAATTAACATTTGTTGTGGAAGAAGAACCTCCAATGGTTGTCAATGCGGAACAGAAGTTTTCTGTGTCAGTTTCTCATTCTGCGTGCAACAAAATAATCGGAGCACGTGAACAATTATCTGTGTATCTGTTGGACGAAGAAATGGCCAAGAAAATCTTCCATGGCGAAGTGCAACAGGTTATGACCGAGCTTAAATGTTTGGACACATTTGGAATAGACCCAAAGAAGAGTTCGTTTACTAACAAGATGATTCTGAAAGAACGTCCTGAAAAGAAGTCTAAACATACAGACGCAGAAAGTACTCAAGTGATGGAGGAAAAACTTGCACTTTTGTTTACCTGGGAGATAAACGTTCTTGGTTCCAAGTTTACAATTTGGACAATGTCTCTCCCCTTCGTATTAGCTACTCATTTCAGTCAGAAGGATTTGGCATTCGCAGCAATACTTTGGGACATCGAATTTTCGGACCGAAACCGAAAACCATTTGAAGTTTGCGACAGTGTTACTTGGAACGAACTGGAAATTATGCTCAATAGATACTTCCTTTTAAACGCAGGCCGAAATTTATCTATTAACGAAAGGGTTACTTTAAAAAGGAAATTACTTGGGTAACTTTTATATTTTTGTATTACTTATAAATATAAATTTACAAGCATGTATTATACTATCCTATTTTTTATTTATTTGTAGCAACACTCAATGGGAATTTATAAGTCGGCACAAAATGTGCAAAGATATTGGGGACAAGACGTTCAGTTTCTGGAGGTGGTTTTATGAAATCAATAAGCTCATCAATATCAAAGAAGGACCATTGAAAAAACTTTGGGCGGCAAATAGAATTCAAGGCATAATTGACAGGACTGAAGCTGAACAAATGCTACAAAATGCTGCCAAAAACTATTTTTTGATGCGATTTTCTGATAACGTTCTGGGGGCACTGTCGATTGTTTGGCATCATGGTGGTTAGTGTCCATAATTTATAATATATAAATATTCATTGTTTATAATAAAGGAAGTAGCAGGATACTTATATAATTTTTTTTCTTGTTTCAAGATGGGACCGTTAAATCATTAGCTCCAACTGAAATAAAAAAGAATGCCCATGCCCACGATTTTGCATTGAAAGTGTCTGCCATACGTCATCTTCAAAATTTATATCCAAGCGGTGTTCCAAAAAAACAGGTCTTCAATGGTTACAATACGAAGGGACTAATAGCCGCATTCGAAAAACTATTTTATGTGCAGTTGAAATTAGAGTTGGTTAATACTTTAACTATTTTCCATTCACTCTGATGATAATAATATTATTATAGTGTAAATTTGAATTAATGAATTGTGCAGATTAGTAATTACAGTTTTTTGTGTATTTCAGAATAGAGGAGCCCATGCAGGACAATGTACCAGCGCGAAATCAAAACCAAATTTCACCCAGGTGTCAAAATTGTGGATGCGATTGTAAATATCGCGGAAGGCAAACTCTATTGTTTCCGAGGTGATCATTATAAACAATTTTAGAATAAAATGAGTTTGGAAAATAATTTATTATATTTTAAAGCTACCTTTTTTATAAAAGATATCTAACGTCTAACTGCTAATTTTGCAAAAACGGAAAGTAAAAAACCATTTCACTAATTTTTTTTTCAAATTTCTATTCTGTAGCAACGACTCGTCACAGTTATAGGTATAGATTCAGTAGGTGATTGGTTGAGGTTTTAATGTTAGCAGGAAAGGAAAGGTATACTACAGAAAACGGTTATTGAATTCTTGAAAATTATAACTTATTTTTATAATTTTGGTTTTAATTGTAATTTATTTATTCTTTGCAGTACACTTGATGATGATACCGTCGACGACATCTTGAAGTATCTGCATGGGTAGCGCTTTTTAAAAACATTACCTGTATCTACCGAAAATACCAGAAAAAATATAACATTATTATGTTTGATTTATTTCAACAATCCAATGTTTTATGAATTTCATAAGTTTAATAAAATAGTTATATGTTTATCTTTTCTTGTTAATACGTCACTGTAACATATATTTATGTTCTGGGGAACAATTATAAATAAAACATTTTTTGTGCCAAATATAAAATTTAAAGCATTTATTCCATTGCAAAAATATCTTTTAACCCTCCCGATCATAACATCTAATATCAACACCACAACATAACATAGTCTGCCAAACGACTACCATTTTAGACACTGGCATTGGCCAGCTTACGGTCACGTTACAGTCATGTGGTGAGCATGACATTAGTATGTGCTGGACAGGAAGATGGTCTACACAGTAGTAATTATACACTAGTCGTTAGGTAGACTGACTTATGTAAAACCGTGGAAAAGAGCGACGATTTTTGTTTGTAAAATTTTTTTACTGCCTTAAATGACTGCCAAATAACCTCTATTTAAAAATATACACAGAGAAATGCATTTGTGAGAAATACAAAAAATTTCAAGATTTTACGACATTCGGTTCCTTGTCAAACTGGCCCATAGATTTCAATAGTCTAAGGAAAGACTATGTTATGGTCGGGAGGGTTTTAATATCTATAAAATTCTCTGAAGTTAGAAACTACTGACAACTACTACTAAACTACGACTAAAAATCTGTATTTGTTAAATCTAAGATGGAAAAATAAGTTTTAAGTCGCACAGTTAGAATTGTTATGGTCGAATTTCCAACCAAACTCCCGAAAATTCAATACACATTTTCTCAAAATCATTGCGTCTGCTTAATATTACAAGGTAACAAGCCATTTTATCATGACTGCTACAAAGTAACAAACCATTTTATCATGACTGAGACAAAGTAACAAACCATTTTATCATGACCGCGACAAAGTAACAAACCAATGTATCAGGAGTTAGGTTTGTTACATTGTCGCAGCCATGATAAAATGGTTTGTTACTTTGTCTCAGCCATGATAAAATGGTTTGTTACTTTGTAGCAGTCATGATAAAATGGCTTGTTACTTTGTCTCAGCCATGATAAAATGGTTTGTTACTTTGTCTCAGCCATGATAAAATGGTTTGTTACTTTGTAGCAGTCATGATAAAATGGCTTGTTACCTTGTAATATTAAGCAGACGATTGGTACATTTTTGGGCATAGTTACATTGTCTAATTCAGTTTTAAACCCACTCTCATGTGGTGAATTCTATACGCCCTTCCTTGTGGGGGTTTCCGAGTTTTTTTAAAATTATATAGACTATAGGTGAAACCTAGCACATAAGATATGCTAAAAACATGTTGAAACATGTAATATTCTAGCGAGTGCATATTAGCCCGAAATTCAATGACAGGCTGAAGATTTCAACCGCAGAAAATTTCATAAATTCCCTGCACGGCGTATACTAACACGAATTTCATTCATCCCTTTATTTATTGCGGAATTCCACCTCAGCTTTATACTTTTGGTATGATATAGATAGATAGGTTATTGTTGAATATCTTTTGATAAATATCCCATCCAACCCATAATGACATACGGATGGGAAGGTATTGGTTCTCATCCAGTACACCAAATATGCCCGATATCCAAGCTTAGAAGCTTAAAGAATATTTCGTAACAAGTATCTACGTACAGGTTGCTTAATTCGAACATCTATTTGTATTTGTTGGGGGACAAGTATCTACCCGATACAAGTACCAACCGCTGCGTTATGCAAACATCTAGAAATATTTAAAAAGTGACGATGATTCACGAAGGACCAGTTTATTGTGATTATTGTTCTAATTTTCTGACTATGGCCTTTCTTATGCATAAACTTCTGGGTCAGTTCTGTCGTGCTCAAATTATGACTTAATCTGCCCGAAATAAATGGCTTTAAACTTCACGACTCTCAAAACTGTGTAATTTCGAATACTAGTATGGCTTAAGACTTTACGACTCTCAAAACTGTGTAATTTCGAATACTAGCCTTTAATTCCAATTACTTTATACTAGTATCATTAGTCAAAAACGTGACAGTCACAGTTAATTTAGATAAAAATGGGCCGGATAATAATTAACCAATTCTTCACTCTGCCCAGGTCAAATCGAGAGTGTGCTTCTTGTTCAAATATACGAACCTAGAAATGACTCCACATCAGTACAAAAACTTACGCTAGGTGTCATACAATGAACAATAAATAATACAAAATACAACATACACTAATTTCACATACAATGTTTTAGACTCAAAAATGCCATGTCATAGTCACAAAACATTCAACAGTATTTGTTTGAATGCGAATTAAAAAAAATAACATGTCATTTCTTACGGTCGGCAATTTCAAACCTTGTAGTCGTAAAAATAAGCTTCTTAGATAGTATGGGGTCTATTGTTTGCTATTCGATTATTCCAGTTGTTCGATTCACTCCAAAGGATGTGACAACCAACTCCTTTCCATCAAGCCTATAATGACCATCCAGGCTGCTGTACCCATCCCATCCAGCCCATCATCAACATTTAAGAAATTACCTCCATCCAATTCAGCCCATTACCGACATCAAAGTAATTATCCTTCCAGCCCATCCAAACATCCGGATGGGATGGTGGATGGTTACGTTTACATCAATGGTGCGTTGGTATGCAACATACTTAAAAACATAAGGAATATTTCACTACACATGTCCAAACTTCGCGTTTATACTTTAAAAATGATATTTATCAGCCGCCGCCAGTAAACCTCGGCTAAGGTGGCTCAACCGATGAAAAGTGGAGGACCAACCGCCGCCAGTAAACCTCGGCTAAGGTGGCTCAACCGATGAAAAATGGGGGATCAACCGCCGCCGCCACTAAATATCACGGCTGGGGGCTCTGCTCATTTGTACATCTACACACGTACAAACACACAAACATACACGTACATACAAAGGTATTTATTAGGGTCCCAAGCAATCTTTTTTTCTATTCAATTGGAAGAACAATGAATCATATGGTACTACACAAAAGGCTTGCTTCGACCAGAACTCGAAGCCGAGAACTGTACTATGAGACTACCACACTGCGGGTACGATTTCATACGCGAAGCCTACTACTATTTGCCGACTGATGAATAGTATGTACTTAACATATTGAGCTGAATGCAAATGATGTAATGACTGAATAGCCGAATGTGATGACTGTATACTGTACTCGTAAATTTTTAAATTTAATCGTAAATTTTGGAATTTAATCGTAAATTTTAGAATTTAATCGTAAATTTTTGAATTTACTCGTAAATTTTTGAATTTACTCGTAAATTTTGAATTTACTCGTAAATTTTGAATTTACTCGTAAATTTTTGAATTTACTCGTACATTTTTGGATTTACTCGTAAATTTTTGGATTTACTCGTAAATTTTTGAATTTACTCGTAAATTTTTGAATTTAATCGTACATTTTGGAATTTAATCGTAAATTTTGGAATTTAATCGTAAATTTTTGAATTTACTCGTAAATTTTTGAATTTACTCGTAAATTTTTGAATTTAATCGTACATTTTGGAATTTATTCGTAAATTTTGGAATTTAATCGTAAAGCAATATATCCAGAATTACGGGCAATGTTCGGCCCTTTAAAAAATTGTGACTGCAAACGAATATTGTGCTGAAATTTTTTGTGCTTGATGCTTACATATTTAAGCCTCATATATGTAGAAATCAGCGTGTTCCTATCTCTGAAACTTGATTAATTAATTTTTTAATAAGACAGCTTTACTGTGTATTAAGATAGGCAAATAAAAATTCCGAAACAATCAATTAAAGAAAACACATACTGCAAACTCCGAACCACATGAAATTTGGATCAGTCAGAGATTGCATATTGATGAAGGACATATGTAAGTTTTACGATGTTCCTATCTCTAGTTTCGGAAATATTGCAGTCGAAACTGATTTTTAGTTAAGCTTTTATACATTTTATATGCACATACAGGCACAAAGGCGAATTGAATGTGCTAATCAGATAATGACGTCATAAATCATCCTTCTGATTTTCAGTTACCATAGTCATTTACCAAATAAAACTTAAATGTATCGATTCTAATCTCTTGACTCACAGCAACAAAAGGTGAACGTAGTACAGGGGCTGTATTGCTGTATACGACAAGTTCTCTCCATATTAAGGAGGCTGTTCCTGAATTAATTCGAAAGTTTAAAATATTTCGAAATTCAAACAAAATATGCTCTTAATGTTAGCCCAAACCCACTCAGCCACGTTGGTTTGGTAGAGTACTCAGTCGTCTGACTAATAAATGCGTGCTTCCATTGTCAGTTCGATTCTTTGGCTGGGTGAAATGGCCGAATGCTGTTTAAAGGCGAGTGTTGAGGGAGTTGGCAATAGGCCCGTAATAAGGTCTGCGCCCAGTACTAATCACTGTGTACTGAGGCAGTACACCCCATATAACATTCATACATAGTTGAAACCCATAGCCCTACCAACCGACAAGCTACCTGTATCAAGCACGTATACAGAACTGAGTTTCGGAGGGGGATAAGATTTCCGCAATAGGTATTTTAATTATACATATTCGTGCGTAGCGGGGAAATTTTTTGGAATGTTTTGACGGAAATGAGTCAAAAAAGGCAAATAATTGATCGGAGCGCGAAATTTTTTGCTATTTTGAGAAAAAAAATTCCCCTTTTCTTGTATTTCGGGGGTGGGGGGTTTCAGCCCCGTAAAGCCCATCCCTCAATACATCCTTGACCAGTATACGGAGATATGCAAACACTCGACAGTAGTGCAATACTCAAAATAACAAAATGTTTACATTTGGTTTACATCGATTTTGTTAAATGATTTTTGAACATTTGTCCAAATGTTGTCAAGATTTCAACAGTTTAAAATATAAAATGTATATTTATAAACTGGGAGGAATATCGATAAAAGTGGTAGGAGCCTACATTCATGAACATTCTACAGATTGCTGTTGGTATTGGCTCCCATTGTTAAACAGCTACACATCCCATTCAAAATTGTGAACTTGGGTGTAAATATTTTGTTATTTTGAGTATTGCACTACTGTCGAGTATTTGCATTTTGCATATCTCCGTATACAGTTAGCTTGTCGGTTGGTAGGGCTATGGGTTTCGGCTAACATTAAATGCATATTTTTGTTTGAATTTCGAAATATTTCAAACTTTCGAATTAATTCAGGAACAGCCCCCTTAACAGGGCGAGGATGGGTAGTAATACAGCCCTGTGTTGGCTTCAGAATACAATACTTCTGTTTATCATCAAAAAGTGGTTACTATAGGTGAAATACTTTTTTACTATGACGTCACTTAAACATTTCCATGGGCCCGAGCCGGACAATGCGTTTTAAATATAAACAATAGTCTGTTAGGCCGGGAAGTTCAGCCAAACCGGATAATGTGCTTTTGGAATTTAATCGTAAATTTTTGAATTTACTCGTAAATTTTTGAATTTACTCGTAAATTTTTGAATTTAATCGTACATTTTGGAATTTAATCGTAAATTTTGGAATTTAATCGTAAATTTTGGAATTTAATCGTAAATTTTGCAATTTAATCGTAAATTTTGCAATTTAATCGTAAATTCTGCAATTTAATCGTAAATTTTGGAATTTAATCGTAAATTTTGGAATTTAATCGTAAATTTTTGAATTTACTCGTAAATTTTGGAATTTAATCGTAAATTTTTGAATTTAATCGTAAATTTTGGAATTTAATCGTAAATTTTTGAATTTACTCGTAAATTTTTGAATTTACTCGTAAATTTTTGAATTTACTCGTAAATTTTTGAATTTACTCGTAAATTTTCGAATTTACTCGTAAATTTTTGAATTTACTCGTAAATTTTTGAATTTACTCGTAAATTTTCGAATTTACTCGTAAATTTTTGAATTTACTCGTAAATTTTCGAATTTACTCGTAAACTTTCGAATTTACTCGTAAATTTTTGAATTTACTCGTAAGTTTTTGAATTTACTCGGTCTAACGTAAATGTCTTAACGACAGCTGTTTACAAAAATTAGATTTTAGTGTCATCAAATACAGAAAAAAATTCTCTACATTAAAAAAAATTCGAAATTTTTAAACCACTTTTAGTATTTTTAATTTATAAAACAAAGTAAAGCATTCCAGATGAGAATTCATTATTGCTTTACTATGTTGTTGATGAGTACGTATGCTTAATAATATGAATGGTTAAAATGAGCGACGCGCCTTGTATTAGCTTTTTTCCGCGTTAGAGGTTAATGTCGTAAGGATTTTTACGTCAGATCGCGAAACATATGGTCATTGAGCTCAATCTGTAATCAAGTAAGTAGCATTCATCGGTCGGCAAATCGTAACGTGCTTCGGATATGAAATCGTACCCGCAGAGTTGTAGTGTAGTTGGACCTCACACGTTGTTTTTATCGGCTTCGAGTTCTGGTCGAAGCAAGCCTTTTGTGTAGTACCATATGATTCATTGTTCTTCCAATTGAATAGAAAAAAAGATTGCTTGGGACCCTAATAATAATGTGCCCCAAAGCAGTTTACCCGACGTCCACCACACGCAACATGCTATTTTCGGGTGCCTTCCGAAGTTACCCGACAATGATACTTTGCTAATAGTGGGCTTCGGGTAAACTGCTTTGGGGTACATTATTAAAAACATTCATTATTCAATGCGCGTGCGCCAGATTACCTTTATACTTTAGTCATGATGATACAATAGACCGCTAGTTAAGCCACCTTTTCTTTTGTGAAAAATATTTCGACTTTTAATTTAGAAGAATAAAGGTTTACTTGCTTTCAAGCAAAGACTCGTAGACGTAATTTAGACAACAAATTCACCATGCCGTATAACAGAATTGTTATTGATTTTAAAATAAGCAGTTATTTGGGTAAATCATAAAGGAATGATTATCGAAAGTGTTGCATTATTATTAAACGGAAAGTTGAAAACAATTACAGTTCCTTTTATTATTCATGAGGGGGAAATCTAGCCAGGGCTATCCCTAAGACTGTACAACCCGTGCTCCCGCTCTAGATATTGTAAATTTAGGAGAGCGGCAAAATATTCAGTAAACACTATAATATAATTTGGCTGTTTGGAAGAAAACAATATACAATTCTAAAGTCTTATGAATAATGAAAACACGAAAAACCATACGTACTTATTTTAATGACATGTTTCATTCAGTTTACGTGGAAACATTGGAAGTGCGCAATATGCACAATGGTAATGTAAAATATTTGTTATTATACATCCTGCATGTATGTGAGATAAAATAATGATAGTTTGTATTGTTTGCAAACGACGAATACACTATTAAATACACTTGCAATACGTGTAAATTCAATAAAATGTTTTATAAGGTGGAAGTTTTATAATTGGTGAAATCATGATTGGCATATGTGAATAATTTGAGACAGAAAGTCGTTTAATGTTGCACTATAATTTTTTTAATCCAACCGATTTTAGGATATCCACGATAAGACAAAAACTTGACCTTCCTTTTCATCCGGCTAGATTATATTCAGCAATTTTGAACGAATTATCTTAAACCGTTCTTAAGTTACCTTGGAAAATAAAAATTAAATATAACATCATTTTAAGAAAGCAAAAGCAGAATGTTCACAACGTTGTCAATGACAGATGCAATTAAGGTGAGTGCAAAACGTTGATCAATAAATCCAAACGGACCAATGTGAATTGAAATCGGTTGTAACCCTTTTGCAATACGTTTGAGTTTTCCATCTTTGTGGGATTTCAATGATGCTATAAATTTTGTTGTATTTGTGTGCATCACTCCTGTTTCAGCAATCAGTAACTTTGCTACGAGAGATGACATAATGGCCGTAAGTGGCATGATGAGATACAGTGGCATTCCCATTGCTAATCTCAGCCTTAGAGTACCACAAATTGTCAAGACAATCAGATAATGGCCAGTTAAGATAAGAAGTGGAACGAATATTGACACATGGTTGTTCGTAAAATTAATGTAGATATTTAAATGGGTAAGCCATTTCAGGCCTCCATTTTATAAGGAAAATGTCGAATCTTGTCCGTCCAGTAAATTACAAATTTGATGCCAATAGACCCAAAAATGACATACAAATTTATTGAGCTTGTTTTAATAAAGAAAATGAACAGATAAAGGACAAATACCAATAAACGATTAATGATCTCTTGAAATGTCATTGTTTGTCCTATTCTGTAAACTGGCTCGATCGTTAAATATGGCTCTCTTCCCAAAAAGATTCCAATCGATTTCAGTGTCCCAATTATTATTTCAACTGGAAGGATTGCAAGAATGGCTGCTCCGAAATAATCGAATCTTTTCTTCTTTTGTTGTCTGAGGCCCAATTCATTCTCAATTTCTTAAATCAACATTTAAAAATTTAAATCATTAAAATATCACCAAATTTTATAAATTAAAATAAATTGCTTACGAGAAAATTGCAGGTTTAAATCCAAACAACTGTTCAAAAGCTGAGGATAGTCTTGTATTCCAAATCGAAGTTAAGAAATGCTACTACTGGTAGCCGTAGTAGAAAATATTATATTCATAAGTAATATCAACCTACTGATCATATTTAAAGGACCAATATTAAATATAAAGGCAAGTATGTAATAGTTAAGTAATAAAATATGCACTAATGGGATTGCAACCAAAGATCTCTTCTTCCACTTTTGCTTGCTAATACTCAGACGCTGAGTATTGTCATCCCACTCATAAGGTATCAGCCAAAAGTAGCTATATATTTTGAAATTCCATTTTAAAGCCAGTAACATATAATTTGAAATCATTTTGGGATAGGGTGGAAAAATTCCAACTACGCTGTTATACTATTAGCTTATTTTACGAATAACGAATAGACCACTTGAATTGATACGGTGAATGCTTTTAAAAAAATGTTCTTTCTCTAAAGAACGAAGAATCTAGGAGTATGAATCGAGCTTATTAAAACTGAGTCATGCCAACTAATTCTTAGTTATTAAATAAAGTTTCGATGGGTGTATAGGTTTTGTTTTCTCTTTGGATATTCACTGTAAACTAAGATACCATCGTTCATTTGCAAAAGGCGCAGATGGGAGGGAACAAAAAAGGACATTTTTTACCTTTTACCTTTTTTATAAAAGAAAGTAGGAGTAACTTTTTCAAAAAGCTGTCCTTTTTTGCCCTGTTGCCTACATCAGCGTGCCCCATATACATTACTTCCACTTGTAAATGTAATGTAAATAAGCTTAATAAGGTAAAAAATACAGCATTTACTAAAGTAGTACTTTTTTGAAAAAATAGTGCATTTTTGTTCCCTGGTTGATAGAGGGGACCATTTGGATTGAAGACCATATCAAATTTAACGAAAACAAGTCAGTTACTCAGCCATCCTAAATAAGAGGGGAGGATTAGCTACTTTCCATTGCTTAAAATTATTACTGAGTGCTGGCGTCAAACAACATGCTAGCAGAATTTAAGTAAAATCAAGGGTTACTGTTTTACTATATTAAATGCTCATATAGATGCAATGTGTATCAAGTAAACCCTTTAATTATTGAAAATTATGGGTTGAAAATAATAAGTTATTTGGGTAAAGTATAAAGAAAGCAACATTACTGAAAATATTGCTAAACTATTAAACCGTAAAAAAGAGACAATTACTCCCATTTTATCGATTGTTTTTTATCTATATTAATATACACTTTGCAACGAAAATTAGAGTATAAACATTTCACGTTGCACATTTCCAGAATGTTGGTTATTAATACTTAATAAATGTCCAACACGTGCCTTATCTCAGAAAACGCAACCGACAGGTACTCAAAAGTATTGGTAAGCCTTTTATGCATAGGTACACAGATTCTACTGTTAGAAAAATTTTCAATTCTAAATGATAGGATTTACTATGCAATTGCCTATCATTATTACTGAGTGCCGGCGTTAAATGCATGCTAGCATGCTAGCAGAATTTAAGTATACAATTTTGATTCAGCAACTTTTTTGTGAAAAAACATTTGGAATATTATATTGTAAAATGGAGGGTTATTTGCTTTTATGTAAAATACTCACGTGGATGTAATGTGTAACAAATAAACCCTTCAATTATTGTAATTATTATGTATTGAAAAATAAACATTTATTTCCGTAAAAAAGACAAGTATTATTGAAAGTATTGCTTTACTAATAAAGCGAAAGAATGAGGGAATTAATTCTGCTCTTTTATCGATTATACTATAATTCAGATATTGTCAGGTAAATTGAAGTATAAACGGTTCATGTTGCATCTTTCCTGAATTTTAATTAATAATACTTTGATTTTAAATGTCCACGTGGAAATAGCTGACTCATCGACGTTCGTTTGCACATGATGGAAAAACTGTGCCTATTTCGTGCTTGAAACAACATGAAGAAAATTTTATCTATAACCAGACAGACAGATGGCCGTAATTAGACAGGGCTTACTCCAGCTTTTTAATACGATATTCTTATCCATATTTTAAACACTCAACTTAATTTACAGAATTAGCATGTTCGAATAGCAGTAAAATTTATTGTTAAAAATAATAAATGATTCATGATCCATAACCCACAAATTGGAAATACTTACAATTTACAATAAATAATTCAGATAAAAATCTCGGGAGTATGTACCACTTATATAAATTGAAACTTTTGTGTATATACTCAAATAAAAAAATTAATGCGCATTGAAGGATTAAAGTTGATTAAAATTATAAAATACGTTTGCATATAAGAATATTATGTTCTACAGTGAATTTACATTACTCTTAAATTTTCTTCTTTATTATTGTACAAAGTACAAAAGCGTTGCAACGCCTTAGTTACGTTAAACGTTAAAAAAATGGGAAAATAGTTTGAATATTTTTACACTAAATTTAGATTAGTCTGAATTTTTTTTCTTTATCATTGTAGGTACATAGTACAAAAAGGTTACAACGCCTTTGATGATCACTTTTATGCAAGTTACGATAGAATTTTTGTAATTTCCAGGACAAATGAAGCAAACAGTATTTGAAAAATCTGTAAATCCTTTTCGGGCCAAACAATATTCTGTTTTCGAAGGCAAATGCGCTTAACAGGACAACAATAGAGCATAAAAAGACGACCAAAATAGAAGCAATGTTGGAATCAGGGTTACCAGGTATACTTAAATGACAAGTATAATACTTAAATTAGACCCTATACTTAAAATATTTGAAAGTCGCGCAAAGCGACTTTCAATTATCGTTGTTTATCTATCCAGTGTTAGTTGTCAATTGTCAAAAATCTCGAGAGTCCAATTTCGATGGAAATCCATTCCAGTTTTGAAATACTCACACAACACACCAGATCTTAACAGAGAAGTTGCATTTTGACTTGCGCAGGGCTCATTTTAGGGACATCACCCAAATGCAAACTTCTTCCTAAGTTTTTATTAGATAGATACAATATTCTAGTTGTCCGAGGGCTGTAAAAGTTTTCATTTCATCATGACTATAATATCAACATAATAATCGGAATTCTTGTATGTACGGATGTTTCTATGTTGTATTTTCGCAGTTTCAAAACAGAATGGTTGAAGTTATAAATGAATGTTATACTCGGTCACTGTACTTGGTTTAATGCATACACGCTTGCGCGACGATGAAAGTCACTGTTGTGCGACGTGGTAGTTAAAACTTCTTCCTTCAATCATTACTATTCGATAAACGGCAAAAGTTAGTCACGTGACAACTCCGTTTGTATGATTGTACTTCTGTGTTAAGTTTGCCCAATTCTAAAACGCAGCTAAGAACCAAGCACAATAGCGCACTAAATTCGTCAAATCCCTACACGTCCGAACCAGAAGAACTTCAAACCAGTGTACATATCAAAACTTCGCACTTTGCGATCAATAGTTTCATAATAATAGGTCATGCAATCTAAACCTGGTCAGCAAATCCGCAGCGGGAAGGGGGGGTACCGCCCCCCTACAATCGAAATAGAGAAAAATAAAGAAATTTTTGTCTAAAATGGGAAAAAATCGCTAAAATTCTAATTTTTTCTCGGCGCCCCTCCCAAAATTTTTTTCTCGCTGCGGCCCTGCGCCCTAATAATATTTTATGTGTTACGTCATCATGAAAAATTAATTGCTAATTTTTAGCCCATCTTATGAATCATGAACAATCTACTTGATGACGAATGTCGGAAATAAGTGTATTTATTAGTAGGTACATTGACTTTATATTAACTGTAGCGTACATAACACTTAATTTTTTTAAGTGGTTAATTTAGCAAATAAAACATTTTGGCTCCAGGTTAATCAAAGAAATTAAACTCTTGCTCAGCCAAAACAATTCTAAGTATCCTCTGATCAGGGCATGAAAAACCCATGGGTTTTTGCTTTTGGTTAGGAAAAACCCACCCAATAACCCAAAAACCCGGGTTTTTGGGTTTTTCATGCCGAGCCTCTGATTACATTAATATAACCCTATCAAGCGATATTTTCCAGTTCATTTTTAGTTCTAATAGTTGGGCTTTTGTTTGTGATTAATTATTAGGATTTAAAATGAGCTGGAAAATATCGTTTGATAGAATAATACAAGAGTACGTTCATCAACACTCACGTATAGATAAACCTTATCAGGAGTTTGGGGTCTGTAGGAACTATACTTAGTGCAAAGAGATCTTCATCAATGCAAGCCAAATAGTCCCCGTTGCCTCATTGTCACATTCCAACCGATTCTCTTGCCAATGCTTTAATTTAAATCCTCACTGAAAGATAACAGACTCATCGACGTTCTTTTTTGTACTAAGAACTGCACCTCTATATTGAGCTTGAAACAAACTGAATAAAATGTTATCTACAATCAGACATACAGGTATAGACATAATTACACACGACTTACTACAACTTTTAAATACGATATCCTTTTCCCCATTTAAAGTATTTAACTTAATTTACATAATTAGCGTGTTGGAATAACAGTAAACGTTATTGGTATAAAAACAATAAATGATTAATGATCCATACGCAATCCCAACAAATTGGACCTATTTATAAAATCTACAATAACTAATTCAGATAATATCGGGTGTATGTAGCAATTATGCAAATTGAAAATTAACCACATACCAACCAATCTTAACCAAACCTTCCGGTGTTAACGCCCTTTTCGGATAGGCAATACTCTACCACGCAATTTGATATTTACGCCATCCACCGGGAATACACGATTACTTCGTCGAACATCTTTGATGAAGGTTATTATCCACTTTAAAATATTCGTAGCGTTTGTTTTCAGCTTCAATCTAGAGTGCCACAACCATTCCAACAGAAGAGTGACGAATGATCCAAGTAAAAAGTATCCACAAACGAAGAAAATAGCATGGATTTTCATGGACAGACTAATAGACAATGCCTCAGATTCTTTATGCTTCAGTTTTGAATAGGATTTTGCTTGTTTCAAAAATTGCAAGTAATCGAACTGTTGTTTGAAATATTTTAGAAAACCTGTCTCTTGCATGACTTGAAAATATGATTTGAATCTATAACGGTAGCAATTTGTGAATCTATAAGACTCTGGATCAGCCACATCTGTTTCTTTCACAGTCATACATATTCCGTCAGAAGATATTCTAGATGGTATTAAAGGAACCCGGTAGTGACTGTGCTCTCTGATGCACACACTAAATAGTTTCATTGAAAAGTCTGTTACCATTTTCATTGTAAATGTTTGGAAGTGCATTTTATTGTGTTCAGATGTTGCATCGGATTGCCAATCAAATCTGAAGACACTTGAATTCATCTTGTCCAGAATTCTATATTTTTCAAAATATGCGATTCCATCTTCGTCCAAATTCCGCCTTCTATCTTTCTGCAACAGATACTTATACCCATTTTCCACGAGATCTTTAAAGTCCACAAATTGCTTTCTGTCTGGCGGAGCAATAATCTCGCTTGTTATCCACGTTTCATATAGAATAGCAATTACAAATCCCATAGACACGATTATCAAATACAAAATGTTTCTCTTTTTATTAGAAACTTCCTGATATAAAAGGACGGCTATTGTGGATACAAAAATAAACTCTAATTTCTTGTAGAAAGTAGAAATTCTAAAGCCTAAAGCATAAAATGAAATCGGGAATAGTAAAAATATTAACAACCAGCAATAATCATCAAATGTATTTTGAATCAAAACTGTCAAAGGGACTTCGAGCAGGCGAGGGTTGGCTTCACAGTAAAATGGAATCATCTCTACAAAGTATTCAATGAAAACAGTATTAAACCATGGTGCATAATAAGTGCTTTTGAAAGATTTTAACATCCAAATGTGGCCACATCGACGATGTTCTTTTTTTAGATGTGCATATGTGTTTGCATACATGACAGTGAAGTTCAGTCTTTCAGCCATCAATCCAACAGCTCTCACCGAATTTAGACAATTTATATTTAAAAGTTTATTGCCTGCCGTTAAATGAACAACCTTTTTACATTCTCGCAGTTTTCTAGGACGACTGAAATTAAATTGACCATATAAGCTACCAATTTGAATGCCATGAAGATTCCCGTTTAGATCATTCCAAACCCTTTCCCATTCCTCTTCGGAGTCTTCTGTTTTAATTGGATGAAGTGAAAATGAAGAATCGCCCTGCGAACTGTAGAGAATTGTCGTGTAAATCGAATATTCGTTTCCAACTTTCATTGCTAATATAAAGATAGGAGTCACAAATACTTTAATGAGGTTTTTTTGCCACCTTAGATTCATCCATTTCAATTCATCTTTGATGACCATTATGAGTCTCGAACTCAGACGGTTTAATTCTTTGCCAATAATGTCGTCGGGATACGTCAAAGCAAGGTCTGGTTCTAGTAGAATATTTACCGTGCACAAACTTCTAGACAGTTCGCGTGGATTAGTTGCCTGACGACCGAAGAGAGTTTTATTATATTTTGGTGGTGCTAAGGTCCATGGTTGGCCGTTTTGGTTAGACAGAATAAAATCTGTCTGCCATTCGGATTTATTGAAAGTAATCATGTTAAAATCACAATTTCTATAGAACGACAGATTTCGAAAGCAGTTGATGTTGTTTATAATAAGAGAAACTATAAATGGAACAATTGTATACTTGGAATACATTTTAACACGAAAATAGGTAAATTATGTCTGAACGATGTTGAAGTAAGAGATAGAATATTCTGTTTTAACAAACGTCGTACTAAATGTTGTAAATGTACCTAGCCAGCGAGGCACCAGCAAGTAGGAAGTCAAGGCTGACAGTTTATAGCAAAATAGCAACCGGTCACAAAACAACTATAACCTCAAATTACTAATCATACCGTGAAATTTAGAATGGTTTCCCTAATATTACTGTCAATCAATTTCCCTATTATTCACAGGTCGCCTCCAGAGCACAGAAATATTTAAATTTTATTTTTTTGAGATTGTAAATTGTAATACTAGCGAAAGAGCTATATTTTTTGGTGACTAACCATAAAATTATAAACACAATTGTATGCCTTGCAAACTGAACATCATATGACACTCCTTACGTGTAGAGAGAAACAAACTACATTTTGGTAGCAGGGTTACCAGGTATACTTAAATGGCAAGTATAATGCTTAAAGTTTGCCCTATACTTAAAATATTTGCAACTATTTTATAATACTTAAATTATACTTAAATATACTTAAATCAGCTAAATTCGGAAACAGTGAAATAACTTTAAATCCTTTAATATTAGAACAAACTTTGTTATCGGTCAAATACGTTGATATATTGAAATTTTCTCGCGCTTTTCAATCCTGTTTAATTGTTAAAATTCTCTTCCAATTTTGAAGGAAATCCATTAATCATTTATCAGTGTAGTATAAATAACATCTTAACAGTATCTTCCTCTACTGTCACTAAACGATTACAGCTAAATTAGTTACGCAAAGTAAATTCTTTGGCAACCGAACATAACATGACATTACGACATGACGGTATAAATTTTACCATTTGTCTTATCCACGGGATTAGCAAAGCAAACTTTTTTAAAATTAATTTAATCTAAATTTATTTTATCGCGTAGCAAAAATAGTTCATTTTTCGGTACTGGTACCGGTACTGAGATTAAGAGTACCGACCGTAGTGCCACCGGTACTTCCGGTCCCAGAATGCCGGTAATGGATTCTCTAGAAATGACAGTGAGTTAAGAGAAAGACCTTCATATGAAAAGCAGAATTGTTCTAAGCCAATCAAAGGCTATAACGTGTCGATCAATGCTACTATTTAAACATTTTCTGAATACTTTAGTGCTCGTTCTTTGTACACATATTGTGTTCTTGCATGTGTTCTTGCATGTTAAACAACGTATAATATACTCTTGTATTGGTATATTATTGGTCTAATATTACCTGAAAAAAAGTATGTCTTCTTCTGTCTTCTAGTATTTAGAATTTAAATAGAATATCAGATACCATGTGTACATATTTGTAGAATGCCCATGCCCACGATTTTGCATTGAAAGTGTCTGCCATATGTCATCTTCAAAATTTATATCCAAGCGGTGTTCCAAAAAAACAGGTCTTCAATGGTTACAATACGAAGGGACTAATAGCCGCATTCGAAAAACTCTTTTATGTGCAGTTGAAATTAGAGTGGGTTAATACTTTAACTATTTTCCATTCACTCTGATGATAATAATATTATTATAGTGTTGAATTAATGAATTGTGCAGATTAGTAATTACAGTTTTTTGTGTATTTCAGAATAGAGGAGCCCATGCAGGACAATGTACCAGCGCGAAATCAAAACCAAATTTCACCCAGGTGTCAAAATTGTGGATTCGATTGTAAATATCGCGGAAGGCAAACTCTATTGTTTCCGAGGTGATCATTATAAACAATTTTAGAATAAAATGAGTTTGGAAAATAATTTATTATATTTTAAAGCTACCTTTTCACATCTAACGCCTAACTGTTTAAGTTTGCAAAAACGGAAAGTAAAAATACCCCTTCACTAATTTTTTCAAATTTCTAACCTGTAGCCACGACTCGTCAAGGTTATAGTTATTGATTCAGTACATGATTGGTTGAGGTTTTATTGCTAGCAGAAAAGGGTAAGAGGTACTAACAGAAAACGGTTATTGAATTTTTGCAAATTATAACTTATTTAAAATTTTCGCTTTAATTTTAATTTATTTATTAATTGTAGGACACTTGATGATGATACCATCGATGACATCTTGAAGTATCTGCATGGGTAGCGGCCAGCGGCTTTTTAAAAACATTACCTGTATGTACCAAAAATACCAGAAAAATATAACATTTATTATGATTGATTTATTTCAACAATTCAATGTTTTATGAATTTCATAAGTTTAATAAAATAGTTATATTATGTTTATCTTCTCTTGTTAATATGTCACTGTAACATATATTTATGTTCTGGGGAACATTTATAAATAAAACATTTTTGTGTCAAATATAAAATTTAAAGCTTTTATTCCATTGCAAAATTATCTTTTAAAACATCCACAAAATTCTCAGAAGTTATTAGAAACTACGGTTACTACTACTACCAAACTACTGAAAATCTGTATTTTTTAAATCCAAGATGGAAAAATGTCATCAGTTTTAAGTCGTATATGACACAAATGGGCATTTAAAATTGTTATGGCGCAATTCCTAATCAAACTCCCGAAAATTCAATACATATTTTCTCAAAATCATTGGTACATCTTAGGGCATAGTTACATTGTCTAATTCAGTTTTAAACCCAGTCTCATTTGGTGAATACTATTCGCCCTTCCTTGTAGGGGTTTTTCGAGTTTTCTTTTTAAATTACATGCGAAATGAATTTAAGTATAGACTATACAATAGACCAAAAGTTAAGCCACATTTTCATTTGTGAAAATATTTGGACTTTTAATTTAGAAGAATGAAGGTTTATTGCTTTCAAGAAAAACCTCGTAGACGTAATTTAGGCAACAAATTCACCATGCCGTATAACAAAATTGTTATTGATTTTAAAATAAGCAGTTATTTGGGAAAAACATTAAGGAATGATTATCGAAAGTGCTGCATTATTATTGAACGGAAAGAAGAAGACAATTACAGTTCCTTTTATTATTCATAAGGGAAAAATCTAGTCGGGGCTATCCATAAGACTGTACCTATATTTGCGAGCTATTGCCCTTTTTTCTACAAAAACATCAATATCTCAAAATCGGAAATGAAAATGAAGAATGTTCCAACGTACTTTAGTAAAGCAACCTCTTCCGCGTTTTTAGAGACCAATCTTGTCTTTCTACGGCCAGTATTCTCGGAAGAGTGTCAAGTTTTCCAGAAAAGTGTTTTTCAGTATTGTCATAGAATAAATTTCTATGCCTCTATGTACTTTTAACACGTAACCATAGATACCTCCCCGTAACGTTTACCTGACCCTTTTTAATGCATAAGTGGACGTCTTATATAATTAGTGAAATCATGATTGGTATATGTGAATGATTTGAGAAGAAAGTTTTTTAATGTTGCTCTATAATTTTTTTAATTCCATCGATTTTAGCATATACACGATAAGACATAATAAATGTGTTTTACATATTACGTGTGTCCAAATTTACCTATATAATAAATCTTGACCTCCCTTTTCATCCGGCTAGATTATATTCAGAAATTTTGAACCGATTATCTTGAACCGTTCTTAAGTTATCTTGCAAAGTACAAATTAAATATAACATCATTTTAAGAAAGCAAAAGCAGAATGTTCACAACGTGGTCAATGACAGATGCAATTAAGGTGAGTGCAAAACGTTGATCGATAAATCCAAACGGACCAATGTGGATTGAAATTGGTTGTAATCCTTTTGCAATACGTTTGAGTTTTCCATCTTTGTGGGATTTCAATGATGCTATAAATTTTGTTGTATTTGTGTGCATCACTCCTGTTTCAGCAATTAGTAACTTTGCTATAAGAGAGGACATAATGGCCGTAAGTGGCATGACGAGATACAATGGCATTCCCATTGCTAATCTCAGCCTTACAGTACCACAAATTGTCAAGACAATTAGATAATGGCCAGTTAAGATAAGAAGTGGAACGAATATTGACACATGGTTGTTCGTAAAATTAATGTAGATATTTAAATGGGTGAGCCATTTCACAGCCTCCATTTTATAAGGAAAATGTCGAATCTTGTCCGTCCAGTAAATTATAAATTTGATGCCAATAGACCCAAAGATGACATACAAATTTATTGAGCTTGTTTTAATAAAGAAAATGAACAAATAAAGGACAAATACCAATAAACGATTAATGATCTCTTGAAATGTCATTGTTTGTCCTATTCTGTAAACTGGCTCGATTGTAAAATATGGCTCTCTTCCCAAAAAGACTCCAATCGATTTCAGTATCCCAATTATTATTTCAACTGGAAGGATTGCAAGAATGGCTGCTCCGAAATAATCGAATTTTTTCTTCTTTTGTTGTCTGAGGCCCAATTCATTCTCAATTTCTTAAATCAACATTTAAAAATTTAAATCATTGAAATTATCACCAAATTTTATAAATTAAAATTAATTCCTTACGAGAAAATTGCAGGTTTAAATCCAAACAACTGTTCAAAATCTGAGTATAGTCTTGTATTCCAAATCTAAGTAAAGAAATGCTACTACTGGTAGCCGTAGTAGAAAATATTATATTCATAAGTAATATCAACCTACTGATCATATTTAAAGGACCGATATTAAATATAAAGGCAAGTATGTAATAGTTAAGTAATAAAATGTGCACTAATGTGATTACAACCAAAGATTCCTTTTTCCACTTTTGCTTGCTAATACTCAAACGCTGAGTATTGTCATCCCACTCGTAAGGTATCAGCCAAAAGTAGCTATATACTTTGAAATTCCATTTTAGAGCCAGTAACATATAATTTGAAATCATTTTGGGATAGGGTGGAAAAATTCCAACTACGCTGTTATACTATTAGCTTATTTTACGAATAACGAATTGACCACTTGAATTGATACGGTGAATGGTTTTAAAAAAATGTTCTTTCTCTAAAGAACTGAGAATCTAGGAGTATGAATCGAGCTTATTAAAAGTGAGTCATGCCAACTAATTCTTATTAGTAATTATTAGTTATTAGTTATTAAATAAAGTTTCGATGGGTGTATAGGTTTTGTTTTCCCTTTGGATATTCACTGTAAACCAAGATACCATCGTTCATTTGCAAAAGGCGCAGATGGCAGGGAACAAAAAAGGACATTTTTTACCTTTTACCTTTTTTATAAAAAAAAGTAGGAGTAACTTTTTCAAAAAGCTGTCCTTTTTTGCCCTGTTGCCTACATCAGCGTGCCCCATATACTTCCACTTGTAAATGTAATGTAAATAAGGTTAAAAGGGTAAAAAAGACAGCTTTTACTAAAGTAGTACTTTTTTGAAAAAATAGTGCATTTTTGTTCCCTGGTAGATGGAGGGGACCATTTGGATTGAAGACCCTGTCAAATTTAACGAAAAGAAGTCAGTTACTCAGCCATCCTAAATAAGAGGGGAGGATTAGCTACTTTCCATTGCTTAAAATTATTACTGAGTGCTGGCGTCAAACAACATGCTAGCAGAATTTAAGTAAAATCAAGGGTTACTGTTTTACTATATTAAATGCTCATATGGATGCAATGTGTATCAAGTAAACCCTTTAATTATTGAAAATTATGGGTTGAAAATAATAAGTTATTTGGGTAAAGTATAAAGAAAGCAACATTACTGAAAATATTGCTAAACTATTAAACCGTAAAAAAGAGACAATTACTCCCATTTTATCGATTGTTTTTTATCTATATTAATATACACTTTGCAACGAAAATTAGAATATAAACATTTCACGTTGCACATTTCCAGAATGATGGTTATTAATACTTAATAAATGTCCAACACGTGCCTTATCTCAGAAAACGCAACCGACAGGTACTCAAAAGTATTGGTAAGCCTTTTATGCATAGGTACACAGATTCTACTGTTAGAAAAATTTTCAATTCTAAATGATAGGATTTACTATGCAATTGCCTATCATTATTACTGAGTGCCGGCGTTAAATGCATGCTAGCATGCTAGCAGAATTTAAGTATACAATTTTGATTCAGCAACTTTTTTGTGAAAAAACATTTGGAATATTATATTGTAAAATGGAGGGTTATTTGCTTTTATGTAAAATACTCACGTGGATGTAATGTGTAACAAATAAACCCTTCAATTATTGTAATTATTATGTATTGAAAAATAAACATTTATTTCCGTAAAAAAGACAAGTATTATTGAAAGTATTGCTTTACTAATAAAGCGAAAGAATGAGGGAATTAATTCTGCTCTTTTATCGATTATACTATAATTCAGATATTGTCAGGTAAATTGAAGTATAAACGGTTCATGTTGCATCTTTCCTGAATTTTAATTAATAATACTTTGATTTTAAATGTCCACGTGGAAATAGCTGACTCATCGACGTTCGTTTGCACATGATGGAAAAACTGTGCCTATTTCGTGCTTGAAACAACATGAAGAAAATTTTATCTATAACCAGACAGACAGATGGCCGTAATTAGACAGGGCTTACTCCAGCTTTTTAATACGATATTCTTATCCATATTTTAAACACTCAACTTAATTTACAGAATTAGCATGTTCGAATAGCAGTAAAATTTATTGTTAAAAATAATAAATGATTCATGATCCATAACCCACAAATTGGAAATACTTACAATCTACAATAAATAATTCAGATAAAAATCTCGGGAGTATGTACCACTTATATAAATTGAAACTTTTGTGTATATACTCAAATAAAAAAATTAATGCGCATTGAAGGATTAAAGTTGATTAAAATTATAAAATACGTTTGCATATAAGAATATTATGTTCTACAGTGAATTTACATTACTCTTAAATTTTCTTCTTTATTATTGTACAAAGTACAAAAGCGTTGCAACGCCTTAGTTACGTTAAACGTTAAAAAAATGGGAAAATAGTTTGAATATTTTTACACTAAATTTAGATTAGTCTGAATTTTTTTTCTTTATCATTGTAGGTACATAGTACAAAAAGGTTACAACGCCTTTGATGATCACTTTTATGCAAGTTACGATAGAATTTTTGTGATTTCCAGGACAAATGAAGCAAACAGTATTTGAAAAATCTGTAAATCCTTTTCGGGCCAAACAATATTCTGTTTTCGAAGGCAAATGCGCTTAACAGGACAACAATAGAGCATAAAAAGACGACCAAAATAGAAGCAATGTTGGAATCAGGGTTACCAGGTATACTTAAATGACAAGTATAATACTTAAATTAGACCCTATACTTAAAATATTTGAAAGTCGCGCAAAGCGACTTTCAATTATCGTTGTTTATCTATCCAGTGTTAGTTGTCAATTGTCAAAAATCTCGAGAGTCCAATTTCGATGGAAATCCATTCCAGTTTTGAAATACTCACACAACACACCAGATCTTAACAGAGAAGTTGCATTTTGACTTGCGCAGGGCTCATTTTAGGGACATCACCCAAATGCAAACTTCTTCCTAAGTTTTTATTAGATAGATACAATATTCTAGTTGTCCGAGGGCTGTAAAAGTTTTCATTTCATCATGACTATAATATCAACATAATAATCGGAATTCTTGTATGTACGGATGTTTCTATGTTGTATTTTCGCAGTTTCAAAACAGAATGGTTGAAGTTATAAATGAATGTTATACTCGGTCACTGTACTTGGTTTAATGCATACACGCTTGCGCGACGATGAAAGTCACTGTTGTGCGACGTGGTAGTTAAAACTTCTTCCTTCAATCATTACTATTCGATAAACGGCAAAAGTTAGTCACGTGACAACTCCGTTTGTATGATTGTACTTCTGTGTTAAGTTTGCCCAATTCTAAAACGCAGCTAAGAACCAAGCACAATAGCGCACTAAATTCGTCAAATCCCTACACGTCCGAACCAGAAGAACTTCAAACCAGTGTACATATCAAAACTTCGCACTTTGCGATCAATAGTTTCATAATAATAGGTCATGCAATCTAAACCTGGTCAGCAAATCCGCAGCGGGAAGGGGGGGTACCGCCCCCCTACAATCGAAATAGAGAAAAATAAAGAAATTTTTGTCTAAAATGGGAAAAAATCGCTAAAATTCTAATTTTTTCTCGGTGCCCTCCCAAAATTTTTTCTCGCTGCGGCCCTGCGCCCTAATAATATTTTATGTGTTACGTCATCATGAAAATTAATTGCTAATTTTTAGCCCATCTTATGAATCATGAACAATCTACTTGATGACGAATGTCGGAAATAAGTGTATTTATTAGTAGGTACATTGACTTTATATTAACTGTAGCGTACATAACACTTAATTTTTTTAAGTGGTTAATTTAGCAAATAAAACATTTTGGCTCCAGGTTAATCAAAGAAATTAAACTCTTGCTCAGCCAAAACAATTCTAAGTATCCTCTGATCAGGGCATGAAAAACCCATGGGTTTTTGCTTTTGGTTAGGAAAAACCCACCCAATAACCCAAAAACCCGGGTTTTTGGGTTTTTCATGCCGAGCCTCTGATTACATTAATATAACCCTATCAAGCGATATTTTCCAGTTCATTTTTAGTTCTAATAGTTGGGCTTTTGTTTGTGATTAATTATTAGGATTTAAAATGAGCTGGAAAATATCGTTTGATAGAATAATACAAGAGTACGTTCATCAACACTCACGTATAGATAAACCTTATCAGGAGTTTGGGGTCTGTAGGAACTATACTTAGTGCAAAGAGATCTTCATCAATGCAAGCCAAATAGTCCCCGTTGCCTCATTGTCACATTCCAACCGATTCTCTTGCCAATGCTTTAATTTAAATCCTCACTGAGAGATAACAGACTCATCGACGTTCTTTTTTGTACTAAGAACTGCACCTCTATATTGAGCTTGAAACAAACTGAATAAAATGTTATCTACAATCAGACATACAGGTATAGACATAATTACACACGACTTACTACAACTTTTAAATACGATATCCTTTTCCCCATTTAAAGTATTTAACTTAATTTACATAATTAGCGTGTTGGAATAACAGTAAACGTTATTGGTATAAAAACAATAAATGATTAATGATCCATACGCAATCCCAACAAATTGGACCTATTTATAAAATCTACAATAACTAATTCAGATAATATCGGGTGTATGTAGCAATTATGCAAATTGAAAATTAACCACATACCAACCAATCTTAACCAAACCTTCCGGTGTTAACGCCCTTTTCGGATAGGCAATACTCTACCACGCAATTTGATATTTACGCCATCCACCGGGAATACACGATTACTTCGTCGAACATCTTTGATGAAGGTTATTATCCACTTTAAAATATTCGTAGCGTTTGTTTTCAGCTTCAATCTAGAGTGCCACAACCATTCCAACAGAAGAGTGACGAATGATCCAAATAAAGGGTATCCACAAACGAAGAAAATAGCATGGATTTTCATGGACAGACTAATAGACAATGCCTCAGATTCTTTATGCTTCAGTTTTGAATAGGATTTTGCTTGTTTCAAAAATTGCAAGTAATCGAACTGTTGTTTGAAATATTTTAGAAAACCTGTCTCTTGCATGACTTGAAAATATGATTTGAATCTATAACGGTAGCAATTTGTGAATCTATAAGACTCTGGATCAGCCACATCTGTTTCTTTCACAGTCATACATATTCCGTCAGAAGATATTCTAGATGGTATTAAAGGAACCCGGTAGTGACTGTGCTCTCTGATGCACACACTAAATAGTTTCATTGAAAAGTCTGTTACCATTTTCATTGTAAATGTTTGGAAGTGCATTTTATTGTGTTCAGATGTTGCATCGGATTGCCAATCAAATCTGAAGACACTTGAATTCATCTTGTCCAGAATTCTATATTTTTCAAAATATGCGATTCCATCTTCGTCCAAATTCCGCCTTCTATCTTTCTGCAACAGATACTTATACCCATTTTCCACGAGATCTTTAAAGTCCACAAATTGCTTTCTGTCTGGCGGAGCAATAATCTCGCTTGTTATCCACGTTTCATATAGAATAGCAATTACAAATCCCATAGACACGATTATCAAATACAAAATGTTTCTCTTTTTATTAGAAACTTCCTGATATAAAAGGACGGCTATTGTGGATACAAAAATAAACTCTAATTTCTTGTAGAAAGTAGAAATTCTAAAGCCTAAAGCATAAAATGAAATCGGGAATAGTAAAAATATTAACAACCAGCAATAATCATCAAATGTATTTTGAATCAAAACTGTCAAAGGGACTTCGAGCAGGCGAGGGTTGGCTTCACAGTAAAATGGAATCATCTCTACAAAGTATTCAATGAAAACAGTATTAAACCATGGTGCATAATAAGTGCTTTTGAAAGATTTTAACATCCAAATGTGGCCACATCGACGATGTTCTTTTTTTAGATGTGCATATGTGTTTGCATACATGACAGTGAAGTTCAGTCTTTCAGCCATCAATCCAACAGCTCTCACCGAATTTAGACAATTTATATTTAAAAGTTTATTGCCTGCCGTTAAATGAACAACCTTTTTACATTCTCGCAGTTTTCTAGGACGACTGAAATTAAATTGACCATATAAGCTACCAATTTGAATGCCATGAAGATTCCCGTTTAGATCATTCCAAACCCTTTCCCATTCCTCTTCGGAGTCTTCTGTTTTAATTGGATGAAGTGAAATGAAGAATCGCCCTGCGAACTGTAGAGAATTGTCGTGTAAATCGAATATTCGTTCCCAACTTTCATTGCTAATATAAAGATAGGAGCCACAAATACTTTAATGAGGTTTTTTGCCACCTTAGATTCATCCATTTCAATTCATCTTTGATGACCATTATGAGTCTCGAACTCAGACGGTTTAATTCTTTGCCAATAATGTCGTCGGGATACGTCAAAGCAAGGTCTGGTTCTAGTAGAATATTTACCGTGCACAAACTTCTAGACAGTTCGCGTGGATTAGTTGCCTGACGACCGAAGAGAGTTTTATTATATTTTGGTGGTGCTAAGGTCCATGGTTGGCCGTTTTGGTTAGACAGAATAAAATCTGTCTGCCATTCGGATTTATTGAAAGTAATCATGTTAAAATCACAATTTCTATAGAACGACAGATTTCGAAAGCAGTTGATGTTGTTTATAATAAGAGAAACTATAAATGGAACAATTGTATACTTGGAATACATTTTAACACGAAAATAGGTAAATTATGTCTGAACGATGTTGAAGTAAGAGATAGAATATTCTGTTTTAACAAACGTCGTACTAAATGTTGTAAATGTACCTAGCCAGCGAGGCACCAGCAAGTAGGAAGTCAAGGCTGACAGTTTATAGCAAAATAGCAACCGGTCACAAAACAACTATAACCTCAAATTACTAATCATACCGTGAAATTTAGAATGGTTCCCCTAATATTACTGTCAATCAATTTCCCTATTATTCACAGGTCGCCTCCAGAGCACAGAAATATTTAAATTTTATTTTTTGAGATTGTAAATTGTAATACTAGCGAAAGAGCTATATTTTTTGGTGACTAACCATAAAATTATAAACACAATTGTATGCCTTGCAAACTGAACATCATATGACACTCCTTACGTGTAGAGAGAAACAAACTACATTTTGGTAGCAGGGTTACCAGGTATACTTAAATGGCAAGTATAATGCTTAAAGTTTGCCCTATACTTAAAATATTTGCAACTATTTTATAATACTTAAATTATACTTAAATATACTTAAATCAGCTAAATTCGGAAACAGTGAAATAACTTTAAATCCTTTAATATTAGAACAAACTTTGTTATCGGTCAAATACGTTGATATATTGAAATTTTCTCGCGCTTTTCAATCCTGTTTAATTGTTAAAATTCTCTTCCAATTTTGAAGGAAATCCATTAATCATTTATCAGTGTAGTATAAATAACATCTTAACAGTATCTTCCTCTACTGTCACTAAACGATTACAGCTAAATTAGTTACGCAAAGTAAATTCTTTGGCAACCGAACATAACATGACATTACGACATGACGGTATAAATTTTACCATTTGTCTTATCCACGGGATTAGCAAAGCAAACTTTTTTAAAATTAATTTAATCTAAATTTATTTTATCGCGTAGCAAAAATAGTTCATTTTTCGGTACTGGTACCGGTACTGAGATTAAGAGTACCGACCGTAGTGCCACCGGTACTTCCGGTCCCAGAATGCCGGTAATGGATTCTCTAGAAATGACAGTGAGTTAAGAGAAAGACCTTCATATGAAAAGCAGAATTGTTCTAAGCCAATCAAAGGCTATAACGTGTCGATCAATGCTACTATTTAAACATTTTCTGAATACTTTAGTGCTCGTTCTTTGTACACATATTGTGTTCTTGCATGTGTTCTTGCATGTTAAACAACGTATAATATACTCTTGTATTGGTATATTATTGGTCTAATATTACCTGAAAAAAAGTATGTCTTCTTCTGTCTTCTAGTATTTAGAATTTAAATAGAATATCAGATACCATGTGTACATATTTGTAGAATGCCCATGCCCACGATTTAGCATTGAAAGTGTCTGCCATATGTCATCTTCAAAATTTATATCCAAGCGGTGTTCCAAAAAAACAGGTCTTCAATGGTTACAATACGAAGGGACTAATAGCCGCATTCGAAAAACTCTTTTATGTGCAGTTGAAATTAGAGTGGGTTAATACTTTAACTATTTTCCATTCACTCTGATGATAATAATATTATTATAGTGTTGAATTAATGAATTGTGCAGATTAGTAATTACAGTTTTTTGTGTATTTCAGAATAGAGGAGCCCATGCAGGACAATGTACCAGCGCGAAATCAAAACCAAATTTCACCCAGGTGTCAAAATTGTGGATTCGATTGTAAATATCGCGGAAGGCAAACTCTATTGTTTCCGAGGTGATCATTATAAACAATTTTAGAATAAAATGAGTTTGGAAAATAATTTATTATATTTTAAAGCTACCTTTTCACATCTAACGCCTAACTGTTTAAGTTTGCAAAAACGGAAAGTAAAAATACCCCTTCACTAATTTTTTTCAAATTTCTAACCTGTAGCCACGACTCGTCAAGGTTATAGTTATTGATTCAGTACATGATTGGTTGAGGTTTTATTGCTAGCAGAAAAGGGTAAGAGGTACTAACAGAAAACGGTTATTGAATTTTTGCAAATTATAACTTATTTAAAATTTTCGCTTTAATTTTAATTTATTTATTAATTGTAGGACACTTGATGATGATACCATCGATGACATCTTGAAGTATCTACATGGGTAGCGGCCAGCGGCTTTTTAAAAACATTACCTGTATGTACCAAAAATACCAGAAAAATATAACATTTATTATGATTGATTTATTTCAACAATTCAATGTTTTATGAATTTCATAAGTTTAATAAAATAGTTATATTATGTTTATCTTCTCTTGTTAATATGTCACTGTAACATATATTTATGTTCTGGGGAACATTTATAAATAAAACATTTTTGTGTCAAATATAAAATTTAAAGCTTTTATTCCATTGCAAAATTATCTTTTAAAACATCCACAAAATTCTCAGAAGTTATTAGAAACTACGGTTACTACTACTACCAAACTACTGAAAATCTGTATTTTTTAAATCCAAGATGGAAAAATGTCATCAGTTTTAAGTCGTATATGACACAAATGGGCATTTAAAATTGTTATGGCGCAATTCCTAATCAAACTCCCGAAAATTCAATACATATTTTCTCAAAATCATTGGTACATCTTAGGGCATAGTTACATTGTCTAATTCAGTTTTAAACCCAGTCTCATTTGGTGAATACTATTCGCCCTTCCTTGTAGGGGTTTTTCGAGTTTTCTTTTTAAATTACATGCGAAATGAATTTAAGTATAGACTATACAATAGACCAAAAGTTAAGCCACATTTTCATTTGTGAAAATATTTGGACTTTTAATTTAGAAGAATGAAGGTTTATTGCTTTCAAGAAAAACCTCGTAGACGTAATTTAGGCAACAAATTCACCATGCCGTATAACAAAATTGTTATTGATTTTAAAATAAGCAGTTATTTGGGTAAAACATTAAGGAATGATTATCGAAAGTGCTGCATTATTATTGAACGGAAAGAAGAAGACAATTACAGTTCCTTTTATTATTCATAAGGGAAAAATCTAGTCGGGGCTATCCATAAGACTGTACCTATATTTGCGAGCTATTGCCCTTTTTTCTACAAAAACATCAATATCTCAAAATCGGAAATGAAAATGAAGAATGTTCCAACGTACTTTAGTAAAGCAACCTCTTCCGCGTTTTTAGAGACCAATCTTGTCTTTCTACGGCCAGTATTCTCGGAAGAGTGTCAAGTTTTCCAGAAAAGTGTTTTTCAGTATTGTCATAGAATAAATTTCTATGCCTCTATGTACTTTTAACACGTAACCATAGATACCTCCCCGTAACGTTTACCTGACCCTTTTTAATGCATAAGTGGACGTCTTATATAATTAGTGAAATCATGATTGGTATATGTGAATGATTTGAGAAGAAAGTTTTTTAATGTTGCTCTATAATTTTTTTAATTCCATCGATTTTAGCATATACACGATAAGACATAATAAATGTGTTTTACATATTACGTGTGTCCAAATTTACCTATATAATAAATCTTGACCTCCCTTTTCATCCGGCTAGATTATATTCAGAAATTTTGAACCGATTATCTTGAACCGTTCTTAAGTTATCTTGCAAAGTACAAATTAAATATAACATCATTTTAAGAAAGCAAAAGCAGAATGTTCACAACGTGGTCAATGACAGATGCAATTAAGGTGAGTGCAAAACGTTGATCGATAAATCCAAACGGACCAATGTGGATTGAAATTGGTTGTAATCCTTTTGCAATACGTTTGAGTTTTCCATCTTTGTGGGATTTCAATGATGCTATAAATTTTGTTGTATTTGTGTGCATCACTCCTGTTTCAGCAATTAGTAACTTTGCTATAAGAGAGGACATAATGGCCGTAAGTGGCATGACGAGATACAATGGCATTCCCATTGCTAATCTCAGCCTTACAGTACCACAAATTGTCAAGACAATTAGATAATGGCCAGTTAAGATAAGAAGTGGAACGAATATTGACACATGGTTGTTCGTAAAATTAATGTAGATATTTAAATGGGTGAGCCATTTCACAGCCTCCATTTTATAAGGAAAATGTCGAATCTTGTCCGTCCAGTAAATTATAAATTTGATGCCAATAGACCCAAAGATGACATACAAATTTATTGAGCTTGTTTTAATAAAGAAAATGAACAAATAAAGGACAAATACCAATAAACGATTAATGATCTCTTGAAATGTCATTGTTTGTCCTATTCTGTAAACTGGCTCGATTGTAAAATATGGCTCTCTTCCCAAAAAGACTCCAATCGATTTCAGTATCCCAATTATTATTTCAACTGGAAGGATTGCAAGAATGGCTGCTCCGAAATAATCGAATTTTTTCTTCTTTTGTTGTCTGAGGCCCAATTCATTCTCAATTTCTTAAATCAACATTTAAAAATTTAAATCATTGAAATTATCACCAAATTTTATAAATTAAAATTAATTCCTTACGAGAAAATTGCAGGTTTAAATCCAAACAACTGTTCAAAATCTGAGTATAGTCTTGTATTCCAAATCTAAGTAAAGAAATGCTACTACTGGTAGCCGTAGTAGAAAATATTATATTCATAAGTAATATCAACCTACTGATCATATTTAAAGGACCGATATTAAATATAAAGGCAAGTATGTAATAGTTAAGTAATAAAATGTGCACTAATGTGATTACAACCAAAGATTCCTTTTTCCACTTTTGCTTGCTAATACTCAAACGCTGAGTATTGTCATCCCACTCGTAAGGTATCAGCCAAAAGTAGCTATATACTTTGAAATTCCATTTTAGAGCCAGTAACATATAATTTGAAATCATTTTGGGATAGGGTGGAAAAATTCCAACTACGCTGTTATACTATTAGCTTATTTTACGAATAACGAATTGACCACTTGAATTGATACGGTGAATGGTTTTAAAAAAATGTTCTTTCTCTAAAGAACTGAGAATCTAGGAGTATGAATCGAGCTTATTAAAAGTGAGTCATGCCAACTAATTCTTATTAGTAATTATTAGTTATTAGTTATTAAATAAAGTTTCGATGGGTGTATAGGTTTTGTTTTCCCTTTGGATATTCACTGTAAACCAAGATACCATCGTTCATTTGCAAAAGGCGCAGATGGCAGGGAACAAAAAAGGACATTTTTTACCTTTTACCTTTTTTATAAAAAAAAGTAGGAGTAACTTTTTCAAAAAGCTGTCCTTTTTTGCCCTGTTGCCTACATCAGCGTGCCCCATATACTTCCACTTGTAAATGTAATGTAAATAAGGTTAAAAGGGTAAAAAAGACAGCTTTTACTAAAGTAGTACTTTTTTGAAAAAATAGTGCATTTTTGTTCCCTGGTAGATGGAGGGGACCATTTGGATTGAAGACCCTGTCAAATTTAACGAAAAGAAGTCAGTTACTCAGCCATCCTAAATAAGAGGGGAGGATTAGCTACTTTCCATTGCTTAAAATTATTACTGAGTGCTGGCGTCAAACAACATGCTAGCAGAATTTAAGTAAAATCAAGGGTTACTGTTTTACTATATTAAATGCTCATATGGATGCAATGTGTATCAAGTAAACCCTTTAATTATTGAAAATTATGGGTTGAAAATAATAAGTTATTTGGGTAAAGTATAAAGAAAGCAACATTACTGAAAATATTGCTAAACTATTAAACCGTAAAAAAGAGACAATTACTCCCATTTTATCGATTGTTTTTTATCTATATTAATATACACTTTGCAACGAAAATTAGAGTATAAACATTTCACGTTGCACATTTCCAGAATGTTGGTTATTAATACTTAATAAATGTCCAACACGTGCCTTATCTCAGAAAACGCAACCGACAGGTACTCAAAAGTATTGGTAAGCCTTTTATGCATAGGTACACAGATTCTACTGTTAGAAAAATTTTCAATTCTAAATGATAGGATTTACTATGCAATTGCCTATCATTATTACTGAGTGCCGGCGTTAAATGCATGCTAGCATGCTAGCAGAATTTAAGTATACAATTTTGATTCAGCAACTTTTTTGTGAAAAAACATTTGGAATATTATATTGTAAAATGGAGGGTTATTTGCTTTTATGTAAAATACTCACGTGGATGTAATGTGTAACAAATAAACCCTTCAATTATTGTAATTATTATGTATTGAAAAATAAACATTTATTTCCGTAAAAAAGACAAGTATTATTGAAAGTATTGCTTTACTAATAAAGCGAAAGAATGAGGGAATTAATTCTGCTCTTTTATCGATTATACTATAATTCAGATATTGTCAGGTAAATTGAAGTATAAACGGTTCATGTTGCATCTTTCCTGAATTTTAATTAATAATACTTTGATTTTAAATGTCCACGTGGAAATAGCTGACTCATCGACGTTCGTTTGCACATGATGGAAAAACTGTGCCTATTTCGTGCTTGAAACAACATGAAGAAAATTTTATCTATAACCAGACAGACAGATGGCCGTAATTAGACAGGGCTTACTCCAGCTTTTTAATACGATATTCTTATCCATATTTTAAACACTCAACTTAATTTACAGAATTAGCATGTTCGAATAGCAGTAAAATTTATTGTTAAAAATAATAAATGATTCATGATCCATAACCCACAAATTGGAAATACTTACAATCTACAATAAATAATTCAGATAAAAATCTCGGGAGTATGTACCACTTATATAAATTGAAACTTTTGTGTATATACTCAAATAAAAAAATTAATGCGCATTGAAGGATTAAAGTTGATTAAAATTATAAAATACGTTTGCATATAAGAATATTATGTTCTACAGTGAATTTACATTACTCTTAAATTTTCTTCTTTATTATTGTACAAAGTACAAAAGCGTTGCAACGCCTTAGTTACGTTAAACGTTAAAAAAATGGGAAAATAGTTTGAATATTTTTACACTAAATTTAGATTAGTCTGAATTTTTTTTCTTTATCATTGTAGGTACATAGTACAAAAAGGTTACAACGCCTTTGATGATCACTTTTATGCAAGTTACGATAGAATTTTTGTAATTTCCAGGACAAATGAAGCAAACAGTATTTGAAAAATCTGTAAATCCTTTTCGGGCCAAACAATATTCTGTTTTCGAAGGCAAATGCGCTTAACAGGACAACAATAGAGCATAAAAAGACGACCAAAATAGAAGCAATGTTGGAATCAGGGTTACCAGGTATACTTAAATGACAAGTATAATACTTAAATTAGACCCTATACTTAAAATATTTGAAAGTCGCGCAAAGCGACTTTCAATTATCGTTGTTTATCTATCCAGTGTTAGTTGTCAATTGTCAAAAATCTCGAGAGTCCAATTTCGATGGAAATCCATTCCAGTTTTGAAATACTCACACAACACACCAGATCTTAACAGAGAAGTTGCATTTTGACTTGCGCAGGGCTCATTTTAGGGACATCACCCAAATGCAAACTTCTTCCTAAGTTTTTATTAGATAGATACAATATTCTAGTTGTCCGAGGGCTGTAAAAGTTTTCATTTCATCATGACTATAATATCAACATAATAATCGGAATTCTTGTATGTACGGATGTTTCTATGTTGTATTTTCGCAGTTTCAAAACAGAATGGTTGAAGTTATAAATGAATGTTATACTCGGTCACTGTACTTGGTTTAATGCATACACGCTTGCGCGACGATGAAAGTCACTGTTGTGCGACGTGGTAGTTAAAACTTCTTCCTTCAATCATTACTATTCGATAAACGGCAAAAGTTAGTCACGTGACAACTCCGTTTGTATGATTGTACTTCTGTGTTAAGTTTGCCCAATTCTAAAACGCAGCTAAGAACCAAGCACAATAGCGCACTAAATTCGTCAAATCCCTACACGTCCGAACCAGAAGAACTTCAAACCAGTGTACATATCAAAACTTCGCACTTTGCGATCAATAGTTTCATAATAATAGGTCATGCAATCTAAACCTGGTCAGCAAATCCGCAGCGGGAAGGGGGGGTACCGCCCCCCTACAATCGAAATAGAGAAAAATAAAGAAATTTTTGTCTAAAATGGGAAAAAATCGCTAAAATTCTAATTTTTTCTCGGTGCCCCTCCCAAAATTTTTTTCTCGCTGCGGCCCTGCGCCCTAATAATATTTTATGTGTTACGTCATCATGAAAAATTAATTGCTAATTTTTAGCCCATCTTATGAATCATGAACAATCTACTTGATGACGAATGTCGGAAATAAGTGTATTTATTAGTAGGTACATTGACTTTATATTAACTGTAGCGTACATAACACTTAATTTTTTTAAGTGGTTAATTTAGCAAATAAAACATTTTGGCTCCAGGTTAATCAAAGAAATTAAACTCTTGCTCAGCCAAAACAATTCTAAGTATCCTCTGATCAGGGCATGAAAAACCCATGGGTTTTTGCTTTTGGTTAGAAAACCCACCCAATAACCCAAAAACCCGGGTTTTTGGGTTTTTCATGCCGAGCCTCTGATTACATTAATATAACCCTATCAAGCGATATTTTCCAGTTCATTTTTAGTTCTAATAGTTGGGCTTTTGTTTGTGATTAATTATTAGGATTTAAAATGAGCTGGAAAATATCGTTTGATAGAATAATACAAGAGTACGTTCATCAACACTCACGTATAGATAAACCTTATCAGGAGTTTGGGGTCTGTAGGAACTATACTTAGTGCAAAGAGATCTTCATCAATGCAAGCCAAATAGTCCCCGTTGCCTCATTGTCACATTCCAACCGATTCTCTTGCCAATGCTTTAATTTAAATCCTCACTGAGAGATAACAGACTCATCGACGTTCTTTTTTGTACTAAGAACTGCACCTCTATATTGAGCTTGAAACAAACTGAATAAAATGTTATCTACAATCAGACATACAGGTATAGACATAATTACACACGACTTACTACAACTTTTAAATACGATATCCTTTTCCCCATTTAAAGTATTTAACTTAATTTACATAATTAGCGTGTTGGAATAACAGTAAACGTTATTGGTATAAAAACAATAAATGATTAATGATCCATACGCAATCCCAACAAATTGGACCTATTTATAAAATCTACAATAACTAATTCAGATAATATCGGGTGTATGTAGCAATTATGCAAATTGAAAATTAACCACATACCAACCAATCTTAACCAAACCTTCCGGTGTTAACGCCCTTTTCGGATAGGCAATACTCTACCACGCAATTTGATATTTACGCCATCCACCGGGAATACACGATTACTTCGTCGAACATCTTTGATGAAGGTTATTATCCACTTTAAAATATTCGTAGCGTTTGTTTTCAGCTTCAATCTAGAGTGCCACAACCATTCCAACAGAAGAGTGACGAATGATCCAAGTAAAAAGTATCCACAAACGAAGAAAATAGCATGGATTTTCATGGACAGACTAATAGACAATGCCTCAGATTCTTTATGCTTCAGTTTTGAATAGGATTTTGCTTGTTTCAAAAATTGCAAGTAATCGAACTGTTGTTTGAAATATTTTAGAAAACCTGTCTCTTGCATGACTTGAAAATATGATTTGAATCTATAACGGTAGCAATTTGTGAATCTATAAGACTCTGGATCAGCCACATCTGTTTCTTTCACAGTCATACATATTCCGTCAGAAGATATTCTAGATGGTATTAAAGGAACCCGGTAGTGACTGTGCTCTCTGATGCACACACTAAATAGTTTCATTGAAAAGTCTGTTACCATTTTCATTGTAAATGTTTGGAAGTGCATTTTATTGTGTTCAGATGTTGCATCGGATTGCCAATCAAATCTGAAGACACTTGAATTCATCTTGTCCAGAATTCTATATTTTTCAAAATATGCGATTCCATCTTCGTCCAAATTCCGCCTTCTATCTTTCTGCAACAGATACTTATACCCATTTTCCACGAGATCTTTAAAGTCCACAAATTGCTTTCTGTCTGGCGGAGCAATAATCTCGCTTGTTATCCACGTTTCATATAGAATAGCAATTACAAATCCCATAGACACGATTATCAAATACAAAATGTTTCTCTTTTTATTAGAAACTTCCTGATATAAAAGGACGGCTATTGTGGATACAAAAATAAACTCTAATTTCTTGTAGAAAGTAGAAATTCTAAAGCCTAAAGCATAAAATGAAATCGGGAATAGTAAAAATATTAACAACCAGCAATAATCATCAAATGTATTTTGAATCAAAACTGTCAAAGGGACTTCGAGCAGGCGAGGGTTGGCTTCAACAGTAAAATGGAATCATCTCTACAAAGTATTCAATGAAAACAGTATTAAACCATGGTGCATAATAAGTGCTTTTGAAAGATTTTAACATCCAAATGTGGCCACATCGACGATGTTCTTTTTTTAGATGTGCATATGTGTTTGCATACATGACAGTGAAGTTCAGTCTTTCAGCCATCAATCCAACAGCTCTCACCGAATTTAGACAATTTATATTTAAAAGTTTATTGCCTGCCGTTAAATGAACAACCTTTTTACATTCTCGCAGTTTTCTAGGACGACTGAAATTAAATTGACCATATAAGCTACCAATTTGAATGCCATGAAGATTCCCGTTTAGATCATTCCAAACCCTTTCCCATTCCTCTTCGGAGTCTTCTGTTTTAATTGGATGAAGTGAAAATGAAGAATCGCCCTGCGAACTGTAGAGAATTGTCGTGTAAATCGAATATTCGTTTCCAACTTTCATTGCTAATATAAAGATAGGAGTCACAAATACTTTAATGAGGTTTTTTTGCCACCTTAGATTCATCCATTTCAATTCATCTTTGATGACCATTATGAGTCTCGAACTCAGACGGTTTAATTCTTTGCCAATAATGTCGTCGGGATACGTCAAAGCAAGGTCTGGTTCTAGTAGAATATTTACCGTGCACAAACTTCTAGACAGTTCGCGTGGATTAGTTGCCTGACGACCGAAGAGAGTTTTATTATATTTTGGTGGTGCTAAGGTCCATGGTTGGCCGTTTTGGTTAGACAGAATAAAATCTGTCTGCCATTCGGATTTATTGAAAGTAATCATGTTAAAATCACAATTTCTATAGAACGACAGATTTCGAAAGCAGTTGATGTTGTTTATAATAAGAGAAACTATAAATGGAACAATTGTATACTTGGAATACATTTTAACACGAAAATAGGTAAATTATGTCTGAACGATGTTGAAGTAAGAGATAGAATATTCTGTTTTAACAAACGTCGTACTAAATGTTGTAAATGTACCTAGCCAGCGAGGCACCAGCAAGTAGGAAGTCAAGGCTGACAGTTTATAGCAAAATAGCAACCGGTCACAAAACAACTATAACCTCAAATTACTAATCATACCGTGAAATTTAGAATGGTTCCCCTAATATTACTGTCAATCAATTTCCCTATTATTCACAGGTCGCCTCCAGAGCACAGAAATATTTAAATTTTATTTTTTTGAGATTGTAAATTGTAATACTAGCGAAAGAGCTATATTTTTTGGTGACTAACCATAAAATTATAAACACAATTGTATGCCTTGCAAACTGAACATCATATGACACTCCTTACGTGTAGAGAGAAACAAACTACATTTTGGTAGCAGGGTTACCAGGTATACTTAAATGGCAAGTATAATGCTTAAAGTTTGCCCTATACTTAAAATATTTGCAACTATTTTATAATACTTAAATTATACTTAAATATACTTAAATCAGCTAAATTCGGAAACAGTGAAATAACTTTAAATCCTTTAATATTAGAACAAACTTTGTTATCGGTCAAATACGTTGATATATTGAAATTTTCTCGCGCTTTTCAATCCTGTTTAATTGTTAAAATTCTCTTCCAATTTTGAAGGAAATCCATTAATCATTTATCAGTGTAGTATAAATAACATCTTAACAGTATCTTCCTCTACTGTCACTAAACGATTACAGCTAAATTAGTTACGCAAAGTAAATTCTTTGGCAACCGAACATAACATGACATTACGACATGACGGTATAAATTTTACCATTTGTCTTATCCACGGGATTAGCAAAGCAAACTTTTTTAAAATTAATTTAATCTAAATTTATTTTATCCCGTAGCAAAAATAGTTCATTTTTCGGTACTGGTACCGGTACTGAGATTAAGAGTACCGACCGTAGTGCCACCGGTACTTCCGGTCCCAGAATGCCGGTAATGGATTCTCTAGAAATGACAGTGAGTTAAGAGAAAGACCTTCATATGAAAAGCAGAATTGTTCTAAGCCAATCAAAGGCTATAACGTGTCGATCAATGCTACTATTTAAACATTTTCTGAATACTTTAGTGCTCGTTCTTTGTACACATATTGTGTTCTTGCATGTGTTCTTGCATGTTAAACAACGTATAATATACTCTTGTATTGGTATATTATTGGTCTAATATTACCTGAAAAAAAGTATGTCTTCTTCTGTCTTCTAGTATTTAGAATTTAAATAGAATATCAGATACCATGTGTACATATTTGTAGAATGCCCATGCCCACGATTTTGCATTGAAAGTGTCTGCCATATGTCATCTTCAAAATTTATATCCAAGCGGTGTTCCAAAAAAACAGGTCTTCAATGGTTACAATACGAAGGGACTAATAGCCGCATTCGAAAAACTCTTTTATGTGCAGTTGAAATTAGAGTGGGTTAATACTTTAACTATTTTCCATTCACTCTGATGATAATAATATTATTATAGTGTTGAATTAATGAATTGTGCAGATTAGTAATTACAGTTTTTTGTGTATTTCAGAATAGAGGAGCCCATGCAGGACAATGTACCAGCGCGAAATCAAAACCAAATTTCACCCAGGTGTCAAAATTGTGGATTCGATTGTAAATATCGCGGAAGGCAAACTCTATTGTTTCCGAGGTGATCATTATAAACAATTTTAGAATAAAATGAGTTTGGAAAATAATTTATTATATTTTAAAGCTACCTTTTCACATCTAACGCCTAACTGTTTAAGTTTGCAAAAACGGAAAGTAAAAATACCCCTTCACTAATTTTTTTCAAATTTCTAACCTGTAGCCACGACTCGTCAAGGTTATAGTTATTGATTCAGTACATGATTGGTTGAGGTTTTATTGCTAGCAGAAAAGGGTAAGAGGTACTAACAGAAAACGGTTATTGAATTTTTGCAAATTATAACTTATTTAAAATTTTCGCTTTAATTTTAATTTATTTATTAATTGTAGGACACTTGATGATGATACCATCGATGACATCTTGAAGTATCTGCATGGGTAGCGGCCAGCGGCTTTTTAAAAACATTACCTGTATGTACCAAAAATACCAGAAAAATATAACATTTATTATGATTGATTTATTTCAACAATTCAATGTTTTATGAATTTCATAAGTTTAATAAAATAGTTATATTATGTTTATCTTCTCTTGTTAATATGTCACTGTAACATATATTTATGTTCTGGGGAACATTTATAAATAAAACATTTTTGTGTCAAATATAAAATTTAAAGCTTTTATTCCATTGCAAAATTATCTTTTAAAACATCCACAAAATTCTCAGAAGTTATTAGAAACTACGGTTACTACTACTACCAAACTACTGAAAATCTGTATTTTTTAAATCCAAGATGGAAAAATGTCATCAGTTTTAAGTCGTATATGACACAAATGGGCATTTAAAATTGTTATGGCGCAATTCCTAATCAAACTCCCGAAAATTCAATACATATTTTCTCAAAATCATTGGTACATCTTAGGGCATAGTTACATTGTCTAATTCAGTTTTAAACCCAGTCTCATTTGGTGAATACTATTCGCCCTTCCTTGTAGGGGTTTTTCGAGTTTTCTTTTTAAATTACATGCGAAATGAATTTAAGTATAGACTATACAATAGACCAAAAGTTAAGCCACATTTTCATTTGTGAAAATATTTGGACTTTTAATTTAGAAGAATGAAGGTTTATTGCTTTCAAGAAAAACCTCGTAGACGTAATTTAGGCAACAAATTCACCATGCCGTATAACAAAATTGTTATTGATTTTAAAATAAGCAGTTATTTGGGTAAAACATTAAGGAATGATTATCGAAAGTGCTGCATTATTATTGAACGGAAAGAAGAAGACAATTACAGTTCCTTTTATTATTCATAAGGGAAAAATCTAGTCGGGGCTATCCATAAGACTGTACCTATATTTGCGAGCTATTGCCCTTTTTTCTACAAAAACATCAATATCTCAAAATCGGAAATGAAAATGAAGAATGTTCCAACGTACTTTAGTAAAGCAACCTCTTCCGCGTTTTTAGAGACCAATCTTGTCTTTCTACGGCCAGTATTCTCGGAAGAGTGTCAAGTTTTCCAGAAAAGTGTTTTTCAGTATTGTCATAGAATAAATTTCTATGCCTCTATGTACTTTTAACACGTAACCATAGATACCTCCCCGTAACGTTTACCTGACCCTTTTAATGCATAAGTGGACGTCTTATATAATTAGTGAAATCATGATTGGTATATGTGAATGATTTGAGAAGAAAGTTTTTTAATGTTGCTCTATAATTTTTTTAATTCCATCGATTTTAGCATATACACGATAAGACATAATAAATGTGTTTTACATATTACGTGTGTCCAAATTTACCTATATAATAAATCTTGACCTCCCTTTTCATCCGGCTAGATTATATTCAGAAATTTTGAACCGATTATCTTGAACCGTTCTTAAGTTATCTTGCAAAGTACAAATTAAATATAACATCATTTTAAGAAAGCAAAAGCAGAATGTTCACAACGTGGTCAATGACAGATGCAATTAAGGTGAGTGCAAAACGTTGATCGATAAATCCAAACGGACCAATGTGGATTGAAATTGGTTGTAATCCTTTTGCAATACGTTTGAGTTTTTCCATCTTTGTGGGATTTCAATGATGCTATAAATTTTGTTGTATTTGTGTGCATCACTCCTGTTTCAGCAATTAGTAACTTTGCTATAAGAGAGGACATAATGGCCGTAAGTGGCATGACGAGATACAATGGCATTCCCATTGCTAATCTCAGCCTTACAGTACCACAAATTGTCAAGACAATCAGATAATGGCCAGTTAAGATAAGAAGTGGAACGAATATTGACACATGGTTGTTCGTAAAATTAATGTAGATATTTAAATGGGTGAGCCATTTCACAGCCTCCATTTTATAAGGAAAATGTCGAATCTTGTCCGTCCAGTAAATTATAAATTTGATGCCAATAGACCCAAAGATGACATACAAATTTATTGAGCTTGTTTTAATAAAGAAAATGAACAAATAAAGGACAAATACCAATAAACGATTAATGATCTCTTGAAATGTCATTGTTTGTCCTATTCTGTAAACTGGCTCGATTGTAAAATATGGCTCTCTTCCCAAAAAGACTCCAATCGATTTCAGTATCCCAATTATTATTTCAACTGGAAGGATTGCAAGAATGGCTGCTCCGAAATAATCGAATTTTTTCTTCTTTTGTTGTCTGAGGCCCAATTCATTCTCAATTTCTTAAATCAACATTTAAAAATTTAAATCATTGAAATTATCACCAAATTTTATAAATTAAAATTAATTCCTTACGAGAAAATTGCAGGTTTAAATCCAAACAACTGTTCAAAATCTGAGTATAGTCTTGTATTCCAAATCTAAGTAAAGAAATGCTACTACTGGTAGCCGTAGTAGAAAATATTATATTCATAAGTAATATCAACCTACTGATCATATTTAAAGGACCGATATTAAATATAAAGGCAAGTATGTAATAGTTAAGTAATAAAATGTGCACTAATGTGATTACAACCAAAGATTCCTTTTTCCACTTTTGCTTGCTAATACTCAAACGCTGAGTATTGTCATCCCACTCGTAAGGTATCAGCCAAAAGTAGCTATATACTTTGAAATTCCATTTTAGAGCCAGTAACATATAATTTGAAATCATTTTGGGATAGGGTGGAAAAATTCCAACTACGCTGTTATACTATTAGCTTATTTTACGAATAACGAATTGACCACTTGAATTGATACGGTGAATGGTTTTAAAAAATGTTCTTTCTCTAAAGAACTGAGAATCTAGGAGTATGAATCGAGCTTATTAAAAGTGAGTCATGCCAACTAATTCTTAGTTATTAAATAAAGTTTCGATGGGTGTATAGGTTTTGTTTTCCCTTTGGATATTCACTGTAAACCAAGATACCATCGTTCATTTGCAAAAGGCGCAGATGGCAGGGAACAAAAAAGGACATTTTTTACCTTTTACCTTTTTTATAAAAAAGTAGGAGTAACTTTTTCAAAAAGCTGTCCTTTTTTGCCCTGTTGCCTACATCAGCGTGCCCCATATACTTCCACTTGTAAATGTAATGTAAATAAGGTTAAAAGGGTAAAAAAGACAGCTTTTACTAAAGTAGTACTTTTTGAAAAAATAGTGCATTTTTGTTCCCTGGTAGATGGAGGGGACCATTTGGATTGAAGACCCTGTCAAATTTAACGAAAAGAAGTCAGTTACTCAGCCATCCTAAATAAGAGGGGAGGATTAGCTACTTTCCATTGCTTAAAATTATTACTGAGTGCTGGCGTCAAACAACATGCTAGCAGAATTTAAGTAAAATCAAGGGTTACTGTTTTACTATATTAAATGCTCATATGGATGCAATGTGTATCAAGTAAACCCTTTAATTATTGAAAATTATGGGTTGAAAATAATAAGTTATTTGGGTAAAGTATAAAGAAAGCAACATTACTGAAAATATTGCTAAACTATTAAACCGTAAAAAAGAGACAATTACTCCCATTTTATCGATTGTTTTTTATCTATATTAATATACACTTTGCAACGAAAATTAGAATATAAACATTTCACGTTGCACATTTCCAGAATGATGGTTATTAATACTTAATAAATGTCCAACACGTGCCTTATCTCAGAAAACGCAACCGACAGGTACTCAAAAGTATTGGTAAGCCTTTTATGCATAGGTACACAGATTCTACTGTTAGAAAAATTTTCAATTCTAAATGATAGGATTTACTATGCAATTGCCTATCATTATTACTGAGTGCCGGCGTTAAATGCATGCTAGCATGCTAGCAGAATTTAAGTATACAATTTTGATTCAGCAACTTTTTTGTGAAAAAACATTTGGAATATTATATTGTAAAATGGAGGGTTATTTGCTTTTATGTAAAATACTCACGTGGATGTAATGTGTAACAAATAAACCCTTCAATTATTGTAATTATTATGTATTGAAAAATAAACATTTATTTCCGTAAAAAAGACAAGTATTATTGAAAGTATTGCTTTACTAATAAAGCGAAAGAATGAGGGAATTAATTCTGCTCTTTTATCGATTATACTATAATTCAGATATTGTCAGGTAAATTGAAGTATAAACGGTTCATGTTGCATCTTTCCTGAATTTTAATTAATAATACTTTGATTTTAAATGTCCACGTGGAAATAGCTGACTCATCGACGTTCGTTTGCACATGATGGAAAAACTGTGCCTATTTCGTGCTTGAAACAACATGAAGAAAATTTTATCTATAACCAGACAGACAGATGGCCGTAATTAGACAGGGCTTACTCCAGCTTTTTAATACGATATTCTTATCCATATTTTAAACACTCAACTTAATTTACAGAATTAGCATGTTCGAATAGCAGTAAAATTTATTGTTAAAAATAATAAATGATTCATGATCCATAACCCACAAATTGGAAATACTTACAATCTACAATAAATAATTCAGATAAAAATCTCGGGAGTATGTACCACTTATATAAATTGAAACTTTTGTGTATATACTCAAATAAAAAAATTAATGCGCATTGAAGGATTAAAGTTGATTAAAATTATAAAATACGTTTGCATATAAGAATATTATGTTCTACAGTGAATTTACATTACTCTTAAATTTTCTTCTTTATTATTGTACAAAGTACAAAAGCGTTGCAACGCCTTAGTTACGTTAAACGTTAAAAAAATGGGAAAATAGTTTGAATATTTTTACACTAAATTTAGATTAGTCTGAATTTTTTTTCTTTATCATTGTAGGTACATAGTACAAAAAGGTTACAACGCCTTTGATGATCACTTTTATGCAAGTTACGATAGAATTTTTGTAATTTCCAGGACAAATGAAGCAAACAGTATTTGAAAAATCTGTAAATCCTTTTCGGGCCAAACAATATTCTGTTTTCGAAGGCAAATGCGCTTAACAGGACAACAATAGAGCATAAAAAGACGACCAAAATAGAAGCAATGTTGGAATCAGGGTTACCAGGTATACTTAAATGACAAGTATAATACTTAAATTAGACCCTATACTTAAAATATTTGAAAGTCGCGCAAAGCGACTTTCAATTATCGTTGTTTATCTATCCAGTGTTAGTTGTCAATTGTCAAAAATCTCGAGAGTCCAATTTCGATGGAAATCCATTCCAGTTTTGAAATACTCACACAACACACCAGATCTTAACAGAGAAGTTGCATTTTGACTTGCGCAGGGCTCATTTTAGGGACATCACCCAAATGCAAACTTCTTCCTAAGTTTTTATTAGATAGATACAATATTCTAGTTGTCCGAGGGCTGTAAAAGTTTTCATTTCATCATGACTATAATATCAACATAATAATCGGAATTCTTGTATGTACGGATGTTTCTATGTTGTATTTTCGCAGTTTCAAAACAGAATGGTTGAAGTTATAAATGAATGTTATACTCGGTCACTGTACTTGGTTTAATGCATACACGCTTGCGCGACGATGAAAGTCACTGTTGTGCGACGTGGTAGTTAAAACTTCTTCCTTCAATCATTACTATTCGATAAACGGCAAAAGTTAGTCACGTGACAACTCCGTTTGTATGATTGTACTTCTGTGTTAAGTTTGCCCAATTCTAAAACGCAGCTAAGAACCAAGCACAATAGCGCACTAAATTCGTCAAATCCCTACACGTCCGAACCAGAAGAACTTCAAACCAGTGTACATATCAAAACTTCGCACTTTGCGATCAATAGTTTCATAATAATAGGTCATGCAATCTAAACCTGGTCAGCAAATCCGTAGCGGGAAGGGGGTACCGCCCCCCTACAATCGAAATAGAGAAAAATAAAGAAATTTTTGTCTAAAATGGGAAAAAATCGCTAAAATTCTAATTTTTTCTCGGTGCCCCTCCCAAAATTTTTTTCTCGCTGCGGCCCTGCGCCCTAATAATATTTTATGTGTTACGTCATCATGAAAAATTAATTGCTAATTTTTAGCCCATCTTATGAATCATGAACAATCTACTTGATGACGAATGTCGGAAATAAGTGTATTTATTAGTAGGTACATTGACTTTATATTAACTGTAGCGTACATAACACTTAATTTTTTTAAGTGGTTAATTTAGCAAATAAAACATTTTGGCTCCAGGTTAATCAAAGAAATTAAACTCTTGCTCAGCCAAAACAATTCTAAGTATCCTCTGATCAGGGCATGAAAAACCCATGGGTTTTTGCTTTTGGTTAGAAAACTCACCCAATAACCCAAAAACCCGGGTTTTTGGGTTTTTCATGCCGAGCCTCTGATTACATTAATATAACCCTATCAAGCGATATTTTCCAGTTCATTTTTAGTTCTAACAGTTGGGCTTTTGTTTGTGATTAATTATTAGGATTTAAAATGAGCTGGAAAAGATCGTTTGATAGAATAATACAAGAGTACGTTCATCAACACTCACGTATAGATAAACCTTATCAGGAGTTTGGGGTCTGTAGGAACTATACTTAGTGCAAAGAGATCTTCATCAATGCAAGCCAAATAGTCCCCGTTGCCTCATTGTCACATTCCAACCGATTCTCTTGCCAATGCTTTAATTTAAATCCTCACTGAGAGATAACAGACTCATCGACGTTCTTTTTTGTACTAAGAACTGCACCTCTATATTGAGCTTGAAACAAACTGAATAAAATGTTATCTACAATCAGACATACAGGTATAGACATAATTACACACGACTTACTACAACTTTTAAATACGATATCCTTTTCCCCATTTAAAGTATTTAACTTAATTTACATAATTAGCGTGTTGGAATAACAGTAAACGTTATTGGTATAAAAACAATAAATGATTAATGATCCATACGCAATCCCAACAAATTGGACCTATTTATAAAATCTACAATAACTAATTCAGATAATATCGGGTGTATGTAGCAATTATGCAAATTGAAAATTAACCACATACCAACCAATCTTAACCAAACCTTCCGGTGTTAACGCCCTTTTCGGATAGGCAATACTCTACCACGCAATTTGATATTTACGCCATCCACCGGGAATACACGATTACTTCGTCGAACATCTTTGATGAAGGTTATTATCCACTTTAAAATATTCGTAGCGTTTGTTTTCAGCTTCAATCTAGAGTGCCACAACCATTCCAACAGAAGAGTGACGAATGATCCAAGTAAAAAGTATCCACAAACGAAGAAAATAGCATGGATTTTCATGGACAGACTAATAGACAATGCCTCAGATTCTTTATGCTTCAGTTTTGAATAGGATTTTGCTTGTTTCAAAAATTGCAAGTAATCGAACTGTTGTTTGAAATATTTTAGAAAAACCTGTCTCTTGCATGACTTGAAAATATGATTTGAATCTATAACGGTAGCAATTTGTGAATCTATAAGACTCTGGATCAGCCACATCTGTTTCTTTCACAGTCATACATATTCCGTCAGAAGATATTCTAGATGGTATTAAAGGAACCCGGTAGTGACTGTGCTCTCTGATGCACACACTAAATAGTTTCATTGAAAAGTCTGTTACCATTTTCATTGTAAATGTTTGGAAGTGCATTTTATTGTGTTCAGATGTTGCATCGGATTGCCAATCAAATCTGAAGACACTTGAATTCATCTTGTCCAGAATTCTATATTTTTCAAAATATGCGATTCCATCTTCGTCCAAATTCCGCCTTCTATCTTTCTGCAACAGATACTTATACCCATTTTCCACGAGATCTTTAAAGTCCACAAATTGCTTTCTGTCTGGCGGAGCAATAATCTCGCTTGTTATCCACGTTTCATATAGAATAGCAATTACAAATCCCATAGACACGATTATCAAATACAAAATGTTTCTCTTTTTATTAGAAACTTCCTGATATAAAAGGACGGCTATTGTGGATACAAAAATAAACTCTAATTTCTTGTAGAAAGTAGAAATTCTAAAGCCTAAAGCATAAAATGAAATCGGGAATAGTAAAAATATTAACAACCAGCAATAATCATCAAATGTATTTTGAATCAAAACTGTCAAAGGGACTTCGAGCAGGCGAGGGTTGGCTTCACAGTAAAATGGAATCATCTCTACAAAGTATTCAATGAAAACAGTATTAAACCATGGTGCATAATAAGTGCTTTTGAAAGATTTTAACATCCAAATGTGGCCACATCGACGATGTTCTTTTTTTAGATGTGCATATGTGTTTGCATACATGACAGTGAAGTTCAGTCTTTCAGCCATCAATCCAACAGCTCTCACCGAATTTAGACAATTTATATTTAAAAGTTTATTGCCTGCCGTTAAATGAACAACCTTTTTACATTCTCGCAGTTTTCTAGGACGACTGAAATTAAATTGACCATATAAGCTACCAATTTGAATGCCATGAAGATTCCCGTTTAGATCATTCCAAACCCTTTCCCATTCCTCTTCGGAGTCTTCTGTTTTAATTGGATGAAGTGAAAATGAAGAATCGCCCTGCGAACTGTAGAGAATTGTCGTGTAAATCGAATATTCGTTTCCAACTTTCATTGCTAATATAAAGATAGGAGTCACAAATACTTTAATGAGGTTTTTTTGCCACCTTAGATTCATCCATTTCAATTCATCTTTGATGACCATTATGAGTCTCGAACTCAGACGGTTTAATTCTTTGCCAATAATGTCGTCGGGATACGTCAAAGCAAGGTCTGGTTCTAGTAGAATATTTACCGTGCACAAACTTCTAGACAGTTCGCGTGGATTAGTTGCCTGACGACCGAAGAGAGTTTTATTATATTTTGGTGGTGCTAAGGTCCATGGTTGGCCGTTTTGGTTAGACAGAATAAAATCTGTCTGCCATTCGGATTTATTGAAAGTAATCATGTTAAAATCACAATTTCTATAGAACGACAGATTTCGAAAGCAGTTGATGTTGTTTATAATAAGAGAAACTATAAATGGAACAATTGTATACTTGGAATACATTTTAACACGAAAATAGGTAAATTATGTCTGAACGATGTTGAAGTAAGAGATAGAATATTCTGTTTTAACAAACGTCGTACTAAATGTTGTAAATGTACCTAGCCAGCGAGGCACCAGCAAGTAGGAAGTCAAGGCTGACAGTTTATAGCAAAATAGCAACCGGTCACAAAACAACTATAACCTCAAATTACTAATCATACCGTGAAATTTAGAATGGTTCCCCTAATATTACTGTCAATCAATTTCCCTATTATTCACAGGTCGCCTCCAGAGCACAGAAATATTTAAATTTTATTTTTTGAGATTGTAAATTGTAATACTAGCGAAAGAGCTATATTTTTTGGTGACTAACCATAAAATTATAAACACAATTGTATGCCTTGCAAACTGAACATCATATGACACTCCTTACGTGTAGAGAGAAACAAACTACATTTTGGTAGCAGGGTTACCAGGTATACTTAAATGGCAAGTATAATGCTTAAAGTTTGCCCTATACTTAAAATATTTGCAACTATTTTATAATACTTAAATTATACTTAAATATACTTAAATCAGCTAAATTCGGAAACAGTGAAATAACTTTAAATCCTTTAATATTAGAACAAACTTTGTTATCGGTCAAATACGTTGATATATTGAAATTTTCTCGCGCTTTTCAATCCTGTTTAATTGTTAAAATTCTCTTCCAATTTTGAAGGAAATCCATTAATCATTTATCAGTGTAGTATAAATAACATCTTAACAGTATCTTCCTCTACTGTCACTAAACGATTACAGCTAAATTAGTTACGCAAAGTAAATTCTTTGGCAACCGAACATAACATGACATTACGACATGACGGTATAAATTTTACCATTTGTCTTATCCACGGGATTAGCAAAGCAAACTTTTAAAATTAATTTAATCTAAATTTATTTTATCGCGTAGCAAAAATAGTTCATTTTTCGGTACTGGTACCGGTACTGAGATTAAGAGTACCGACCGTAGTGCCACCGGTACTTCCGGTCCCAGAATGCCGGTAATGGATTCTCTAGAAATGACAGTGAGTTAAGAGAAAGACCTTCATATGAAAAGCAGAATTGTTCTAAGCCAATCAAAGGCTATAACGTGTCGATCAATGCTACTATTTAAACATTTTCTGAATACTTTAGTGCTCGTTCTTTTGTACACATATTGTGTTCTTGCATGTGTTCTTGCATGTTAAACAACGTATAATATACTCTTGTATTGGTATATTATTGGTCTAATATTACCTGAAAAAAAGTATGTCTTCTTCTGTCTTCTAGTATTTAGAATTTAAATAGAATATCAGATACCATGTGTACATATTTGTAGAATGCCCATGCCCACGATTTTGCATTGAAAGTGTCTGCCATATGTCATCTTCAAAATTTATATCCAAGCGGTGTTCCAAAAAAACAGGTCTTCAATGGTTACAATACGAAGGGACTAATAGCCGCATTCGAAAAACTCTTTTATGTGCAGTTGAAATTAGAGTGGGTTAATACTTTAACTATTTTCCATTCACTCTGATGATAATAATATTATTATAGTGTTGAATTAATGAATTGTGCAGATTAGTAATTACAGTTTTTTGTGTATTTCAGAATAGAGGAGCCCATGCAGGACAATGTACCAGCGCGAAATCAAAACCAAATTTCACCCAGGTGTCAAAATTGTGGATTCGATTGTAAATATCGCGGAAGGCAAACTCTATTGTTTCCGAGGTGATCATTATAAACAATTTTAGAATAAAATGAGTTTGGAAAATAATTTATTATATTTTAAAGCTACCTTTTCACATCTAACGCCTAACTGTTTAAGTTTGCAAAAACGGAAAGTAAAAATACCCCTTCACTAATTTTTTCAAATTTCTAACCTGTAGCCACGACTCGTCAAGGTTATAGTTATTGATTCAGTACATGATTGGTTGAGGTTTTATTGCTAGCAGAAAAGGGTAAGAGGTACTAACAGAAAACGGTTATTGAATTTTTGCAAATTATAACTTATTTAAAATTTTCGCTTTAATTTTAATTTATTTATTAATTGTAGGACACTTGATGATGATACCATCGATGACATCTTGAAGTATCTGCATGGGTAGCGGCCAGCGGCTTTTTAAAAACATTACCTGTATGTACCAAAAATACCAGAAAAATATAACATTTATTATGATTGATTTATTTCAACAATTCAATGTTTTATGAATTTCATAAGTTTAATAAAATAGTTATATTATGTTTATCTTCTCTTGTTAATATGTCACTGTAACATATATTTATGTTCTGGGGAACATTTATAAATAAAACATTTTTGTGTCAAATATAAAATTTAAAGCTTTTATTCCATTGCAAAATTATCTTTTAAAACATCCACAAAATTCTCAGAAGTTATTAGAAACTACGGTTACTACTACTACCAAACTACTGAAAATCTGTATTTTTTAAATCCAAGATGGAAAAATGTCATCAGTTTTAAGTCGTATATGACACAAATGGGCATTTAAAATTGTTATGGCGCAATTCCTAATCAAACTCCCGAAAATTCAATACATATTTTCTCAAAATCATTGGTACATCTTAGGGCATAGTTACTTTGTCTAATTTAGTTTTAAACCCACTCTCATTTGCTTGGTGAATTCTATACACCCTTCCTTGTAGGGGTTTCCGAGTTTTTTTTAAATTACATGCGAAATGAATTTAAGTATAGACTATACAATAGACCATTAGTTAAGCCACATTTTCATTTGTGAAAATATTTGGACTTTTAATTTAGAAGAATGAAGGTTTATTGCTTTCAAGAAAAACCTCGTAGACGTAATTTAGGCAACAAATTCACCATGCCGTATAACAAAATTGTTATTGATTTTAAAATAAGCAGTTATTTGGGTAAAACATTAAGGAATGATTATCGAAAGTGCTGCATTATTATTGAACGGAAAGAAGAAGACAATTACAGTTCCTTTTATTATTCATAAGGGAAAAATCTAGTCGGGGCTATCCATAAGACTGTACCTATATTTGCGAGCTATTGCCCTTTTTTCTACAAAAACATCAATATCTCAAAATCGGAAATGAAAATGAAGAATGTTCCAACGTACTTTAGTAAAGCAACCTCTTCCGCGTTTTTAGAGACCAATCTTGTCTTTCTACGGCCAGTATTCTCGGAAGAGTGTCAAGTTTTCCAGAAAAGTGTTTTTCAGTATTGTCATAGAATAAATTTCTATGCCTCTATGTACTTTTAACACGTAACCATAGATACCTCCCCGTAACGTTTACCTGACCCTTTTTAATGCATAAGTGGACGTCTTATATAATTAGTGAAATCATGATTGGTATATGTGAATGATTTGAGAAGAAAGTTTTTTAATGTTGCTCTATAATTTTTTTAATTCCATCGATTTTAGCATATACACGATAAGACATAATAAATGTGTTTTACATATTACGTGTGTCCAAATTTACCTATATAATAAATCTTGACCTCCCTTTTCATCCGGCTAGATTATATTCAGAAATTTTGAACCGATTATCTTGAACCGTTCTTAAGTTATCTTGCAAAGTACAAATTAAATATAACATCATTTTAAGAAAGCAAAAGCAGAATGTTCACAACGTGGTCAATGACAGATGCAATTAAGGTGAGTGCAAAACGTTGATCGATAAATCCAAACGGACCAATGTGGATTGAAATTGGTTGTAATCCTTTTGCAATACGTTTGAGTTTTCCATCTTTGTGGGATTTCAATGATGCTATAAATTTTGTTGTATTTGTGTGCATCACTCCTGTTTCAGCAATTAGTAACTTTGCTATAAGAGAGGACATAATGGCCGTAAGTGGCATGACGAGATACAATGGCATTCCCATTGCTAATCTCAGCCTTACAGTACCACAAATTGTCAAGACAATCAGATAATGGCCAGTTAAGATAAGAAGTGGAACGAATATTGACACATGGTTGTTCGTAAAATTAATGTAGATATTTAAATGGGTGAGCCATTTCACAGCCTCCATTTTATAAGGAAAATGTCGAATCTTGTCCGTCCAGTAAATTATAAATTTGATGCCAATAGACCCAAAGATGACATACAAATTTATTGAGCTTGTTTTAATAAAGAAAATGAACAAATAAAGGACAAATACCAATAAACGATTAATGATCTCTTGAAATGTCATTGTTTGTCCTATTCTGTAAACTGGCTCGATTGTAAAATATGGCTCTCTTCCCAAAAAGACTCCAATCGATTTCAGTATCCCAATTATTATTTCAACTGGAAGGATTGCAAGAATGGCTGCTCCGAAATAATCGAATTTTTTCTTCTTTTGTTGTCTGAGGCCCAATTCATTCTCAATTTCTTAAATCAACATTTAAAAATTTAAATCATTGAAATTATCACCAAATTTTATAAATTAAAATTAATTCCTTACGAGAAAATTGCAGGTTTAAATCCAAACAACTGTTCAAAATCTGAGTATAGTCTTGTATTCCAAATCTAAGTAAAGAAATGCTACTACTGGTAGCCGTAGTAGAAAATATTATATTCATAAGTAATATCAACCTACTGATCATATTTAAAGGACCGATATTAAATATAAAGGCAAGTATGTAATAGTTAAGTAATAAAATGTGCACTAATGTGATTACAACCAAAGATTCCTTTTTCCACTTTTGCTTGCTAATACTCAAACGCTGAGTATTGTCATCCCACTCGTAAGGTATCAGCCAAAAGTAGCTATATACTTTGAAATTCCATTTTAGAGCCAGTAACATATAATTTGAAATCATTTTGGGATAGGGTGGAAAAATTCCAACTACGCTGTTATACTATTAGCTTATTTTACGAATACACTCTTAAAAAATATCAGCATATTTTCATCAAGTTTGAGTATTCGGTACTCAATTTTTTAGTACGAAATGTGCTGACTCAACTGTTGAATAAAGTTTATTCAATCGCATTGAGTAGCCTGTTTTTACGGAAGTTGACTGGCATTTACACTATTGTTGAGCAAATTATCCCTTCCGATTGTGTAATATATGCTGTCACGTTGAATAAAATATGCTATCGTGTTGAGTAATATTTCCTATCATGTTGAGTACACTATGCTATCATGTTGAGTATAATATGCTATCATGTGGAGTATAATATGCTATCATGTTGAGTATAATATGCTATCATGTTGAGTTTAATATGCTATAATGTTAAGTATAATATGCTATAATGTTGGGTATAATATGCTATCATGTGGGGTATAATATGCTGTCATGTTAAGTTTAATGTGCTATCAAGTTGCATTTAATGTGCTATCAAGTTGCACGATATAAGCCATCACGTGTAGCAATATTTGCTTTCAATTCAAATTCAAAAATAATTATTTATTTATTCAGCTGTTATATTTTATACATGCAATTATAAAGTATAAAACAGTATAAAAATATAAAAAATTAGGACATTTAATTATAAAACAATTAAAATATATTTGACAGCATTGCAAACAATATAATTAGAACGAAAATATTAAAATACATGCAATTCAATTCACATACCATCCATCCAGTTATTAGGAACTAATTTTTAAAAATATTTTAAAACACGTTGAATTGAGATTATATAAGCCTTAAATATATACAATTTATGGCATATGAGCACTTAACATCAAAGCAGATGTGGGTATTTGCAATTTATCTTGCATCTTGTATACACAATGATGTATGAATGCCCAAATTCCGTAGCACTCAGATGGGAACTCCAAATTTAGCACATAAAATGTTTTAAAACATAAATCTATTGCCCCTACTACCGACGGAGATTTCATTAGTTCTCTCTCGACCATGACATGTGCTTCTAAAACTTGCAACTTGGACATTATCCCCACGCAGATTATAAACGGCTGCTTTCGAACATTTTCAGCTTGTCTGTAAGCTTCTAAATTGCTTCCGCTCTAAGAGAAATAACAAAAGCAAACTTTGAGACAGATTACATTTAAGGGAAATATCTAGATTCATATAAGTATGTATAAGAACCAAATAATTATTAACAATTTATTACCTCAGTAAAAGAGACAAAAAAGTCAAAAGCTTCCCCAACTGTTGTCCTTCGCTTTCGTTTAGCTTGTCCCTTTTTCCCAGTATTTTGAAGAATTTTTGGCAGCAATAAAAATGCCAATAACTCCTGTTGATCTGAAATCCGTTCACAACCAAATCGATTCAAAAATTAATATTTATACCATTGTATCCCAAAGAAGATAAAATTTACATTTTGAGCAATACAATAAAAAAACCAAATGAGCATGGACTCAAAATAAATATACCTTTCTGTAAGTCACCTTCTAATTGAATACCTAGTGATTTTGAATCGATCCCCAATCCATTTGCATATTCCAAAATTTTTGGAGCTAATGTTGACCAAGTCGTAAGCAATTTTGTGGAATGGGAAGGAAACTGTAGCTGGAAATCGTTTTCTACCTGCAAAATATTAAAAGAAAATTTATGGTTGCTAATCTGATCAAATGATGTGATGGGCCGAGTGAAACACCCCATACTGGGATTTAAAATTTATCAACATACTAAAATCGTAAACATAAATAGTAATCAGACCATTCCAGGATAATCCAGAAGTCTAGGCCATTCATTAAGAGTTAATCGAAGATTTTCCGATTTTTTAATTTCATCTTGACGTAGATTGTAGGACTTTGTCATCAAAGAAACAACTTGCTCATGTGGTCCTCGGAGGTGATATAAAGTCTGTTTCATTGTTTTCATTCCATCAATATCATCAATTTCTGTAAAACAAATACACATAACGTTACTAAGCAGGAAACGCAATTCTGATGTAATCAAAATGCAAAAATACAAATAAATATATGTACCTAAGTTATTTTCCTCTGAGACCTTCGGCATATGAGAAGATGCACTGTTTTTCTTTCTTAAATATTTTAAGCAGTCCTCAATTAATCCACAGGCAGGGAGTCGTACCATTTTAGCCGGAAGTATCCCCGAGTCTACGCTCTTTGTTAAATGTTTCTTGAACGTCACAGATGGGTTATAGAAAGAAATCTATAAAGAATGTTTACAAAATAAGACCATATCACAGAATCAATTTATATGTATATCTGGCTTGAGAAATAACATATTTATATATACTTGTATTTCTTTCTGTTGGGCAGGTGTAAGGTGTGAAAACAGTTGATCAGAAATGCTTTTAGCTAAATTGTTTTTAATCTCCCTTGAAGGACTGAATTTGAAAATCAAAAATAATTAGGCAACAAGTGTTATTAGTCTCTTAAAATATAGATACGACTCACTAGTAAACATAAACTTGGACCATGTGTTTTACTAAGCGAGATTTCAACATCTTTTTTTCTTGAAAAGTTAAGCATGTTTTTCCAGCTATTAATCCTTGCAGCAATAAAGATGCTTTATTTGTGCCCTTTCTTTCATCAGAGGAAATTAAAATCGCTTTTACATCCTATTTGAAAAATAGACAACATATTCTTTTGATTAAATTTAGGTACCAAGATTTCAAATTTAAAAATTTCGTTCTTACAAAAAAGGAATTCATATTCCTTAAATAACCCCTAGATGACGACGGCCCAGCTCCTGATATTACATTATTCGCGTCAATGCCTTGATTCAATACAGGAATGAACTCCATAATTTCACCTTCATTTGCAATCTAAAAAAATTATTGAATATGCACTTGCACAATACAGCAAACATAAAAGTTAAAATTAAATATTGCATGATTTTATTTACTGTAAAGACAGTTTCATCTCCCGTAGGTTTATTTTCAGCATCTTCAAAAATAACAGTGATGTTTTTATTTTCTCCATCCTTAAAATCAATTGGTCACAATTATATTTATATAAGGATTTAATAGCATATAAGTACGAAACGATAACTAAACATATTCAATTGGGCAAACTAAATACTCAGTATTGTCATTGACCCCGAATTTTGAGTTAACTGGTATTGGATATTCTAGAAAACTTAAATCAGCTAACGATACAGTTTTAGTACTAAGCGTACCCACAATTTTAAATAAGAACAATTCCATTTCTTCTTCACATGCAAGTACATCAATTAATATTTTGATAATATTATCGTACATGAAGCACAGTAATATTTTACAGAATTGTGGACAAGTTTCAGTTAAGTCAAAAATAAATACAGATCCCGGTAAAATATCAGTCCCTTTAACAACCAAACGCTCTAAAATTACAATTTCGCCTTCAATTTTGCATAATTTCAACTTTTCACCTAATAAACAGTCTGTAACAAGCAGTTTTGAAATCTTTGCAAATTTAATTTCTCTAAGAAATAGGGTTTCTGAATTCAGTAAACTAGCCTGTTGCAAACAAATACGCTGAATAACCGATTTTGTTATGTTTTTAAAGTTGTACGAATTTCTGCCTACTAGTTTTGCAAATCTATGCTTTGCTTCAAATCGCATGCACCAGAACTGTTTTAGTGGTCCTAATTGAGATATTGCAAACGGATAGTGAATAACATGGTGATGCTTAGGTTTTAAATGTGTGCCTGTTATTTGCAAAAACAAATCATGGTGATCGCTTATAATATTAGCAAAAACGGATAAGCCATTTACAGATATCATTGATGATAGCGTAATTCTGATAATTCTTCGCAACATGAGAAAAAGCTGCCACATTTTCTCTGAAGTGAATACCTTATCACAAATAATTATTGGCAGAAAGAGGCACACTACATACATCTCCGAAGCTGATAAACCAGAATGTGATGTCGATTCAATATAATTAGAAGTTAAAATTGGAGGCCTACTGCTGTTATAATGTTTGCCTAAATCTATTGATTGAAATCGAAAATTAATTTCTTCAAGAGTAATTAAATTATTCCGTAATAAATGCTTCAGCAAATATTTTAATTCCTCGTGGCAAATACCTTCAAACAAATCATGCATAATATCAGGGGCATAATTTTGTGTTACATGATAATTTGGAATATTGTTCAAAATGCTGTTATTCTTAATGCCGGTTTTACTTAAGTCAGAAATTATTAAATCAGTGTTATAATTTACAATATTCCGCCGAAAGCAAGCATTTTCTTTTGTCATTATTTTGCATAATTGTTTTTCGGCTTTACAAAATCGGCAGGGAAAGTTCGCTACAAAACTTTCCGAAAATCCTAAGATTGTATGCAATCCCAGATTATCGCCACAAAATTGTAACAATTGAACTTTAAAACTGTACTTGCCTACTTTAATATCTTGCAATGCTTGCAATTCAGTAACTACCGGTTCTAGGATTTTATTCATTCCGTACTTTTTTATTAAAGAGCTATTAACTACTAGAAGAGGATAAATAAAGTCAAGTTGGCTCTGTAAATATCTAGGAAAATTTGCAATGGTGAAATAAAACATTCCTAATTTATGGACGTTAGCCTTAGATCCTAAAGGATTGCAAATTTCCAGTTCGTCAAAATATAATTTAATATAAATTACATTAGCTTCTGAATTGGCCAAATCCCCATCAATATAACTACAAAATATTCCTTCCTGTTTACAACGAACATTTGTAATAAAATCTGTAGCCAAATGATGCTTAAAGATTTTGTCCAGTAACGAAATAAAACCCAAATAATATAAGTAATCAAAACATTGATAAGTAGATTTCGTTGAAGGGTTAATTTTCATTTCATAACCTAAAGGAATTTCCTTGAATGAAATTAATAGATTATTATCCTTCAATTTTTTCTCAAGCAGATATTGGGAGGAAAATTCTTTACCAAGTGGAGTTTTTTTACCATTTATTAGTGAAATAAGGCTAGTTTGCTCATCTGTACTAAGGCCAGTAAGAGTTTCGAGAGCTTCTTTTTTAACATTCTCCAAAATTTCATTTACAAATGTATTTGTAAATTGCATTACCTCCCAAGATTTCGAAATCGATACTGCTGACGAACTTTGCAATGCCATTGCAAAAGATAATGCTGGACTAGTTGCAAAATCATGGATTTCACGGTTTTGACCAACATCAGCGCTATTAGTCATTTCATGGGGGTTAAGAATGTCTATACTTAATGTACTACTATCTATATTTAAATCTAAGTTGACATTATTACAAGTTTTAACTTTACTAGGGGTCGCAATACAGATTTCATTTACCAAATGCCGCTTCAAATGGTTTAAATCAGTAAATATTAGTAAGCAAAGTGGACATTTTATCCGTGCTACACTACCTGTTAGCTCATGATATTTTTTTAAATGATTCCAATAGTTATCTACATTTAAAAACCTCTGACCACAAATAGTACATAAATAATTGTGTATTACAGTTTGATCAGTTGCAGTATGGTTGTTGAGATAAAGACGAATATGTTGCAGAATCTTCAAACGATTACCAACTGAAGGAACGATAATGGCGAACAATCGATCTTCCAACGAATTTTCCTGGCAAAACGGAAGTTGTAACAAAACTTCGTCATCGACGTTATTTTCTAAAAAAACAAAGTAAAATTAAATCTTTACGAAATCGGATTGGATACTCAGCTGATTATGTTATTGATGTATTTCATCAAACTAAACGCTAAAATAAAAACAAAAACGAAAGGTTATTTCCTTACCTCTAAATATTTCCAAAAGAAGACCAAGATTTGAGGCGTGAAGTATATTTTCAACTGCTGAATATGACATTTTGACAGTTCAAAACTTCAACTTCAAACTGTGAACCAGAGCAGTGACACTGACAGCAGACTGTTTTTTATTTTAAAGCGTCCGAGTGTCCAGAAGGCTCCTTCCGCATGCATGCATGTTAAAACTAACCGCGTGATGATTACATCGGTAATTGAGCATTTTTTGTTCAACATTTCAACATTGTTTCCTCAACAGTTGGCTAATTTAGGGATTTTTGGCTTACTACACAACATTGAGGATAGTTTCCTCAACAGTTAAGTTTGGTTTATACAACCCCAGAATGTATAACTGTATTGAGTAAGAATAAATCAAAATCTGCTAATTTTTTCATCAAAATTGGGCAAAATCATATTACTCAACAAAATTGGCTGAATTTTCTTAAGAGTGTAACGAATTGACCACTTGAATTGATACGGTGAATGGTTTTAAAAAAATGTTCTTTCTCTAAAGAACTGAGAATCTAGGAGTATGAATCGAGCTTATTAAAAGTGAGTCATGCCAACTAATTCTTAGTTATTAAATAAAGTTTCGATGGGTGTATAGGTTTTGTTTTCCCTTTGGATATTCACTGTAAACCAAGATACCATCGTTCATTTGCAAAAGGCGCAGATGGCAGGGAACAAAAAAGGACATTTTTTACCTTTTACCTTTTTTATAAAAAAAAGTAGGAGTAACTTTTTCAAAAAGCTGTCCTTTTTTGCCCTGTTGCCTACATCAGCGTGCCCCATATACTTCCACTTGTAAATGTAATGTAAATAAGGTTAAAAGGGTAAAAAAGACAGCTTTTACTAAAGTAGTACTTTTTTGAAAAAATAGTGCATTTTTGTTCCCTGGTAGATGGAGGGGACCATTTGGATTGAAGACCCTGTCAAATTTAACGAAAAGAAGTCAGTTACTCAGCCATCCTAAATAAGAGGGGAGGATTAGCTACTTTCCATTGCTTAAAATTATTACTGAGTGCTGGCGTCAAACAACATGCTAGCAGAATTTAAGTAAAATCAAGGGTTACTGTTTTACTATATTAAATGCTCATATGGATGCAATGTGTATCAAGTAAACCCTTTAATTATTGAAAATTATGGGTTGAAAATAATAAGTTATTTGGGTAAAGTATAAAGAAAGCAACATTACTGAAAATATTGCTAAACTATTAAACCGTAAAAAAGAGACAATTACTCCCATTTTATCGATTGTTTTTTATCTATATTAATATACACTTTGCAACGAAAATTAGAATATAAACATTTCACGTTGCACATTTCCAGAATGATGGTTATTAATACTTAATAAATGTCCAACACGTGCCTTATCTCAGAAAACGCAACCGACAGGTACTCAAAAGTATTGGTAAGCCTTTTTATGCATAGGTACACAGATTCTACTGTTAGAAAAATTTTTCAATTCTAAATGATAGGATTTACTATGCAATTGCCTATCATTATTACTGAGTGCCGGCGTTAAATGCATGCTAGCATGCTAGCAGAATTTAAGTATACAATTTTGATTCAGCAACTTTTTTGTGAAAAAACATTTGGAATATTATATTGTAAAATGGAGGGTTATTTGCTTTTATGTAAAATACTCACGTGGATGTAATGTGTAACAAATAAACCCTTCAATTATTGTAATTATTATGTATTGAAAAATAAACATTTATTTCCGTAAAAAAGACAAGTATTATTGAAAGTATTGCTTTACTAATAAAGCGAAAGAATGAGGGAATTAATTCTGCTCTTTTATCGATTATACTATAATTCAGATATTGTCAGGTAAATTGAAGTATAAACGGTTCATGTTGCATCTTTCCTGAATTTTAATTAATAATACTTTGATTTTAAATGTCCACGTGGAAATAGCTGACTCATCGACGTTCGTTTGCACATGATGGAAAAACTGTGCCTATTTCGTGCTTGAAACAACATGAAGAAAATTTTATCTATAACCAGACAGACAGATGGCCGTAATTAGACAGGGCTTACTCCAGCTTTTTAATACGATATTCTTATCCATATTTTAGACACTCAACTTAATTTACAGAATTAGCATGTTCGAATAGCAGTAAAATTTATTGTTAAAAATAATAAATGATTCATGATCCATAACCCACAAATTGGAAATACTTACAATCTACAATAAATAATTCAGATAAAAATCTCGGGAGTATGTACCACTTATATAAATTGAAACTTTTGTGTATATACTCAAATAAAAAAATTAATGCGCATTGAAGGATTAAAGTTGATTAAAATTATAAAATACGTTTGCATATAAGAATATTATGTTCTACAGTGAATTTACATTACTCTTAAATTTTCTTCTTTATTATTGTACAAAGTACAAAAGCGTTGCAACGCCTTAGTTACGTTAAACGTTAAAAAAATGGGAAAATAGTTTGAATATTTTTACACTAAATTTAGATTAGTCTGAATTTTTTTTCTTTATCATTGTAGGTACATAGTACAAAAAGGTTACAACGCCTTTGATGATCACTTTTATGCAAGTTACGATAGAATTTTTGTGATTTCCAGGACAAATGAAGCAAACAGTATTTGAAAAATCTGTAAATCCTTTTCGGGCCAAACAATATTCTGTTTTCGAAGGCAAATGCGCTTAACAGGACAACAATAGAGCATAAAAAGACGACCAAAATAGAAGCAATGTTGGAATCAGGGTTACCAGGTATACTTAAATGACAAGTATAATACTTAAATTAGACCCTATACTTAAAATATTTGAAAGTCGCGCAAAGCGACTTTCAATTATCGTTGTTTATCTATCCAGTGTTAGTTGTCAATTGTCAAAAATCTCGAGAGTCCAATTTCGATGGAAATCCATTCCAGTTTTGAAATACTCACACAACACACCAGATCTTAACAGAGAAGTTGCATTTTGACTTGCGCAGGGCTCATTTTAGGGACATCACCCAAATGCAAACTTCTTCCTAAGTTTTTATTAGATAGATACAATATTCTAGTTGTCCGAGGGCTGTAAAAGTTTTCATTTCATCATGACTATAATATCAACATAATAATCGGAATTCTTGTATGTACGGATGTTTCTATGTTGTATTTTCGCAGTTTCAAAACAGAATGGTTGAAGTTATAAATGAATGTTATACTCGGTCACTGTACTTGGTTTAATGCATACACGCTTGCGCGACGATGAAAGTCACTGTTGTGCGACGTGGTAGTTAAAACTTCTTCCTTCAATCATTACTATTCGATAAACGGCAAAAGTTAGTCACGTGACAACTCCGTTTGTATGATTGTACTTCTGTGTTAAGTTTGCCCAATTCTAAAACGCAGCTAAGAACCAAGCACAATAGCGCACTAAATTCGTCAAATCCCTACACGTCCGAACCAGAAGAACTTCAAACCAGTGTACATATCAAAACTTCGCACTTTGCGATCAATAGTTTCATAATAATAGGTCATGCAATCTAAACCTGGTCAGCAAATCCGCAGCGGGAAGGGGGGGTACCGCCCCCCTACAATCGAAATAGAGAAAAATAAAGAAATTTTTGTCTAAAATGGGAAAAAATCGCTAAAATTCTAATTTTTTCTCGGTGCCCCTCCCAAAATTTTTTTCTCGCTGCGGCCCTGCGCCCTAATAATATTTTATGTGTTACGTCATCATGAAAAATTAATTGCTAATTTTTAGCCCATCTTATGAATCATGAACAATCTACTTGATGACGAATGTCGGAAATAAGTGTATTTATTAGTAGGTACATTGACTTTATATTAACTGTAGCGTACATAACACTTAATTTTTTTAAGTGGTTAATTTAGCAAATAAAACATTTTGGCTCCAGGTTAATCAAAGAAATTAAACTCTTGCTCAGCCAAAACAATTCTAAGTATCCTCTGATCAGGGCATGAAAAACCCATGGGTTTTTGCTTTTGGTTAGGAAAAACCCACCCAATAACCCAAAAACCCGGGTTTTTGGGTTTTTCATGCCGAGCCTCTGATTACATTAATATAACCCTATCAAGCGATATTTTCCAGTTCATTTTTAGTTCTAATAGTTGGGCTTTTGTTTGTGATTAATTATTAGGATTTAAAATGAGCTGGAAAATATCGTTTGATAGAATAATACAAGAGTACGTTCATCAACACTCACGTATAGATAAACCTTATCAGGAGTTTGGGGTCTGTAGGAACTATACTTAGTGCAAAGAGATCTTCATCAATGCAAGCCAAATAGTCCCCGTTGCCTCATTGTCACATTCCAACCGATTCTCTTGCCAATGCTTTAATTTAAATCCTCACTGAAAGATAACAGACTCATCGACGTTCTTTTTGTACTAAGAACTGCACCTCTATATTGAGCTTGAAACAAACTGAATAAAATGTTATCTACAATCAGACATACAGGTATAGACATAATTACACACGACTTACTACAACTTTTAAATACGATATCCTTTTCCCCATTTAAAGTATTTAACTTAATTTACATAATTAGCGTGTTGGAATAACAGTAAACGTTATTGGTATAAAAACAATAAATGATTAATGATCCATACGCAATCCCAACAAATTGGACCTATTTATAAAATCTACAATAACTAATTCAGATAATATCGGGTGTATGTAGCAATTATGCAAATTGAAAATTAACCACATACCAACCAATCTTAACCAAACCTTCCGGTGTTAACGCCCTTTTCGGATAGGCAATACTCTACCACGCAATTTGATATTTACGCCATCCACCGGGAATACACGATTACTTCGTCGAACATCTTTGATGAAGGTTATTATCCACTTTAAAATATTCGTAGCGTTTGTTTTCAGCTTCAATCTAGAGTGCCACAACCATTCCAACAGAAGAGTGACGAATGATCCAAGTAAAAAGTATCCACAAACGAAGAAAATAGCATGGATTTTCATGGACAGACTAATAGACAATGCCTCATGTATGGTTGCTTCCTCGATAGCTCAGGGGATAAATGCAAGTGTCCAAAGGCAACTAACGGATAATTATGAAGGACCACCTGAGAATCTGCTCAGGACTAATAATGATAATTGACTTAGTGTAGGTGATAGACTTTCTACCTACCTAAGATGACTTCTACAAATAAATTGACTGCACAGAACTAGTAAATTGTAAAAAGCTCTATTTCTAACTAAATACAATTAATTCAATGTTTGAATTACAAAATGCCCAAAATTCCCACTATTTTCGAAGCACTTATTATTTCTTCAAACGAACTGCACGCCTTGGCTTCTCGTTCCGCGTCTTACTGTCTGCACTGTTCGGCTTCCAAACTTCGACTCTGTCTTTCTTCTCGCCACACTGGCCTGTCTTGATTTCTTCGAGAATATTCTCGTTTGCTCTAATACCAATAGCGCCTGCGTCCTCAATTCTCTCTTCAACTAAGTTAGACGGCTCTTGCTCAGCGCGTACATTCCCACCCCCGTAAAGGAGTTCCGTCTTCTTTACCAAATCTGGTCCGCAATCAAGAACCGCTAACTTTGTTACTGGTCTTCGGTAAGTTGCTGTGGAAGTTCGGACATCAGCAACTCGGATAACGCCGTCCTTTCCAGGGAAAACGTCTTCCACAATTCCTCTCAGCCACAAATTTCTCTTATGGTTTTCGTCCACGATCAAAACAAGATCTCTTCTCTTGATCGGAATGGTTTTCTGCTGCCACTTAGATCTTCGCACAAGAGTAGGTAGGTACTCCGTCAGCCATCTCTTCCAAAAGTGGTCAGCCAGGATTTGAGAAAGTCTCCAAAGCTTTCTCGCGCACAAGTCATCCTTCGAAAATTTCCCAGGTAGATTTAGTCCACTGGAACTTCCGAGTAAAAAATGATTCGGAGTTAGGGCTTCTTCTGCTTCTACATCATCCGAAACGTAAGTTAGAGGTCGGGAGTTAACAGAGTGCTCCGCCTCTGCCAGCAAAGTTTGCAGCACTTCTTCCTTAGGTGCTACTTCCTTAAGTGTAAACATCAGGGCCGTCTTCACAGACTTGACAAGTCTTTCCCAGGCCCCACACATATGTGGTGAACCGGGCGGATTGAAATGCCACTGCGTACCCTTCAACGTCATCTCTTTGCAAATCTCATCTTGATTGAGCTCTTCAAGAGCTTTCTTTAATTCAGTAGCGGCTCCACGAAAATTCGTCCCGTTATCTGAATATAAATTCTTCGGGGCTCCCCGTCTTGCTATGAAGCGTCGCAATGCCATGATAGCCGCATCAGTTGTCAATGAACCAGCCAGCTCTAAGTGGACAGCTCGGGTCGTTTGACACACGAACAAAGCTCCATATCTTTTTTCTCGACTTCTTTTAACAGTCACCTCCATCGGCCCAAAATAATCCAGGGCCACTTCCACAAATGGCCGGGCTTGAGGTCGAGTTCTGCTTTCTGGTAGTTGTCCCATTTCTGGATTTCTTGGTTTTGCTTTCTGAATCTTGCAGTATTGACAGTTCCTAATAACTTGATTGACTGCTCCCCGCATACCAATAATCCAGAATTGCTGTCGTAATTCGTTGATGACTTTCTCCGTGCCATGATGGCCTGCTTTTCGGTGAAAGTCCATGATGATCATCTTTGTAATTGGATGCTTAGGATCCAATATCACTGGATACTTCGTGTATTCCTTTAATTCTTGGGCTCGGGATAATCTTCCTCCTAGTCGAGCCACACCAATCTCATCAATGAATGGTGAAAGTGGAAACAGTCGACACTTTCTATCCAATTGCACTCCACTTTTCAAAATCTTTATTTCTTCACTAAAACAATCCTCTTGAACCTGTCGCCACAAAAGATTATTCGCCTTTTCGAGTTCTTCCATGGTTGGCTCACAAGACACTCTTTTAGACTTCTGTTGAGGACGTGTAGTGAATCTCACAACTCTTGCTGTAGACCGGATCAAATTATGAATATTTGAAAATTTACTGACATCCGGCAAAGCATCAGATAAGTTAACTTTCTTCGGTTGAATGATGTAAGTTGACTCAGGTTTCAGTTCAACTTCAGCATCCTTATTGCTTTTCTTAATATTTTCTTGTGGCCATTCTTCTGGGGGTAACTTCAAGAATGCCGGTCCAGTCAGCCAACGGGAGGAAGTTGAAAGATCACACTTCCCATCTCGGGTGGCATCATCTGCTACATTTTCACTTGTGGGGATCCATCTCCATTCAGCTACGTTTGTCAATTCTTCGATTTCTCCCAGTCTGTGGGCCACAAAAGTCTGAAACGTGCGCGCATCAGAACGAATCCAAGAAAGCACTACAGAAGAATCGCACCAGAATTGAGTAGACTCGATGGATAATTCATGTTCATTTTTTATTGTTGTCGCCATCCGTGCTGCTAACAAGGCTCCTTGCAATTCCAGGCGTGGAATGGTCATTGGCCGCAGCGGGGCTACTCTTGCTTTTCCCAAAACGAAAGCAACTTCTACTTCGCCTCCAATTTCTGTTCTCATGTAGGCGACGGCAGCAAATGCCTTTTCACTGGCATCGGAAAACACATGGAGGGTTCTTCTTTCCGCAAATTCCATCTTCAACGCATAACATCTGGGAATTCGGATTTCTCTCACCGATTTCAGCTCCTCCAGCCAGTCCTTCCAATTCTCTTGTAAGTCTGAAGCTATTTCTTCGTCCCAATCAGATTTTCGCAACCATATCTGTTGCAATAACATCTTGGCTTTAACTGTAAACGGTGACAGAAAACCAAGGGGATCAAAGAGAGACATCGTTAACTTCAAGACATCCCTCTTTGTAGGAACTTTTTCTCCAGTCACAATTGCCGGGTCTTGCTTATTAAACTTGCACAAAAATTTAAACTGGTCACTTCCCGGTTCCCAATGTAGGCCAAGAACACGTTCGGTGGCACCTCCAGTTTCCAGATTGAGATTAATCGCTTGCTTTATTTCTCCAGGGCCAGGTGGATTAATCTTTTCCAAAACTTCGGCGGAGCTGCATGTCCATCCACGAATAACGAAACCTCCTCGCTTGTGAACTTCGATTACTTCTTGTATTAGCTTCAATGCAGACTCCTCATCATGGCAACTATCTAAGTAGTCATCAACGTAATGTCTACTTACTATTGCTTTGGTAGCTTCAGGGAATTCACTTTCGAATTCTCTGGCATTTTTATTTTTTGCCTCTTGAGCCAGCGTTGGGGAACAGGCTGCTCCGAAAAACATCACTTGAATTTCGTAGACGTCTGGCGTTCTGTCTCGATCTTTTCCTCTCCAAAGGAACCTCTGAGAACTTTTGTCTTCTTTTCTAATTTGCACTCGGTGGAACATATCAGCTATGTCTCCACTAAATCCGATTTTTCTCTGGCGAAATTTGAATAGAACTGCAACGATTGAGCACAGAAGATCAGGACCAGTCATCAATGCATCATTAAGGCTCATCCCACAGCTTCTATCAGCAGCGTCGAACACAAGTCTCAACTTTCCAGGCTTGTTGGGATTTGCAACCATGAAGTGAGGAATATAGAAAGTCCTCGGGCTAGTTTCTGCTGCTTCCTCCGGGGTCAACTTTTTTACATAGCCCTTTTCTTCGTATTCTTGAATTCTGTTACAATAAGTATCAGCAAACTCATTGCTCTTGTCCATCTTCCTTTCAATGCCATAGAGGCGGCGAAGGGCGGCGGGTTTACTATCTGGAAACTTGACATTCTCATCCCTCCAGAGCAAGCATGTCTCCCACTTTTCGCCGACTCTCTTCATGTGTTCATCCATTAGCAGCTGAGCTTTTTATCATCTCGGGATCGGGGCTTTTCTTGATAAACCTTCACACCGAACGCTTCCGTAGAAAAAGACTCTTTCACTAATTGGTGCAACTCGGCGTCTTTATCTTTTTGACTCCAAATATGGTAAGTAATTTCAGGTTTTACCCTACCACGGCTGTCATCTGTAGCTCCATGAATACTCCATCCTAATTTGCATCTTGAGGCTACTGGAGCGTTAGGCGGACCCTCGACGATTTCTCGTACAATTCCCAAATGCCAATCTCTCATTCCGATTAACATTGTCGGTTGCTCAGTTGATCTTGGCATTGGAAATTTAGCTAAATGTTTCCATTTCTTTAATTTTCTGACATTCACGTGACGTGGAGATATTCCAGGACGATCCATTGTTCTCACGTCATGCAACTCAAATTTTTCATCCGTTAAACGTCCTTGTATTTTGAGACTGACTCGGGTAGATTTAGTATGTTTCTGTGTGACATCACCAATCCACTTCATTGAAAGGGGTTCTTCGGGTCCTTCGATTCCCAACTTGTTTGCTACGGCACTTTCTAGAATACTTACTGTAGAAGCTTCATCCAGCAGGGCATAGGTGTCGAGCTTTCCTTTAGGGCCAAAAATCGTAATTGGTAGAACTCGGAGAAGTACATCATCTTCAAAGTGGGTGTTTAATACAGAATTCACTTGATCCTTCTTCTCTTCGGATTTTGGCTGAGAAACTTCCACAGTTTCATTTTCAGCAGCCAGTGGCCTTGGTTTGTGAAGTAGAAAGTGGTGGCGATCACGGCAATTATTTTTTCCACAACTGCCACTCTTAGGGCACGTTTCTATTTTGCAGTTAAGTCCCAAACAACGGTAGCACACCCTCTTTTCTCTTGCCCATGTTAATCTGTCATCCACACTCTTCTTAATTAAAATTCGACATTTTTCGGTGATATGGTTTCTTCGGCCACAACATGCACATGGGTCATTAGAAGATTTGTTTGACATTTCTTCACTTTCTGTAGAAATAGAACAAACCTTTTCACTCTTATTTCCTTTTTCTTTAAACTTGTTGCCCTTTTTCTTTTCAGCTTCCGCAGCACAGGTACTTGAACCAAGTCCAGAAAAGTCCATTTTCTGGAAAGCTTCTCCAACGATTTCTAACCACTCCATAAAAACTTTCAATGAAGCTCCCTTCTGGCCAGAACTAATGCGATGGATATTCCAGGTTGTCCTACTTTGCAATGGCAGCTTAGTCTCCAATTCCTTCAACAGCTGAGGATTGTTGACGTATTCTGGCATCGATAGATTTTCTGCAGTGACAACAAGATTTTGCACTGCAGTCACAAAGTCGACCATCGTCTCAGGTTTATCCTCCCTTGGGGATGCTACTGCTTTTGCTTTTTGAACTAATTTCATAATAAGTAGTTCAGAGTCGCCAAACCTTTTCTTTAGGACTTCCATAATCCTAGGCACATTCTGTGGGTGTGCCAACAGAGCTTGAACGGCATCTTCTGCCTTCCCTTTGAGGCTTTTCTGAAGTTGGTAGAGGTTCTCTGCTTGACTAAAACCGCACAATGCTGTCGAACTATTAAATTGAGCGATGAAGGCTGGCCATTTTTCTATTTCACCATTAAAAATAGGTAAGTCTTTTGCCATGGACTGTCTGGCTACAAACTTACGCATCTGGTCACCTTCACCTCCAATTTTTATTTCCGGTGTTGGATTGATAACTTTATTGACATCTGGGTCTGCTTGTTGAATTTCGGCTTCTGGAATTGAAGTGTTCACTTTCACTTCAGGCTGCTGCTGTGCATTGACCCAATCAGCAACTCGTTGATCCTTTCCTTTGACCGACTTTTCAATTATGCACTCCCCATCTTCATCACTAAGCTTCTGTGAGCTGTCGTCATCTCCAGGCTCACCATCCACTCCCAGCTCATTGTCGATTTTTGATTTGTAGATAGCGAGTTGTTTCTTCAAAATTATCTTCTGATTTTCAAACTTTCTCTTTTAAAGTTTTTGCTCTACTTCAACTTCGAGCAACTCCGCTTCTTCCGCTGCCTGTCGGCGGACCTTTTCAGCTTCTTCATTAGCTTCTCTTTGGCGCCGTTCATTTTCAATTCGAGCTTTTCGAATTTCGGTTCTCAACTTTTCTTCTTCCTCTTCTTCCTGAATTGTCATCAGGTTTTTAAGGGCCTCCAAATCAGCTTCCTTTTTACGCCGACGGGCTTCACTAGTGTTGCTGACGTCACTCGCACGAGATTTACTGCTGACATCAGACTTGACACTTTCATTAGACTTTTTATTGTTTGATAGTCTACTTACATAGGACCGGTGACTTTTTGCTTCATCCGATAGCTTGCTATGTCCTGAATGGTATGACCTTTTAGAGCTTGAGTCGTCGAAGTCTCCGTGATGAGGGTCCTCCACATTTTCGAGGTCCTCTTTCCTTTGGGGTTTTACTGCGGCTTGAGAGGTTGACTGAAGTCCTTTGTCCTTCCTTCTGGGTATAGGCCACTCCACTGCTCCCATTCGATCCGGCTTTTTCCCCACATTTCCACGTTCGCTTTTCCTGGCTCCACCGCTCTTTCCATTTGGCACAATATCCATTTTGATAGCAAATATCTGATAAATCTTCAATCGGTCGAATGTCACAAAGTTTCACTTTTCACTATTTGACTGTATTTCCGTAGTGCGTTCGATCTGGGCTCGAAGACCAATGTATGGTTGCTTCCTCGATAGCTCAGGGGATAAATGCAAGTGTCCAAAGGCAACTAACGGATAATTATGAAGGACCACCTGAGAATCTGCTCAGGACTAATAATGATAATTGACTTAGTGTAGGTGATAGACTTTCTACCTACCTAAGATGACTTCTACAAATAAATTGACTGCACAGAACGAGTAAATTGTAAAAAGCTCTATTTCTAACTAAATACAATTAATTCAATGTTTGAATTACAAAATGCCCAAAATTCCCACTATTTTCGAAGCACTTATTATTTCTTCAAACGAACTGCACGCCTTGGCTTCTCGTTCCGCGTCTTACTGTCTGCACTGTTCGGCTTCCAAACTTCGACTCTGTCTTTCTTCTCGCCACACTGGCCTGTCTTGATTTCTTCGAGAATATTCTCGTTTGCTCTAATACCAATAGCGCCTGCGTCCTCAATTCTCTCTTCAACTAAGTTAGATGGCTCTTGCTCAGCGCGTACACCTCAGATTCTTTATGCTTCAGTTTTGAATAGGATTTTGCTTGTTTCAAAAATTGCAAGTAATCGAACTGTTGTTTGAAATATTTTAGAAAACCTGTCTCTTGCATGACTTGAAAATATGATTTGAATCTATAACGGTAGCAATTTGTGAATCTATAAGACTCTGGATCAGCCACATCTGTTTCTTTCACAGTCATACATATTCCGTCAGAAGATATTCTAGATGGTATTAAAGGAACCCGGTAGTGACTGTGCTCTCTGATGCACACACTAAATAGTTTCATTGAAAAGTCTGTTACCATTTTCATTGTAAATGTTTGGAAGTGCATTTTATTGTGTTCAGATGTTGCATCGGATTGCCAATCAAATCTGAAGACACTTGAATTCATCTTGTCCAGAATTCTATATTTTTCAAAATATGCGATTCCATCTTCGTCCAAATTCCGCCTTCTATCTTTCTGCAACAGATACTTATACCCATTTTCCACGAGATCTTTAAAGTCCACAAATTGCTTTCTGTCTGGCGGAGCAATAATCTCGCTTGTTATCCACGTTTCATATAGAATAGCAATTACAAATCCCATAGACACGATTATCAAATACAAAATGTTTCTCTTTTTATTAGAAACTTCCTGATATAAAAGGACGGCTATTGTGGATACAAAAATAAACTCTAATTTCTTGTAGAAAGTAGAAATTCTAAAGCCTAAAGCATAAAATGAAATCGGGAATAGTAAAAATATTAACAACCAGCAATAATCATCAAATGTATTTTGAATCAAAACTGTCAAAGGGACTTCGAGCAGGCGAGGGTTGGCTTCACAGTAAAATGGAATCATCTCTACAAAGTATTCAATGAAAACAGTATTAAACCATGGTGCATAATAAGTGCTTTTGAAAGATTTTAACATCCAAATGTGGCCACATCGACGATGTTCTTTTTTTAGATGTGCATATGTGTTTGCATACATGACAGTGAAGTTCAGTCTTTCAGCCATCAATCCAACAGCTCTCACCGAATTTAGACAATTTATATTTAAAGTTTATTGCCTGCCGTTAAATGAACAACCTTTTTACATTCTCGCAGTTTTCTAGGACGACTGAAATTAAATTGACCATATAAGCTACCAATTTGAATGCCATGAAGATTCCCGTTTAGATCATTCCAAACCCTTTCCCATTCCTCTTCGGAGTCTTCTGTTTTAATTGGATGAAGTGAAAATGAAGAATCGCCCTGCGAACTGTAGAGAATTGTCGTGTAAATCGAATATTCGTTTCCAACTTTCATTGCTAATATAAAGATAGGAGTCACAAATACTTTAATGAGGTTTTTGCCACCTTAGATTCATCCATTTCAATTCATCTTTGATGACCATTATGAGTCTCGAACTCAGACGGTTTAATTCTTTGCCAATAATGTCGTCGGGATACGTCAAAGCAAGGTCTGGTTCTAGTAGAATATTTACCGTGCACAAACTTCTAGACAGTTCGCGTGGATTAGTTGCCTGACGACCGAAGAGAGTTTTATTATATTTTGGTGGTGCTAAGGTCCATGGTTGGCCGTTTTGGTTAGACAGAATAAAATCTGTCTGCCATTCGGATTTATTGAAAGTAATCATGTTAAAATCACAATTTCTATAGAACGACAGATTTCGAAAGCAGTTGATGTTTTTTATAATAAGAGAAACTATAAATGGAACAATTGTATACTTGGAATACATTTTAACACGAAAATAGGTAAATTATGTCTGAACGATGTTGAAGTAAGAGATAGAATATTCTGTTTTAACAAACGTCGTACTAAATGTTGTAAATGTACCTAGCCAGCGAGGCACCAGCAAGTAGGAAGTCAAGGCTGACAGTTTATAGCAAAATAGCAACCGGTCACAAAACAACTATAACCTCAAATTACTAATCATACCGTGAAATTTAGAATGGTTTCCCTAATATTACTGTCAATCAATTTCCCTATTATTCACAGGTCGCCTCCAGAGCACAGAAATATTTAAATTTTATTTTTTTGAGATTGTAAATTGTAATACTAGCGAAAGAGCTATATTTTTTGGTGACTAACCATAAAATTATAAACACAATTGTATGCCTTGCAAACTGAACATCATATGACACTCCTTACGTGTAGAGAGAAACAAACTACATTTTGGTAGCAGGGTTACCAGGTATACTTAAATGGCAAGTATAATGCTTAAAGTTTGCCCTATACTTAAAATATTTGCAACTATTTTATAATACTTAAATTATACTTAAATATACTTAAATCAGCTAAATTCGGAAACAGTGAAATAACTTTAAATCCTTTAATATTAGAACAAACTTTGTTATCGGTCAAATACGTTGATATATTGAAATTTTCTCGCGCTTTTCAATCCTGTTTAATTGTTAAAATTCTCTTCCAATTTTGAAGGAAATCCATTAATCATTTATCAGTGTAGTATAAATAACATCTTAACAGTATCTTCCTCTACTGTCACTAAACGATTACAGCTAAATTAGTTACGCAAAGTAAATTCTTTGGCAACCGAACATAACATGACATTACGACATGACGGTATAAATTTTACCATTTGTCTTATCCACGGGATTAGCAAAGCAAACTTTTTTAAAATTAATTTAATCTAAATTTATTTTATCGCGTAGCAAAAATAGTTCATTTTTCGGTACTGGTACCGGTACTGAGATTAAGAGTACCGACCGTAGTGCCACCGGTACTTCCGGTCCCAGAATGCCGGTAATGGATTCTCTAGAAATGACAGTGAGTTAAGAGAAAGACCTTCATATGAAAAGCAGAATTGTTCTAAGCCAATCAAAGGCTATAACGTGTCGATCAATGCTACTATTTAAACATTTTCTGAATACTTTAGTGCTCGTTCTTTGTACACATATTGTGTTCTTGCATGTGTTCTTGCATGTTAAACAACGTATAATATACTCTTGTATTGGTATATTATTGGTCTAATATTACCTGAAAAAAAGTATGTCTTCTTCTGTCTTCTAGTATTTAGAATTTAAATAGAATATCAGATACCATGTGTACATATTTGTAGAATGCCCATGCCCACGATTTTGCATTGAAAGTGTCTGCCATATGTCATCTTCAAAATTTATATCCAAGCGGTGTTCCAAAAAAACAGGTCTTCAATGGTTACAATACGAAGGGACTAATAGCCGCATTCGAAAAACTCTTTTATGTGCAGTTGAAATTAGAGTGGGTTAATACTTTAACTATTTTCCATTCACTCTGATGATAATAATATTATTATAGTGTTGAATTAATGAATTGTGCAGATTAGTAATTACAGTTTTTTGTGTATTTCAGAATAGAGGAGCCCATGCAGGACAATGTACCAGCGCGAAATCAAAACCAAATTTCACCCAGGTGTCAAAATTGTGGATTCGATTGTAAATATCGCGGAAGGCAAACTCTATTGTTTCCGAGGTGATCATTATAAACAATTTTAGAATAAAATGAGTTTGGAAAATAATTTATTATATTTTAAAGCTACCTTTTCACATCTAACGCCTAACTGTTTAAGTTTGCAAAAACGGAAAGTAAAAATACCCCTTCACTAATTTTTTTCAAATTTCTAACCTGTAGCCACGACTCGTCAAGGTTATAGTTATTGATTCAGTACATGATTGGTTGAGGTTTTATTGCTAGCAGAAAAGGGTAAGAGGTACTAACAGAAAACGGTTATTGAATTTTTGCAAATTATAACTTATTTAAAATTTTCGCTTTAATTTTAATTTATTTATTAATTGTAGGACACTTGATGATGATACCATCGATGACATCTTGAAGTATCTGCATGGGTAGCGGCCAGCGGCTTTTTAAAAACATTACCTGTATGTACCAAAAATACCAGAAAAATATAACATTTATTATGATTGATTTATTTCAACAATTCAATGTTTTATGAATTTCATAAGTTTAATAAAATAGTTATATTATGTTTATCTTCTCTTGTTAATATGTCACTGTAACATATATTTATGTTCTGGGGAACATTTATAAATAAAACATTTTTGTGTCAAATATAAAATTTAAAGCTTTTATTCCATTGCAAAATTATCTTTTAAAACATCCACAAAATTCTCAGAAGTTATTAGAAACTACGGTTACTACTACTACCAAACTACTGAAAATCTGTATTTTTAAATCCAAGATGGAAAAATGTCATCAGTTTTAAGTCGTATATGACACAAATGGGCATTTAAAATTGTTATGGCGCAATTCCTAATCAAACTCCCGAAAATTCAATACATATTTTCTCAAAATCATTGGTACATCTTAGGGCATAGTTACATTGTCTAATTCAGTTTTAAACCCAGTCTCATTTGGTGAATACTATTCGCCCTTCCTTGTAGGGGTTTCCGAGTTTTTTTTAAATTACATGCGAAATGAATTTAAGTATAGACTATACAATAGACCAAAAGTTAAGCCACATTTTCATTTGTGAAAATATTTGGACTTTTAATTTAGAAGAATGAAGGTTTATTGCTTTCAAGAAAAACCTCGTAGACGTAATTTAGGCAACAAATTCACCATGCCGTATAACAAAATTGTTATTGATTTTAAAATAAGCAGTTATTTGGGTAAAACATTAAGGAATGATTATCGAAAGTGCTGCATTATTATTGAACGGAAAGAAGAAGACAATTACAGTTCCTTTTATTATTCATAAGGGAAAAATCTAGTCGGGGCTATCCATAAGACTGTACCTATATTTGCGAGCTATTGCCCTTTTTTCTACAAAAACATCAATATCTCAAAATCGGAAATGAAAATGAAGAATGTTCCAACGTACTTTAGTAAAGCAACCTCTTCCGCGTTTTTAGAGACCAATCTTGTCTTTCTACGGCCAGTATTCTCGGAAGAGTGTCAAGTTTTCCAGAAAAGTGTTTTTCAGTATTGTCATAGAATAAATTTCTATGCCTCTATGTACTTTTAACACGTAACCATAGATACCTCCCGTAACGTTTACCTGACCCTTTTTAATGCATAAGTGGACGTCTTATATAATTAGTGAAATCATGATTGGTATATGTGAATGATTTGAGAAGAAAGTTTTTTAATGTTGCTCTATAATTTTTTTAATTCCATCGATTTTAGCATATACACGATAAGACATAATAAATGTGTTTTACATATTACGTGTGTCCAAATTTACCTATATAATAAATCTTGACCTCCCTTTTCATCCGGCTAGATTATATTCAGAAATTTTGAACCGATTATCTTGAACCGTTCTTAAGTTATCTTGCAAAGTACAAATTAAATATAACATCATTTTAAGAAAGCAAAAGCAGAATGTTCACAACGTGGTCAATGACAGATGCAATTAAGGTGAGTGCAAAACGTTGATCGATAAATCCAAACGGACCAATGTGGATTGAAATTGGTTGTAATCCTTTTGCAATACGTTTGAGTTTTCCATCTTTGTGGGATTTCAATGATGCTATAAATTTTGTTGTATTTGTGTGCATCACTCCTGTTTCAGCAATTAGTAACTTTGCTATAAGAGAGGACATAATGGCCGTAAGTGGCATGACGAGATACAATGGCATTCCCATTGCTAATCTCAGCCTTACAGTACCACAAATTGTCAAGACAATTAGATAATGGCCAGTTAAGATAAGAAGTGGAACGAATATTGACACATGGTTGTTCGTAAAATTAATGTAGATATTTAAATGGGTGAGCCATTTCACAGCCTCCATTTTATAAGGAAAATGTCGAATCTTGTCCGTCCAGTAAATTATAAATTTGATGCCAATAGACCCAAAGATGACATACAAATTTATTGAGCTTGTTTTAATAAAGAAAATGAACAAATAAAGGACAAATACCAATAAACGATTAATGATCTCTTGAAATGTCATTGTTTGTCCTATTCTGTAAACTGGCTCGATTGTAAAATATGGCTCTCTTCCCAAAAAGACTCCAATCGATTTCAGTATCCCAATTATTATTTCAACTGGAAGGATTGCAAGAATGGCTGCTCCGAAATAATCGAATTTTTTCTTCTTTTGTTGTCTGAGGCCCAATTCATTCTCAATTTCTTAAATCAACATTTAAAAATTTAAATCATTGAAATTATCACCAAATTTTATAAATTAAAATTAATTCCTTACGAGAAAATTGCAGGTTTAAATCCAAACAACTGTTCAAAATCTGAGTATAGTCTTGTATTCCAAATCTAAGTAAAGAAATGCTACTACTGGTAGCCGTAGTAGAAAATATTATATTCATAAGTAATATCAACCTACTGATCATATTTAAATGACCGATATTAAATATAAAGGCAAGTATGTAATAGTTAAGTAATAAAATGTGCACTAATGTGATTACAACCAAAGATTCCTTTTTCCACTTTTGCTTGCTAATACTCAAACGCTGAGTATTGTCATCCCACTCGTAAGGTATCAGCCAAAAGTAGCTATATACTTTGAAATTCCATTTTAGAGCCAGTAACATATAATTTGAAATCATTTTGGGATAGGGTGGAAAAATTCCAACTACGCTGTTATACTATTAGCTTATTTTACGAATAACGAATTGACCACTTGAATTGATACGGTGAATGGTTTTAAAAAAATGTTCTTTCTCTAAAGAACTGAGAATCTAGGAGTATGAATCGAGCTTATTAAAAGTGAGTCATGCCAACTAATTCTTAGTTATTAAATAAAGTTTCGATGGGTGTATAGGTTTTGTTTTCCCTTTGGATATTCACTGTAAACCAAGATACCATCGTTCATTTGCAAAAGGCGCAGATGGCAGGGAACAAAAAAGGACATTTTTTACCTTTTACCTTTTTTATAAAAAAAAGTAGGAGTAACTTTTTCAAAAAGCTGTCCTTTTTTGCCCTGTTGCCTACATCAGCGTGCCCCATATACTTCCACTTGTAAATGTAATGTAAATAAGGTTAAAAGGGTAAAAAAGACAGCTTTTACTAAAGTAGTACTTTTTTGAAAAAATAGTGCATTTTTGTTCCCTGGTAGATGGAGGGGACCATTTGGATTGAAGACCCTGTCAAATTTAACGAAAAGAAGTCAGTTACTCAGCCATCCTAAATAAGAGGGGAGGATTAGCTACTTTCCATTGCTTAAAATTATTACTGAGTGCTGGCGTCAAACAACATGCTAGCAGAATTTAAGTAAAATCAAGGGTTACTGTTTTACTATATTAAATGCTCATATGGATGCAATGTGTATCAAGTAAACCCTTTAATTATTGAAAATTATGGGTTGAAAATAATAAGTTATTTGGGTAAAGTATAAAGAAAGCAACATTACTGAAAATATTGCTAAACTATTAAACCGTAAAAAAGAGACAATTACTCCCATTTTATCGATTGTTTTTTATCTATATTAATATACACTTTGCAACGAAAATTAGAGTATAAACATTTCACGTTGCACATTTCCAGAATGATGGTTATTAATACTTAATAAATGTCCAACACGTGCCTTATCTCAGAAAACGCAACCGACAGGTACTCAAAAGTATTGGTAAGCCTTTTATGCATAGGTACACAGATTCTACTGTTAGAAAAATTTTCAATTCTAAATGATAGGATTTACTATGCAATTGCCTATCATTAATACTGAGTGCCGGCGTTAAATGCATGCTAGCATGCTAGCAGAATTTAAGTATACAATTTTGATTCAGCAACTTTTTTGTGAAAAAACATTTGGAATATTATATTGTAAAATGGAGGGTTATTTGCTTTTATGTAAAATACTCACGTGGATGTAATGTGTAACAAATAAACCCTTCAATTATTGTAATTATTATGTATTGAAAAATAAACATTTATTTCCGTAAAAAAGACAAGTATTATTGAAAGTATTGCTTTACTAATAAAGCGAAAGAATGAGGGAATTAATTCTGCTCTTTTATCGATTATACTATAATTCAGATATTGTCAGGTAAATTGAAGTATAAACGGTTCATGTTGCATCTTTCCTGAATTTTAATTAATAATACTTTGATTTTAAATGTCCACGTGGAAATAGCTGACTCATCGACGTTCGTTTGCACATGATGGAAAAACTGTGCCTATTTCGTGCTTGAAACAACATGAAGAAAATTTTATCTATAACCAGACAGACAGATGGCCGTAATTAGACAGGGCTTACTCCAGCTTTTTAATACGATATTCTTATCCATATTTTAAACACTCAACTTAATTTACAGAATTAGCATGTTCGAATAGCAGTAAAATTTATTGTTAAAAATAATAAATGATTCATGATCCATAACCCACAAATTGGAAATACTTACAATCTACAATAAATAATTCAGATAAAAATCTCGGGAGTATGTACCACTTATATAAATTGAAACTTTTGTGTATATACTCAAATAAAAAAATTAATGCGCATTGAAGGATTAAAGTTGATTAAAATTATAAAATACGTTTGCATATAAGAATATTATGTTCTACAGTGAATTTACATTACTCTTAAATTTTCTTCTTTATTATTGTACAAAGTACAAAAGCGTTGCAACGCCTTAGTTACGTTAAACGTTAAAAAATGGGAAAATAGTTTGAATATTTTTACACTAAATTTAGATTAGTCTGAATTTTTTTTCTTTATCATTGTAGGTACATAGTACAAAAAGGTTACAACGCCTTTGATGATCACTTTTATGCAAGTTACGATAGAATTTTTGTAATTTCCAGGACAAATGAAGCAAACAGTATTTGAAAAATCTGTAAATCCTTTTCGGGCCAAACAATATTCTGTTTTCGAAGGCAAATGCGCTTAACAGGACAACAATAGAGCATAAAAAGACGACCAAAATAGAAGCAATGTTGGAATCAGGGTTACCAGGTATACTTAAATGACAAGTATAATACTTAAATTAGACCCTATACTTAAAATATTTGAAAGTCGCGCAAAGCGACTTTCAATTATCGTTGTTTATCTATCCAGTGTTAGTTGTCAATTGTCAAAAATCTCGAGAGTCCAATTTCGATGGAAATCCATTCCAGTTTTGAAATACTCACACAACACACCAGATCTTAACAGAGAAGTTGCATTTTGACTTGCGCAGGGCTCATTTTAGGGACATCACCCAAATGCAAACTTCTTCCTAAGTTTTTATTAGATAGATACAATATTCTAGTTGTCCGAGGGCTGTAAAAGTTTTCATTTCATCATGACTATAATATCAACATAATAATCGGAATTCTTGTATGTACGGATGTTTCTATGTTGTATTTTCGCAGTTTCAAAACAGAATGGTTGAAGTTATAAATGAATGTTATACTCGGTCACTGTACTTGGTTTAATGCATACACGCTTGCGCGACGATGAAAGTCACTGTTGTGCGACGTGGTAGTTAAAACTTCTTCCTTCAATCATTACTATTCGATAAACGGCAAAAGTTAGTCACGTGACAACTCCGTTTGTATGATTGTACTTCTGTGTTAAGTTTGCCCAATTCTAAAACGCAGCTAAGAACCAAGCACAATAGCGCACTAAATTCGTCAAATCCCTACACGTCCGAACCAGAAGAACTTCAAACCAGTGTACATATCAAAACTTCGCACTTTGCGATCAATAGTTTCATAATAATAGGTCATGCAATCTAAACCTGGTCAGCAAATCCGCAGCGGGAAGGGGGGGTACCGCCCCCCTACAATCGAAATAGAGAAAAATAAAGAAATTTTTGTCTAAAATGGGAAAAAATCGCTAAAATTCTAATTTTTTCTCGGTGCCCCTCCCAAAATTTTTTTCTCGCTGCGGCCCTGCGCCCTAATAATATTTTATGTGTTACGTCATCATGAAAAATTAATTGCTAATTTTTAGCCCATCTTATGAATCATGAACAATCTACTTGATGACGAATGTCGGAAATAAGTGTATTTATTAGTAGGTACATTGACTTTATATTAACTGTAGCGTACATAACACTTAATTTTTTTAAGTGGTTAATTTAGCAAATAAAACATTTTGGCTCCAGCTTCATCAAAGAAATTTAACTCTTGCTAAGCCAAACAATAAAAAGTCCTAAGTATCCTCTGATCAGGGCATGAAAAACCCATGGGTTTTTGCTTTTGGTTAGGAAAAACCCACCCAATAACCCAAAAACCCGGGTTTTTGGGTTTTTCATGCCGAGCCTCTGATTACATTAATATAACCCTATCAAGCGATATTTTCCAGTTCATTTTTAGTTCTAATAGTTGGGCTTTTGTTTGTGATTAATTATTAGGATTTAAAATGAGCTGGAAAATATCGTTTGATAGAATAATACAAGAGTACGTTCATCAACACTCACGTATAGATAAACCTTATCAGGAGTTTGGGGTCTGTAGGAACTATACTTAGTGCAAAGAGATCTTCATCAATGCAAGCCAAATAGTCCCCGTTGCCTCATTGTCACATTCCAACCGATTCTCTTGCCAATGCTTTAATTTAAATCCTCACTGAAAGATAACAGACTCATCGACGTTCTTTTTTGTACTAAGAACTGCACCTCTATATTGAGCTTGAAACAAACTGAATAAAATGTTATCTACAATCAGACATACAGGTATAGACATAATTACACACGACTTACTACAACTTTTAAATACGATATCCTTTTCCCCATTTAAAGTATTTAACTTAATTTACATAATTAGCGTGTTGGAATAACAGTAAACGTTATTGGTATAAAAACAATAAATGATTAATGATCCATACGCAATCCCAACAAATTGGACCTATTTATAAAATCTACAATAACTAATTCAGATAATATCGGGTGTATGTAGCAATTATGCAAATTGAAAATTAACCACATACCAACCAATCTTAACCAAACCTTCCGGTGTTAACGCCCTTTTCGGATAGGCAATACTCTACCACGCAATTTGATATTTACGCCATCCACCGGGAATACACGATTACTTCGTCGAACATCTTTGATGAAGGTTATTATCCACTTTAAAATATTCGTAGCGTTTGTTTTCAGCTTCAATCTAGAGTGCCACAACCATTCCAACAGAAGAGTGACGAATGATCCAAGTAAAAAGTATCCACAAACGAAGAAAATAGCATGGATTTTCATGGACAGACTAATAGACAATGCCTCAGATTCTTTATGCTTCAGTTTTGAATAGGATTTTGCTTGTTTCAAAAATTGCAAGTAATCGAACTGTTGTTTGAAATATTTTAGAAAACCTGTCTCTTGCATGACTTGAAAATATGATTTGAATCTATAACGGTAGCAATTTGTGAATCTATAAGACTCTGGATCAGCCACATCTGTTTCTTTCACAGTCATACATATTCCGTCAGAAGATATTCTAGATGGTATTAAAGGAACCCGGTAGTGACTGTGCTCTCTGATGCACACACTAAATAGTTTCATTGAAAAGTCTGTTACCATTTTCATTGTAAATGTTTGGAAGTGCATTTTATTGTGTTCAGATGTTGCATCGGATTGCCAATCAAATCTGAAGACACTTGAATTCATCTTGTCCAGAATTCTATATTTTTCAAAATATGCGATTCCATCTTCGTCCAAATTCCGCCTTCTATCTTTCTGCAACAGATACTTATACCCATTTTCCACGAGATCTTTAAAGTCCACAAATTGCTTTCTGTCTGGCGGAGCAATAATCTCGCTTGTTATCCACGTTTCATATAGAATAGCAATTACAAATCCCATAGACACGATTATCAAATACAAAATGTTTCTCTTTTTATTAGAAACTTCCTGATATAAAAGGACGGCTATTGTGGATACAAAAATAAACTCTAATTTCTTGTAGAAAGTAGAAATTCTAAAGCCTAAAGCATAAAATGAAATCGGGAATAGTAAAAATATTAACAACCAGCAATAATCATCAAATGTATTTTGAATCAAAACTGTCAAAGGGACTTCGAGCAGGCGAGGGTTGGCTTCACAGTAAAATGGAATCATCTCTACAAAGTATTCAATGAAAACAGTATTAAACCATGGTGCATAATAAGTGCTTTTGAAAGATTTTAACATCCAAATGTGGCCACATCGACGATGTTCTTTTTAGATGTGCATATGTGTTTGCATACATGACAGTGAAGTTCAGTCTTTCAGCCATCAATCCAACAGCTCTCACCGAATTTAGACAATTTATATTTAAAAGTTTATTGCCTGCCGTTAAATGAACAACCTTTTTACATTCTCGCAGTTTTCTAGGACGACTGAAATTAAATTGACCATATAAGCTACCAATTTGAATGCCATGAAGATTCCCGTTTAGATCATTCCAAACCCTTTCCCATTCCTCTTCGGAGTCTTCTGTTTTAATTTGATGAAGTGAAAATGAAGAATCACTCAGCGAACTCGGCGAACTGTAGAGAATTGTCGTGTAAATCGAATATTCGTTCCCAACTTTCATTGCTAATATAAAGATAGGAGCCACAAATACTTTAATGAGGTTTTTTGCCACCTTAGATTCATCCATTTCAATTCATCTTTGATGACCATTATGAGTCTCGAACTCAGACGGTTTAATTCTTTGCCAATAATGTCGTCGGGATACGTCAAAGCAAGGTCTGGTTCTAGTAGAATATTTACCGTGCACAAACTTCTAGACAGTTCGCGTGGATTAGTTGCCTGACGACCAAAGAGAGTTTTATTATATTTTGATGGTGCCAAGTGCCAAGGTCCATGGTTGGCCATTTTGGTTGAACAGGATAAAATCTGTCTGCCATTCGGATTTATTGAAAGTAATCATGTTAAAATCACAATTACTATAGAACGACAGATTTCGAAAGCAGTTGATGTTGTTTATAATAAGAGAAACTGTAAATGGTACAATTGTATACTTGGAATACATTTTAACACGAAAATAGGTAAATTATGTCTGAACGATGTTGAAGTAAGAGATAGAATGTTCTGTTTTAACAAACGTCGTACTAAATGTTGTAAATGTACCTAGCCAGTGAGGCACCAGCAAGTAGGAAGCCAAGGCTGACAGCTTATAGCAAAATAGCAACCGGTCACAAAACAACTATAACCTCAAATTACTAATCATACCGTGAAATTCAGAATGGTTCCCCTAATATTACTGTCAATCAATTTCCCTATTATTCACAGGTCGCCCTACTTGGATAGGCAAAAATTGCGGTTTCACTTTTTGGAAAATGCAATGCAATAATGCACTTCTGGAGCACGGAAATATTTAAATTTTATTTTTTTGAGGTTGTAATACAATTTAGCGAAAGAGCTACAGTTTTTGGTGACTAACCATAAAATTATAAACACAATTATATTTCTTTGAAACCGAACATCATAATATGACATTCCTTATATGTAGAGAGAAAAAAAACTACATTTTGGAAGCAGGGTTGCCAGGTATACTTAAATGGCAAGTATAATACTTAAAGTTTTCCCTATACTTAAAATAGTTGCAAGTATTTTAATACTTAAATTATATATAAAATTAAATGTACTTAAATCAGCTAAATTCGGAAACAGTGAAATAACTTGAAATCCTTTAATATTAGAACAAACTTTGTTATCGTTCAAATACTACGTTGAAATATTAAAATTTTCTCGCGCTTCGAATTTAAGTATTTATTGTCTTCAATCCAGTTTAATTGTTAAAATTCTCTTCCAATTTTGAAGGAAATCCATTAGTCATTTATCAGTGGAGTATAAATAACAAACCTATCTTCCTCAACTGTCACTAAACGGTTACAGCTAAATTAGTTACGCAAAGTAAATTCTTTGGCAACCGAACATAACATGACATTACGACATGACGGTATAAATTTTACCATTTGTCTTATCCACGTTATTAGCAAAGCAAACTTTGTTTAAATTAAATTAGTCTAAATTTATTTTATATCGTGTAGCAAAAATAGTTCATTTTTAGGTACCGGTACCGGTACTGAGATTAAGAGTACCGACCGTAGTGCCACCGGTACTCCCGGTCCCAGAATACCGGTAATGGATTCTCTAGAAATGACAGTGAGTTAAGAGAAAAACCTTCAAATGAAAAGCAGAATTGTTCTAAGCCAATCAAAGGCTATAACGTGTCGATCAATGCTGCTATTTAAACATTTCCTGAATAATTTAGTGTTCGTTCTTTGTGCACATAATATTGTGTTCTTGCATGTGTTCTTGCATGTTAAACAACGTATAATATACTCTTGTATTGGTATATTATTGGTCTAATATTACCTGAAAAAAATTATGTCCTCTTCTAGTATTTAGAATTTAAATAGAATATCAGATACCATGTGTACCTATTTGTAGTTAACTCTATGTTTACGAAAGTTTTACCTTTGATATCCCAAAAAGAATTAAGTTTTATAATTTGGGAATTAATATTGTGTACTAAATAGTGTAAATCTTTATATGTGAGCATTATCTTATCTTACTTTACTATCTTATATCCGTTTATTTTGCCCATCTTATTCCTCACAAATGACAAAAAGCAAAAGTTAGGAAGTTTTTTTGCAAGTTTTCTATGCATACAAAAGTAACAAATGTTTTAAAACTTTGTTCAAGCATTTGAGATAAAATTTAGTAAACTTTTACAATATGTTGTTATAATTTTAATTGAGCGCTCAACATTGAAAAAGTAATTTAAACCATTAAATCTTGTTATTACATCTAGGAAAATCCGCAAAGGGAGTCAGAATGCAGTACATTACACATATAATTATATTTTTATTGTTCGTAAATAATGTCTGTTCTTCAACTCCAAAAAATGAAGACCCCGATGGAGCTCTGAGTTCCCTCTCATTAGTGATCTTGATATGACAGTAAGTTTATTATATTGTAATTATTTAAATCTTTATTTAGCGACAGTTTAGCGACAGTTACAATGATCTATAAACATATACACACCGTTCAGAGCAAAGTGCAATATAATGTAAATATACAACCTTCCATCTGCGCGTAGTCAGATCTTAACTTTGCAGTGACTTATGAGCATTTATTAGCGCCCTGTGAGTTGAACTGCAGTTTCATGTCAATTCATTTGTCTTCACTTCATCTTTAGTTGTCTAAGTATAAAATCATATCATTTACGGGCTAAATAAAGATTTTATTTCCGATCGAAAATACAAAATGCCCCACGTATATTGAATATGCTAAAATAGCAATAAATACAAGGGAGAACATCTACTACTAATACAATGAAATTAACTCATATATGAAGTAATTAATGCTACACGCATGGAACGATGGTTGAACAAAATTGAAAAATAGTCTGAATATTTTTACACTAAATTTAGATTTAGTCAGACATTTTTTTTCTTTATCATTGTATATAGTACAAAAAGGTTTCAACGCCTTTGGTGATCACTTGTACACAAGTTAAGATCGAATTTTCTAAATTTCCAGCACAATTGTGGCCAACAGAATTTGAAAAACCTGTAAATCCTTTTAGGGCTAAATATTGTTCTGTTTTCAAAGGCAAATGCGGTTAACAATATAACAAGTAATACACAATAAAAAAACGACTAAAATAGAAGCAATTTTGGAATTGTAAAGTGATATTGCACGAATACCTCCTTCATCAGAACGATATTCTTTTTAAATAGACTTCCACGATTTTGTTTTCTAAGCTATTTTTTGTGAACTGAACTGAAGATCTTGAGTAATGTATATTGGTATTGGAATAATGTCATGCAATCTATAACTAAAGTATGTAGGAGTATGCTACAATCTTTGGAAAGTACCTGAGATTTGCTCATTATCATTTTGATAGCATACTTTTCATTTAAAATAGCAATGTGAGTCAAGCAATTGAACTTTGCAGTCTTAATGTCAATCAAAACTTTCTTCTTGGTTTCAGTAACATGAAAATATTGACCATAAGTAACAAATTTTTCCATTGTTATTGAATTTGGGACTTGGAGGTCAACGAGTCCTTTGAAATATTCCATTGATTGCTGATAGTAATTGTAATTGTTTATTTCGTAATAGAAAATCGAATTAGTTCATTTTACAAGTAGCAAACATACATACGTGACAAAGTCAGGCATGACCACAGGTTACTTTTATCAAAATTAACTAAAGTACATGAATTTTAGATATAAAAGTTTGCCATTAAGTGGCTTATCATATTCGATGTTAAGTAATTTAACTAGCTTAGGAATACAAGAATAAAGCATAACGTAATTTTCTACAAAGAATAGGCTTAAATAAGGAGGTTTTACCTCTAAAGTTTAAACTAAAATTAGATAATCTACTGTTAAAAGGTGGAAGTATAGGGCGCAGGCGGTCTGGATTTTTTAGTATGGAATGTCCGAATTTGATGAGATGGTTTTCTGAGCTTGCTGACATTAGATCAGTTAGAACATTTTCGTAATTAGTATGATTAACAAACGTTTTGGTGATTAAAGATAAACATCGTTTTTGAAAGTTTTCAAGTTTTGCAATAAGTTTTTTGTGATACAAGGACCCCATACAGGGGATGTATATTCTAACAGTGGCCTAATATATGAGGTATACGCATGTTTCTTATCTTTCACAGAAAAACCGTAGAAATTTAGCTTATGAAATATAAACAATCTTTTAGAAGCATTAATTAAAATACTATTAATGTGTAAATCGAATTTCAATTTAGAATCATAAATAATCCCTAAGAGTTTTACATTGTCAACTCTAAGGATAGAAACCTTTATTTATTTCAAACGTCCAATTGTCTGAATTTTTATTACTTCTAGAAAAATCAATTATGAGTGTATTACATTTTTTAGGGTTGGTTTCTAGATTAATTTCTTTAATGGATCTACTCAATTCATCAAGAATCATTTGAGATTTAGGCTTGTTAACCCCATATACCCTTTCAACAATGACAAGATCATCAACGAAAGCACAGTGACACATATTAGGATCTGGAAATTTGTTTTTTAGATTTAGAAGAACATAATTGATGTGAATGAGGAAAAGTAGTGGCGAAAGTGTCGTACCTTGTGGGGTAGAGCAAGTGAGGCTTAGAGGGTCAGATAAAATCAGATTGTTGTCAATTTTGCATTTAGTGATTACAGATCTATCGACAAGAAAATCCCGTATCCAACAGACAATTGGCTCTGGCACGTTATATTCTATTAATCGATCTATAAGTATTTTTTTGTCCACAAGGTCGAAAGCCTTACGTAGGTCAATTAGTAGTTATTTTTTATTCAATTTATAAATTAATATATTTATGAAACAATTTCTTTCTAAGCTGACAAGTCTTTTTTATTTACCAGTGCTTGAATGGAAGCCTTCAGTAATGATATCATAATGTGAAATTACGACAATAATACAGTTGATTAAGTTAACATACATTTTAGCAAATGACTGACACAAATACATTGTGAATCTTGTAATTGTTAAACCAAAGTTATTGAACGGTTGTAGACAATTAATCCAACAGTTCATTAATTCAAAAGACATTAACTTTGTCTTGAATTAGTTTTAGTTGGTCTACTTCAACTGTTCTATCTTGAACTTCACTTAGTAAATGTTTTGGCCATTTTTGAAGTAACAACCACGGAAATCTCTTAACTATGTATATGAACAACTTATTATAGTAGTAAAACAAAAGTTTGGAGAAAAAATTGCATTCAATCTTTTTGGGTAGATTAGAGATAATTTTTTCGTTTGCGTGTTAATGTCTAACGTAGGTATTTTACTGTAACTTTAGGTCGGAAGTTATTTGCATGCATATATTGAAAATGGTATCTCGGTGGTAATATAATAATAACATATATGGTCGTATGTTGGCCTAATAATAATTTACTTGTTACGTGAACATCGTGAAAAAATGATTATTAATTTTTTAGTCTTATGAATCATGAACAATCAACTTGATGTCGAATGTCGGAAATAAGAGTGGAAACACAATTTAATCATATATTCAGTACATTGACTTTATATAACTATGGCGTACATAACACTTGATTTGTATAAGTGGTCAATTTAGCAAATAAAACATTTCGGCTCCGTCCTAATCAAAAAATTTCTTACGCAGCCAAAACAAAAAAAAATTAAGGTATCCTCTCATTATATTAATGTAATTCTACCAAGCGATATTTTCCACTTCACTCACAGTTGGGCTTTTGTTTGTGACTAATTATTAGTATTAAAAATGAGCTGGAAAAGATCGTTTGATAGGATAATACAAGAGTACATTCATCAACATAAACGTAAAGCTTATGAGGAGTTTGGGGTCTGTAGGATAGGAACTAGAATTAATGCAAAGTGGTCAGGACTAATAAAAACGCCATTATCCTCATCAATGCAACCCAAATACTCGCCGTTGCCTTGTTATCACATTCCAACCGATTCTCTTGCCAATATTTTAAATTTAAATGCCCACTGGGAGAAAGGAGACTCATCGAAGGTCGTTGGCTCATGATGGAAGAACTGTAAATATATCGTGCTTGAAAAAACCTAAAGAAAATTTTATTTACAATCAGACAGACAGGTATAGACGTAATTACACACGACTTACTCCAGCTTTTAATACGATATCCTTTTCCTCATTTTAAGTATTTAACTTAATTTACATAATTACCGTGTTGGGATAACAGTAAACGTTATTGGTTAAAATTATAAATGATTCATGATCCATACGCAATCCCCACAAATTGGACCTACTTACAATCTACAATAAATAATTCAGATAATAATCTCGGGTGTAGCACTTATGCAAATTGAAAATTTTGTAATCATATGTAAAGTAATTAATACTACAAGCATTGAACGATGGTTGAAAAAAATTGGAAAATAGTCTCTGAATATTTTTACACTAAATTTAGATTAGTCTGAAATTTTTTTCTTTATCGTTGTACATAGTACAAAAAGGTTACAACGCCTTTGGTGATCTCTTGTATGCAAGTTACGATGGAAGTTTCTAAATTTCCAGCACAATTTAGGCCAACAGAATTTGAAAAACCTGTAAATCCTTTTAGGGCTAAATATTACCCTGTTTTCAAAAGCAAATGCGGTTAACAAGAAAACAATACAACCTAAAAAAACGACTAAAATAGAAGCAATGTTGGAATTGTAAAGTGATATTGCACGAATACCTTCTTCATCAAGGCATTTTTTGCAATGTTTGAAACTTGACTTTTCAATTTGATCAAAAAATTGCTTCAGTTTATGATAAATTCCAGATTGTTCATAATGAATTAGTCTATATCCAAAATACGCCGTAGCCAATGGCATTGTAGAATCTTTAAGTGTAATTCCTATAGTTTTAGATAGGATTGAATTTTCAGGCTTTCCAAAATATAATTTTCTTTTCGGTTGAATATTTTCATTAGAGTCCCAGTTCGATGAATTTAGGAACCAAAATAGTTTATCTGTCTCATCAATGTACATTGAATTTGTACACTCTGAAATAAATTTCTGTTGGCTAATTGAAGGGAATCCTGGATTCAAAATTATTCGTTTGGAAATTTTCTCATAGAAATTAAAAAAGTTAGTATTTTTTATGCCAAACTTTTTCAAAATTTCTAATTTTTTCCCCAATAATATTGCAAACTTTTGAAATTTTGATTTGATATTGTGTTCGATAAAGTAGTCAGAATGACCTGAATAAAACGAGTAATTCACGAACATTTTCTCAATCTGTAATATGACTTCAGTTACTGAACTATTAAATACTAGGCCGTCATAGTAGTTCACTTCATGCCGTTTATCCCACATACAATTCTCTAGTTCTCCAAGGGTTGTAATATTTTTCATTTTATTGCACAATGTTGCAAAATATAGGGACTTTTGTTCTTCCAAAGGTATTGCTAATCTACGCTCTAACGTATGGAATATTGTCGGACCTGTAGCCATTATGTGTTCGTATTTCAGTAAGTCGTAAATGTTCTCAAGCCGTAAAAGAGGAGGTTCATTGACAACATCAGAGATGACAATTCCCTTGTAGCCATTAGTGATTATAATGTACATTAACAAAAGTGGACCAACAATTAATTTAATCCAGATGAACTTTCCGTATTTGCTGGGCAAAGAGTAACTCACTTCTAAAATGTAAGCATAAACAATAAAAGGAAATATAGAAAAGAAGGACTTATCCTTCCAATAAATAACTGTGACCACAAACACAACAACTCCCCCAGATGTCAAAAATAGTGTCATCCAAGTTTCAAAATCAAATGGGCGCATATATCCTTTAAAGAAAAGGCCGTCGAGTTCTAAAACGCTGCATGATATAAAATTGAAACTCTCCTCTGAAGTAGGAATGAAAGCATGAATTCCACGAAATATAGCTGTAAATTCAGCATCTGTATGTATTTCATGCAAATCTTTGTTCCACAATCGAGCAGTCTCGGCAATATTGTCTATTACACTATCAAACTCTAACGTTATTTGTTTACGGCCAGAACTTGTATGTATATTTTGGCCAATAGATGAATTGGGGAATTGTGCCAATAATGCTGAGGCAACTATTTGTATTACATCAACTGTGTTTAATTTACGAAAAGGTAGATCTGCTTTTTTATACCATTTGTATTCATGCGTGAGAGATTCGTCCTCCAATTTCCTTTCCGAATATGTATTAAATTCAAATGATATTCTTTTTAAATAGATTTCCACGATTTTGTTTTCTAAGCTAATTTTTGTCAATAGAAGATCTTGAGTAATGTCTATTGGTATCGAAATAATTTCATGTAATCTGAAACTCTGAGTATGCCACAATCTTTCGAAAGTACATTTTCCACAGATCAAATAAAATCTTTTAGTATCTCCCATATAATGGATAAAAAATTTTTTGCTGGCAATGTAATCATCGTATAAACTTTTACTTGGAATGTTCCGTGTATCCATATCCAAATGAGTCTGGAGAATTTCTCGTTCTTGTTCTGTATCCACTCCTTTTTCTCCCAATAAAACGTGCACGGAAGAACGCTCGTCCAAATCGTATTCATTTTTCCATGAGTAGTATTCACCATGATATAGATTCATTTCTCTCCCTAATGGACACCTAAGATTTGCACTTATCCACTTAGCAAAGAGAATTTTGATAGCATTCTCTTCATTTAAAATAGCAATGTGAGTCAAGCAGTTGAACTTTGCTGTCTTAATGTCAATCAAAACTTTTTTCTTGGTGACTGTATCATGAAAATGATGACCATAATTAACATATTTTTCCACTGTAATTGAATGTGGAATTTGAAGATTAACGAGTTCTTCCAAATATTCTGCTGATAGTTCTTCTTCATTCAATTTATGAATTATTATGTTTATGAAGCAATTGCTTTCTAAGCTGACAAGTCTTGTTAATTTACCAGTCTTTGAATGTAAACTTTCGGTAATGATAAAACACGATAAAATTAAGACAATAATGTGGTTTATTATGTTAACAGGCATTTTAGTAGATGACAGACACAAGTGCATTGTGATTCTTGAAAATGGTAAATAAAAGTTATTGAACAATTTTGGAAATTTAATTTAACAGTTATTTATTTCAAAAGACATTAGCTTTGTTTTGAATTATTTCTAGTTATAGTGTATGTGTAAGACCGTAACTCTACTGTTTTAAACTTCAACTTCACTTACTAAACACATTTATTTGTAACATTTGTTTGTTTGCTTGTTAACGTAGATATGTACTGTAATGTTTGGTCGAAAGTTGTTCTCATACATAGTGAAAACCATATCTTGGTAATAATATTATATTATAATTACATATAATATGTTGGAGTGTTGCCCTAATAACAATTTTCGTGTCACGTTAGTATCATGAAATAATCATTTTAAATTTTTTATAGTCTATATTATATTTGTAAGCAATCTACTCTGTCGAATGTGAGATATACGGAAGGATTGAAAACAAAACTCAATTCAATCATGTATTTAGTACATTGACATAATATCAACTCTGGCGTATATATAACACTTAATTTTTATAAGTGGTTAATTTAGCGCATAAAACATTCCGGCTCCGGCCTCATCAAAGAAATTAAACTACTTGTGCCGCTAAAACAATAAAAGTAATAAGTACCAAGTATACTCTAATTACATTAATAGTCCTATCGGGTAAGCAATCTTTTCCAGATCCCTTTGGTATTTTGTTCGTGGTTTACAAAGCAGTGTGTGAAGAAATTGTGACTAGAGAACAATAATATACATGATGTTTAGTGTAGTCTTTTTATTTCTATACAAGATTCCTTTTTATAGCTCACTGCTACGCTAGTCGCCAGCCACAAGCAAAGGATAATTACTAAAATGAAAAACGAGCTGGAAAAGATCGCTTGCAACATTATACCAGAATATTACGTTCATTAACATGAGTTCCCAACACTAGATATGGATGGGAAAATGGGCATAAACAATCGATTACAATAACAATCTTATAAATACACTGCCATGAAGGAAGTTAAAATGCGGTTTGACATTAATCCTTTATTATTTCGAATTACAGTTACAAGGCCACTACTACTGCTGTCTAATTTCAAAACGTTAAGGTATCAATTTTAAGTTTAATTTTGCAATTAAAGGGAAAAAATTACAATCGTTCCCTTTCAATATTTCTCTAGCCCCATGGTTGCCACCACAGATGATATTATTTTTGATATCCTTAGCTTAGTCACGTAATATGGAACATACTGCTTAGTTTAGCCAAATATTCCAATGTAACTGATAAAATTCAAATAAACTGATCCCAAATACTGCAATGATAATACATAACTAATGTATTTTACCGAGGATATAGATATTCCATGACATTGATAAAAATACATTTCTCAGATTTATATGAGCTAGTGCCCCAACGATAAAAGTCATATAATTGCGACAGACCTTCTCTATGGAATAGTGCTACATTAATTATGCAGCATAATTACGATGATCACAATTTGATGGACCAATTTACAACTCTATGAACATAATCTGCACTTTTTATAGGAATAATGAAGGTGACCTTGAAAACTAACCTGGATTAGTTAATGTAGCCCGGCAATATATTGTTTGATATATTTAAGTAGTCAAGGTATGTTGATATGGTAACCGCTGTTACAAGGTATGGAAATAAACCAGGCCAAAACCACTCAAAACCACCAATGGGGGACTGCAGTTGACCCAAAATCCGTAGTCTTGGATACTCCTTTTGGCAATGGACAAAACCCCATATGTGGTTTTAAGTGGTTTTATATCCGAATTATTTCCATACCTTGTAACAGCGGTTACTATATCAACCTACCTTGTAAGTAGTTATGGAATTGTCGTTTTCGTCGCTTAGTCTTGAATTGTATTGAAAATAGTATGTGCATATGAATGATGACGCCTTACATTTTGTTCTACAAGTATATTAAATGTGCTTGCAATCCCTCTGTCCACATCAAAGCACAACAGCTGAGTACATAATGTTCTTCTCGTGTTAATGGTCTTCAGTCTTCACACAATTGTTCTATAAATTTCATCTTTCGGCTTTGCGCTTGATGTTCGAGACCATATTATAGGGACTCTTTTTGCAAAATTAAAGCTTTCAGTTTGTTTTTCCTTCTTAATTTTAGTTTTCTGATAAAGCCTTTCTTCTAATAACGATAAACATTAGCCCAAGTACAGGAAATTGACTAGTGCGAAAAAACAATATTTACTAAAATATGGTTTTTTAGGGCGAAGAGGGAGAAGTGTTGTCTCTTTCGGTTATATTAAATAAAATATATATTCGCTTAAAGTACTGAGAATGTTTTCGACATTTTAACATTATTAAAAACATATTTTCCTTCTTGTAAAGAAGAGAAAAAGTGTTTACTTCGAAATACGTGTGGGATGATGGATGTATTATCCCGGAAAGTCAAACTTTAGGGATGGTGTTGCATTACACAATTCAATTACGATGACCTCAATTGGGAAGTCCAGACTCTAGACTTTCTCAGAATTCTATATCTGGATTCTGTACCTTTTAAGTCTGTGGGTGAGACTGGCTGCCTACCCGGATTGGTTGACCACCGCTCACTCCTGTTTTCTGCTATAAATTATAGTCAGAGAATTGTCGTCATCGCTCTTATATGCCTATAAAAGTTATTGAATTACCTCCTCCTCGGACATAATGACCCTTAGCATTTCTGCTCTGCAGATTTATAGATAAATTTATTTGTCCATGATCAAAATCATCATTTTGATCTTAAAGTAGACTATTTCTTGTTTTTGTTATTTAACTATCAAATTGCAAAATCGGTATCAGCGGAATGAAACATTTTATACTATTTAACTAACAATTTATAGGAAACGCAATATAACGTTTGGGTGCCTAAATGTCGGTATCTTGACAACCTATTGACCAATGTGGCCCATTTTTAATAGGCTTTGTCACAGATCCATAGAAAATGTTTTTGCCAAGTTTAGTTGCAATCCATCAATGTTTTCAAAAGTTATCGTGTAAACGGACGGACTGTGCGACTCTATAAGCTGCCTTAATCAGGCGAGCTAAAATGAGGGGTATCTGCCCATGTTCTTTAAGCAGTTGTTCTCTTTTCGAAGCTTATCATTAAAATAAAGATTTCAAAATACAGATTCAATTGAAACCCGCAACTAAATGCCAGTAAATATGTTGTTTTACTTTAAAAGCTTTTATACAAATGTGAAATCGATCATTGTGGCTTTCAAAGGCTGCTGTTTTATGGTTCAGTCACCATTGTAATGTAGCATTTATATGCATCTTTTATTTTACAGTTTTAAAATTGGAAAATCTTATTTCACAGTTTACTAAATTCTAAATACAATAAAGAAATTCATTTACTGATGGCATGGTATAATTGATTCGTAATTAAATCACAACTGATCAATAACAAATAAATCAAGTTATAATTGTTGTGTTGGAAAACGGGCAATCCATTATCTGGCTGTCTTTTATGTACATACTGCCTGGCAAACAAATGTTGAACAACCAGTTACGTGACAAGCGTTGCAGCAACGACCACAGGCTCGGGCATCAATTTCTGTTCCAGCAGGAAGACAGGGAACCATTTTGGACTCCACAGTAGTTACCAAAATAAGAGTTAATGTAACACAAAGAACAAGTAGACAGAAAATATTGACTCGAGACCTAATAAGTAAAACATTTAGTATTGTATACTTATTGTATAAATTCTTATGCAAATAATATTGACGTAAAATCAATTCGTATTGTAATAAATTAATGTTGTAATAAATGTGGATACTACTTACATCTTAATTCGGTACAAGTTTTTGAAAATTGATACCTATTTGGGAAAGCAATTTACGTATGTTGGTTATAAATGTGAATAATGGCCATAAATCATTCTTTACTGTTATTTATACCCTTGATTATTGGTCTAAGTTTTTTACTTAGCCAAAACTTTTGCCAATATACAAAAATAGATTTATCTTCACTTTTAATTACGTCAAACAGTATCAATTAATTGATATGAATAACCAACACCAGGGTTTCCAATTGTTACTACCCACCCCGGTTATGAAGAAGGCCAAACAAATTTATTACTATATACTATGTAGTATTCCATACAATAATAATTTATCGTTAGAAATGACTGGTATCTGCCCATTTTCTTTGAGCAGTGGTTCTGTTTTCGAAGCTCATCAAAATAAAGTATTCAAAATAAAGATCAGCCATACCCATTCCTAAGAAGAAACTGTCAGCTAATTCAAAAATTGTAATATTTTTACGTGCATACTCTCAAGGTGAGTGTCCCTCAAGAAAAAGTTACCGTACATACCTACTATAGTACAATTATAGTTTTTGTCAGATTGCTTGTGCGGTTGTACATTTTGCCGACCTCTCCGAAGTTGTCCCGAGGGGTCAAATTGGTAGCAAAATAACTTTAAACTACTTTAACAAAAATGACTCATTTATAATTAGAATTTTATTAAAACAGTATTTTACTTTCTTCGACTGAGATTTAATTATTAGTAATGATATTTTTGATTTTATTGCCTCATACATATTTGAAATCAAATTATGTAAAAATGTTTGAAGAGGTGACCGTAACGATTAACGATTGTATATAGTACAAGTACAAATAATTTATGATCATGGTGTTTGCACAAAAAGGTGCAAACCATTTTTTTTAAACTGATAAACTTGATAAGAACAGTGCCACAATATTGTCAATACATATTGGTGGAATACTTGTTTTGCTATGTAATAATTAACATGGAGTTTGCATAAATGTATTTTATGTCTTATCTCGTATCGTATCTCGTTTATCTTGTACTATGTATTCTATGCGTTATAATATGGTAAATTGATTTTATTATAACATGTGATAAAAGCAAGAAATGCATTAGGTTAAGTTAATGTATTATTTAAATTTGCTTTTATCAAGTCAAAGTCACAGGCATTTATACCAATAAGGGTTAACAGAATGAGAATAATGAAAGACGTCATAAATGGGTATTGTGAGTGCCTGTATGTATGTATGTTGTGTGTATGTATGTTATATGGGGTGTACTGCCTCACTACAAAGTGATAGTACTGCAATGGACGCAGGCCTCAGTTTCAACATTAGTTAAATATATATTTGCTTAAAGTCTTGAAGCACTCAGAATGTTTTCGACATTTTAATTCTAATATATAACCACAGACTGAGATAACGCAATAAATTTACCTACCTATCTATCTATATATCTATCTATGTCTGGTAGGAGAGCTTAGGGAACCTGCACATATTACGTAACGCAAAACCCACTCCCCCGTGTCTGACGCCAGTGCTGACTGTAACACTTTTGATTGCCTTCTCCTCCATCAATTGCACACATAATAGCACCCTTCAACGCAAGTAGCTAAAATCGATTAAAAAGCTAAAAACGCTAATAAAATTCTTATCTCCTTATTGCGCATGCGAAACGGATAGATTTTTATGGCGCGAAAGGCTAATCTATCGTCGAAACTTTATCCACTCCAACGTGGATAAAAAGGATAAAGTTTTTATTTACCTTCTTGATAAATGTGAGAAACCATGGTAACCAATTAATACTTGTTGGATACAGCTAAAATACAAACGATCCTTCAACGACCTAGCTAAATAATCTGTTATATCCAATAAGCTAAAATAGCTGTTGCCCTGATACTGAAGGGTGCTAATATATGCATGTTCCTTAAAAGCAAAATGCGCAAGCCCAATTCCTCTAAACCACCGAAATAGGTCGTTTCATATTATTATTACATCAAAACAATAATAGAAATTTACATAAGAAGGCTGAATGGTGAGTGGTGATTGAATGGAAATGATTAGCGAAAGGGGACATTGAAATTTCGTAATGATCGTAATGTGCGTATTAAATAGCATTTTAAGATTTCTAATCCCAATATAGGTTTCCCACAATTGGGGACCGGTCAAATTAACATGAATACGTATTGAAATGACTCCAATACCTGTGTGTGTTACCCAGGAACTGTGGGAAACGTCTATTGGTTCTGCTATATGGACAAACTTATTCAACATTTTTAGTAGAATTGGAATTAATTTTTTACTACCCTCTTGATTCCTTTGTGCCAGTTGCCACACCTTTTTGTATAATTAAATATCTGTACTGGGAGCCATTATTTATTCTTTAAAAATATTTATTGGTAAGCTGTACTTATGGGATTCTTATTTTTCTGATTTTGAAAGGGAGCTTTTTGATGACTTTGTGGATTTTTTTCAAAAATGTATCTTTCAACTGTTTCCTGTATTTGATGCGACGATCTACAGTTATTATTTAGGTTTAGGAAATTCCTTTTTATCAGGAAGTTAGGGCTGCAGCAAATTTTTCCAACCACTGTAGAAAATAAAAGTATATTAATTTAAATATACTTTGTAATTACAATATTAACACAATTAACTATACGGGATCTGTTCGAAATTGTTTTATAAATTACTATGTTCCGTAGCCTGCCGAATTTCTCTTGAGTGCAGGGCTTGCGCCTTAGCTGGGTTCACTAGTATTATTAAAAACCTCTTTTCTTTATTGTAAAGAAGAGAAAAAGTGTTTACTTCGAAATACGTGTGGGATGATGGATGTATTATCCCGCATAGTCAAACTTTAGGGATGATGTTGCATTATACAATTCAATTACGATGACCTTAATTGGAAAGTCCAGACTCCAGACTTTCTCAGAATTCTCTATCTGGATTCTATAGCTTTTGAGTCTGTGGGTGACATTGGCTGCTTACCCGGATTGGTTGATTTAGTCAGACCACCGCTCACTCCTGTTTTCGCTACAAATTATAGAGAATTGTCGTCATCGCTCTTATATGCTATAAAAGGTATTAAGTTACCCCCTCTTCGGACATGATAACCTTTTCTGCTCTGCAGATTTATAGATAGATTTATTTGTCCATGATCATTTCTTGGCAAAATCGTAATCTTTGTCGCATTTTGATTCTCCATTTTCTTATAACTTTGATATGAATTTCTGATAATGTAAAGTAAATCTCATTCTAATGGCGACGGAGTATGGAGCCCATATCAAGGAAATTGACCAATAAGAATACCATCAAGTATGATCGTAAATTATAGAATTTTTGACAAACCGATTTTTTATCAATTGCAATTAAAGGTAGTCAAATAAATATTTGCTTAAAAGTTAAGAATTGAAATCTTTATTTAGAGGAAAAGTGTTTTCTTCTAAATAGGTGTAGAATGATAGTGTGGAACATCCAATTAAGATTACCTTAATTGGATATTCCAGACATCCTCAGACTTCTATATCTGGATTCGGGAATTACACCCACTCGTGAAGGTGACATTTACCAGGATTGGTTGATCTAATCAGACTACCTCTCACTCCAATCTTTTGCTATAAACTATAATTATAGAATTGTCGTCATCACTCTGATATACCTATAAAGGGTATTGAATTACATCCTCCGACATGATGACCCTTTGCATTTCTGCTATCCAGATTTATAGAAGGTTCTAGAAAAATATTCTTTCACTCTCACTACCTTTCATATCTCATCAGCACCTCCGTTCAGAATATCTCGAGATTCTGCCTTAGGAACTCTACATTCTCCCTAACCGTTCATTTCATACTAAGAACACCAAAACCATATCTCAGACGCTCTATCCAATCTTTTCCTCCCTACAATTTACACAATTCAAACTGAGAGTGATTTATATTTCTTCCGTGTCTCTCATCTGGCTCGTTACAGGTAATTTTTCTTACATTTTCCGGTTCTCTGTTTCCCTATTGTGTATTTCAATGCTAATGGATCAAATCAAGTGTCGATTATAAAAGAAAAATATATACTTTATTTCTGTCTTTAATTTTACAGAAAATGATGGACTGCTGTAAAGGGAAGTTGAATTTAAGACAATGGGGAAGCGTTAACGCTGACAAAGGGAAAGATGCTTTAAAGAATAAATTGGTAAACACGCTTATATTTTAAGCAGTTTATAGTACACTACTTAAGATAAGGGAATTTAATGAAATTTGAATAATTTAAAGTCTGTGCACAATATTATGTGATCAAAACTATTTGCTATTGCTTTGTAGATACTGGAACGCATTTTTAGCTACTTACCTACGAATGACATCAAGAGTTGTAGAAGTGTGTCCAAACTTTGGAAAGAAGTTTCAACTTCCACAATGGAGAAAATGTACTTCGTGACAATAAAGCCGGAAGGAAAAGTCCCCCCGATTCAGTCAGTGACCATTAGTACTACTGATTCGGAAGAAACGTTTGGAATAAAGTCTTTGGGGGCATTTAAAGCGTTTTCTAAAAAGTCGGGCATTACTTTCCGCTCGTTCAAATTGCAAAACAGCACAGATTCTGCTACCAATTGGTCATATTCTGATCTACAACGGTTTTTTGGAGACCAGAGATGGAACATGAGAAAATTGGCCATTGACAACATAAAAGTAAATGATATTTGGAACTTCAGTCATTATAATGACGAATTTTATTACTACAAAACAATCCGGCTGCAAATGAAATCCTACCACAGATATTTCTCACTTGATCCGTACATTGAAAGTCATCTGACTCATTTGGCTATCGATAACACAAACGGGTCAAATTTCATCGTGTCAACAAACAAGTTGCTGTCAGCAAAATCTTTGTCGTTTATAAATTGCGGCTTAAAAGTGGGTAGCTTTTCTAAACTGGCACCAGAAAAATTGGAATTAAATCGCGTTGCTGTTTCAAAAGGCGGCGCTATGTTGCAAGAATTTGCTCTGAATGACCTCATTGATTTTAAAAATATGAAGGAGTTGATTCTGGATGGTGGCGAAAACGTTCAGCCTGACTTGTGCTCTCATGGTGATTGGAGCCATTATAAAAACACCAAAATTACTATCAAGGCAGAGAAAATGTCTTTGAAGAATTTGTGGTTAAAGTCTGTCTTCATTGAGAACATGGAAAATTCGGAATGGCAAATTAATGGACTACTTACATTAAGAAATGTCCCGTACGAAAAGTCCACAAAATTTACTTTCACCGAAATGGATTTTGGCAATTCGACACTCAATTTGGTTGCTCTTCCGTTATCACTCGAGAAATTGGCTTTGAGCAAGCGGAGATACGAGTCTACCAATATTATTTGCCCTCCAGGAGTCATATTGCCGAATCTAAAATATCTGCAATTGTTAACACACGGCAGCCGATTTTGTGGTCTATGCAAAATGATAGCCGAAGGCAAAGTGGATTTTGACCAGGCGGAACTCCATGATTGGGAAAACTTCCTACATTATCTGCCGTTATTTGCACATTGTCAAAATTTGAAAGATTTGAAAATACTTTGCAACTGCCAATCTGGTCTCTACTTGAGCACCGACTTGATTCCCTCACAAATTGAACATCTCACTCTCATTGGCAACATCAAAACTGTTGGAAAAGAAATGAAAATTCAAAAACTTGTCCTTGAAAACAAAAACGTTGAGAATTTAGCTACTTGCTTCAATAAGCTACAGAGTGACCATTTGATTTTGGATTTAACTCGTCAGGAAGTCGATTTAGACTTCTTTGTCCCTTTAATTAAAAAACCGTACAAAACTCTGGCGATTGGATCACTCAGATTCACCTGTCGCGCTTTTCATAAAAGCGATTTTTCCAAGCACGTTGACCACTGCGCTGAGAACTATCTCTTTGATAAAGGGAGAGGAAAGCCCATTGAGAAGTTGCAGTTCGAGAAATTAAAAGAACAACAATAAAAACCGAGATCAAAGGTAACATTTATTTCTATCTCTTATTTTTTTATATACTTCTTGTATTTTTGACTCCAGTATTCCTTTAAGCTAAATGTAAAAAAGTAAACCTAAACTATCTTTAACCTAAACATCAATATAATTTGTCATTGATATATTTTCGCATATTTAAACAATAATCCGTTTGTAAATATAAATAACACGTTTTTCAGATTTGCAGTTCACTGGGATATATTCCATGACATAAGGGGAATCTATCAGGATTAAATGAATCGTATTGGAAGTAGTAGATATAATATACTGTAGAAATCAGTGCGTCCATGTTAGTTGCGTACATATAGGGTAACTATTCATAAACCGTGAACCAATGAATGCGTATTCAGTTATTTCGTTCTTTCATTCGTTCTGACTTATAAAATTTGATCTTTTACGGCTGAATATACTGAATATTGTGAAAAGTACCTTCTAGTTAACTCTAATAAATGTGCATTAGGCTGTGGTTGGAGATTTTATTGTCAAATATTGAACTAGCTTGAATATTAACTTTTACTGTTCATAAAATATATAGTCTGCACAATTTAAGGACATAAATAAATAAATAATATCATTATAGTTATTAGCATTTAGCCATAGTTGAATGTATAGTTGAATTACATGAGTATGTATACATGTATAAAGTATAATATGTTAACCACCAAGAGTACTCATACGTAACACAAAGAGAGCATACCCATATTACACTGGAATCAAAGATCCACTTCCAAGACCCTTTCAACCTTAAGTTGTAAACAAGGATAAACAAAAAGAAAGTAGTAATAATGTGTCTGAGAAAATTGTGCACTCAGTTAGATTATTTAGTGCTTTAACCCTTCAGAGCCCAGAAAAAAGTAACCATGCTATTGTAACCAAAATCTCAGGGTGGTAATATCAGAATTTTATTAGTGTGCCAACCGAGTTTTAAATTTTTAAATTCACGGGTACGGAAGATACTACCCGTATCATATATGATACGCTAGGGTGGAGATATTTAATTATTTAATTGACTTTTGTGAAAATGTAAGTTTTATGATGCAATTACAGAACAAAACATATTAGCGATCAAGCACGTATCCAGTAGGGGGTCGGGGGGGCGCAGTGCCCCCCCAAATCTGAGAAAGAGAGAGGATTTTTTCCAAAAAAGGCCAAAAATTGCAAAAAATTTTCGCGCTTCGCGCAAATATGTCCTATTTTTAGCATTATTTTTGGTTGCGCCCCCCCTTGACAAAATTTCTGGATACGTCCTTGTTAGCGATAATAAAATGTGTCAAAACACTTGACACAGAGTCCAACGTTACATTTTTTACAAGATGACCTTGCCAGTGTTACACAATTTTCCGCTGCGCATCTTCTCCTTTTACCATTCGGTATTTGACAGTGTGGTCCATTCTATCGTATCTAATGCCATCTGAAATCCGCAGTTTTGTTACACTTTCAAATGATCTTCGAATTATTCCTGGACCTCTTGATTGCACACCAAAAATCAAATATTCATCCACAATTGCTCGACGGAAATCCAGTTAGGTCATGCTTCCACCGGAAGATTTGTGCAAAATCCAGGCATTTTGTAAACATGCATCTATAAGCCAAGGAAATAGTGACCACCATCATTTTTGCTTCTTACTCCAAGCCGGTATCTACCGAAAATTTTATCCATTATATCTGTGCCTCCCATATATTTATTATATTCACCGATGAGAAAAGGTCGAGGTACCTGAATTTTAGATTTCGATGCTTGAGAATATCTTGGAGCTTTGGAAATTGGGATTACTCCAAAACTATTTGAAGCCAAATTTACGGCAGCGTTATGCTTCCAAGATACAATGATGTTTCCTCCTTTTGCATCACATTGGTAATAGTAGGCACCTCTTTCAGCTTTTATCAGGTTAGTACTACCCCCAATGAACATTCTATGGGTATTCGATCTTTTCGTAGAGTTGCAGTACATCCATAACTTCGGATTTTCATTTCGGATAGTAAACTAATGCTGTTGAATAAATTGTCCACAAAAAATTGAAATGGCAACTTCTTCACATCATCATTTGCCAGGTAAACAATTATAACCAGATGTAGTAAGCATAATTGCTATCAATACTTTGATATCTTCAGTAGTTATGTAGGGGTCCTATTCCATTTTGAAGACAGAGTAACTCTTGGGTTCGGTTTTGATGAGTACCATTACCTCTGAATCAAAAAACTGTTCGAATAGTTGAACAGCACTTAGATTATTATACGAACTGTAGTCTGAGGGGGGGGGGAAAGTAACCCCAGAGCTAATTTGGGACAAGTCAGTTACATTCCAGACAGAAGGCAAGGCTTTCCTTTTTGTGATATTTTTGGATTCGGAGGTTTCTTGGGTTTTTTGCTGGAGTTTGTGCGGCTTTTTTAGCTGGGGGGATTTTCCCTGGTCTTTTGGAGGAGGAGCTAGGCGAAACAGTGACAACTGGCTGTGGTACAGTGACTGTTGATGATAGGTCATCAACATCTTCATTATATCATCAACCGGATCATCAGTATATCTGTTCAATTTGAAGTGTCCCATGGCTCTCAGCTGGTTACTGGACAAATTGTCAATATGTCCCCCTTCATCTTCATCAGCAAAATCTTCTTCAGAGTCCACATTTGGGTCAGGAGTTCAATGTAAATTCCATCTATGTCTGGAAAATCATCATTTTCGAGCATGTCAACTAATTCAGCAACCATTAGGACCCTAGAGCAAGTAATTGTGAAATAATTATTATCGGGTCATTCCTACCGTATCATATATGATACGGAAGTGGATTTTCACTTCCGGAACCGAGGAGTATGACATTGGGACAAACACGACATTTTTATGGCAATCTTCAACCAATTTTGTACTAAAATAAAACAAAAAATTAAAGTGCAAAATTTTTTGAAAGTATTTCAAAAATTTTCAAAAATTTACCTGCTCCGCGCTGACATATTTTTTCGTGGGTCCAAATTCCGAAATCCGATATCTCGGAAACGGGAAGTCAAAACTCTAATCTGAAATTTTTTATATATATCTAGAAAGTGTCTTGTACTACCCGCGTAAACTTACTATTTTGCATTGCCTCAATGTGAGAGTGATAACAGAATTTAGTTGTATATCTTATATGATACCGTAGGCTCTGAAGGGTTTAAGTGTGAAGCATCATAAAAATCTTAAAAAATAAAAGATTATGATTTTCTTAGAAATTTCTCTGTCCGTCTTTTTATTGTAATGTCGAAGTGACGCGACAAATAGGGGAATACGAAATATGCAGTCAAACAGTTATTACTACAATATGTAAGTAATAGTTATAAATTATAATATAGTTAATAGTACCATATGTTTATGAAATTATACTGTATGTGGAATTATGCTGTACATGTACATTGTCCACTGTATCATCTGAGTCCTTTACCGTCCTTTGACCCTTCACTTCTTCCTCTCTTACTTCCTTCTATTAATTATAATCTTGAATAAAAGAGACCTTGTCTCACCAAAATACACACCTTACCTTGTGTTACAATTTATTCAATTCCTGTTACATAGACAATTTAGGATAAAGAAATGGTATGGTGGACCACCATACCAGGGAACTATCATAATTATTCTTTATTTCAGTATGTACGACAAATATAACCCACATTTGATGTCAACATTTGTATCGGCCCTGCTTCTAAAAGCATCTTTCACCCGATTTTTAAAAGTAAGGTGATAGTTAGGATTAGGACTCAATCAATGTAATACTAAGTAAGTGGTTTTATTGTGTTTTAAAAAGTCCATTCACACAAAACAACAGCATTAGCCCAATATGTGTCATGATTCACCCCCAAATTATAAACTTTTTTGTCAACACTATAACCTATTCGAATATAACCTAACCATGTATAATAAATGTGTTGACAAAAAGGTTTTGACAATTTTGGGATTCTCCCTAAACACATACATATGTGATTATAACACAGGGAGAAACCGTACGTCTACATGTTGACGAGAGAAGGGGGGCACGGGCCCCCACCCCATCCCCGGAATCGAGAAAAATAAAGAAATTTTCGTTCAAAAACTCAAAAAATCGCTAAGAAAATTATGGCATTTCTTCTCGGTGCCGTTCTGACAGTGGCCCTGCTATTAAACCAGTTGTAACCATATTCATCTCGGTTTAAATCCCTCTAATGAATGGTGAGATAGTATTAAATATTTTATACCGCTTCTACCGAAATTGCAATTTTAAAGTAAAGGAACGAAAACCGAAGATTATCTTGCTACTTCTACGATTACTATGAAAATCTAAAAAATCAAAATCTACTTTCACTTCGTTTTCATTTACCAATTTTTCAGTCAAATCAAAACTAAATACACAGAGAAAAAAGTTGTAGTCAAAGCATTGAGTAAAATAGGTTTTGCTGAAGGTTGTATTAAATTTATTTAACTTTTGCAAATTAAATATCGAATTGGTTGGGTTAACTTAATTTTAAACAAGATAGGCGCTTTAGTACCCAATGTTGTATATTTTGAGCCGATTAACAACAGTTGTATAATATTGTTACAGAATATGACTTATATTTGTGCAATAGTAACTTTCGTGCTACTCAACTACGTTGAATAATTTAAACTGTTCACAATGTTGAGTAAAAACAACAGAAGGTTGTAAACATTTTCTTAATTCGCAAGTGTGGCATAAAAATGTGGAGCTTGGAGGTTTGGTTTTTATACTGAAGCTTCAGTTGGCAAAAGTGCCTAGCAGACACCGGAGTTCTCCGTATGGGAACATCAAATTTGGTGCTAACTTTTTTTTAAATATTTCCCAAACAAATTTAATACACAAAGGACACATTCGTTGAAAACGTTTTAGGTCTTGAGAAAGCACCTCATTTAAGAGAAATCGGTAAGTTTTGTTTAATGTATTTCACAATAATTTGGTACAAATTATAACAAAATGAACCCCAATTTACTTAAGCATAATTTATATTAAAATATATTTATTCTTGTTTTTCAGATCACAACGAACTTTTGGCGTTTTTGAAGTTGTTTAGCAATTTCTAGAAGAAGAGTGGTACTATACTTTGGCTGAAGTCCTTGATTACATTTATACGTATTCATCTATTATTATTTGAAAGGTACATGTAGCAAATGCACATTTATGTATATTTTTCAAAATAAGATTTTAATTTAATAAAGTTGATTTCAAAATTAATAAAATTGTTTCAGCATAAATAAATATTAATTTTATGGGCATTTCTGGCACCAATCAAATTTATACAACTGTTGTGATGTAGGTCTCCCATAGTTGTAAAGAAATTTTACAATGTTGCATAAACTAAACATACAACATTCGTAACTTAAATTCATAATGTTGTATAAACTACCTTCATTTTATACAACAATTAGCATAAAAAAGCTTAAATAGTTGAGTAAATATATACTCAACTTAATTGTATAAAAATTATACAGAATCCCAGTCGTCTGGTGTTTTATGCAATAGCTTGTAAATAATAATGCAAAGTTGTAGAAAATAGACATGTTATTTTTCTGTGTGTAAGAAACGAAAACGCTTTTTCGATCGCAAGTTTAGCTTTGACTATGGAAATAAATTTTTCTGGATATTAACTACCCCTTTCATATATTAATTTAGACAAACCAAACATTCATGAATCGGTTATTAACCGATCTACTGTATATTTATTAACACAATCAAGTAAAACAACATTACAGGCAAGTATCGAAATAAGAGGATATCTAAAAAAATGCAAATGGTACATAGCGAACATAATGCGTAACATTCAGTCCCCAATGTATGAACTCTTAATATTTATTGTTATATATTAGCTAATAATTCTATACATAGTAGTGTTACACATTTATTACTGACACAATTATTCTATATGTATTTAATCGCTTAATTTAGCAATTTCCAAAATGCCTTTATAACCATTTTGTACGCTTTGACAATTTTAATAAATAACGCCACTACTTTTACTTTCAAAGCCCGTCGAATTTCCCATAAGAAAGTGAGCGTAAATGTTAATGCAATGCAAGTAGAAATATAAAATATTGTGAATATATTGGAATTGTAAAATGTTAAAGGACGTGGTGGCTTGGTTTCCCAACACTGTATACATGTACTAAAATTAAATGTTTTGAAATGATCTTGCCATAAATGAAAGAGACCAGAGTGAGTGAGAATAAATGTCACTCTTTTCAAAAATGTAGTGAGCAACGGGATATTCTCGGTTTCGAATCCTGAGAAGATAGGTAATGACAAAAAACTATTTTCGTCAGTTCCGTGATATAATTGTTGTTTTGGTTCAATTCCACCATGTTCTGGATTCCAGTAAGAATCATTGAGAAAGCGATGCAAAATGGAGCTTCTGAGAATCAATACAGAGTGATTGCATTGAGCAATCCATTCTTGTGGAGTAACATATGGAAATCCAGGAGGGAATTTGATAGTTTTGTTAAGATTTTCGAGTACAGTAGCCAATTGTGTTTTTCCAATTTCTGTGTACAATTTGTAAATTTTGTCAATCCAAATAGTCAATTTAAAAGTAGGTATAAAGAATTCTTCTCCCACTAAATGAAAATTTTGAACTGCTGCTTCGACCAAACTTTGATTTTCTTCATCAAAACCAATTCCACGAACAACAGCATCCATATACTGATGACATTTTCTGGGATATGCATAAGAGTCATTTATTATTTGACAAAAATACATTTGCAAGATATTATGCTGTTTATAAAAAGGAACTTCAAAAGGTTGGAACTCGGTTGCTCCTCTAATTTCACCCAGCGCCGTAATTCCAGTTAGATTGGCCAATTCTTCTATTGATTCGATTTGTTTGACTGGCCTTGGCTCTACTAAGTCAGTAATGACAATTCCCTTGTAACAGTTGGTAAGCACAATGAACATAAGCAGCGATGGACCGACCACACATTTAAGCCAGACGATTTTTTCTGCTTTGGCTGACAGGGAATAACTAACTTCTAATAAATATGCATAACAAATCATAAGAAAAGGTATATTTTCATCCCGTTTATAATAAACAACTCCATGAACGAAGACAATAACAGAAATAATTGAAATAATGATTGCAATCCAAGCGTAGAACTCAAATGGTCGAATGTATCCATAGAAAGAAAGACTTTCACCTTCTAAGACAACGCAGGAAATAAAATTGAAGGACTCTTGCATTGTTGTAGTAAAAGATTGGTGTGGTTTGTGTTTAAGTACAGTTTCAGGGTCAATAAGGTAATATAATGTAATTTGGTATATCAAGGGTTGACTGCGTATAGAAAAACATTTGAACGCCCTATTGCTGAACGATATTGATAACGTCGAATTTGGAAATTTTTCAAAAATTATCGAAAAGATTGGGAGAGCTAAACTATTGTATTTGTTAAATTTGTAATTTGTTAGATATGCATTTTCAATCGGCCCTCCACAATACCCGTCACCACCCAATCCATGTATTCTACGGAAATTTTTATCTATGACTTGTAAACCAAATGTAGTTGCAAATGTGCTTTGTAATATAAAGTTTTGTAACGCCAGTTTACGAATTGATTGTCCAAAACAATCCTTTAGCGAACACAAAGGCAAAATTTTATAACGATAATTCAATTCATCAATGTTTTTAAACAAAGGACAGACGAAATAAACTGCTGAGTCTTGCTTGCTAGTTGATAACAAAAACCAGGATTTTGTTAAAAGAATACGGTTTACAATTGAGCTGCCAATTCCATATTTTGTAACTCCTGTTATATCCTTAAAAAAACTTGTTGAGTTTGATTTGGCTGACTCCAAGTTTTTTCTATCCAAGAGTATGTAAACAGAAGAATGTTCCCCAAAGGCGTACCATTTCGCAAAGATTAAACTTTGTTTACGATTTACCTTTTTAGAGGAAACTTCACTGATGTGGATAATTAACATTTTATCCCTAGTTGATGTTATATCAAAGTTAACGATCACATGTATCAGGCATACCAATCGAGTTGTTGGGTATGGAACAGATATACTTAAGTTATGTTTTATGTATTCCGACTCGCATTCCCTTAAAATCCGCATTGCAAAGCCTCCTGAATCAGTAAGTCGCTCTCTTGGGATGCAATATATTTCTCTCTCTTTAAATTTCAGTTTGGTGATTGCGAAAGGAGTTTTGATCTCTTGTACTTCATCGGTTAATTGATTTTCCCTGGCAGTGGTTAAATCATAGTGCTGCCATATCAAATTAATGTAACAGTCTTTTTCCAATTCTACAATTTCTGATAATTTCCATCCAAAAGTCAGCTTGGAAATGATCACTAGCGACAAAAATATTTGCATTTTGTAGATATATTAATATGGCAGGCGATAGATATATATTATTCCGCAGACATTTTGTATTTAAAACATTCTGATTAAGTTTGCTATATCAATGTAGAATATACTGTCTAGATGGGTATAAAAGAATCTTTATAATGTTCTTAGGGGCCAAGGAAAAGAATTTTGGTTGCTTTAGTAGAACTTTTAATATTATTATCACGTAAGTATCAATAAAATGTCTTGTGTTGGAAAGCAACGGAAACTTTCCGACTGTGCCTACTGATATTGATCTAATGTATCGATTGTACTAGTTTGCCTTTTTAGTAAAGCAATATTATTACCACTCACTCAACCACTTTTAATAGATATCCTCGGTTTTAATAGTATGGTTGGTTGTGCATATTATTTACTATTTCAAAATAGCAACAAGGTCGATGTTGCTCTTTGGCTAAATTTTATCTAACGAAATTTTTAGCAATTAAGCATTTCTAATTCCGTAGCAGATAAAATGATTGCAATGTATCTACAATGCTAAAATAGAATCTGAGGTGTAAGACAACTGCGAATTCGAAGGCTCTTTGCATCACATTTATATAAAGGCTGTTATGTAAAGTTGCCATAGGTAGAGTTTCAACCACAAACGTGTCATCCTTGTAGTTTTGTTTGAATTGCCATAATACTTAGAACATTCATCGGTTTTACCACTGGTATTCACCCTATCCGTTATACAGTAAATGTTAACTGTCCTTGTGCTTATTTGAAGTTTCCTTAGGGAGACTTCTGTGAAATGACAAACACACGTATGCTTCGTGTATTGCTTCAGCCTGACACAGACATAGAAGAAATAAATTATTCTCCGCAGAACTGAAAAGTAATAAATAATTTAGTGACTGGCTAATACTTATGTTGCCTTCTAAGGAAATATATTCTTCATTCCTATCTCGTCTAATCATTTTAGTAGAACAATACGTGTTCAGTAAATGTCTTTGTTGACTTAACACTAATATATACAAACGGCCATGAATTCACTCACGAAGGCAAAAGGTAAAACTGAAATGCGTGCTGGGTTTAAGACATCATGTAAAATAAACTCCCAGCTCTCATTATCTGCTGCTTACTCTACAAGAAATAAGCTTCTTTAAACCGCCAAAAAGAATGGGGTTTGAGATCGAAGAATAAGATTAAACACTCTTATCATAAATCTACTGCGCATTTGCTTTGTATTAGCAATTTTAATTACTTTTAATTTGAGACATTCAGCTTCCATTCTCATAACTATAAATTAAAATTAAAATAAATTTCCCAATTCAAATAAACGTTAAAATATTTTACAATTTGGTTTTTACTGGAAATGGGTGAGTTTACATTCGTAATACTCTGGTTTACTCTACGAGGAAATTTTTGAAACCCTGTTTTGATTCTGAACTGAAAAATACCAGGAATGTTGGGGTAAGTAAACACAAGTATCACGCAAGTTAGAACATGAAAACTTCCAAGAACAACTTTGAGGACAGGTCGGTGGATTACGCAGATATCAATACTACCAATAGACGGATGATTTTGCAAAATAACTGCCTAATGTTATTTCGTTCCCCGATTCTGTTACCACACCACAGTTAAAAGACCTTTCTATGTTAAAACTTTCTACTGAAACTAAACCTAAGTTTACGAACGTCGACTCATTCCACTGCCGTCATTAATTCCTTTATAACGGTAAAACCAATTTATCTAAGATTTGATACATTTTTAATTAATATATATCAAATTGACTTCAAACCATGTCCAAAATTGTGAATATTGCCAATAGTTATAAAATATTCTAGTTTGAATTAATCGTTGAATCTTTTCTCATCGACAAAAGGAAATTATTTTTTCAAGACTTAATTATAAACGATTCATCAGTGATCAACAATTATGTCATCATTTTGGGTTTATATTCTACTAATTGTTGAATTATCTTCAGGGTGGGAAATAAAAGATGTAGCAGACTTTGAAAAGGAATGCTACATTAATGTGTTATTAGATCAATCTAATGTCGACAAAGCTCAAGAAACTGTCCTGATTATACAGCTTCAAAAAATGGATATTCCATACTCAATTACAAAGCCAAAACCAAATCCTAATGAGAAAAATTATTGGGATCTTTCGGATATTGATCACAAATTTATCAGATTACAATTGCAAAATCGTGTTGTGTGTATAACTGACATAGTATTTGGCGTTTCTGAGAATGTTTTAACGGATTTGTATTATTTTAAAGAATTCAACAAACATGTTTCAATTGGAGAGAATTTAATTGATGAAAGGTTGTTGTCTGTTTCAAGATGGATTAACTACGCAGAGCGTTCTTCTGTTTACATGCTTGTCAAAAAGGAAGTTTTGCATGTAGTAAAATCACATGTTAACAAATTCTTTTTTGATACGACAGGACATAGTAATCAATATGCGATTTTAAATCGTGTAATCGGAAAAAGACTATACTTTATCTTGTCTTGGGAAGGGGAGGATGAAGAATTGTTTTATTTGTGCCCAGTTAACAATATAGAAACAATAACCGGGGGTAATTTATTTGTTTATAATATGGTATCTCTCTGTTCAGGAATACCTTGCTTTGGGAAAGTACTACGGCAAATGGCGATAGAAAACTTTATTGCAAGTAGCAAAGTTGCAGAAACTGTAATGGCTTTAATACGCGATGAAAGCTCAAATGTCAATAATATTGATCATTGTGGGGCACCAGTTCGTAGTGCTTATTTCACAGACGAATATGTCAATCTAAAATACGGACTCCCAATAGTAATTTCTGCAATTATATTTCATAATTTTCCAAATTCCACCATACGGTATATTGACTACTCATGTGATGATGTGGAAAAATATAGTGCAGTCACGCGAATTAATTTTCAAAAGCAAAATCCCTACGATAGTGGAGGCTACGGAGGTCCTTATACCCTTATGATATCAACAACGGAAGATTCTTTCAATTTTATTTCTTGTGTTATTTTAGAAGACGAAAGTATTTCATTCTATGGCTATATTCGACCCTATCAACTTCATGCTTATATTGGAATAATCATTTCTGTTTTTATTGTTATCATCTTTCTTCATGGGGTATCATTCTACAAAGGAGATAATAGCGACCCGTTCTTCCTTATCTGCTATGCATATCTGTTGGAAGTCAGTTATTCTCTATCACCACAAGCTAATACAAAAGCGTGGATCAAATTAGTTATCGTCCCGTTTATACTTATGTCCGTTGTATTAACAAATGCCTACAAAGGAATCGTCACTACAGATTTGGTTGAGCCACGTCCACGTCCAGTCAAGCGGATTGAGTCCATGGAACATTTGGCAAATCTATCTGAAATTTCTACTTTTGGTGCTTTGCACGACACAAATGAGTTTGAACCTTTCAATATCGTTTCAGGTTTATTAGAAGATTCGGTTTTAGAAGGGTATTACGAAAAATATGACATAGAAGCGGAAGATCGTTATTCCCCCGTATACAAAAAAGTACTTCTAGAAGCCTTGCAGATCCATAATTTGAAAAATATAACTTCTAATAATCTATTTGGTCATCATTTAGGATTTATTTATAAAGTGATGGATGCATATGAGAATTTGTACGGTGCCTACCCTCCTCAGATCCACCCGGAAATTGTAATTAAAATTGCCAATTCACTAAAATTCCCTCCTGGATTCCCGTACATTACTCCTTACGAGTGGATTTCACAATGCAATAACTCTGCAGTGATTCTCCAAACGTCTACTATGCATCGATTTCTTAATGATTCACATTGGAATCCTGAGAGTGGCGGAGTTAAACCTCTCAAAACTTTATATCAGGGAATGGAAGAAGATTCCATTATTCCAATATCATATTATATGTTCATCGATACTGATGAAATACCTCTACTCACTCCACGGCTAAGACGAAACTTATTTGTTTTGAGTCAGTCTGGCCTTTTTGATATCTGGTTTGAAAACTTTAAATCATATAATTATACAAGATGTCGTACATGCTGGCTCAGAAACCTGCCTCGGCCATTAACCTTTGACAATTCAAATATCGCTACAATATTTATAATTGCTGCTTCTATTTTACTAGCATCTATAATAGCTTTCTTTGTGGAAATTGTAGTGTCCCTTAAAAGTAAATTTTGTTGAGTTTTGGAAAGTTACTCACTAAAAATAGAATCATCAACGGAATATATTTAATTTACAACATCATATTTGGTACTCATTCTTCAACTCAAAATTCTAATTCGTAATCTTTAACACGGTAAATATTATCTAAAGGGAAATTGCAACTCCTTTATCTTAAGGATCGTTTTTAATAATAATGTTACAATCACAAGCGGATAAAAGCTTCGAGAATTGCTGTTGATTGAGAATTTTAAACATCTAATTTTGCATCCATACCTTGATTATTTATCAATGGTGGTTACGCTATAATAAGTGATAATGATATGCTTTGATTTTACTTTTGTTTAAATTAAATTTCATTTCCTAATACTTTCAATAATTCTATAAGCTGGGTTGGATATTTCAGATAATAATACAACAGCAATTCGCATACCTTTACTAGTTATTTTTATAATTTAGAATGAAAGCATTGCCAGTATTACCGAACCGTGCTGGAGTCCATTATTCTCTATCTTTTATATCATTCAACCAATTGTTATCTTACATGTTGTCATAATATAAGGTTTGTTTTATAGAACACGCAATGCATGTTCGCGAGAAAACCTACATAGAATTACTACAGCTACAATACAATAGAAATGATTTCACATGAAGCAAAATTTTATAAAGTAAACCAACTATCTATACAAACTTATAAGCTGAGTTGAATGGGAAGTCAAGAAAAAAAGTTTCAATATTGTCTATACCACGTAATATATTCCCATTTTCCTTTTTTGTAAATAAATAGATAATAATTGTAAAAAGGATTTTTAAAAGCAGTTAAGCGATTAATAATAAATCTGTCATTTTAACAAATCTGATATTTGGAAAATTATATTATTTCAATTAAAGAGTTAAAATACTACGAACTACGGTTTGGTATGAATTATTTCATGGTATACGAAAAAGGAAGACTCTAAAACCCTGTCATAGGTGACACACTGATACAGACTATATGTGTACTTGGAACCTGTATTCAAATATTCATTAGGTTTAAGCCGGGTGTTGAATAAGAAATCATAAACAAACACAAACAGAACGAAAGTCGGTAGATACAAGTTCAATGAATGAGAATGGTATTGCTTCTAGAAGGGTTTTAACATGTAATAAGCATTTCTAACTATATGATATTATATAGGAATATCTAGCAAATTTTTTGGCATTGTCTGAAATATATTTGAGGTGAAAATAGAATCTTATACTACATAAATGTACTGTCGGCTACAAATGAATTATTCAGTATCAAAATTTGCTTCAATACCTCCTAAGGTTTTCCCTCTTGGTGCGAACTGTTTCTGCAAAAGAAATATAATTTCAATGGTAAAAGTGTGACACTTCCAAAGATTACTAGCTTGCGATAGTAGTAACATAAACATATGTCTGAATTCTATATCATGTACATAATAAGCAACTAAGGAGGATATTTCAAAATGTATCAGCACTCATTTCATTTCTAATTGGCTGTCAACATGTGGTTATATTTACACCTATAAATTATTAAATATTGGATTTTTAATTGGCATTTCAAAAATTGTTTACTCCTGTTTTTAAGGTATTGTTTTATTGTTTCATCAGTGGTAAAATAAAATAAAATAATATAATATGTTTATAAATGCTTGTCAATGTATATAAAAAAGTAATGTAATTTTAAAGTACATTTTTATAGTTACTTTACTTTGTAATTACAGAAAGCCTGAGGATGTTTTTATGAAACTAGTCGCTTTCATAATAAAGTAAATTGGATCTTGAGTTAGTGCCGTTTACTCTTCATTCATTTATTTCCATAAAACAAGAAGAAGAATTCAATGATATTAGTTTAGCGACACACTGGTCTTACTGATCCTCAAGATACAATGAACTCTACAGAGGCGGAATTAAACAACGACAGCATTGAAGGCATTTTTGATGACGAATTTATTGCAGACCCTAATCCAACCGACCAATTTCCTTTTTCTGAAAATGGGCTTCAAAAATTACTGGACAAAATTGATCCCGATTCTGAACTGGCTATTCATAATTTCAAAACCAGCAGCTCGGATCCTGTGATCAAGGAATACACCAGTCTTCTACAGAAAGTCAATATTGTTCCTAAATTACCGACGGATGATATCCTGAAAAAAGCTGCCACCTACACTCCAATTTGCACAGTGAAACCGTCTACTTTAAAAACTGTGATCACAAATTTTATGACGTACTTTCAAACAAGGTATTTTCAAAAGAATATGCAAAACGCCACTGCCAATAATCTCTCAGTGATTAATCCAATTGCAAAAATAACAATTCCTTCTTTTCAACTGATTCCTGACGAAACTTTGAAAAAACTTCATACGCTCAGAAAAAGTCTTGCACTACAAATACAAGAAACGGCCAGCGAAGGTTCAGAACTAGTTTCAGAGTTACTTATTCTACGAAATTTTGATCTAATCATCAATGATCTAACTCATCCGCATTTAACACCTCAAATAAAAGAAATGGATTTCTCTCATTACTTGGCTGTAACTATACTAAAAGCAAAAGTAGAATTCCTAACAAAATTCAATGTGAAAACCATCAACTGGAGTACTCGTGAATGTAAAATTCGGGAAGTGGAACCAAGCTGGAGAAAAAACAACAAAGAACTGCCAAAAAATGCATTTAACTTCTACTCAAAAGAAATTGAATCCAGGATCATAAATAATACCGAGGATTTCACAGGCTCAGCTGTTATTTCAAAATACGAAGCTTTTATTTCGAATGGAAACACTAGCGTTGAAAGAATGAAAAGAAAACTTCAGCATAGTCAGAAACCGAGACCTAAGAATGACATTCCAACAACCATTGAAAGAACCATTAAAAGTGCAAAGCATTCACATTTTACTGACAAAAGGATAAATGCGTCAAACCAGCAAATAAACGGAGACATCATTAAATCATCCAAATCATCAGAAGTTCAGAACAACGAGAAAGGGTCTTTTCAGAACAAATCGCAGAATAGGAATCTGAATGCAAAAGATTCGCCGTCCATAGCCGAAAGCCTACAACTTATTCAATAGGATATTGCCACTGATGACACAATGGGGATACCTAGAAGAAACAGAAGACGATATAATATGAAAAAAAACTTTGAAATTCAAACTCCCGTAAGTAAAACCAAAAATAAAAAATTATATAAACTTTTTATGACCTTAAAAACTAACTCAGACATAGTACATGATTTATCTTCAGATAAAAAAATGCCCTCTATATTTAAAAATATCCTTTCCTTGGGTTTAAAGTTTTGTTTACCAAAATTCCCTAACTTTAAGCTAATTGAAGATAGTCTAAAAGAATCAATTCGTAAAATATCATGGACAATTCATTTTAGAAGTGAAAATCATGAAAATAACTACGACAATCTTGCTCAATACTATAATAGATGTAAAAAACAAAAATTAAATCTAGATGGTAAAGAAAAAATACATATGGACAATGAAAATACAATTTTCCCAGAACAGACAATTAATAACATAATTTTAAAACTAAAAGAAAAGACGATTTATAATCCTTTATTTAATACAAATCTGTTAAATAGTCTGAAAATGTTCTGTAAAACTAATGACTTAATAATTAAAAATGCTGACAAAAACGCTGGCTTATGTATTATGGACAGAATCCCTTATGACGAAGCTATTAATAATCAATTATCAGATATTTGTACTTACATTCCTTCCAGCAAATGTCATTTTATAAGGTCTATAGACGATTTTAAAGATAAAGTAAAATGTCTAGAAAAAACCATAGCAATAAAACAAAAATTATCTCATTTAATTCCTAATAATCCAGAGCCTGCTAATTTTTACGGTCTCCCAAAAATACATAAAAAATACCTGGGATTTCCTTCATTAAGACCAATATCTAGCACAATTAAAACATATAATAAGCCATTTAGTCAATTATTAGACTCTTTTTTACAGCCTGTAATGACTTTTGTTCCAGATGTTTTACTTGATACGAACCATTTGTTAATTTTACTAAATAATGTTCATTTAAATCCTAAGCAAAAATATACATTAATTACGATTGACATTGAGAGTTTATATACTAATTTGATAATTAATGAATGTAAAAACAAATGTATTGACTTCTTTAATCTTCACAAACACAATGTAACTTTACCTTTTACCATTACCAATGAGCAGTTAAGGGTGTTATTAGATTTAAGTCTTGATTATAGCCATGTAAAATACAACAACAATTACTATTTCCAATATAGGGGTATTCAAATGGGAGGAGCTGCTTCATGCAGCATTGCAAATATTACAGTATATAAAGAATTGCAATCGGTATTTGAAAATGTCAAGGAAATTGTTTTCAGAAAACGCTTCCTAGATGACAGTTTCGTAATTATAGATAGTACGGAAATTCATGACGTAGACAAATTTTTAAAAAATATGATTAAGCATAAATACTTAAAATTTACTTTTGAATTCAGTCAACATTCTGTCAATTTTTTAGACTTAGAAATTTCACTTGATTCAAATAACAATATTCTCACTAAATTATACAAAAAACCGATGAACAAACATCAGTATTTACATTTTTACTCTAATCACCCATTACACTTAAAATCGTCTATTCCTTATTCACAAGGAATTAGAGTAATAAAAACTTGTTCAAATCGAGATGATAGAATTTCTGAATTAAGTGAACTTTTCAAAAAATTCCAACACAGATGTTACCCTGAAAATTTAATTATTGACACAATTAATAAATTGACAAATGTAACTAGGGAAAGTCTACTAATACCGAAAAAGAGTCTGCTTTTACGTACTTTAAATTATAACAACCCCGAAATATTAGATATGTATAATGCAACTAAAACTTCCATGGAAAAAACTAACAATAAAACATACATTGTATTTCCTTTCTATAACTGTATTAGAAACTATAGTAATATTGTTAACACTGCTTTACTTAAAGAAATGCTAAAATGTAAAGAAGAAAAGTATAAACTGGCTATATCTGACATAGATTTATGTATATCTTTCAAAAAGACAAAATGTATTGAATCCTATGTGAAATGATGTATGCGAATAATTAGGTGGGGCTATATGATATTATATACACTTTCTCATTCTCGACAACGAGCTTGCGATAGTAGTAACATAAACATATGTCTGAATTCTATATCATGTACATAATAAGCAACTAAGGAGGATATTTCAAAATGTATCAGCACTCATTTCATTTCTAATTGGCTGTCAACATGTGGTTATATTTACACCTATAAATTATTAAATATTGGATTTTTAATTGGCATTTCAAAAATTGTTTACTCCTGTTTTTAAGGTATTGTTTTATTGTTTCATCAGTGGTAAAATAAAATAAAATAATATAATATGTTTATAAATGCTTGTCAATGTATATAAAAAAGTAATGTAATTTTAAAGTACATTTTTATAGTTACTTTACTTTGTAATTACAGAAAGCCTGAGGATGTTTTTATGAAACTAGTCGCTTTCATAATAAAGTAAATTGGATCTTGAGTTAGTGCCGTTTACTCTTCATTCATTTATTTCCATAAAACAAGAAGAAGAATTTAATGAAATTATATTATTTCAATTAAAGAGTTAAAATACTACGAACTACGGTTTGGTATGAATTATTTCATGGTATACGAAAAAGGAAGACTCTAAAACCCTGTCATAGGTGACACACTGATACAGACTATATGTGTACTTGGAACCTGTATTCAAATATTCATTAGGTTTAAGCCGGGTGTTGAATAAGAAATCATAAACAAACACAAACAGAACGAAAGTCGGTAGATACAAGTTCAATGAATGAGAATGGTATTGCTTCTAGAAGGGTTTTAACATGTAATAAGCATTTCTAACTATATGATATTATATAGGAATATCTAGCAAATTTTTTGGCATTGTCTGAAATATATTTGAGGTGAAAATAGAATCTTATACTACATAAATGTACTGTCGGCTACAAATGAATTATTCAGTATCAAAATTTGCTTCAATACCTCCTAAGGTTTTCCCTCTTGGTGCGAACTGTTTCTGCAAAAGAAATATAATTTCAATGGTAAAAGTGTGACACTTCCAAAGATTACTAGAAACCCTATACTATAAACTATGATTGTTGGAAGTCTCTCCTCCCTTTTGTCACATACAACATAGTAATATAATAATGTAACTTTGGGATATACCATATTTATACAATTTGCTGATACCTGATTTTTAATGACTAGATAAGCATTTCTTTGTGGAACTGTTTCGTACATCCAATCAATGCTAGGGTTATGTAACGCAACGAAAGCTGTGAATGGTATGGATTACACCCAGCTGGGATCGCCACCGGCTTCCAATTTCTAATAGTAGATATCAGTTTGGATTGGTATACCGTTAGAGATGTAACATCTCTAACGGTATACATTTCAGATGTTATAAATAGTTTCTTTCCCTAAATGAATGAAATGACTTTTTGCAAGGAGCTTTTTAAATACATTCTTCATTAATGTCCAAGTAGTATTATTGTCAACCAGCTCGTAATAAGAAATTGGACAACTTAAAAGTGGCACTTTGATTTAAAATTTGCAAAGTTGCAAAGAATATTCCATACGAAATCACGGAGAACATTATCAGTAGCCAAGTTATAGCATCCAAAGGTCTAATTCAGTGTTGTGCAGTGGTTAAAACCACTAGTGGTCATAATGGTCATAATGGTCAAAATGGCCCGGTCAAAAAAAATCAAAAAGTGGTCAAAATGGTCAAAATGGACAAAATGCCTGTTTGGGGTTAATTGAGACCCCAAGGTAGCTTTTACTGCAACAGTAAATAACAAATACAACTTTCTAAAGATTGCAGTTAAAAATGATTAGAGAGTGTCATTCTGTAGTCTGATGTTAGTAGAATAGTGTTTCATTGGTTTTAGGCCATATTTCATTCTCTAAATATTTTAAATTTCATTTACTAGCCTAAGTAACTGTATACTGATATTTTGACCATTTTAGCCATTTTGACCATTTTGACCATTTTGACCAGTGGCCCGGTCAAAATGCAAAAAAGTGGTCAACAGTACAACACTGGTCTAATTAGCGATGTGAATCCTAAAGGAACTGGGCGAGATATGATGGCGAATAAAAATTCTTGATATTTGTGACCGGTTGGCATCCAATGCATAGAATGACTATCTTTTGTTGTTGCTTTCACTCTATAATAGTCCCAAATAGGAATGTCTTCTCTCAATGGCCATTTCTTTGGATCATAAATTGTGTAATTCATAGTTTGAGCGATTAAATCTGCACTGCAAGGGAAATCGTCGTTTGAGTCCAAGTGTATAAAAGCCGTACAGCTATTTTTACTTAAAACTCTTACGTACGCAAAATTGTGAGACACTTTTATTCAGTTGAAAGACTTGTGCATTTCCCACCATAAAGATTGAATGTCGGAGAGAATAAGTGATTCAGAAATGGGGAATAGGAATTCAGTTTTAGAATAATTGCAATGTAAACAGATTCCATATAACTTCTTGCTTACGATAATAAAATAAGCTGCTTCAGTATTCAAACGGGAAATTTGATTTACTGGAACTAAAATGTGCTGTGTTGTTAAAAACAAAAATGATAATTTTATTACTATTTCTTGAATAATGGTAGGAAGTTAATACTCTTAAAAGTGACTTAATACTGATGTTACTCATAATAAATAAAATTATTTCAGTGTGTATGTTCATTATAAAACCGTTAGGCTAATAATTACTCAGCAATAGCTTAGAAATACTTCGTCTTAAGGAACGATTAGCCTCAATGTAGTTTTCGTTTTGTGCGCGAAATATTCTTAATACATCAAACAAGAAGTATACTAAGAAGGTTATTTCGTGCACAAAACGAAAAATCATTGAGGCTAAATCATTCGTTAAGGGACGAATTGCATAGTTTCAGATTTCTGTATCCAAGGTATGAAAAAGGTACCTTTTTGCCTTTTTGTGCTTTTTGCCTTTTTGGAGTAGCCGCCGCCACCTGTGAAACTTCATTGAAGTTAACTTTTGTAGACTGCCCTGTCCTACATATTCAAATATTCAGATAATATGCATATACTTACCTATTACTTTTTTTGATTATTATGCTATTTATTACTAATACTACACAATTTAAAATGAACTATAATATATTGGTGACAAACCATATAATAAAAAATGAGCCACGTAGAATATCTTCGTATTGTGTACAATATTATAAGAGATATATCAACTCAACCAAAATATCCAGTAATTGACTGTTACTGTTTAGCACAGCCTTAGGTTCTTGCATTCACATTTTTCTATTAGCTTTTTTCGTAGCAGAAAATAATGTTTATACGTTTTTTTAAATTGTTTACAATGTTAGTTTGCTGTTTTCGATTGTCTTATTGTCTAACGAATATGACCGAATTATTGAAAATACTTAAGAATTAGACAGATCAATACTGTCGGCTTCTTTCGAGAATAAAATCTCGTTGAAATGAACTGTGGTTGGACCACAAATCTGATGTGGAGAAATATTATATTCAATAAGTTATTCATGACTCTCGACGTTAAACTATTTATATATCGTTTTTAATCTCTTTGATTCTTGTATCGGAGAAACATGCAGAAACTACAAAACAAGAATCAAAGAGCATTTAGCTGACATCAGACAATCGTGTTGAAAGTTCAGCAGTAGCTCTTCATATTGCGGAATTCCCTTCTCATAAAATTGACGAGCTAACATCAAGATCCTGGAAAGAGAACTCAGATTCTTTCAACGGAAACTAAAAGAAGGACTTTACATTCAGAATTTTCCCACTACGATGTACCTGGATTCTGGAATGAAAATGCATACTATTTGGTCTTCAGTACTCTCACCATTTATCAAATTCAAATAATTCCTACTAGCAACGAAAGTGAATTTTAAAACAATCAATTCTTCAATTCGTTATCTTATTAATTTACATAAGTATACCATTTGTTCGGTTTACCATCATTTCTTCAATTTTTGTCCTGAAGAAGACAACTGAGGTTGTCGAAAGCTTGACATTAGATTAAAAACGATATATAAATAGTTTAACCTCGAGAGTCATGAATAACTTATTGAATAACAATTTCCGAGGTAGGGAGTCAAAACCATTATTTAAATATTATATCATTAAGCTGTATATTATGTAAATGAGAACTAAATACTAACAGCAATTCATCCTTTAGAGCGCTACAAATCGACTGTTTACATGGTAACTCAATAACGAATTGTAGTTCAAAATTAAAAATAGCAAACGACTTAGAAAGACTTTAGGATGATTTCTGTCAATAGTACACTTTTGTAATATTATATTATACTCAAGGTTAATAATTAGTAATCAATGCAGCATGCAGCTATAAAGGAAGCAATAAAAACATTATAATTTTTCACGGTTATTATTAAGGCTAGGAATATTTAATAACGAGACATCGTAAAATTAATTTGAAATCTCACAATATAGTGATTACATTTTATATTAAATGAATGTGTGGAATTTAGGGCTATAAGGTTTATATTTATTGTGATAACATCAATCGAATTTGAATGTAATTAACCTACCTACATAATGACGAAGGCACTAACTAGTATAGATGAATTATGGATTCTAAAATCAGAAACCAGCATTGACGTCAGTATTATGTACGTGAGTAAATGGAAGAATTTTTTCTTGCTCTGCTGATCGTCATTCATCAGTTTTTCCCATATTTTGTTCTAAATATATATAGCCTGTCCATCGACAACTGGTTAAGCTGGGAATTTTGTACTTCGTTCACTAATGTGCGATGTAAGCAAGCAATTTTGATGTTATAGTAATATATACACTAGTGAGTGAAAACCGGTTACGATTTACGATCTAAGACTTATGCGTTTCCCTTGCTCCCCAGCAATTATTCCATTGCTATACTCTAAATTTACATTATATAGTATAAATATTTACATATAGTGACCCCTGATTAATCTAAAATAAAATATACTCTTTCATAGTTTTTGCAACGAAATTCTTCCTACTCAGTTTATTAATTTCACTAGCCTCATAATTATCTTGTACATAGAATTGAAGAAATTTATCCATATTAGTAAGTGAATAAGTATGCTTAATGATTTTAGTTATACCAGCTGCACAGAACGATGATCTTATCTTGCATCATAGGCGTTCCTAAACATCCCACATAAATTTTAAAATATTGTTAATTATAACAATGAAAAGACATTTCTACTGCTTGACTCTAAATTTAAAATTTGAATGGGGAAATGGTTTTAGTCTTGTATTTAATTTAAGAAAAATCTATGGTTAGCAAATACTTCTTCTGTAACAACATTCTATTTTAAAGAAGTCAGTGCTTTACCAATATAATACTGTTATAACGCTGAAAGTAAAGCGGTGTATCCGAAATATTGAAGAGTTGTGGAAATGGGAATTCACAAGTTTTGCGCAAAATGTTAAAAGGAATTTCCTGCGTACTGTTTCCATCACAGTCATTTCTTCTGTGATTAATGATTATAGATAAAGAGTACGTGACATTCGAAAATCCCTGTTTCCCAGACACGCTACATTGGAATGAATGTGAAAATGAATATTCATTACTATATGACGTACCTTTCATTGATGTAGTATATACATGGACGGTTAATTTTAAGTTGGTTTTAGTAGTAGAAGTAACTTAGAAGAGGAACAACCTCAACTTTAAATTTAACAATAATACTTAACCAGAGTATGTTGAAAAATTATTTTATTATTTTCTTTCCTTCTCAACTCAACTATCTTATGGTGTGGAGACTTTGAGCAATTAAAACAACCTTGTCCACGTATAGGAAATTAACCCACAATTGATAAATATAGTACTATATTTAAAAAGTTTCAATGTGGGCGAAATTTCAAATTATTCAAAGGGCGAGATTTTTTATTTGTTTTGTAAAAGTTTGATAAAAAGTGGAAATAAAATTTTAATCTGTCGAAAATTTACTCAATATACTATAATTGTCTTGTCTCTCATATCATTATTCTGAGACATTATATAGATATATGGGAAAGGTTACTTTGCAAAAGTCTGTGGGTTAATTATGTTGGCCGTTGGATACCTTTATTTTATGGTGGATTGTATCAATTTCCTAGTTAACTCATTCAAAACAGTGGGTTGAAGTGGAACTATGGAAAATTCAAAGCTTTTGTCAAAAGATGAGCGTGAAGAATTCAATACATTATTTTCTGACTTGGTAAGAGATGTAGTGGAACAACCCGGAATGAGGGATATGGAAGAGACAAATCAATGGCTGGCAAGAGTTTTGCAATACAATGTACCTCATGGAAAAAGAAATAGGTAAGCAATTAATAAAAGTTTAATAAATCTAATATTTTTGTAGGGTATTTCATTTTCACGTATATTTTTTATTACAATTTTTATAATTTGTTCTACAAAGGGGTTTGTCAACCGCGTTAGCTTATCGTCACTTTGTCGATGAATTGACTGAAGAAAATATAAAACTTTCGTATGTCTTGGGATGGTGCTTAGAAATTGTAAGAATATATTATCGAGCATATATTGTCTATACAGTGACCAAATTCTCATTCCATTGTTTTCATTTGTGCAGCTACAAGCTTACTTATTGATTGCTGACGATATCATGGATGAAGGTGTAACCCGGCGAGGAAGATTGTGTTGGTACAAGGTGGATAATCTAGGTCCAGCTGCATTAAATGACTCCCAATTACTCGAAGCAACTGTATTTCAACTTTTGAAAAAACATTTTCGAGACAAAGCATGTTACATAGAAATATTGGAGATTTTTCATGACATTAATTTTAAAACACTTTACGGCCAGAGTTTAGACACTAGATCTGGATTAGAACGGAAGATGGAAACGTAATTATGAATATTATAAATTAATTTATATGTCCATGTATTAACATGTACATCGTATGGATTCAATTTATAATTTTATTGTTAACCTTTTCGGCTATCTATGTGTAAGTACCTACCTATATCATTTCTAAAAAATAGTTTGTATTTAAAAGTTTTGTATTTTTCTAATTATGACAGATATACTATGGATCGCTACAATGGCATTGTTAAGTACAAAACAAGCTATTATTCGTTTTACGCACCTGTTCGTCTCGGCATGGCTATGGTTAGTTTAATTAGGATTTGTACTAGCAAGGAACATTTATTCTAAAAAGTAACCTAACCTAACCTCTTAAAATGAAATATAAAATAACATAGTTTTTCTGAATAGGAACAGCGACCAATTATTCATTTTGCATTTACGCAATATTATAATGTGCTGACATCATGTAGCTGTAATAATTGTATTTGATTAATAGGCGGGCATTAATGATCCTGAACTTATAAGACAAATGGAAACAGTAACTTTGGAGATGGGTTATTTGTATCAAGTACAAGACGACTATCTGGATTGTTACGGAGATGTACAAGTAACTGGAAAAGTAGGCACGGACATTCAGGACTGCAAATGTTCTTGGCTCTTCGTTGTTGCCATGCAAAACTCTTCCCATGAACAACGAAAATATCTCAAGGTAAACGGTTTAGTAATTGGGAACTTTGATAACTCTATTAGGATGTAATCATCAAAGTTTTTTAACCTTTTAAATTTCTATAGGAAAATTATGGAAGAAATGAAATGGGGAGCATTGACTGTGTTAAAAATCTTTTCAATGAGCTGGAATTACCAAAGCTGTACAAAATGTACGAAGACAAGATGCATACAAAGATTTGTAATCATATTCAGCAAATGTCTCCCAAACTTCCAAAACAATTGTTTGCTGATATGTTATTGAAAATATATCGCCGCAGAAAATAAAAACAACTTTTTTGATAAAAGTGATTGATTGCAATAAATTGGAATTAAATGAAATAAATCAGAGCGAAATGAATTTTTGAATTTATCATCATTGGCTTTCACTCATATTTTCAGACATGTTAACTTAATTTATAATAATAACTTCTTATCACCGTAACTGTACCTGCACAGATATTTGTATGATAAAATCACGTTGGTAAAAAATCCAGCATGCTGAATTTTGCCCAGGTTGTATACCCCGAGAGATCCACATGCAAAAATCTGCTTTAACCTTCCACAATCTGCAGAAAAATGTTTATGTAAATAATTTGGTTATAAACCAGCTTTTTATTACCTTGCCAAACCACTCCACATTATATCTTATGTATAAGATAAATTTCCACGCCTTGCAGATAGAAAAGTTACATTTAGTTCAGTGTTTTTGCTAAAATAAGCAATTTTTCCTCCTCTATCATTTCCAAGTTATGGCTGATACTCTTCTGTAAGCACTCGGCTTTACTAGCTGCCCCAAAACCCAAATTTTTTATGTTTTATACCCACAAACCCAACGAAAATAAATATTTGATCATAAAATCATTTTTTTATCAATTGCAGTGAGTATTTATAGTGCACATTCTGTAGGATATATAATAAATAAAATAAATATATACCTTTACTAAGACTATTAAGTGAGATTATAGCTCTTTAGGTATCATTCTATATAGTGTATTGACTCTAATTCAAATCCTTATCTTAATAATAATATATAGTTGTTATTTCCTTATAGTAGAAAATATTTTGTAGAGAACTGGAACTTAAATTGGTGATAATATGGTTATTATATTTGTGAAACAGGCACAGGTGTATAAGATATTTACCAAATACTATTGTCTCTTTTTTCCGACACGAACATTGAGAACATAATAGACATTTGATACTACATAGGAAGAGACTGTACTTTACTTAGTACAAAGGCAATATCAAATAACGCTTTATTCTACCGATAACTCTATTGGCTCCATCACAGCTCCATCTCCATGGGTTATATAATAGTGCAATGTGCATATTGAAATGCACTGCTAATTCATTTTTAGTCATCATGCTAATGACAATTTGTCAGCTAAGATGAAATATTATGTTATGCCGTTCCTTGCTAATTTGATTAGTAGCAATACATATTCGCCTGAAGCACTATATAATATTTGTTTTGATATGCTTTATCTTTTCTTTAAAAAACAACTTATTCCAGAATATAATAAGCTCGCTTTCCTGTTGCCCGACGAAAGGTGGCTGAATACACGTTTCCTCTTCTAATGAAGGAAGATCCAATGGAAAAACAGTCAAGAGAAGAAAGCATCGATTCAGAATCCATAATGTCGCTTACCTAAGGTAAAGCTTAGATCTATCTTTGTGGATAGTGTTACATTATACAACTAGGGTGACCTTAATTGGATAGCCCAGCAGACTCCAGACTTTCCCAAAATTCTGTAATTTCTCGCCCTCATGCTCAAGGTGACATTTACCCGGAGTGGTGGATTTAGTCTGACCACCTCTCACTCCAGTCTTTTGCTATAAATATCATAGAATTGTCGTCATCACTCTTATATACCTATAAAGGGTTTCAAGTTACCTTCTCGGACAAGCGATGACACTTGGCATTTCTTCTTTCCAGATTTATCTATAATATTCTAGAAGAAACTTCTCCCACTCTCACTATTCATATCTGATCAGCATCTCCCTTCATTCACCACCTAAACTCCCTTCTCGGGATTCTCATCTTGAGACTCTCCTTCTTTCAAGAGTCTAGGACGCAATCTTCATACTCAAACACTCAATCCCAAACTACCATCTTACTACTTTCTTTATAATCACACTGATTGAAAGTAATTAATATTTCTCGCCCTTGTCAGAATTTTAATTCATGATTTTTATACAAGTAGATATTACCTACCTTTTGATTCTTTCGAATAATTTACCAATTTAGTGCATTTATTTAATTTATTATTATTCCCTAAAAACTTAAATAGCAGAATGGAAGTAATAATTTATTAAAATTATGCCTTTTATTTTACAGAAATATAATGGCTGATGGGAACCAGAATTTAGAGGAAATGGACAATCCAGAAAATAAATCTGAAAGAAAAGATCCTCTGAAGAATCCATTGGTACAAATTTTTGTAATTCAACTCCACTATTATATATGCCATAAAAATTGGTAAAAATTGTCTGGAGTGAATACAAGTTAAAATAAACATTCGTTTAGAATTTTGTCCTACTTAGACTGAAAGAATATTAAAATTTTTCGATCTATTCTCAGATACTGGACCATGTTTTTAAATATTTATCGCTGGAAGATATCAAGAGTTGCAGAGAAGTATGCAAACTATGGAAGGGAGTATCAACATCTGTAATGGAGAAAATATCGTTCGTTGCCATATATCCCGACAGTACAAAAACATCAAAAGTTGGAAGGAAAACTCCAATAGCATTTAAAGCGTTTTCTAAGAAGTCCGAGATTACTTTCCACTCTTTTAAATTAAGAAACAGTTTAATTTTTGGAAGCAAATGGTCACTCTTGGCAGTCAGAAGATTTTTCGAAGATAATAAGCACAACATCAGAAAACTGACCATTGACAACATAAATGTCACGGCTATATGGCGATTTAACCATGGCAATGACGAAGTGTACTACTTTGACAAAATCGATATGCACATGAGATCAGATCACAGATATTTGTCATTGGATCCCTACATTGAAAATAATCTGACTCATCTGGCTATCGACAACAGCAGTGGGACAAAATTCCTCGTGTCTACAGACAAACTGGTTGCAGCCAAATCTTTAGCATTTAAAAATTGTGCTCTTAAGGTTGGCAACAATTGCCGACTGGCACCAGAAAAATTGGAATTAAGTTGCGTGGCTATTTTGAAAGGCGACTACGTGGTGGAAAAAGTTGCCGTGAATGACCTATTTGATTTAAAAAACTTGAGGGAACTGACTTTGGATGGCGGACAAACTTTCGGGCCTGACTATTGCTTTCATGGAGCCTGGTATCATTATAATACAACCAACCTTTCGATCAAGGCAAAGAAACTGTCTTTGAAGAAGTTGCTTTTGAGATCTGTCGTAATTGAGAACATGGAAGATGCAGAATGGCAAATAAATGGATTATTCACATTGAGAAACATCCCTTTTGAAAGTTACACGAAAATCAATTTCACAGAAATGGATTTTGGCAATTCGACCATCAATTTGGCTGTTCTGCCGCCTTCAGTCGAGAAACTCGTCTTCAGCAAGCTAGAAAATCAGACTACACTCATTGTTTGTCCCCCATATCTACGAGTCACCATGCCCAATCTGAAATATTTGGAGATAAAAACACACAACAGTCCATTTTGTGGAATATGTCTACTAACAGCAGAGTCCATTCCAGATTTTGATGAGGGGGAACTCCATTTTGCAGAAAACTTCCTACATTATCTCACATTATTCGAACATTGTCAAAATCTGACACATTTGAAAATTAATTGCTATTCAGACGAATCAAATCTCTGCTTGAGCACCGCCTGGATTCCAAGAGGAATTAAACATCTTACTCTCAATGGCGAAATCAGAACCGTTGGAAGAGGAATCGAAATTGAAAAACTGGTCCTTGAAAATGGCAACTTTGCCAATTTAGCAACCTGCGTCAACAAACTGCATAGCGAGCATTTGCTTTTGGATTTGAATTTTCAGGAAGCCAAATTCAAGGATTTGGAGGACTTCATTGTCCCTTTAACTAAAAAGCCGTACAAAACTCTAGTTATTGGATCTCTGATAGCAACCATTCATGATTTTCAAAAAAGCTCGTTTTCCAAACTTGTTGACAAAATGATTGACTACTATGTCTTTGAAAACGGGAAAGGAAGATCCATCGACATACCGGAATTCGAGAAATTGAAGAAAGAACTATAAAAATCTTCTATTCTCTATCGTTGGTATATAAATAAAACATTCTACTTTTTGTTGGTTCCTCAATTATTGAAATTGGAAACTACATTACATGATTACAAGTATTAATTTTTGAATTTAATAAGCAATCTATCACCGTATATAACGAATTGGTTTCATTTAAAATTGTTTTAAATGTATATCACAGCTTCCAGACGAATGCGACTGAGGGACTTATGTAGATATACTTTCTACGGATCGGATAATAAGGTAGTATTTATTCTGTTCTCAAAAATGTCATCGCATAAATATTTGCTGCTATAAGGATGGAATTATCAAACTGTTAGTAGTAATTGCATTAAAATACTGAACAAGAAAAGCGTGTATACAAATTGGTTAAAACTTTAATGATAAAGAATTTCATTGATGGGCGTCTTTTAAGAAAGTAAGAGCCAAGGATTATTTAAATAACTAAACGACATTTAAATAAACTGGAAGTATTGTATTGTATTCCTTTTGATTGTGTATAAAATATGTCGGCAGTTATTGACTTTACGCCAGTCTCCAGTGTAATAATTGCAACAAATTATTGTTATTCATATGTACCAAACAATTTTTCACCACACTTAACTCAAGATAATAGTATAAATGTATAAGTAACTCTTTACAAATGTTGCTATTATGAGTTCAAATCGCCACTACTGTACAGAATTACACCCTACACAGGAATTCCCTAGTCATAATTGTATCCTATGGCTGATATATTATTATTGCTAAATTGTATTCCACTTGATGTCATTTTGTGTCAATAAATACTATTGATGATCCCTTGAGGTTACAAATGAATACAATTTAATGTTATTTATCTCAATTAGCATCTATAATGCCGATAGTGGACAGATTTACATAGGCAAAATAATTTGTATTGATAGGGGTATTTTTCTACTCTTCGTCTTGACTTTTATTTCACCAATACTTTACAAGATAAGAGATAGCAGAAGTAAGGTTTGAGAAGTTAGTGTTGGCAGTAGGTAAGAACCGCCACTACACGAGGCCAAGATAGGCCGCTGCAAAGGGGCCCTCTCTGACCCATTGTAAAGCATGAATGCTTTCTATAAAAAATATACGAATTTTCTCAGAAGGCCAAAAAAATTTCTTGCGTCGTGCAATTTTAGGATATTATTGGGCCATTAGGTCAAAATAGACAAAGAAAATACTTTCCCTGATTCACAATCTGAATCTGAATACTTTCATTCAGATTAAGACCGAAATTGCTATAAGAATTGTTTATTATTTAATGTTTTCCACAAAATATGCTGTGTTCAAATTATAAGCAGTTACTGTAAGATTTTCAACTATAAAAACAATATTATTAATATTAAAAATAATATTATAATTGCGATGTAAAACGTAAATGTGAGTCAAACCATTGAATGATTCAGCAAAGACTAGATTAAATATTTGGCTTTTAAAAACAAATTTGGAATAAAAAATTAAAATAAAAAATAAGGTATCTATAAAAGTTCACTAAATACACATTTGTTTAATGTCTATGAAGTATTACAAAAACATATTAGCCAAATCTAGATTTCTGAAATAATATCTTCCACCAACTTATCATCTACAACTTCTCTTAGAAAAAGGCACCCAAATTTGAGAAAGGTTCACATTAATAATTACAGTGACTGAGTTAATTACGTACTTTAAGAACCTAAATATAACTCAATAGGAGGTCACAGGACCCAGGTCCTGTAGTACATGGGGCTAGTGCATCTACAAACAATTTTGCAAGAATTATGGTTTCTAGTAGGCCAATCACACCGGCATTTATTTGGGTTCATCACTAATAAAATGTACCGGTCACAGGACCCAAGTCCTGTTATAAATAAAGCTATAGTATGTATTCCGGGGCAATATTGTACGATGGGTAGAATGTATTTCAGATACATAGATTTTTATGTTAATTCCAATTGACCTTTTCATGCTTTCTCATTAGGTGGGCCAGGGCCAGAGGTACAGATTTTACGTTACATTGATAGAGTCAAAAAATATTCCAAAACTTCGCCTTATTGCGGCCTAGGGTCAACCTTTTGTTCAGAAAGAGAATTTGGATAATGTCAAATCACTCCAGTTATCCACCACATTTTTGAATCGGATACTTTTAATACTCATTATACATACTGCCATCACTGGACAATGGACCATTTTAAGGCCGAGTTAGCCTTAATTAGCAATGTAGCGTCAAGCGATGAATTAGAAAATTGAGTGTTTTTTATTGTAATTTTAGTTCATCGCCAGAGGAAGCAAGCTTATTGAACCGAACAGTCTGTCCGTCCTTCTGTCCCCACGATAACTTTCGAATGCTATGACGGATATTGACCAAACTTGGCAAAAAAATGCCTATGGTTTTCGGGTAAATCGGTCGGTAAATTGGTTGGTGAGATACTGCGCGCTCACTTTGTTTCATTTTGATAGTGAAAGCAGAAAATGGGTATTAAAAAGGTCAGTTGCGTTTCCTATAAATTGTTTGCGGAAAATATTTCACTACGCTCGCTCCTACCAAATTTAAGATTTATTTTGACAGTCAAATATAACTTATTTTAAAACTTTTTGATTTTGATAATCAATTATGATTAATATTGATCTAATTTGAATTACTGTAGATTTTAGTAATCAAATCAAAATAGACCTATATCTACTATCATTCTACCAAAAATGTGCACATGGTCGCCTTTACTCAGGCAAGCTTCTGTTACGGCTTGTTGTAGGTTTTGTTCCCCACTCCTGTACTCAAAAAGGAGTAAAATTTGAAAGTGAGTAGCGTCCACTCCTTTTTGCAACAGTCCATGCTCATTTCCAAGCACGTACGTGCTTGGACGTGTCCAGTGGGGGAGGGGGTGCAGCGCCTTTCTCAAAGTAACGTTACCTTATACCCCAAAAAGTTAAAAATGTGACCCTCGTGGGTGGCCAGAGTATGTTACCGATGGCCAATATGCTATTTTTATACAAACATATTGACTCAGGTATCGAAAACCTCTTGCAACCAGCATGGTTGCTGTGGAAATCGGCCCTTGCCCCGCCCCCAAAGTAGAGGGAGCTTACATTTTCTCAGCCAAAAGAATGTCACGCTCCCTTCGGGGGCGTGGCTAATTGGCGTTGCTAAAGTGTGAAAATTAGACAGTGGGCGGGGTTGGAAATTAAAATTTTTTCGATGCCTATTGACCCTAAGTAGTAGTAAGATGAAATTTTAGAATATTTTTTGACTATTGGAGTAACTCATTGAGCATACTATTATGCCATTAATGTATATCGATTATTTTATACATTGTGATGGTCGATATTATATTCAGGATTCCAAAAATTTACCACACAAAAAAATCGGGTAAGAACTTTAAACAGAATTCCAAGAGTTGTAAAGCAATTTTTACATGTATTTTGATGATCATCAGAGATTTCCAAATCTGCGGTACCGGGAGCTTAAAGTCCTGGTGCACACAAACGTAAATGATCTCTTGACTATCATATTCCTCATTAACTTTTTTTTGAAAAAGTGCTAAAGTATCCGAGATTACCGATCCATCACCCATAAAATAAAGTATATTCAATAAAGATTCATCGGAACTTATTCTAGAGGTTATATTTAGAAATTTTCATAATTTTGTCTTTGATTGGAAGATACACGGATCACAAAATGCAAATACAGGATTATGTATCAATTTCAAGTTTCAAACGATGATATCTTCAAGCCAGAGACAAAAATGTGAAGTTTTCAAAGTGAAACCTCTAGAATAAGTTTTTAAGAATCTTTTTTACATTTACTACATGGGTGTAGGACCAGTAATCTCAGATCCTTTAGGACTTTCCCAAAAAAAGTACGAATTTTCGCGATTCCCATTCACCCTCTATGATAACCTTTGCTGGTTGCCTAGCACCGTCCCCATTTGCGGTAGAAACAGTCTTTTTAAATCTGCACCACTGCCTTAACGGTGCAAAATTTGCTTTACAGAATCGAAAACTGACTCACTTCTTTGGGAATCTAACTTTTATTAAACCAATTCAAAATTCAAAACATCAATGTAAATTGTCAAATTGAATTTTCCCGCACATGAAGTAATAGAAACCTTGAGCGCACTGAAAGCTGGAAAAATTTTCATACAGAATGCATGCAATGTTCCTTTAATGAAATTTTTTTGTACTTTGTAAGTAGTAGGAGACTATAAACCGCGCTAGTAAGGATAACACACGATGATATAAACAAGCATCCCTATGGAAATTTTGAAATGCAATTCGAACAAGAAGATTATATTATAGAGTGATACATAGCACAGCGTATTCAGTATTATGTAAAACCAGCTATATTGTAATAAATGATTTTCATCTGAATGTATCTTCATAAACCGAAGATTATGACTACATCTGACTAAATTGCCATTATTTGCTGATTAACCTCTAAGGCTGATCTTTGGACAATTTAAAAGTTAATACTATATAGCTGGTTTTATATACTGTGAAAATAGAACGGAACGATGCAAAAGTTTGAGCGAGACCCTACTTGACCGGCCCGTCCGATGTGTATATGTGTGTTTCTGTGGCCTTGGAACTCAGATTCGCAGAACATTACTCAAATATAGCTTTAGTGCTTTTGCTCTCTCCGTGGGTTATTCGGCTCTATTTTAGTGGCAACAAACTTATGAACCAAAGTTCATACCAAACACACATATTTAATTCCTTACCACCCTTTACGTCAGAATTGCTCCTTGGACTCCTTTGACCACCTTATGAAAACTCTCATGCTGGAAGTTATTTTGGAAGAATATCGACGCACACAAAATCATTCAAAATTTGAAAAGAAACTACCAGTTTATTTTCGCGGATGGATTTTGGTTTACAACTTGCCACAGGATGATGTACTTGCAGGATTTCTTTTGGAGGGGATCACCTAAAGATAAGAAACTATACTACTTTCATATTGCTGTTCATGAACTTCCATTTGTTATGTATAAATTAAACCTTTGCCAGAAAATGAACCAAACCCTACCCCACCCTGAAACTTATCCTCCTCTTAAAAAACATGTGAAAAACATGATGTACATACATCTCGATGTGATGAATGTCGTTACCTTGCTTCAATATATATTGATTAAAAGAAATGCATAAATACAAAATAATTTGTTGTTGCTCACTCATTTCATTATGAACCGCGCTAGCGAAAACATCTCTCACAAAAGATCTCACATCTCTACTACAAAAAGATTTGGCTACGGAACACGCTGCGGTTGTAGATGCAGGTCTATGCGAAGCATATGTATGCCTTCGGTATTGGTCTACGCTCTGCGTACATGTCTACGACATGGGTCTATGCGAAGCATATATATGCCTTTGGCATAGGTTTTTGTTTTTGGGTAGCATCGGCCGCCCTCTCTCCTCATGTAGTAACATGAGGAGTTTAGGTAACGGGAGAATCTGCCTCCCATTTGCATAATACTACTACATGAGGAATATTATGACCACATGCTTATTCCAACTTGTGAATATTTTTTTTAATGTTTGACACAAACAAAGATTTCTGTCTCAAATCCACCACTAAAATTGTGGCATGCCATTCGAGACCTTCCTCGGGTTTCGACCATGCAAAGGATATAATATACATATAAGGGTGAGTCCCTGGGCCGTCGTATATATGTCGTAGGCATATATACGCGGAGCGAAGACCTAAAGAGCGTCGTTTGTTTTTTTTTTTAATTGATTTTAAAATACTTCAAAGATGATTAAATAAAATACAATTATCATTACTATTATTAATATATAGTTATTATTACTATTATTATTATTATGTTATACAAGGGATTTTATTTCATGAGCATACAAACTATAAATACAATATAATACATTTTTCACCTTAAGCAGATATCTATTACAAAAAAATTATTACATAATATATATATATATATTATAAAGTAGTTTATGATGAGTATATAGTACAGTCTTCTGGATATAACGAATTGAAATTTAAAGACATATAAGCGTCGTCAGGACATACTTACTTTGTAAAATTAAATCTCGCAATTGTTTAAAAATAACTTTTGAACAAGCAGAATAATAGAGACATTATGATTTGTGTTTGTATGTTTTTCAAAATTGCAAATAATTTCGGCTGAAATGCAGCATAACAATAAATTACATCATCAATATTTGGTTCTATCAATTCATCCTTCCTTTGTAAAATTTTAGTAGTAAGTGGACTTTCCTGACTAAGTTTGTCCTGCTATTGTCATACAAAATGGTGCTTTCAACATAGTATAATCAAGTGAAGGATAATTTTCAGGACAGGAAAACAGGACAGGATCAAGTGATAGGAGTCTCTCATTGTGTATAGGAGCAGAGTCAATATTTATGACCTGTACTCTCCTTTTCTCTCTGTATTATAGGTAATATAGCACGGAAGAGAAGTTTCCGTATTGTGAGAGCTAAGAGGGGAAGAGTCGGGAACGCAACGGGAGAATGTATGTGTTGCTTGAATATGACGCATGAAAACTGGATTTAGATGTACCTAAGGAATGGTATAAAAGTCGCTGTCATATCAGATTGGAGCTGAGTCTGATTTTGTGCTGTCTTCTGAATCTCTTGTCTTCTATCCTTAATACTTTGGAATAAAATACTTTAGAAAAAAGTTCACCTCTCACTTATCCATTCTATCCGAGACGGTATCAGGTCACAAATTGGTGGAGATGGCCCAACTATAAAAAAACACCCTTTTCCATTATGGATATCACTCCAAGTCATTCTGTTTACATTATTATAGCTCTTATTCCAGTCTAGTTTTCACTCTTGTTCATTTCTTCTGTTTACTATATACCACCAACTCCAAATGTAACCCTTCGATAGTTGGAAACACTTGAATCTTATCATAGGAGAGGAGTGGCCTCTGTTTAATGACTTTAATTCAATACGCTGTAGTCTATTTCAATAAACCTCAATGTTGCCGAATTTGCAACCTATTGCTCTCTTACAACTAGGGCCACCCTAACTGAAATGATCCGGGTTGCTGCTCACCAAATTCATACTTATTCGATTAACGCTTTGGGCGAAGGTACGAACTTGAACATTTGGGTTCGATATATGGACAGTGAATGTAATTTAGTAATAAATGTTATACAACACTTCATTAACTTACAGTACCCATTTATTCACACCGCCCAAATGTTTAAAGTGGGGCATCCTGAATTATAGTTTGCGGAAACAATAAATGCTTTTCCAACAGTACCGGGCTACTGGATCAGTATTGTCGAAAACAATGGCAACTATAAAACTCACAAGTGAGCAAGTGAAAGGCGAATACTGTGAATGTGGTTTCGTAAAGAAAAAATACCATGGAAATTATCTGTTTACTAAACAAGCTACAATAACTGGTTATTCAGTAACCTGGATCAAATTTACAGACGTTATTAATGAACACCTTCTCAGCAATTACGAAATCCTCTCAAAATTTTCAAGATTAGTAAATTATAGTGATTTATTATTGTTTGAGAAATTTTTAAATAATGTCTCGTTTCCTTATTACGAAGCTATTATTGAACCTCAATTTTTCTCAGGAATTTTAAAAGACGATAACCAAAAAGAACCTTCCACTTCCCAACTTCCAACTGAAGCTGGATCAAAATTATAGAAAGTAAAAGCTTATAATAACAATATTTTTTGCTCGGTCGTCTCTTTTTACTATTGTTGATGACCTTCTCACTCTCCAACACAAATTAGATTTTCCATGTCTATATGCTTAAAGGGTGACCTGAAGATTCCGGATTTCTTCTGTTACCTTTATCATAAAGATGTGTTAAATCATACATATTATCAAAACTTTATTTAAGTATTACTATATAGTGTTATACATTACTACTTATATAACTTAAAATTATTTATATTATTTATAAATTCCTGTACCGAAATTTGCAATCCGAAAAGTATGCTGCTTAAAAGGGACAAATAATAAATAGTAGGTGGCTTCAAAGGTAAAATGCTATAGAATTTCGCAAGATGCAGGAAGTCAGTGATCGCAGAATGGATTGGTAATATGCTTAAAATTACAGATAATAATATTGTTAAAACTGAAAGGAGCACAACAACCTGTTTTAGCGAAAAAGGGAATGAAAATTGGTAATGTGTGGTTAGTTACTTGTTATAATACCATAATGTTATACATATTACACAACCTGTCCGCTACCAAATTTATGACAATAGTGGCCATTTTTAATGAAAATCCTGGCATTATTATTTTACAGTCATTAGTTGAACTATTTTATAATAAAAAAAATATTGAAAATCAGTTTACCTTTAATTTTGAGTACAATGATGCAATTCCCCAACTAAAATCACTTTGATTTCCGGAGTCACATGCTTGTTGACGATGAGACCGCAAACCATAGAATAATCTCACCCTCAGCATGAGATTCCCCTTATATGTCAAAAGGAGACTCATTAAATCATCCGTATTTAAAGGAATCGTTTAAGCGAAATGCTATAATATAAATCTATGAATAACCAAGTAGGATATTATAAATTCCACATAATAACAATAAAGCTCGTAGGAGAAAGTCATCATATAAGAAGCACTCGATCTAAAACACACCCAAAACCACACGGACAATGGGGAGGAAAGTAAAGCAGGGAGGTAGCATTTGTTTCGGTCTCAATTATGACAGTCCTCTACCCATAATATAAAAATGGAAAAAGTTCAGTTAAGGTGGGCTTCCATATATCATGTAAAAATCGAATGTGCAATTTTTACCCACAGATCCTATTTCTTACAATAAAAATCCTTGCACCAAAAATTGTCATAAAAATATAAGCAAATGTAAACATTATTATAGATAGGATTTTATAAGTTATAATAAGTATTTACGTTAGAACTAATTAAAAAATTCCAATAATATAGACTTAATAATATAATTAGTAAAATAACGATTAAATAATCGCTATAAATTGCATAATTGCAATCACTAAATATTGCAATTGCTGCTGCTGCAACTGCAATTGCAAGAATTCATTGTTAAATAATTGCTAAAATTAACCACTACATAATTGCTTAAACTTCATTACTAAAGAATTGCTAAGAAAAATTAATCACTAAATAATTGTCAAAATTACTAACAAAATATAATAGTTGGTTAATAAGTTATAATAGTTGGATAATATTATTAATAAGCTTTAAATTATAGATTAATATTATTTAACAATTTCGGTACACATATACTATAAAATTCCAACCAATGTACTGAACCCTTGCTCTACTCCTATACACAACGCAAGTGCGGTCCCCCCTTAATTTTTCTCTTCATAAGCCATCCATCTAAGTACATCAGTAGTGATGATATTTAGCTTGGAATCTAAAAATGTTTCAACCCTCTAAATAAAAATAAAAACGAAAAAACAAATTGTGAAAGCACGAACATGATGAGGATGATGCCTGATCCACGGTACCCCAACATAATGTAATCCCTCCCGTGCCACGAATATTCCATAGTTCTATGCTTAAACCTACCCAATTTGCTGTCACTCGTTTTCGGAAACGAATCCTATCAGTTAATACCCCATAAACATAAAAAAATTTCCTGGTAAAGAAGGGACGACTGTGACAGGAGTCACTCATTGTGTATAGGAGCAGAGTCAATATTTATGACCCGTACTCTCCTTTTCTCTCTGTAATATAGGTAATATAGTACGGAAGAGAAGTTTCCTTATTGTGAGAGCTAAGAGGGGAAAAGTCGTGAACGAAACGGGAGATAGCACGTCTATGTGTAACGTGTAGACTAATAACGTGCCCCCCTTTTATAGTTAGGACTCCCTTTATCGCGAATTTGCTGGCAAATTCGCCTGCCTTTCGCAAACTCCGTAATGCTGCAAAATACGAATGTATGCCATATATGTAGCCATTGCTTGAATATGACGCATGAAAACCGAATTTCTTTGGAATTCTTTGGAATAAAATACTTTAGTAAAAAGTTCACCTCTCTATTATTCGCCAAGCATCCATTCTAACCGTGACGGTATCAGGTCACAGTAAGTATTATGCCATTCGCCCATATTTTTAATAATAAATTCTTTCCAAACTTTTAATGCGTTATCTTCCTCAATATCACAACCAGTCAAATCATTTTAAAAATTTGTTTAGGTGGAAGGCTATTTAAGTTATTTATCATAAGTATTAGGTTTACCTGTTCGCCAAATCTTTTTCGTTCATATTCTCAACTATTGCAGCAAAAGAGTCACTCATAAACATAAAACTATCAATTAAACACAAGTTTTTATTTATTAAGATACTATTATTAAATATACTGAAGATATTATTAAATTTTTCACATTACTGAGGCATAACGAGGTCCTTTGTACTGGCATTTAGTAAAAAATGACTGTCAAAATTTTGAAGATTATGAAATACAATTGGGAATTCTTTTGAAACTTTGCCCAAAATGTTACAAGGGGCTGCATGAGCAAATCCTTTTAAATTGAAATTACAATTATCGTCAGAAAGGTGGTTATAATGCCTTACTATTGTATCAGTGCCATTGAACCCTTTATGACAGAAACATTTTTCTTTTCGTATAATACCTTTATCTCTAAATCATATTTTCCTCACTGATATTCATATTCTTTTTTGCTTCTTTTTCAAAATGATTTTCTTGCAAAATGTCATTTTGTTCTGTTAAATATGTAAGCAATTGTTGTGCTGCATCGTAGTAATCATTTCTAATTCTATACGTAAGACTACGTTTTTACCTCTCCAGTCAACAATATGACAATGAAATCATGATATTTATGCATTTGTGTCTTAATGCTATTTCTTGGTTCTTCGTTTATAATTACATTTTTTGTGTTTTTAACAAAATGTGCATCTACACCAATCCACCATCTGGGTGTTACCGATAAAGAGTCCCTCAGACTATTGTGGCACGTCACAGCAAAAACAACGTCCATTATATTCATTCAATTATGGGTGTCATTCTATGCTGCTCCAGCAGTGTTACCCAAGGAATATGGTGGCTTCTTTCAGGACAAATTTAATGATTTAGGTGGCATATACATTTAATCAGAAAACCAATCAGAGACAGATCCAAACCTGCGAAGACAGCAGAAAATGGTGAAATTATCGGTCGCAGCTGCAAATGATCTATCATATATAATTGGCAAAATGGTATATGTATTTTCCAATACCGTCTGCGGCAACATTTGATGGCGCGCATACCAATTTTGGAAATTTTTCGGTTCAACTTAGTGTACAAACTATAATAGAGCATTCAGTATTTTTTCCAGTTCCTAGTGGCTCGTGGATGAATTTTTTATTGCATTTTGTAAAGCTGTTCTATTGAAAAAAGATTTCGATTTACTAATACTTAGTTATATAAATATATAAAATATAACCTTTGCATGGTTATCATTTTATCCCGTATTTTCAATGTGCTTATTTCGTATCAATTTTTTGACCACATAAGTTTTCCAAATTGCAAGCTGGTGTTTTTCGGCTAACCTATTTTCCCATAAGATGCTTTGAAGTATTATATTCTGTTTTGTCCGGTTTTGGCTTTTACTTCTGTATTACAAACAGGAGCTTTAGAAGCTTCCAAAGACATTTAAAGTTAAAGGCGGCTTTCGATTTCGGTTTTAACTATATCTCGTACTTTGGCTTTTCTGACATTTAATACTTGGCGTCCATTCTGAAACACATGCAGAGAGAATGCAATCATAATCAATCATCTTACCCTTTTTGGTCGTCACTATAACTTATTTTGTCCCCATTGATATTCATGAAATAAGCAGTCGGATCACTCAGAATTGTATTGTTGTTCAGTAATCTTTTGAATACCGAATTTCCAGAATTATCGGAAAACACATATCAAAAGATTATATTGTCTATATTAAGGAAAAATTATCCTTACTGATGATTTGAATCGCCTTTCAGTTGGTTTTGTATTTGACAAAAGTATAACATTAATCAGTAGAATTCCATTAAAGTTGGACAATGACCACAACCTATAACAACCTATGTGAATTGGGTTTTTATTTATCACTATTTCCAGCCACCAACTAGTGTGGGGTGAAGTGAATATTTTTCAACAAATTGGGCAATTTTACAAAGGAGAATCTTTATCATTTATGTAAATGTTAAATGTAAATGTTTATGTAATGTCTCCTCTTTACTTTATCATATTTTACATCACCACCGTAACAAGCTAGCTAGCTAGCTAGAGTTAGCTTAAAAGGTTGTGACGATTATACACCACTCGCATCCTAATCGGTCTCTTTCGTAAAAGTCAAGCATCCCTTTGAAAGGATTCTACCAATTGTAAACGTGAAGGTCGAAAGGGATTACTTCCTTATTTATCTGCTCGGGATTCATTAAACAACTGTTCAACTAGCAGAACGCTATTATATACTACAACAACACGGGAGCGGGAGATTTCAAAGGTTAAAAGCACGATTTAATTTCTCTTATAAAATTTTTAGTTTTTTAAAAATAAAATTGCTTTTTTACCTACTACACCACATAAATTATATCCCCCTGCTCACCTTACCCAATCCCACAAATTTTGTGACTCAAATCCCCACTTCCGATAGCAAAATTCACAGTTATATCAGAAAGCAAAATTGGTGCATATCAATCCCAAGAACAAACGGAAAACATGAGCGGCGAAAACTCAAGTCCTAATGATAGCAGCCTACAAACAGCTGAGAGCAACAAATACGCTGGAATATTCGACAAATTTAAGAAAAATCCTCCTCCAGTTGTGGTAACGACTAACGGACGGCCTGAAAAACGAATTCGTACCGGAGATGACCCTATCGAGTTAATAAATACAGAAATACAGTTTGCGATACCTGAATTTCGAGGATCTGACACAGACCAACTAAATCTAGGAATGTTTAAAGAAGGATTGATGGGGATTATTAGTCCACTAAATGTCATCAAAACGGATCTATTTACAGTCATAAATGTTATACGTGATCTACAAGACAGAACATCTGTACTGGAATCTACCGTGGAAACCCTTCAGGAACAGCTGATCAACCAGCGAGAGGAACTAAAAATTTTACGTAAACAAGTTCACTCCTCAGAAGCTGAATCAAAACGTAAGAACGTCATTATCAGCAATTTAAGCATAAATAAACCTGATTTCAGGTCAATTGAACATGCCGTTGAAACATTTTTACTAAGAGTCCTCAACGCTGATATAAAAGTTGATTCAGTCGTACCACTTAAATCTCGCAAAACAGGACCGCCAAGGCTTTTGGTCAAATTGGAACGATTTTCAGATAAAATAAACATTCTCAAGCAAGCTAAAAATCTAAAAAACTACAATGCTACCAAAAATACAAACGATAAAATTTTTATATCGCACGATCTAACCAGGGATGAAGAACGACAGCAAAAAATTCTCCTAGAAGAACTAAGAAGAGCAAAATCAAATGGAAAGAAAGCAAATTTGTCGGGGCTTCGTCTTTATATCGAAAACGACCTATTCAGACTGGGAAGAGACGACAAGATTGAACTCGTCCACCGACATCTTAACCCTATCGGAAACCACCAATGATACTACGACGAGTCTATTTTCGATCCTTTCCCTCTTTCCTTATCCAACTCCGGTAATTCTATCACTCAATTCGACACAGTTTTGGAAAAAAGTCAGTGCAGAAACCTTGATATTATTTTCTGGAACTGCAATGGTATTGCAAAATTTTTTAGTCTAGAGCCACGCGAAAAAAATATATTATCTAATTATCCTATTATTTGTATTACTGAAACGTGGCATTATACAACAGAAGATCTCTCTCTCCCTCCACCCTTCGGAAACTACAAAGCAGTTTGTAGCAGGGCCATCAAAGACAAACAGAAGGGGCGCGCTAGTGGTGGATTGGCAATTCTGGTAAATGTACATTTATTTGATATTGTAAATACGATTGAGATTACTGACTTGTGGGTAATAATTTTAATTAGGGATAAAATAACAAAAAATTCATTTATAATTATTAATATATACGTAAACCAAAAAAAGATGTAAAAGTAGTTATGCCACTATTTGAAGACACTTTTTTTAATCTACAGGATAAATTCAAAAACATAAAAATTATATGTGGGGGTGATCTAAATTGTAGAATCGGCATTTTAGGCTTTTGTGACGAAGATAACTGCAGAAATACAAATATTTCAAAATTAAGGAGTTCCAAGGACCTGAAGATAGACTCGAGAGGAAAATCATTAATCGACTACCTAAATAATATGGATCTGGTTATTATGAATGGAAGGACCCCATCTGACTCACCAGGTGAATTTACGTATTCGTCTACTCAAGGTCAGAGTGTTAATGATATTGTTTGTGTAAACAATCTTGTTATTCCAGATATTGTGGACTTTAAAATTATTGAAGATATTGGCTTGTCGGATCACAACATTTGTGTGCTAGTTTTAAATTACTATTATAAAGATGATACCCGAAAATCGGATAAGCCAGTATTTAAGGACACTCTTTTCTGGAATAACGATCATTGTGATAAATATAAGGATACGATTATTAAGTGGTGTGACTCTAATCCGGTTGATATCAATAATAATAGCGTAGGTTACTTATATGAACATATTGTTTCCGGTATAGAATATTCAGCAAGAGAATGTAATATGGTTAAGTCAGTTCCAATCGTTAAACAGCCTGTGATTAAAAATCAGGTTTGGTATGATAGAGAGTGTGTTGTTAAGAAAAAGTTATATCTACAGGCTCGAAGACAATGTAGAAAATTTAACTTTAGACCTGACTTACATTCGCATGCTAATAGATTAAAAGGGGAGTTAAAGAAATTGTATGCGCAAAAAAAGAGTACACATAATTCCAAAACGCAAGAAAGACTTGCCAATTTAAAGAATAATATTGACTTTTGGAATTGTGTGGATTTTTTTCGGCCCAGAAGGGACCAAAATAATTTAATTGATAAATCAAAATGGGAAGAGTTTTACAACGAAGTTATGCCATTAGTAAACGAACCAATGTTTGTACCTAACCATAGTGAAGTTGAAGAACTAGATAAAGAAATTAACGAGGTAGAATTTAGTAATGCTGTTAAGAAGTTAAAAAATGGGAAATGCCCTGGCACCGACGGAATAAAAAATGAATTTATAAAAAATTTACCAGATGAAATGCATGACACGACACTTAGGCTATTTAATACGGTAATGAGCGAAAAAATTATGCCACATAAATGGTCGGAAATCGAGGTGAGCCTGATTTTTAAAAAGGGAGATCCCTATAATCCGCGAAATTATCGGGGGATTTCGCTTTTAAATACCCTATTAAAGTGTTTCACATTCATAATATTAGTTAGATTAACATTGTTTGCAGATAAACATAATATTATACCAGAAGCCCAAGCGGGCTTCAGAAAGGGTAGAGGTTGCGACGACCACATTTTTACTTTAAATAGTATCATCCAATACAATCTTCGGTACTTAAATACTGAGGTATATGCTGCCTTTGTGGATTTTGAGAGATGTTTTGACTCAATAAACTTTAACATGCTATGGGAAACCTTAGAAAAGCTCAAAATAAGTGCAAAAATTATTAAAATTTTACAGTCTCTATACTGTAAAGCTAATATGATTATAAAAGCCTTTGATGGCCTCTCAAAATCCATAAAGGTAACGCAGGGTTTATTGCAAGGAGAGATTTGTTCGCCCCTATTATTCTGTTTATATGTACACGATCTAGAAGAATTTTTCGAAAACAGCGTGCTATCAAAAATTGAAATAGGGAAGGGGAAAGGCATACACATGCTTATGTATGCCGACGATCTAATTTTACTCAGCCCCTCCCCCCGATCATTGCAGCTAAAATTAAATCTGTTAAAAAAGTACTGTGATAAAAAAAGACTAACTGTAAACGTTTCTTAAACAAAAGTAATGATTTTTAATAGAGCTGGCCATCTTAAAAAAAGCTTTGAAGGGAAAAAACTGGAATTCTCATATGGTAATCAGGAAATAGAGATAGTTAGCTCATTCACTTATCTGGGAGTACTTTTTTCACCCTCGGGACTATTGAATAAAACCGCTGAGGACTTTGTAAGACGTGCATCTGTCAAAGTGGGCCTGGTATGGTCTATTTTAACTAGATCCAAAATGCAAAGTTGGTATTCACGAATGAGAATTTTCGACTCTATATGCCTTTCCAGCCTTCTTTACAGCAGCGCTATATGGGGTTTAACACACGAAAAAGAAACTGAGGTTATCCATTGCCAGTTTCTGAAAAGGCTACTAAAATTGCCTAGAAATACACCAGGCTATATACTACGGTTGGAAACTGGCAGAACCAAAGTTTATATTCATGTTTTTAAATTTTCGCTAAGGCTATGGATGAAACTTCTGAAAATGAACGATAACCGCTACCCAAAAATTGGTTATCAAACATTATTCAATGAAGACCAAAAAGAAAATGCTGTAAACAAGAGAAACTGGGTATCTCAGCTCAGGGGAATCGTTGAGAAATTAGGCTTTTCTTTCGTGTGGCAATCCCAATCAATTGATGTCATATCAAAACACTACACGGAAATGGTCATGAGGTTTATTGATATTAAACGACAAGAAGATATCGAAAAGAAAGCCACGGCCACAACATGTGTAATTTATGGGACATTGAAAATTGACGAAGTCTTCCCAGAAAAATATTTACTATTAAATATACCTTTAGAAAAAATTAGACTTCTTAGTCAATTGAGGATGTTCAATAAATATGCACCCCGTATTATAATCAACAGTGTAAGATATGATCTCAACTGTATTACTCCGTGTAATATATGCTACAATGTGAATGGCCAAAACGAAAATCTTCTACACGTAACATGTCATTGCTTAGTGTATAAACCATTACGCAACGCATTATTGGGTAACTACCTAACAAACTTATCTTCGGATGACTACCACACTCTTTTCGAGGTGGACAATATTACGTCATTGACAGCTATTTACAATTACTTTACTAGGGCTCTTCAACTACGTGCATGGGTCATCAATGAGTAACAATAAACACTAGCATATAGTATATATATATATAATACGTATATCATACTATACTATAAAAAGTACCAATAGAATTGCCAATCAACCAATGCGGATAGTGTTTATATGTATTGATGTCATTTACTAGCTAACTAAACTTATGTCAAATGTCATAATGCGATTCAAAAATCTTATTATAATTAGCAACAATATATATGTATACTTAATACTCGTGTAATGAATGTAAATTCCAGAAACACATGAAATAAATCTAATCTAATCTAATCTAATCTACTACAACAACACGCCATGCAATAAATGTTAAACCACACACTTATCTTTTACATCCTAGGGGAGATTCAATCACTTTCCCTACTTTCCGATCTACCCTTTTGACCTACATTGATGTATATTTTTAGATGTATAGAAAAAGTGAGTTGATTAGTAGGGAAGTGGTAAGTCCTCTAATGTCAATAAGAAATGAATTAATTAGGTCTTTTAATATTCGCGATTCAGCCAGCGATTTGAGTGAATATAAAAAATCCGTATTCCATTTGTACTGTTATTACTACTGTAACACAATCTATCCCTTCTCTTCAACACAAATTAATATATGGAAAATATATGGATTATACCCGGATAACTGCAATATATTCTCAACTGTAAGCACCATTAAGTAGAAATATTTATTGGCATTACCAACCCTCGCCAATTAAATTTGTAGTTTTTACTACTGCCATGAACTTATACTTAATTCTAACAATGTCAAATTCTTACCTTTCTGGGACGGTATTCTGAACTTTTGTGGTAAAGTTGCGATATCGCAAGAGTTGCAATGTCTACTTGCGATTTCAAAATAAATCCATATTCTCAGTCAGTCTCATGTCAGTTAGCAGCGTCCTAGCAAGTTTGCGACGTTGTAGCAGTTTTTGATAAGTTGTCCAAGGTAACGGTACTTATCGGCATGGATGTTCCAACTCCAAGATATGGAGTAGTGTGGAAAGGGTGTTAGACATTGATTGAGGTACTACTTTACGAGTGACTGTATTCATGTAAATTACAGTTGCCTAATGTCTTGCACTTCAATATGCATGGTACTTGACAGTCGTACTACGGAGTCCGAGACCGGAGATTATCAAATTGCAATTGATATTGCCAAAGTAACCATAGGGATCACAAATGTCTCCATTCTCCAAGTACCTTCAACAATGTGATCGCAAAGTTGCGGTAGCTCTCAGTTTGCGCTAACTTTGCGACAGATGTTTGCTATGCTGTGGCAAAATTATGGGATGAGAATCGTGTTTTGTAGCAGCGCTATGGAATTTCCCTATTCCTACGACAACGATAGCAAAGTGAGATCTACGACAATGATGAGAATATGGACAATAGTAACTCCTGTGGTAACTCAATATTTGCTTGCGATTTCCCCTTGCTATGGGGTTCAGAATATCGTCCCTAGTTTAGATACAAATACAAACGAGTTAGGCCGAGATAATTATAATTGTCCTTGTACTTTGGTATAAAATCTGCAATAAAGACTGAATAACAACTGTACAATGATTGGTTATCAAATAAAAAATGCCGCTGCTCAGTTAATGTCACGGCCCAAATTGGGTGTTAATCGGCTTATTAGTGCCCAGAAACTTTATTATTGTCCTTCATTGTATTATTTTTATCTGTTTATATTTTTTATATTACTTATTTTACTTATTACTTACTTATTTTGCCAATTAGATTTGGGACAAGACCAATACAACATACCAATACATGATTTGAACGGAGAGCCATATCAAGGTAGTCTAGGTTGTGTAGAAAGAGTAATAGAGCACTATTTAGTAGCATATGTAATAGTATACAGACTTTATATACGTATAACTTAATTTTCAGTTTAAAATTATTTGGTAAAGTTAATTAACCTATTTACCTTTTTATAACATACTTTCATATTAACCAAATTTGTTGCACCTTTATAATTTGGGTCTGTACATTTTGTTAAAAATTCTTTTAACATGTCAGTTACAATTTTTCCCATGCCTAATATAGAATTGTAGAAGGGTAGTACAATATACGTAAAATTGTTATTTATATTTGTGTCATTACTTATGTCTATATTATGCTTAATTAACAATTCCTTATTATGTATAGCTAAATTATTTAGCAATAGATCACCTTTTGGTATGAAAAGCTCTTTTCGGTCTAATAATAATAACTTTTTTGTAGCTTTTAATAGTACGGATTCTGGGTAGCACCTATCTCTAAACATATTGAATAATATATGTAATTCTTCAAATCTGTCTTTCCTTTCCGAACAGTATCTGACATGGTACTGAATAGTTAGAGCTTTACGTTTACAGCCGTATTATTGCAGTCTGTTACAAGTGATAAAAGTCACTGTCAATCATGGCACAGTACTGGCACCCGAATTCGGGCCGATAAAGCCAATAAATAAAAAAGATGTCCTTCTGGATACTAATAAGCCGATTAACCACCAATTTGGTGAAAAATTAACCCTGACCATTGTGTTCTGACAAGACAACCTGCTTTCCTTCACAACAATGCGGATCCAGCAAGAAAAAGCAACAGGACTCCGTACGCAAAGTGCATGGCAAAGCTGTCAATTTGTCTCACATCAGGATCTTTGGCTCAACATCAACATCCCTCACAGGGATGGCCTGCCGGATTTCATCCACGGCCTTTGCTTGGTACATGGGTACGAGGATGAGAGTAACATTGTGTGGTATTCTCAACAGAAGAAATATCTGTACTATTATGAAGACTCTCTAGTTCTCTCCTTAAAGACGGAAATAAGGCACTACCAGTGTTCAATCCTTTGAGCAATAGGACAAGCCAACCTGAGAAGTCATCCGTGGTTCAGGGGAACGGATATGAAGCAGAACAGCCGTGAGATTAGTGGCAAAGAAGAAAGAGTGTGCGCCATCTTACATCAAGAGCAACTAGAAGTGGGAGTCACCGAGCGTTGAAGACGCCGAAGGCTTAAAGCAAGGAGAGAGACCCCATATGCCGCTGTGAGTGTGGCAGGGAAACAGCAGAGCAGCGCCGAAGGATTCGATGCAGGCAGTCACCTACAGCGGGAAGAGTGGCGCGACTACGGTCGCTAATCCCAAGGATGGGGACTTCCTGGATATCACCACCGAGGAGGCTGTCGTCTTCATGGGACGACGAATCAAATCAGACACCTGAGAAAGAGCAAACAATATCTCGTTACTACCGAAGATGGTTGTCAATGAATAATAGAGACGTGTTCTCAGTAAGCAGAAGCAAGAAGTCAGAAGGGAAAGGGATGAAGTCGCAACCTGTTTTGACTACAAATGATTTCATCGACGATGAGAGGAGGACGAGTCGCATTTCCCAAGCACAGACATATGTTTGCATTACAGCTAAGCTGGCAGCAGAATAAGAAAACGGAGAAATAATACAGGTAGGCGATATTTAAGCAGCTTTATGATTTTGAGAAGCTTCATAAAAAGAATGGTCCAGACAATCGATACGAAGATGTTTTCAGACTATAGATATAGGACGATATTATATCAATTATGAACTTCGCACCTTTATTTACGACCTATCGTTCTAAGAATTACTTAGATACCTGAACCCAAATTAAGCTTTCAATCTTTACTTCCAAATCGTGTCGTGAGCACGTTATTGCTATAAATAACTCTGTATTAAATATTGCCTTTTATTTGTCAAATTCAATCAGCTTAAATGAAGTGGATGCTACAGTACGTCTTGTATGCTAGCCCATCTCGCATGAAGTGGGACCGTATTTCCTAGTTTTTTCAATGTCTTTCATTCTTTACCAACGGAAAACAGTAATCACTCAGACTTAGTTAAACTTAAAAGTAATTTCCGCCATTTACAGTTCTACATCCATTTTCCATGCAAATCATTTTCTCGCTTTTTTCAGAACTGTAACATGACTTAGATGAATATAGATACTATTTTCTACGTCGGAATGGCAGGAAATTTTATCTTCTATTTGAAGTCAATGTGAGATACCAGGTTTGCCCGAGGTTTACCAGAGTTTCGAATGTTGTGTAAATGTACTACTCTATTCTTATAAATCGCTAAATTTTATCATTTTTACCACTGTAATGGTAAAAAAGCCAAAACAATTGTAGGGAATTGGTCTCCGCGCATTATAACGTTTGTCGTTAGAATGAATATATCTACATTTATCTTATAGTTTGATTTGAAAGTGCTACTGGGCACAGTATGTGTATTGACTTTCAAAAGATTTAGGCGTAAAAGTTTGAGTTAAATACAAAATTTAATAATTTCTACATGACGATTACTGCTATTAATTTTTTGGTCGTAAGCCAATAACGAACTTTAGCAGTGGTCTAAATTAAGCTGGGGAACTTTTGAGCATTTGCACCTGCTCAAAAGTACCATATAAGCCACCCGTCACTATTTTCGCCTGTTTTTTAACCTAACCTAATTAAAATTACAAAATAAGTGTTTGGTTGTTTAAATTTTATTAGGTTATGTCAAAAAAGAGGCTAATAGTGACTGGTTTTGAAAATACTTAGTTTGTTGCCTGATTTTTCCACTGGGAAAAACATTTCCGGTTACTGCAACCCAACCACGAAATAGTTTATTTGTAAAGCTTCTGCTGGCATGGTGGCTATTTGTAAAGCTCCCACCTATGCCAAATGCTGCATGGGTGCTCAAAAGTTCCTTTTAACTTTTGAGCAGGTGCAGATGCTCAAAAGTTCCCCAGGTTCTAAATTAGTAAATAAACATTTTTCTTTGTAAAACTAACTAGCTTTGTTTATTAAAATGCTTGGGCCCTGTCACTTTTTACCTTTTATTACTAAACTGATTAACTGTTTGAGTGCATCTAGCCAGCTGGCCAATCCATTGAATCTTAAGACCAGGTAGGCTTAGTATGATATAAATTAATGTCTTAATAATGTATTTCAAAGCATACCATCTTGTACTAAATTTTACATTCGAAGATATGTTTTAGGGTACATTACTGAAAACCTTAATTGGTTTTCCTAATCCTATATGTTAGTTGAATGAGCAGTACCTTACTATGCCTAAACAACCACATTATAGCCGCCATCTGCCTCTCTGTCTATCCTTACATTCTCTCTTAATTCCAGTATTCTTGTGTTTTAATACATTTTCATGGCCTAGGCAATCTAATGTACTCATGGGCTATGTACGGAGCGTAATTGTTCCTATTTACCTATTCGATAAGCCCTGACCCTCCCGGACCTATAAGGAGAAATAAAGCTTCCGTTACACGGGTAGTAATGGCAGAGATTTGTGTGTGCCTTTACTACACTTTATACGCTTATTTATGATTTAACCTTTTCACAACTATTTACGTGTCCTCATTTATTGTAAGTGTGCAATGTACAATCGATAAACAGCAAAATAAAGATAATGGCGAGGTAGGGTCTATGTTACTCTCCAGTTTTTTAGCTTTAATGCAATAAAATTGATTAATAGAAAGCATTTGTAATAATACTAGCAGAAACATTTCATCGACTATTACGATGAGAAATTTGACCATTTAGTGCAAAATTAGGCAGTAATACAGATTTGCCTAAAAAAATTGTTTTCATGTTCATTATTCCGCAAAATAGAAGACTCCTGCTCCTCTAGCTTTCTTTTAAATCGATAACTGTTGAACCTTGTAGGAAGATTCAATGGTAAAATAGGAAACAGTAGCAAGCAACTATCTAGAACTCATAAAGATGCTTCATTGCATATACACCTAAGATCTTTCTTAGTGTGACAGGTAATAGTGTTCATTATACACCCACGTTGACCTTAATTCAATGGACCAGACTCTAAACAACCTGTCTGGATTCAGTTTATTCACAAACCTGAAGGTGGCATTGGCTCTATACCTAGAGATTGGTTGACCCTTTGCTATAGATGGTTATAGCATTAACGTCATCACTCATATTATATATTGTATCTATATTATATTGTCAGTGATACTCTCTCGGACTGACTCGGAGATGACGATTCTTGGTCTATTTCTGTTCTGTAGATTTATTTAACGTTCTAGAAGAAAATGTTTTCGCCCTAACTTCTCTTAACTTACCAGTATCTCCATTCATACAGCAAACACCTTTCTTGGGCGTCTCAACTTGAGACTGTTCGTTTTAAAGTGATTAAGACGCCATTACTATACCTGGAACCTCCAATTCTAGATTTTCATCTCATTTCTCTCTTAACTGTCTGCATCTCGAATTGGTTTTTCGGAAACAAAACAAAAGCCAAAACCAAAATATTTGCTTATCTTGTTTCCTTCACTTCCTCTGACATTTGACGCAATTCTACTGGGATTGTTTATCGAATTAATCTGGTAAGATTGCATGTGTGTTTTATATGTCGCCCTTCGGTAAATGTAATTATACTTATATTGGTTTAAAAATTAAATTCCGGGAAAACAATGAAAAAGTTTTTCTGGGCCGAAACCAACACATAAGCCTTGGCCGACCATATTGAAAAGCCAAATTAAGAGTGGGCGTCCCACCTGCCCCACATTACAAACCTAACTAATTTGTCACACAGAAGAGCCATCTACCTTTCTTTAGGTTTTCTTTAGGTGGGAATTAAGAATCTACTTATAGCAATTTAACTTCTCCGACCCCCACGCGCCTACATTGGTACCTATCAGTAATCTAGTCTTCATCAATCTGCTCTGTCTAACCACACCTCAAAAACAATCAACAATCATGCCGGCCAACCAAGGTATCGAGTGTGCCGTAAATGCCGCATGCCGTAAATTGCCGCAAATGCCGTAAATGCCGTAAACTAAAAAATATTGCCAAAAATCGGATTTATTCCCTGTCAAAAACGATGTCTTTGCTTAATTTACGGCATATGCGGCATTTACGGCATTTTCGGCATTTACGGCATATACGGCATGCCGTACATCAAATCAATTTACGGCGTGCCGACTTTATACTCTGCGGCCAACATACGTTGGCTCATTTTACATAAAGAATAAATCTCTTTTAATGAGACGTTGAACTAAAAGGTAGATATGGCTCTTCGGTGAAATTACCATTACCTAATCTAAGGATAAGGCGGGTGAGGTGGAATTATCAGCACCAGGATGGGCTTTCATCCTTGTTGGAACTATGTTTGCACTAACCTCTCAGATAGTGTATCATAAGCGCCAAACTAATTCAGTCAGCATCTATAAAAATCTTCTCTGTGTTGTAGTATTTAAGGTGTGGTCCTATAACACAAAACGTTGCATCCGAAAAAATATGATGTAGTGTGTAGAAAAAAATAATTACATTAACAATGTTTATGGGTTTTCATAAATCAAAGTTTAGTGACACAAATTTTGAATGTCGAACTTAATAAATCATAAGTCATCATTTAATAAACCATGTTTTTCATTTTCCAGAAAATGGCTGAATACCCTCTGAATATTGGGAAAACAGGAAATCCCGAAAATGAAACTGACAACGAGGACGAGAAAAATCCTTTAAAGAATCCATTGGTAACCATTCTTGTTTTCAATTCAATTCGATTATTATTTGCCGTATTACACAAAAATTGAAGGGAACGAGTGTAACTAGGAATAAATCTTCGTTTATAATAATAAAGTTTTGGAATTTTTGTCCTACTTTGGTTAGCCGTAGCGGTTACTAAGATTTTTTCTATCTAATCTCAGATACTGGACCATGTTTTCAAATATTTATCGCTAAAGGACATAAAGAGCTGCAGAGAAGTATGCAAAGTATGGAATGGTGTTTCAACATCCGTACAGGAGAAAATGGCCACTGTTATACTTTACCCAGAGAGTGGAAATACATCACAAGTTGAAACAAAAACTCCGACGGCATTTACTGAGTTCTCTGAAACGTCGGGAATTTTTTACAACTCTTTCAAATTAAAATCCAGCGTTATTTTTGAGAGCAAATGGACAATCCTGGCTCTAAGACGGTTTTTTGAAGACCAAAGGCAGAACATCAGAAAACTGGTCATTGACAACATTAATGTTGCATCTATCTGGCGATTTAGCCTCAGCAATGACGAAATGTACTACTATGATAGAATCAGTCTGCAAATGAGATCAGATTACAGATATTTGGCCCTGGATCCCTACATTGACAATAACCTGACTCATTTGGCTATAGACAACAGCCTTGGATCCAAATTCATCGTGTCGATGGACAAACTGATTGCAGCCAAATCCCTGTTGCTTAAAAATTGCGCTCTCAAGGTTGTCAACAATTCCCGACTGGCACCAGAAAAATTGGAAATAAGTCACGTGGCTATTTTGAAAGATGACTTCGTGATGGAGACAGTCGCCGTTGAGGAACTTTTCGATTTGGAAAACTTGAAGGAATTGACTCTGGATGGTGGCCTAACATGTCGGCTTGACTGGTGCTTTCATGGTATCTGGTATCATTATAAAACATCCAAACTTTCCATCAAGGCAAAGAAAATGTCTTTGAAGAATTTGTTTTTGAAATCCGTCGAAATTGAGAACATCGAAGAGGCCGAATGGCAAATAAGTGGACTATTCACATTGAGAAACGTCCCATTCGAAAATTACACGAAAATAAATTTCACCAAAATGGATTTTGGCAATTCAACTATCAATTTGGCTGCTTTGCCACTATCAGTTGAAAAATTGGTTTTCACAAAGCTGGAAAACCAGGCCACGCACATCATTAGCCCCCAATATCCTCGAGTCACATTACCAAATCTGAAATACCTGGAAATAAAAACACACCGCACTCCATTTTGTAGACTCTGCCACTTGACAGCAAAAACCAGGACAGATTTTGACGAGGGAGAACTACATTTTGGACAAAACTTCCTCCGTTACCTGATTCTGTTTGGACATTGTCAAAATCTAACCAATTTGAAGCTACAATGCACCTCTGAAGATTCAGATCTCTGCTTGAGCACTGCCTGGGTTCCCAGTGGAATTAAACATCTTACCCTCATTGGTGAAATCAGAACCGTTGGAAAAGAAATTGAAATTGAAACACTTGTCCTTGAAAATGACAACTTTGAGAATTTAGCCACCTGCGTCAGCAAACTGCATAGCGAGCATTTGGTTTTGGATTTAAATTCTCAGGAAATCAAACAAAAGGATTTAGAGAACTTCATTGTCCCTTTAATTGAAATGCCGTACAAAACTCTGGCCATTGGAGGTCTGATAACAAGTATTCGTAATTTTCAGAAAAGCTCGTTTTCCAAACTTATTGATAACATGGGCGACTTCTACATCTTTGAGAAAGGAAGGGGAAGATCCATCGAGAAACCGGAATTTGAGAAATTGAAGAAGGAACAATAGAATACGGTATCAAAAAATATACTTTTTTTTGTTTAGATGCCTTTAGGTTGATTATTCATGCTGGTAGAATTGTGAAACAAAACTAAAACTTAATTTCGAAACTTACGCATTTCACAAACATTTATTAGCTATTAAAAATTGAAATTGCATTTGCATCTAGTGAAAATAAAAATCTTATTCATATAATTTCATTTTAAGTTAAAATTTGAAAAAAATCACTACCATCATTAAATTAGGTTCCTTCATAACATAATTTTACATGTATTGTTTCAGAGCTTCCTGCGTACAGAGTCAGAGGAGTGTGTTGTCATCTGGGCGGGATTTCCACGGCTTAAGTGGTACATTATTATTCCATTCTAAAATGTCATCGAATAAATATTTGTTATTAGACTAGTTGAAGCATCAAATTGTTTGACCATTTATGAATGAAATAGGTGTATAAAATATGTTACGAAATAATAAGTGGTAGGTATACAAATACAAATGATTCAAATTTGAAGGTAAAAATTCGAATTGAAAGATAACTTTCAAAAAATTTATGGCTACTAATTTAATGACTTAAAGTAGTTTTCAAAAATTAAATTTAAAAACATTGGAGTGTATATCTTCGATTGCCAAATGTGTTAGCATAGCAGTTGACAGGATCATTAACTTTGCACCATTCTGAATGTACCAATTGTGACAAATGATTATTATCTATTATAGACTATCTATAGCAAACCGTTTCAGACACATTTTGGTAATTCCAATATAAAAATACAATTCTAATGTAAAGTATTATATGTGTAAATAATTTTCAAAACATTTAACTGGTAGTATAAATGTATAGCCAGGTAACTCAAAACAAATGTTTCTGCATACTGTCTCTGTATTCCAGTCGATATGGGAATTCCCTAGTCACGTCATCATTCCATCCTATGCCATATACATTTATTAATTGTAATTCCACTTGATGTAATTTTGGGTCTACATTAATAAATACTTTTATTAATCCCTTAAAATGTTCATAAAAATTCAATTTAATTCATCTCGGTTTCTGTGAGGTGATAAATGCATGGATAAAACATTTTGCATTTATGGTAGATTTTCTACTCTTGTTTGACTTTCATTTCCTACACGCACACACGCTGTCGAAGCTCCAGATTTTAGATCGTAAAATGTCCAATATAAAAAATTTTACTGCGACAATAATAGGCTATAGTCATTACCACTACTCCATATTTACTCAGAAAAATTCCCAAGTAACATTCGGTTCTAATCTAAAATCCCATATTAAATATTGTAATGGTAGATTACATGTTTTTCATGCTAAAGTAACTTGCAATGACATCACAATGTTTTTGACATCACATTTTACCTCCTTCCATTGGAATAACAGGGCAAGAGGGGCCGTTTGCTTTTTATGTAACTTTGTAACCTACAAACGGCCGATTTTATTCCCATACCGAATTATTTCACGATGTACATTGTTTGTTATTACTTCCACTAGGTTTAGAGTTGTCTTAAACGTAACAAAAACTCATCTAAGAGAATCTATTAAGTGTGTTGAGAAGGAAAAGTCACATGAAAATCAACTCATTAGGCTTAGAGCCAAGGCATTCAGATCCATGGCTATTAGGGATGGACCTTTCTTCAACATTACTATATTAATTTAATTCATAATAATTTAGTTGCAATATCTTTGAAGTATATTTTTTGAATTAGATAAATTATGGACCTTATTGTAAACCAAATAAAATGTATACATTTTAACATACCTAATGCATATTTATATTATAAATATAAATAACACTTCAAATAATTAGGTATACAAAAGAGATCCAACGGAAAAACATTTCACGTGATATTTAGGAGCACCTGACTTCCTTCATTGATAATCAAGTCACAAGAGTTGTGCACAGACATACTTACCGTCATTGTTATCACAGAGTTATAGCATAATATTACCTTACATTTTATACATTACACACTTCAATTACAAAATACTCTTGCAAAATGACACAATGTCACATTGTAATTTAACACTTGACAAATAAATGCTTCAAATAGAATTGGCAATGTTATTTTGGGTATTAATGTTTGTAATACCAACATACTATCAAGAGTCCTATATAAACAAGGAATTTGAAAAATGAGAACTATAAACTGCATCAATTAAGCTTTTTTTAACCAGCGGAAAAAATTACTACCATATAAAAAGTTATTAAATTGATGGACATTGCGAACACATTATCATCAGGTAAAGTAAAATGAATTTGATGTTCATGTTTAAGGCACATGGTTTTTATAATGATTATTTGGTCGTGTGACACGCTGTATTATCACTTTATCATCAATTGTCAATTGAAGAAAGTCATGTGCAATGTCACACACAAATTTATTTTGAAAACAAATTTTACATAACAACCTCTTATCACTGGCCACGTCAACTGTGCTATAGAGATAGATACTTCGCAGATGCAATATGACAATGAGTCATTTATTCCATACTATAATTAGTGTATTATTAATGAGTAATGAGTGAGGGTCATTGAAGAACTTAGTAAATTAACACCTTATATTGCAATGTAGTAAATCTAGCTAATCAGATTTTCTCTTGAAATACGGCTAAATTCGATGTAAATTAGAATGAAGAAATTCTGATATTTTATGGCTATATATTCCTTGTCTTGTAGTTCTCAAGCTTATGGCAATTGCAATTGTTAATAAATAAAGTCACATGCAATTCTTATATAATTTTATAATACATTATGTTGATCGAGTACTTTTGATAAGTGTCGATATTATTCACTCATTTCGTTTATTTGTTAATCATCCAAATTTAGAATTGCATAATAATAATAATTAAAAACTTTCACATGTCAGTTCAAGATAAAGCATCATTCGATAATATACAATTACATATAAGCTGATATCAAACTCTCATGCCTACCATGCAGATAAAAATCACACTATATATAACGGAATCTACACAATGTATGCTTACTTACACCTGGAAGCTAGAATCCCAATTAATTCTCTTAAGTCTTCGTTAAATAATGAATCAAAATGCATTCTGTCTTCAGATTTGCAATTTTTCTGTCAATAACATTATCACTAAGCGAAAAGTCGGGTAAGTACATATTTTGCATTTTACCTGAAAATTTAATGGATTTTAAAATTTTCGTAAAGAATTTTATTTACTACAATACAAGACACTAAAACGGCATGCGATATATTATATTCATTGTGGCCTTTTGTTTTGTTTACCAACGTCAGGTGCGAGCAATGCTGTGATAACGCAAAGATTATGCAATCAACGAGGTCCGTTTACACGGAAGCCAGAGGGATATGTTCCGAAAAACTTATCCAACCTTCCCAAATATCCTCTGAAAGCCTGCGTACCTATTGATGGAACAATTGGGACTGATAATGGAGCGGAGAACAAATTGTGGTACTTCCGAGAAGATCTGTTGATGAATGCAGGGCATGTGTATTGGCACGTTTCCCATCCACAAAATCTTTTGAATCCTCAAGACCCTCTGACAATTGACCGTAGAGGAGAAATGTTTTACTACTTCCATCGTAATGTTATTGCCCGTTACGATACAGAAAGAATCGCTAATGCTTTGCTTCCAGTTACTCCCCTCCAGTACGAAGAAGGTGCACCTATAAGAGTGGGATACAATCCTCATCTTTTAGGAACACCCACCGACTTCCGCTATCCCCAAAGATTTCAAAATATGAGGCTAGAAAATATTACAGATTCAATTGAACTCTGGCGGTTGCTTGAGGTTGACATTAACAATCGAACTCTCGTAGGGAAAGACGGAATTTTCTACAGCTTGGATAATAAGGAAGGAATTGACAGACTTGGAGAAGCGATTGAAGCAAGTATCAATTCTGTGAATGATGAAAGGTATTCCTTTATCGGAATACATTCTCAAGGACATAGGAACATTGGACTCTTGCACGAAGACATAGGAGAAAGCGTTGGAGATGATGTAAGTTTTTTTCAACTTTAAGTTTGTTTTAAAAGAAGAAATTATCCCTTTCTGTGATTAAAAAATTAATTCTGTTATTTATCTCTTTGGTCGTTTAATGCTTCATCGGTTTAGAATTCTAATTTTTTAATTTAGAATTTATAAAAGAATTTATAAAATTTATTTGTACGGTGTGTACATGAATTTCGTATGGCAAGACTTCTTAACATGTAGTCTAAAACTGAATCTAGTGTGATCTTCAATCTTAATTTATTGGGTTACTCACATGAACTTATTTGTTAACTTGATATTGAAAGTGAAATCCTGTAAATTTTAATTCATTAGCTTGTTTGTGCCCCTATCTTCAACCCGAGTACTGCAATGAGGGATCCTGTTTTCTACCACTGGCATAAAATTATTGATGACATTTTTCTACGCCACAAGTATCTCCTGACTCCAAATCATCCTACCGAAGGAGAATTTCCTTTACTGTGGCCTGGAGTAGAAGTACAAAGTCTCTCCGTCGTGTCGACTGTTCAACCTTCCCCAACAAATTCACTCAGAACTTATTTCAAAAACTTAACTGTCGAGATTCCTCTGACAAAAGATATTTTCTTTTCAAATGTCACTTACGAATATTGTATTAAACGTTTGGGCCATGATGAGTTTACTTACAATATCACAATTAAGAAACAACCATTCGTTACTAGTAACAAGGCATTTGTTAGGATTTTTATGGCCCCAAGGTTCAACTTCAGTGGTCAAGCCTACACTCTTGAGAAACAAACTCCTAATTTCTTTGCCATGGACTCCTTCGTCACGGAATGTAAGTTACTTAGAATTTATCACGTTTGGGAACTGATTTTTAGTGTTTCCCTTTTACATGATTTCCATTAAGTATATATTAAAAATTTCAATATAATTTGGAAGAACACTCCCGAGTGATTCTTAGAATGTAAAAAATGTGATTATTTTCCTTTCAGTGGAAGGAGACATAACAGTGGTGAGTCGAAGTTCATCAGATTCAAATCTCTTGAGCAACTGGAAATTAGAAAATTGGCAAGAGAAACCTCCAGTGGATTATTTTGCGGATTGTGGATGCGGCTGGCCTTCTCATCTACTTCTGCCCAAAGGAAAACCTGGGGCTGGAATGATTTTCGATTTGTTTGTAATGGTCACAGATGCAACAACCGACGTTCCTGTCCAGGATCCTCTAGAAGAAGATCCCGCCTGTCCGATGAGGCACATTCTATGCGGAACAAAGGACCAGAAGTACCCAGACCTACGGCCAATGGGATATCCTTTCGATACAAAACCTTTTAGCGTCTCAACTTCTGAGGGTACCCAAAGGTTGGTGGCCACTTTAGAGGAATATGTCAGTTTGATTCCTAATTCGAATACAGTACAAGTGGTCATCACACACGATGCATAATATTATGATAGTCTAACCGTTCGTTGAATATATCATATATTTTTATATTAGGATACAAAACTATAACTATTTAGAAACGCACAATCTGCTTCTTTTGAAATACTGTATTCTGTATTCTTCGTGTAGCTTATAAAGTAAAAATAAATTTTTGACTTTATTTATCGGAATTTAGTTATTGAAGTCTCGCAAAAATATTTGACCCCATTGTGTTGTTGATATACCGGTCGCCAACGGTATTTCAACATTTTGCTTTTATGCTGGTTAACTCATTATAATAGATTTTATGTTTATTAATGTTCGCTTAACAAATAGACAATTCATACCTTCTGGTGCACATACTTACTTATAATAATGTGTTTTCACCTTTTATTAGTTTCATAATACATGTCTACAATGTGATTCGTTAAGGAGTACATTTTAATATCTTAAAGAGAATTTACAATGTCGTCAATTTTGAATAATTCCGTTAATTAACCAACCTATTTGGACAATCACAACGAATGAGTTGGCTATAGTGCCAATGGGGTTACTCGTGCACAACAGTTGACAATTCACTGTTTTAATTCTTCCATATCATAAACCAGAATGACAAACGTTAGCGTTATTGAAAATGAAAGGATTGAAATTCAGAACATATTTTTTCTGAGAAATTAACATCATAAAAAAGTAACCAAATAGCGGTACTATTTAGTTCTATCTACAGTAACACTATAGTGAATTTGAATAATATTGTAACCTCAAACTAGATAGGTTCAACGTCTTCATTTTATTTGCACAGCTTTTATTTCTGGGTTGGTTGGTGGTAACGTTGGTAAATTGAATATAAGTAGCTGGTATATAGTTTGTCTGTAACCCATGTGTTGTGAGACTGATTCAGACAGCATAACTATTCCCAGGGTCACAATGAAAATATATCACGATTCACCAACCTTATAATACGCGTTTATTTCGTATGTACTAGTGGGTAGAGAGCATATAAGCTAGGATGCTTTCCAAATACTCCGTCGATACCGTTGCTAGTTGGCTTGAAACTATACGTGAGTGGATATAAATAGCCCGTACAAATATTTTAGTGTCAAGGTTAAATTTATATGGGGATGTAGTAAGTAGCTGTCTTACTTTTTTCTTAACAGTGCAGTAGAGTGCAAGTGAAGTGTTTAAGTGAGACTGGGACAACATTATTTTTCTTGATTCAAAAATTTTGGTAGTGTAACTTGATTTTTCACCGCGGTGGAAAGATTGGTTACTTACACGTATCGTTATTTTCTCTATACACTGTGTACATAGCATGTGTCCACAAATAGTCACACTTAAAATATAGTCTTAACCAAACTTTAATTAAAAATTCTAACGCTGTTCAGAAATATTCCGTACTTTGCAATTCGGCTCTCTATGTATATATGTAATTGTAGTGAAAAGGTAAGCGAAATTGAACGTTTCTTAGAAGTAAGTACTATTTATGTGATTATACCTTTAAAATTTAGAGACCGAAATTGTATTAAAAATTTTAGCATATATCGAGGAATCGAGGTTTCAAAGTGTTGTATCCAAAGATTAACAAAGCAATATTTAAGTAAAATTGAATTAAGGAGTGTGAGATCTCTAAATTGGTAATGTGATAATTCCATTACCTGTATAATATTTCTTAATTATTTCCAACTTCATGAAACAGACTAATGTAAATGAAAAATAGTCTCTAATAAACATCTTGTAATTTAATATTTCAATTTCCTTAATTTAAGTGGGCCTCATTTTAAATGATCAATGTTTGCTCATAGTAGGAAATAAATATGGCTGAAGCAAAAAAGACTCAAGGATGCGACCCCAAGGAATTAGAAGAGAAATTTGTCGACAACTTTACTATTTATTTGATGAAGCTTTCAAATGTGTCAGATGACTTTGCACCTGGAGGACAGACGAAGGGAAAACCAAGCACTGGCCAAAAGGCTGGCAAAGCTGTCACTAGCATATTAGGGGCCACTGTACCAGGTGGAAGAACTGCTGGAAAATTTGTGGAAGAAGCCGTCCAGGATAGCTATAATAGAGACGAGAGGAAAGACAGAAAGAAACTCTACGCAGTCATTCCTCAGAAAAAGAAAGACGCACGCAAAGTATTCGTTGACGCCGCAGTAAAAATATTTCGTATGTTTGAGTATCAATTCACAAATGTAGTGGCAGATGAAAATGATAATGATGCGAGGAGAGCAATGGCCAAATTGGCAGAAGACGCCGCAGAAAGAGTAATAAATTATGTCATTGGAGAATATGACGATATTATCAAGAAAGATTTCCATAAGACAAGGGATTTTGTTTTCAATGCTATTTTGTTTGGCGGCTCAAAAAGAAAACTTATTTTTAAGGGAAAGACTGTTCGATTTAAGGATTGTGATGGAAATTTCAACAAAACAATTACGACTGACATATTTAAGACTTCTGGTTATATTTTACATGAAAATGGAGCAATTGTTAATAAAGAATTAGTGAAAAATAGTGCCGCTGAAAATTATGGATACAAACGGCTTTGGCCATTCGATGAATTTTACAAGACTAAAGAAAGGAATGGAAAATGGAAGACAGTTATGAATATCTTACCTCGGTATGAGTACAAATTGGCATTTGATGAAAAAGAAGTTGCCAATAGAGTTCAGGAAATTGTGAAAAAGTTGGAACGGAAAGAAAACTCCACTAAAGCTGAAACAGAGGATATAATAGAAAAAGTGGATGGGATGGGAAAAAAATTTCAGGAAGTAGGAGAAAAGTGGGACAAGGCATTAAATGACGTGAAGGAGGTGATCAAAGATTCCCTGGGTATTTCTGATTCATGTTTTTAAAATTCCCCTGAAATATCACATCTTAGCCTTACATGTAATCCCCCGTTTTCATAATTTATTTATTATAGCAGGACTACGACAGACTGAGGGCATAACACTGGTTGGTTCTGATTCGTTACGACTGAAAGACTTTGACAATTTTGAAGTTATTGGTTCCGGAGATTTTGGAACTGTCCTAAAAGGGAGGCTTCAGAAGAAGAACATAAAATATGCAATTAAGATAACGTAATATCAATTTCGAATTTCATAATAAGTAAATCCAACAACGCCAAAGATTAACAATTAAAAAATAATTTTAGGCGTAGAAATTTTTATCGTGAGATCAGCTCTCTTATACGATCCGAACATCAAAATGTGGTTAAGTTTGAAAATGCTTGGGAAGAAACGGTCACGAAGGATATTGCAAAACTTCACTATCAATTTGAAGATTACCAAGGACAAGCCATTTATTGTATCCAGATGGAACTTTGCAATGGCAGGGATTTATCTGCATGGATACTGAAGCCTCCTGAGTTAAAAACAGCAGAGGATGCTAAGCAGATTTGCTATCAGATTTCATTAGGAGTTCAAAGCTTACACTCTAAAAACATAATTCACAGAGATTTGAAACCAGCAAATATATTTCTACTCTATTCCTATGAAAAAGGAGACAACAATATAGTTGTAAAAATAGGGGACTTGGGGATGTCTAAACAAACTTTTCAGGATTCCATAGCAAGCAAGAAAAGTTTAATGACCAAATGTGGAACAGAACGATATAGAAGCCCCGAACAGGTTGAATATAAAATCTTTTCTGTATTATTTTTGCATTTTCCATTGCAGGCATCAAAACTGTTCTAATTTTTAAGGAAAGAGAAGGAGATTATGATGTATTGACTGACATATTTTCCATGGGCATTATTTTCTTGGAAGTACTATACTCAACTATTGAAAGGAAAGAAATTCCAATGGCTGATACTAGAAATGGGACACTTCCAAATGAATTCAGATTTTCATTCCAATCCGAGGTACATTTACTGCGGCCTTATCAGTAAAGAAAATGAAACCCTTAACTAATCTTGTCATATCATTTTGTAGGAAGCCTTAATCAAAGCGATGTTGTCCCATAATCCTAATGATAGACCAAACTCTGAATCTGTGACAAACCAATTACATGATCTGTGGTACACAAAAGGTAGGGATTTTGTAATGTAGATTCTTTGGAAATATTACGACTAAATATGAAGTTAATGTTTTTGAATTTTAATGACCTTATTTAATTATTTATCTTTAGTTAATTTAAAATCTGGATATAGTTTTTTTGTGTGAATGTATAATTATTTATTTCTAGTGGCAACAAACCAGGAAAACTGTGTTAACAACAACGACAGTCACCAAAAAGAAAATCAAGACTTGTATGTCTTCACTCTCAGTATCAATATCAATTAGAATAAGAAAGCATAATGTAAAGATAATAAAATTTCCGAACACATCTTTTGTCTTCCAATTAAGGACAAAAATTGAGATGTGAAAATTTCACAACTCACAAATAGCCAAATTAAATCGAAAAATTTACGAATTTCCTATTTTTCTGAGATAGTCAAAAGATGTAATTGGAAGATTTATTTATTTACTCACAAAGATAATTCATTCATTATTCTGATTGGCTAACTACATCTCTAATTGAATTACAGAAATCTGCTCCTGGAAGAATATAATCTATCCACTTCTGCACGCCCAGATGAAATCCCCGACCAAGTTGTTAATTTATATTCTGACTTCACTTTGGACAGAGAAATTGAAGTATGTGAATTAGAAAGTCGGTATTCGAATGGAACTGGGTTTGATATTTTTTATAATAACCATTAAGTGCATTAAGTAATTACGGAAAGGAGGTAAATAATTAAGTATAATATGTTTAGCTTTTATATCGATATGGATGAAATGGACCCGCCAATTTATCTGAAAGGAATTGGCTTTGTGGGGAGACCGTCTCAGCCAACGGAAGAGATCACTATAAAAATAAAAGTAACTATAGATGACAGGAAAGCACCATTAATATGTGAGATGGAGACAAGCTATACAGCGGAAGCTAAGAAAATGAATATGGTTAATCTGAATGAATCAATAAAAATCATCCCCAAAAAGATTTACGTCGTAAATGTGTTTCCAATAGCTGTAAGTTCTATTTCCTGATTTAATTAGTCGTGAGAATTTAACTATTTTTTTAAATCTGGATTGAACAACGAATCGTGTAATTACTTTTACGGGGAACAGAAATTGTTAATTATGTGGATAATTATGCAGGGTGGCGTGGCTAAGTGGAAACATCGCAACAGTGACATCGTTTTGTATAAAGACAACTTTAGCAAAACAATCAAATTGACAGTTTTGAAATTGCTTCTATTGTCATCATCATGGAATTCTGTATACTCCTTGAAGTTTTCTCTCTTTAAATAGGAACTAAAGGTAATTCCAGATTCCTATACTAATGGCCAGACAAAGGTTTAAATAATCCTAAAAGCTCGGGTGTCCAGCAGAATTTGTTTAGGCTTTTAAAGGAGAAAAGTTGTTTAGATATTAAAAATTTTTATATGGCCAGTATTCATCCCTGGCTATTAATATAATGCAGTTGAAAATGTGTAATAACCGTTTGGAGAAAAATGAACGGTGTCTATTTTCTTATTCTTTTCCTTTTCCTATAAATGTCACTTATCAAAGCGACTCAAAATTTGTAACCTAAAATCATACGACTACCATGTCCTGTCCATACACAAAAAAATTAATGCTAATATGCAATATTAAATAAATTAAGCAAATGGGATTATTTTTTAGATTGGCGTTAATAATTAACAGTATTTAACGTGGCATGTATACACGTGCATATGCATTATAACTGTATAATTAGAAAAATAATTAAAGCATAGCAATTTCAGCGTTGCCGGAATTAATAGACACTTCTTAAGTGTTCTCCAATTCGATTCTCCATCAGGTTGAAAATAAAAAGTCATGCAAATGATGCATTGTTTTCTGCCTCATTTTAGTATGCATTAGTGAACATATTGTCTGCATACGATAGAAATAATGTTACCTTGTCAAGCACAACAAAACTACAAAGGCTGTATATAAAAACTGATATCTATGGTTCTCAACAACATTGTTTTTAAGGCTATTTTGGATTCATTTTTGTCAAAATTTAATTTAAGCCTGAGTTTGAAAATTTCTTAATGTACGTGCAAATGTAAATATTATCCTAAACTGTTACGCATAGCAAAAATCAAAACAAAACTTTTACGCTAAAAATTTTCGGGCTACGCGTGATTTTTATAAATTTTAGTCTATTGTGATTCAATTTCGTCATAAAGGCACGTTGTTTCGCGCTACGAGGTAAAATAATAAATATATTTATAAAAGTTTAACCCACCCCGAAACTTGTTTCTCTAAATGTACATGATAATTAAGGTTTGACGGGTCTTCCCCGCAATAACGCTTTTTATCTGTTGTTCAGTTGTTTGGTGTCCTAATTTTTTTTAAAGTAGCTATGTTATCAGTTTATTGTTATATATCTTAACAATCTAACACGTGTCTCCATAAATAATGGTTATCAAGCACAAAGTAAATGACTTTTTGATAAGATTATAATAGTATGCCCATTTTCTTACGATATAATTACTCAATAAGATAAGAGTAGTATTTAAAGTGATGACAAAATACTAACAGAAATTTAGTGTAACTAAAACCAGACCCACAACAGGAGGAAATTAGAATCTTTATTTTTAATATTTCATTTTCACGGAAGAAATTATTACAAATGTAAAATTTCTTTGGACATATCTTCTTTGCGTTGTTAGCATTAGAAACGTCAGAGAGCAAAAAACTTGGCAAGACTACAATCACCTATATGAGTGATGCCGTGAACCGTGTATGGGCCCATCCATGCACGGTTCACGTTGTCATCAAAAATCATTTACTCAGGCATAATAGTTACCTAAAATAGCAGGATGTATATCTAGAAATTTATTGAAGGGAATGGTGAAAGTGCTGGTAGAAAAACCTTGATATCCTGGTATCCGGCGTACCAGTGAAATTAAACAAGATAAAGAAGAAAAGAGAGAAAACGAAAAAAATTAAAGGCAGAGAGAAAAGAGAGAGAAAAAAAGAAAAAGTGAGAAGAAGTAAGATAATAGAGAAAAAGAGAGAAGAGCAATAAATTATAATTAGTAATGTATTACATGATAAATACGAATTTCATGTTGAGTAAAATAGAGACGGCCTAAAACCTCATTTTTTCTCAACCGAAAAATCTTTGATAATTTTTTAACCCAGCTAGATTTTTTAGAATATCAGAATGAGAAAGTTTTTTCCGCCATCGGGTGCAGGAAGTAATTGTCAAAATTATTATAACGTGCATTATTTTGCCAATGTTAGCTTATTTTTAAAAAATCCCATTTTGGAGGCGTTGCACCAACATCTCTCTAAATATGTGCCTAACAACATTGAAATAAAGAAGTGAATATACTTTAGTAGTTTTCGAAACTATCCCTGCTAGACGGGTCTAAAGATCTATTTTGTATGACATTTCTAAATTTTAGTTGAGAGCTCCAATGGTGAAATGTATACGCTTGAAAAACAAATTGCATATATCTTCGCCATGGATTCTTTTGTGGCACAATGTAAATAATATTTTTTTCCTATTGCAAAAAATAAGCCTGTCATCTGCATGTGATAATAGTTGACATTATTAAATCAGAATGACACAGTTGAATTGTTCGAGAGTTCGAGTTGATGTTTCAAGATTTTTCATTTATAAATTTTGTTTTAGTTTAAACTAAAAAAAATTATTTTACTTTTAGTGGATGGAGACATAACTGTGGTGAGTCCAACTTCATCAGATTCTAATATCTTGACCAATTGGAAGTTAGAAAATTGGCAAGAGAATCCACCACTTGATGGTTTAGAGGAATGTGGATGAGGATGGCCGTCTCATTTACTTCTGCCCAAAGGAAAACCCGGGGTTGGAATGATCTTTGATTTGTTCGTAATGGTCACAGATGCAACTATTGACGTTCCTGTCCAGGATTCTCTAAAACAAGATCCTGTCTGTCCGATGAGACATGTTCTTTGTGGAATAAAAGACCAGAAATTTCCTGACCTAAGGCCAATGGGCTATCCTTTTGATACAAAACCTTTTAGTGTTTTGACTGCAGAAGGTACTCAAAGAATGGTGGCCCATTTCGAAGAATATGTGAATTTGATTCCGAACTCGAATGTAGTACAAGAGGTGATTACACACGATGAATAATAGCAACTGGGCTTTGTTTTTCTCAAGGAAATTTGGTTGAAGTGTAAAAGTTATTGTTCATCTCATTGTTTATTTATGTCAGAAAAAGTGTTTTAATCCTTCTCTGTTTAATGATTTGTATGCTAAAAATGTTTTTCTTCAATACGAAAATCAAATTGTGGGTAACCATTCCTTTGCAGTTGCCACCAAATACATTTTGTATGGCATAAGTAGATAGAATTGTGGAGAATTTGGGGCTTTTATTAATTTTAAAATATGAATATGGTTGCCGTGCCAATGCACGTAATTATCACTTTAAAATTATTAAAAAGGGTGCCGTGCACATGCACGAATTGTTTAAATACGGAGGTGGTAATGCACGATTGCACGGAACTCTGCTTGAGACATTTTTGAAATTATTTTAAATGTTTTTAAATTTATTTTTATAGAAATGAATTACAGGGTACTACAATAAAAGTACACAAATACACCACAAAATATTTTCTTGTATGTTCCACTAGGAAGTAAATTATGTAGGATTCACATGAAGAGAACTCGCAGGTAAAATGAACTTAATACCAACGCACACATGAAGCAGTAAAATTCCCAATAATATAATACTACATTTAGCAAAAGTATTAAAATATATTGCATTAAAATTGCATTTCTGAACACATTATTTTTTGTTATTACGTTACAAAATTATTTAATAAGTACATGTTAATTTAATGTCACATTTCACTATACTTCATTATATTTTGTTACTTAGTAACTAACGCCTTTACTCGACAAGTACAGTAAGGTATGACATGAAGAGAACTCGCAGATAAATTAAACTGCCACTTCGTCACACACAATAAATACCAACATACACATGAAAGAGTAAAAATCCCAATATAATAGTACGTTTAGCAAAAGTATAAAATTGCATTTTCGAACACATTATTTTTTATGTTATTACGTTACAAAATTTCACTATACTCCACTATATTTTGTTACATAGTAACTAACGCCTTTACCTTGTCGAGGATAGTAACTCCTTCGACAAGTGTTTTCTCAATGAATTCAGTTGCATGTGCAACTGAAAAGCTGCCCTCTTTTGTGCCTACAACTGCTTGAAGATACAATTTTTCGAAAATATTGCAGTAAGGGTTTAAACCCTCGGCACTTTTAAAGCCAACACACTCCAAGGTGTGACAGCTTCCTGAAGTGTCAAACTCTTCAAACACATTTTCACTTTCGTACAACTCCTGGAACACTTGTACAATATCTGATTCCGCCAAATGTGGTAAAAACTTTTGCAGACGGGGATCTGAAGGATTTGCCTGCCATGCAGTAGTATCCAAAGGTATTTGTAGGGGAGTCAACTCATGAAACTTCTCTCCGTCGATTGACCCTTCACTTGACATTTTTAGAGCAGAACTTGTCACAATTCTAATAGAAAAAAGGAAAATGATTTTTATGGAAAATTTCATGGATGTAGAACTGAAAATCAATCGTTTAAGTATGAGTAAGTATCAGTACTTACTGTTCTCCGGTGGTATAAAATGAAAGAGGAATTGAAGAAACTGGAGAGTAAGGACCCAATTCAGGCGAGTTGGGCGGGCATCCAGGACTTACTGTCGAATGCACTTCATTTAAGCCAATTGAATTTCTAAAGAATGTATTAGAAATTTTGAATAATTAGACAAAGAATAACCCAACTTTAGACAAATTAAATAAAGTTATATACATTTGATATAAAATTACCCGCTGTCCATTATGTCGCAAAGTTTCAAAATCGAGTGTAAAGCAGAAGTTTTCTCACTCAGAGCACTGGAATAAATGAAGGGAAATCCAAACTGACTTTTATATTATTGCATCAATTGGTAAGTCAGTGAGCGAGTATGTGTGTGAAATCAACATGTACATATATTGATACATAGAGGCATACACCCTGCTTTCTCCGGTTGATTGAAACAATAATCGTAAACTTGGAAATTAATCTTCCCTTCTCGTGCTTCCCTCATTTTGTGAATTAGGGATGGTTTGGGTTGCGTTTGTATCTAGATGAGAAAAGGTAGGTAAGGATATGACATTGGTAGAATTACCTACAAGGTCATGGCAGTCGTAAAAACTACGAAAGTAATTGACGAGGGTTGGTGATGGTAATGATTACTCCTACTGCGTGATGTTTACACTTGGTGATACATTAAAGTGATTCGGGTACAATACTCTACCCAATACCCATCTAATATCCTTTCAATTTGTGTTGAAGAGGAGGGATGGATAGTGTTGCAATAGTATTAACAGTGTCAATGGAGCTTGGATTTGATAAACTCCACTCAACTCGCTCGGTGTAGAGTATTTTTCCCTAACCATTTCATTTGTCTGAAATTCAGCACTTTGCCCACTTCCCTACTTTTCTAATCAATACACTTTTCCTTTACATCAATCTTTGGAACAGAATCTGGAGGCTTACCGACAGCTGAACATTTTGGTTTACATACAATCGTTCAGGAGGGTAAATCGGGAAGTAGGGAAAGTGATTGAATCTCCCGTGAATGTTATTGGGGAAATAAATTCAGCATAAAGATTGTTTAACTCCATTCACAATTTTCTCCCTTTTTCTGTAGTGATAGAATTAATTAAGTAACAAGTATCTCCCCACTTGCCTTCTATTTCATTAAACATCTTTACTTCTCTACTTTTTACTACTACCTCTAATAAAGACTTTCTTTTCATTTGCTACACTATTTCGATACATATCCTCGAAATACAAATTGCATTTACTATAAATACGTTTGCTCTTTGGAGCAAAATTGAGCAGTTGGAATTCTCTCATGATAGTGAGTAGAGTGAAGAGCGATTCGATTCCATCCATTCATCCGACAACGAACATTCTGCTTTCACTGGATGCGAGTGGGAAATAAATGAATTGAACGATTAATGAAGGCATGTAAGTTGAAATCAACATGTTCAATAGTTTTAAATTATTACATTTATATGTAACTGTAAAATGTTTATTTCTTTGAATATTTTTTACAATTTCAATTTTTTACAGGTAATTTGCAACCTCGGTCAGTCTCATTTGACTCAGTTCCAGTTATATTATACTATAATAAGCAGGAGAATGAGGTGAATGAGTTTGTGCTGAACAAGCAACGTTTCCAATTACGGATTGCAGATTTTTCGAGGATTATCACTCCTTTTCTACTCAAAACCCACAGATCAAACGTGTTTAAATCCATCACTGGTAAATAGATAAAGTGTCTCTCTTACTATTAAAAATGTGTGGTATTTGCAGCATGTGTGAAATAGAATACGATATAATATTAACTTGTCCTTGGTGTGGGAGATGTTATTGTGTGTTTTGTTACTGTGACATTGTTCACTCAAGTGTATGTACATTGTAGGTATTAAGCATATTCTACATTTCTATTTATAATGTGTGGTGAATGTGTTTTCAATAATCTTTTGCGATACGAAATATTTGAGTGCCCTCAGTGTTTGAACGCCTTACTTATAGGTATCTTCTGCAACTACTGTGACCAAGAAACTGTGTGCAAACATGATACATTTTCATGTCACTATTCTTGCACAATGTGTCAAAATAAAGATTTATAACTAATGGAGAAACTCCCTGTTCCACTAAATGGGATTGTCCACCCTCTGTATGTAGAATTAGCAGTAAGACAAAAAACATTTAGCGTATTAAATGTGAAATCGCAAATTTTAGCAAGACAAGGGTTTTTCCAAACAAAAAGTTTTGAGACTGTCTGCTTTTATTGTAATTTCATATACGATTGGCCGCGAAGGGTAGTTGATAGATTGGAAGTAGAAAAGCAACACAAATCAAGGTGTTTATACAGTAAAATTAGAGATAGAAGACCGACAGTAGCTGACGATGACAGATTAGCATGCAAATTTTGTCTTGACAATGAAGTTGAGTACATGAGTGATGCATGTGGCCATTTGACTTGCTGTCCCATGTGCGCTATTTATCAAAGTAAGTGCTTTGTTTGCCGAAAGCAAGTCACCAACCTTGTTCGAGTTTACATTTAAAATGAAATTTGAATATAAAACAATATTTTTCAAAAAATTGAAGTCACACTATATACAAATAAAGGTTAGACCAGTTTTTAAAAGAACCAAGAATTCATTATATACGTATTATCTCGCAAAGAAAGTAAAGATTTCTCCTTCAAGAAATTTTATTCGGTACAACAGTAAATGTCAGACACTAAAGTTTAGTAATGTCAATTTTGGTAAAGTCATTTCTTTGTGTGAAGAAATATTGAAATTCAAGTGTATAAAATATTTATCCACTCAGGAGTACGATTTATCACATCTTCAAACCGAAGAATACAGGGTTGAAATAGTAAAGCTAGAAAATGAGTGTGTAGACACAGTTACAGGTGTACATAGGTATAAAATAATTGACATACGTAAATGTAGTACGATAACGTTGTCATTGAATGAGATTAAAGGTCTGCTAACATATCTGAAATTTGTATTGACCAAGTTTAGTATAGAAAAAATAGCAATAACTGAACATAATGTAAAAAAGTACATTCTGTATTGGATGAATTTAAAAAATATTGAAAATGTACTCAAATGTGGTAATAGCATCGAAAAACAAAACGATGAAAGTTTCAAGAAATGACATTGTACATTTTCACTCTCTCCTTTGTCACATAATAACTTGTGTAGATTGTAACTATCAAAGTGAGATTCCTAGCGAATATGTGGAGATATGTCATGGGTTTTCTGAATATTTTGACATTGAGTTACTAAATACATTTGAATGCGACGATGTAGAAAGTTTTAGTTTTGAAATTACGGATTTTAAAAATCCTGAAAACGAGGTTGCCATCACAGTTTCACTCAATAATATTCGAAACCTTGAGCAAAAAATTGGTAAAATAATTAATGGCATTTTGTAGGTTATGTAAGTATTTCCCCTCCCTTAATTGTAGAGATACTATAGTTAAATGTAAGTGTATTATTGTGTGACATTATGTAATAACATTTACTAATTTTCTAATAAAAAATTCGGCCTGTATACATAAAATTGCTTTCTCACTTACAGCAAAATACTTTGCATGAAGAGCATATCGGGGAGTGTGGAAACATGGAGAGAAAATTAATCAATTTGCGAAAAAATATACTATACTGCTCGTACTGTAGTTACACTGCTAGGAGGCATAGTCAGATATCACGGCATGTAGAGCACAACCACTTGTGTGAGCACTGCAGTGACTGCTTCTCTTCCCTCGACACTCATTTCTGCAATCAAAGAGGATTTGGGGAGGATGCACATTCTACACATAGTATTAACACTGGTATATTTAATGAAGTGATGCGGATTCATAGAGGGACAGTTGTAAAGTACAGCTACAAACCGAGAGGAAACATAACCCTTGTATCTACTTTAATTGAAAATATTGACTCAGACCTTACAACTTTACTAGAAAGCATTTTGAAAAAATTTAAGCAGTGCAAATGTCGATTAGAAGTTTACTTTCATCTCATTGACGAAAATACAGAAGTTAGAAAGAAAGTACTATTAACCGGTTATTTTGAACCTATTTTAAACACAGACGACATTTATGATTTTATTTCCACTTCATTGGATGTAATAATTCAAAAACTAAATGAATTTAATGAGAACGGTAGTGGATGGAGTGTGGAGAGGATAGAAAGTATCGACGTGACAGTAGGTAAATATACTCCGTTAAAAGTAGGACGTCGATCAAAAGTTATAAGACCTGAAATGTTGAAACATGTTCGTGGAGTTCTTCCACTAACATCTCCAAACGATACATGTTTCATGTACGCTACTGCAGCGTGCTTATACAGTAAAAATCCAGAAATGTATCCACTTCGTAAATATCAAAGTATGGAAAATTATAAAAATTATGAAGATATTATCAAGTCTTTGAATTTCGAAAATATACACTTCCCAGTCTCATTTAAAGACATTGAGAAATTTGAAAAACAAAATTATATTTCTATAAACTGCTTCAGTCACGAAGGAGCTGAAATTGTACCAGTGCGATTATCAAAATTATATAGTGAAAACCATATTGATCTATACGTTGTCGATACGGAGATTGTCAGCATGAAGCATTTCATTCCAATTACAAACTTTACAAAATTTATCGGAGGGAAAAACACACATTTTTATTGCCCTTCATGCTTGTCGAAATTCATTTCAAAATCTGAAATGTTGGATCACCACAGAAAATGTATTTTATTGGGAAGTCAAATTATTACTTTCCCCGAGAATGATACAATTTCATGCAACTATGGCGAAAACACTCTCCCTATTTCCCATTTATTGTTTTACGACTTTGAATGCTATCTGCAAAAGTCACAAGGTTGCGAACCTAGAGATAATGGTGAAGTCTCAAGTTGCAGTTATATGAAATACGAATCCTCTCATATACCGATCGCTTATGGATTATCGATCGTTGGACCAAATGGGTTGATTTCGTATTACGACTACTGTGGCAGCGATGCATTGGCCCATTTTATATCTTTAGTGGTTGGAATTTGTAACACGCTTTTAGAAAAGTTAAAAATTAACAAACAACTTCCACTTACAATGGAAGAAATGAAAGTTTTTCAAAATTCAAACCTTTGCTGTGTTTGTGAAAAAAAAATTACGTTGGAGAACTATAAAGTTTTTCATCACGATCACGTTACTGGAAAACCTTATCGATCGGGCGCTTGTCACACATTTTGCAATTTGCAAGCAAAACGGAAACCTTTTATACCACTTATAGCCCATAACGCCACAGGCTATGATTTATCACTAGTCATGTCCAGCCTTACACATTTCTCACCAGATAGTGTAAAAATCATTCCCAAAAATACGCAACACTTTATGGGTATGATAATCGATGGTAGGATAAAATTCATAGACTCTATGAATTTTCTCAATAGTAGCTTAGATTCTCTCGTTGAAACTTTAAAGCTGGACAAAATAAAATTTTCCATTTTAAGAAAAAGATTTTCAGATATAAGAGATGAGACAAGACTTTCTATGTTGATGCAAAAAGGTGTTTTTCCATATGAGTATTTTTCAGATCCAAAAATTCTTGAAGAGAAAGTCCTCCCTCCCATTGAGTGCTTTCACTCAAAAATTCGGATGAAAAATATAAAACAGAAACAGTACGAGTTTGCCCTATCAATGTGGAAAAAGTTTAACTGTAAATCATTTAAGGACTACCTACTACTGTACTTAAAATGTGATGTACTTTTATTATCTGAAGTGATGATTCACTTCAGACAAAATATTATGCAAACACACACATTGGAACCATTTAATTTTTGGTCTGCCCCGGGTCACTCTTGGGCTTGTATGCTTCATGAAACAGGAGTTGAGTTAGAAATTCTAAAGGATGTGAACATGTTACACATGATTGAATCAAATATAAGAGGAGGAGTAGTCAGCCTTAATAAAAGATTGGAGATTGCAAACAATGAATTAGTGAATAATTACGATTCCACAAAGGAGAGAGTACATATTCAATACGCCGACCTGAATTCTCTTTACGCATTTTGCCTTTTGGATTTTTTACCGATTTCCGGATTTAATTGGATACCAAATGATGAGCTTCAAACAATGGACATTGAAAATTTACCACATGATACTGGAGTTGGATGGATTTTTGAAACTGATCTCATTTATCCTAAAGAGTTGGTAGAGTACACTCAAGATTTTCCTTTAATTCCAGTTTGTAAAAAAGTGTTGTATGAAGATTTATCAAAGTACCAGAAAACTAATTTGAACAAACTTAAAAGTGATATATCTAACCCACTGGGTGCGAAAAAGCTACTATTGACTGTGGAATCGAAAACAATGTACACTTCATACTACAAAACATTACAGTATTGGATATCCTTAGGCATTCAACTTGGAACACGGTACAGGGGGATGAAATTTACAGAGGCACCTTTTATGAAAAAATATGTAGAAAAAAATGTCGATATACGAAAAACAGCAGTTTCAGAGGCAGTTAAGAAAACTATGAAGGGTTACACCAATATTTGTTACGGAAAATGTTTGCAAAGGTATAGAGATAGCAGCGACCTTTTTGTATGTACATGTAAAAGTGATTGTGAAAAGTTGTTGGCTAAACCGAATTTTGTCAACGTGACAAAAATTGCAGATAATGTAAGTGTGGTTGAAATGAAGAAATTGAAAGTTTTAATGGATAAAGTTCCAATTATTGGTTTTGTTTGTCTTGAATTAAGCAAAAAGCGTTTATTTGAAACAGTGTATGGATCCACACGTCCCGGGCTTAGGTTTATGAAGGGAATAAAACCAAAGTTTTGGCCAAATTGCACGATACTGTATTCAGACACGGATAGCGTCATTTTTAGTATTAGGGATCCAAATAACACCTACTTGGAAGACATGAAAGATCTAGCCCACATGTATGATTTTTCCAACTTGGAAAAAGATAATCCATTATATTCCTCAGATAAAAAGGGTCAACCTGGATTATTAAAGGTGGAAAGTATGTATATATGCGAGTTTGCCGGAATTAAAGCAAAATCGTATTCCTTTTTAAAATACGACAAAAATGTTCGAAACCATGGAAATGATGAATCAAGGGATGATAACATCAATGAAATAAGGTGTGCAGGTGTGCCATTTGCTACATTGCGAAACATTAAACACGATACGTATAAAAGTATTCTCCTAAAAGGAGAGATACTTCGTCTTCCTGTAAATTATATACGTTCAGAGGACCACAAAATATATTCAAAGTCAGGATGTAAAATTGCATTCACCCCTTTGGATACAAAACGTTGCAATCCACAGTCTCCCTTTTGGACACCCAGACATTCCAAAATATAATAAATGCTAATAAAAACCATAAATAAAAACGTTTTGCAAATAGTTATTCCATTTACAAATTACCTTTACAACAGTCAACATGTTGGGTAAAGTAGAAAGAGATTTTTACCTCCAATTGGATTCATCCCAAAACAAGAGTAAATTTCCAACAAACAAATCTACGTCATTTACAAACACTTTGACTGAAGAATTGACTTTAAATGGAAATTGGGAAGTTGGACTCTCCGAAGTTTTTGTCAACCAAAATCCAATGACAGTTTTTGGTGAAGGTGACGACCGTAATATAACTGGAACTAGCACTACAAAAAATAATTGTACATTTGCTATGCAAAATATAGAATTTGAAGATTTTGTAAATGAAGTGAATACTACCGTAAATAATTCACACCCTATGCTACCACTGCAATTTAATATTAAAAATATTCATTCTACTAAAAGAGTAATATTAGATGTTCTGGATGATTTGTATTTGGCACTACCAAAAGCTTTTAAAAAAATACTTGGTTTAAACGAGGCTGTATATAGCAAAGGAAGACATTATGCAAATGATGAATTGAATCTAATAGAACTGCAAAACATTCCAGAGCAGCATTATAATTTTTACTACAATACAACACCCTTTACTACTATTTTAGGCAAGCCTGCAGTTTATTCGGGAAATCGAATCCCCTTCCACAAAGTATCAAGTTCAAGTCAACATTTTATAGAGCAATTAAATATATTTTTTAAAGAAAAGAACATTAAAATTGAATTTCACATTCAAGAAAGATCTGAAGAAACTTTTTGCGTTACTATGAATCCAAATTTAAAGTTGTACATGGACGAAGAGTTATCAAAGAAAATGGGTTTTAACTCTTTACTTATTTCTGGAGAAGAACCCCTTAGAATAAATTCGAAAGGCTTTATTAATGATATCAATGATTGTTCCTCTAACGAGCATACTTTCAAAGTAAAATTGATAAATAATACCGAGGATACATTTCAAATAAAAAAGGCGGGGTCATGGAAAGAATTTGTTAAAATTATTAATCGACGGTTCAGAGAAAAAGATATTAAAATTGAATTCTATTTCTTTAAAAATACAAAATACGAAATGGAAATGAACTTCAGCGCAGACAGTACAGACGGTACCTTAATACTCCCAAAAGAATTTTCCTCGTCACTTGGGTTTAAAAAATCCGTTTTCAAAAGTGGGAAATACAGTTGGGAACTTACTGACCCATTTGAATACTACAAATTACGATTAGAAACCAACAAACGTTTTTCTATCACTGTGAATACCGTGCGGAATGTTACCTTTCCGATTCCGACACCATTAGATAGAACAGAGTCGTCTATCCTAATGGCATTGAACGAAGCGTTAGGGCATAAATGGATTAACAAGGGAAATGATGGTAGAATAGAATTAAATATTCCTAAACAATTTGAACTTAAACTCCCCCCATGTATCTGCGATTACTTTGGCACTATAATAGGATATAAATATACATCTTTTAATAAGAACTTAATAGACTCTTACGTTTCCGAAAAATGCCGAAATCAAGTCAATATTATATGTGATTTGGTTGAGGGCATTGGTAATTTAAATGCAAAATCCAGTTTAATAAGAGTTATCCAACAATCCACTTTACAGAATTTTCCAAATAGCATAATATTTAATCCTGTATACTATTTTCCTTTAACTTCAGCCACAGTCAAAGATGTAAAAATACAACTTTTATCTGGATGCGATGAAGTTTTACACAGCAATTACAAGAACATTATTTTAATATTACACTTTAGAAAAATATATTAATGTTAAAGTATTTTGTATTAATTAAGTAAAACAATTCTGTAAAATAAATGCGCATTTCTTGCAAGGAATTTAGAATTTTGGGTATACATCTACAAATATATGGAAACATTTACCCATTCCTTGATTACGTCTCGAACTGTAAACATGTCTCTAAAATACTTTTCCCTATTTCTCATACCATTACTTTATGGAGTTGTTGGTTGTAATTCTTTAAACCAAGGTCAAAATTTGAAATTTAAATGTGAAAATTGTTTGAAAATAAAGTGCAATAACGCTATTTTAGGTTTCTTTAACAATACTTTAAGCATTGACTGCATTCGAGAAAATTCCACCTTACCAGTTACATTTCCATTTTTTAAAAAGTTGACTGACATTAATCAATGTAAATACTTACTCGATAAAACATCTCGTCTGTTATATGAACAAATAATTTTAGATACAATTATTAAATTACGGCAACAGATAAATTATATTTTTCATAAACTTTTGTTAATTAATATTGCCACAATATTACTTTACGCTCTTTTCTGCATTTCACAAGTATATTCATTAATATACAAAAGCATTTCAGATGCTGTATGTAATGCAATTACAAGAAACCGTTAAATAAGCATTTAGTATGAGTATGAGGAATATAAAAACTACATACACTAGAGCAAATCTACCAGGTAGTTTCTCAGCACTAAGTGGGTTTGTCAAGAATAGGGGATTAAAAAATAAGGCTGAGGTGGAAAAGGAGTTGAATCGCATTGACGCGTTTACTTTACACCGCCCTGCTAGAAAGGTCATCAAACAAAGACGGAGGGTGAAAGTTAATTTCTTAGGAGATCAAATTATAGCTGATCTCATTGATTATAAAAAATATGAAAAAGAAAACAGGCAATACAAATGGATATTATTAGTTATTGATTCATTTAGTAAAAAACTCTATGCTAGTCCACTAAAAAATAAAAGTGGGAAGGAAGTACTTACTGGATTCAAAAAAATTTTTAAAAATAAGGAATTGGGATCTCTTAGATTTGCCCAAGTGGATATGGGGACTGAATTTTTTAATAAAGAGGTTAAAAGATATCTCAGCGCTCGGAATATTAAATTGTTTAGTACATTTAGTGAACTAAAAGCTAGCGTAGTTGAGCGAGCTATTAGAACCTTGAAAACTCGATTTGAACGTTTATTTTCATATCGACAAAATCACAAGTGGCATGACATGCTTGATCAAATGATTTCAAGTTACAATAATTCTTATCACTCGAGTATTAAAATGACACCAAATGATGTGTACAAAAACGGAAATGAGGACAAGGTGTGGAATCAGAATTTTGAACGTTTTTCAAAAGAAAAATTCCCAAAGGCCAAACTAAAAAAGGGTGATTATGTCAGACTGTCTGTCCAAAAATTTAAATTTGAAAAGGGGTACGCTAAAAATTTTACAGAAGAAATATTTCGTTTGCGTGAGGTGAAAGCCACAAAGCCTATTACTTAAATTGTGGAAGACCTTTCAGGTGAACCAATCTCAGGAGGTCTTTATGAAAATCAGGTTGCATTAATTGATTCAGAAATTGGCAAAAAAGCTGAAAAGGAATTAAATCTCAAAAGAAGGAAGCGCAACCTCAAATAAACGTAACACCATTTTATACAATTTATACAACCACTTTATTCACAATTATTTTTTTGGTTATTTACATTTTACAATTATTATTAATGATATTCACAAGAAGAATGACAACACAAAGTGTTGGGGTAGAATTTTTCCATCCATTCGGAAGGGGAAATTTCCCCATGAGCAAATTTGACCATATCTTTGTATTTGTTTACACCGTTAATACAGCGAGTATGATCGCATCCCTCAATGTATGGTAGTTTATTATAACTGTCAAAATCACATCCAGGAATTGGTGGGTGTAGACCATCAACAATGTCTCCACTATATTCCACATTGTGAATAAATTGAAATCTGCAGCAGTTGACTTGGGGAACTTTTGAATTTGGATTTACCAACTTCAATAAATTGTCGTATTTTTCATTTACTTTCATATCGCAAGGTTTGTGATTACAGGGATAAATAATCGGTAAATTTGTTTCCGGGTCAAAGTCGCGGTAAGGAATAGGTTGCGATGGTAATTCTGAGGTAATTTCTGAAGAAAGTTTAAAACATGGACAGTATGAGCTCATTTTTTCTTTGATATTATTTCCTCATAAGAAAGCCAAGGCAAAGGACTTTTGATTTCGGTATTTAAGGTAGAGTATGATTTTTCTTTAGAATCAAGAGTGCTTACTTTTTCCAAACTAGTATTTATTTTTGCAGACGACTGCCCTAGTTTTCTTTGAATGAGTGAGAAAACTTCAGGATCATTATAAATAGCAAATGGTATCGGTACCATTAAACTAGTCATGAGGAGTTTATATACCTAACAAAAGCTTCAGCGAGTTTGACCAAAACAAAAGGTATTATCTTTTGTAAAGCTGTTTGATGTTTTAATATAAATTTCCTGCTTGTTTCAATTCTCCATTTATGTGATGTCAAGGCGATTATACTTTTTTTTGACTTTTTAAATTTGATTTTATAATCATTTGGCAGAGTCAAGTTTGGAAAATTTACAATGCACTCAATAATGGATTTAATTTGTTCATCATCCGACTTTGCTATCAACTTTTTGCGTTGTGTAGCGGTGCTTATTCCTATTTTTTGGAGAAATAACCAATTTTCCTCTATTCGTTCCATTCACTTATTTGGATAGGGAGAGCAATTATTTACAACGTCCTCAATGAATTTTTTTCTCTTTGAAGCTTCAAGTTTCATTTGCTCAATTTTTCGTTTGCCAGCAGGGGTGAAGCATTCACAATTTCTTGGGCAGAAACCATCTATTTCAATTCCTGTGCCTATGTAAGGTATATGTTGACATTTGATTTTGGGAAGTAAATCAGCTCTGTAATCGACCTGCGTAGATTTTTCCGTACAATTTTTCCGTTTTTTGGAAGTGAGTAGAGTAGGTTTTATGTCTACTTGTTCATTTACCATCGTGAAATGCACGCAAACGGAAAGAAAGATTTAGCTTTTATACATTTTACTCACTTTGCTGCTCTGTAGTGTGAACTTGATGTGAGTGTGGTTGTTACATGTTGTTATATGGGGTGCATTGAGTAGAGAATCTAAATCCCGAGCAAGTAAATTAGTAAATCTTCCCCTTCGACCTTCACAGTCAGAATTGGTAGAAATCCTTCCAAAGGGATGCTTGACTTTTACGAGAGTGAAGATTTACCGATTAGGGTGTGAGCGGTGTATAATCTTCACACCCTCATAATCTCACTCCCCTACTGTTACAATAACGATTGGTGATTTCTACAATAGAAAAAGTAAAGAGGAGCCTCCTTGACCAAGATATTACTGTGTACGGACACCAACAACAATTCTCCTCAATGAAATCCCCCAATTCGCTACTAATACTCATCTCACCCCACATTAGTCCGTAGCTTGACAATAAATGAAAAAATGCAATACATTTCGTTGCAAACCTAACCCCACTTTGATTGCTTACAGTTTTTATCTTTCACTTATAGATTCTGTTGTTGGAAAGTATGTTGTTGGATTCTGTATACAATGTGAGTAAAGTATAAATACCACTGTACTGTTTGATGAATTCTACCACATCTTTTACTGAGGTCTTGTCGTACACAACTCCATCCAAAATCTCGTTGAATTAGTCGTCAAAAACACTATCCTAAAAATGGATATTCATAAGGGAAAGCGAAAGTTGGTTGAGCAAACTATCGGGATATTTTCAGAGAAACCGAGGAAAATGCTCAAGCCAGAACTTTTCAAAGAAGTTCAAGACTTGAAAAAGGTATTGGAGGAAGAAGAGCAATTGGAAATTTCAGAAATTAGGGAAAAGGGAGAACGGGTCTTTGATTTAAAAAACGTTCACAACTTGAGGTCGAGTACAAGCAATTTGGATGATCCTAATTCACAATTCCCATCTGCTTTTTTAATTCAAAGTGAGTTGGAGCTGTTGGACATGAAGGAATTGGATGACAAAACTTTTATTCAAAAACAAAACATTGATGACCCAAAAAGTCCAATGTTTTTTTCCAGTCCAGAAGTTGTACAAATTGGGAGTTTTGACTTAAAACTTCGGATGAGTTACTTTGAGGGAAATGGTCAAAAATACATACATTTACAGAAACAAAGATTTGGCACTAAAAAGCCATCTAGAATATCTTTTGCCATCAGTGAAGCACCTGCTGCACTTGGATTCATGCTAAAAATATTGAGGGAAATTGCAGAAACGGATTGCAGTGAAACCATTCCTCATTTAGCAAAAAATCCTTTTGCCGTATTAAACAATAAGACTGAAGACTTTTGGCATCCGTCACTATGTTGGACCTCGGCGGATAAGAAAACGCTACTTCGACCATTTCAACTACCCAGTGGTACTTATGAACTGCATTTACTAAAGCGAACTAAATCCGACTGGCCAAAATGGTTTGGTCCCACGATTTTACTTTCCCTGTTAGAAGTCAGGGAGCTTGGCAAGGTTTTTAATAAGTTAATTTCTGAAAATATGTAAGCAGTTTTGGATAAATAAATAAATAGTAAACATTTTTGTGTATATGTAAACCATATTGGATTTCCAATTTTTGCACAAATACATTAGATACGTTATAAAAACTCTCATTTGCTCTCATCATGTCGGGAAGACAAGACGAAAGTATGAGTATGAAATTACACCATCCTTGTACTATCAGTTTAGTAGGACCTACTATGTCAGGTAAATCCCAATTAACACTGGATTTACTTCAAAAGCGTGACATTGTTTTCGACAAAGACATTGATAAAATAATTTACGTTTACGAAACATACCAACCAATATACGACATAATGAAAGCAACAATTCCAAACATAATTTTCACTACTGAAGTTATAAATTTAGAAGAATTGTTGGGTGAAAATTCAATTGTAATTTTCGATGATAAAATGATCGATTTTTCTAAAAAACAAAATGATTTAATTAACAAATGGTTTACAGTCTTATGCCATCACAAGTCTTGTTCAATTATATTAATTCTTCAAAACCTCTTTTGTGATAAGCTCAGAACCGTAGCAATTAATTCAATGTACTTGGCATATTTCAACCAACCACGAGATTTGTCTACAATTAGTACATTAAATAAGCAAGTAGCGCCGGGAAAGCCAAAGTATTTATTAGAAGCTTACCAACATGCAACTAAAGAACCCTACGGATATCTATTTTTTGATTTTCACCATCACTCTAAGAAATTTTCAGTCAAATTTGAGTAAACTGAACTCAACAACTGAGTTAAAAATGCGCCGACTGACATATTGAGTTCAGTTTACTCAACATGGTGCATAAACAAATTCCTCAACTCTTGATGTAAGATTTTACTCAATGCCAGAGTAAAGATGTGCAAAAAGTATAATCCGATGCGAGTATCGAAGCTCTGCTCCTGCACTATACCATCAACGCACCTTACCACATACCTACATTTGTTTGTTGTCAACATGGAAGGAATAGCCTCTACTTATTCCTTTCTGGGCAAACTGATGTATGCTCAATATTTTGAGTATTAATTATTCCGTTCATTGACTAATCAATAAGCAATGGTTGAGTAAATTATATCTAACCGTTAACGATAACAACAGTTTAATTAACCATTGCTTAAAATTTATACAACAATGATTTAATAATCAGCAATGGTTGAGTAAATTATGTTTAATCGTTGACGATGACAGCAATTTACTCATCCATTGCTAAAATATTATACAACAGTTGCACATTCTAACTCATTGAGTTAGATTTAACCATCAGTTGTCAAAATTTTAGCCAAGGTTGATTAAAAAGCAGTTTACTCAACTGCTTGTACTGAATTTTTTTTAGAGTGAACTGCATTTACTAAAGCGAACTAAATCCGACTGGCCAAAATGGTTTGGTCCCACGATTTTACTTTCCCTGTTAGAAGTCAGGGAGCTTGGCAAGGTTTTTAATAAGTTAATTTCTGAAAATATGTAAGCAGTTTTGGATAAATAAATAAATAGTAAACATTTTTGTGTATATGTAAACCATATTGGATTTCCAATTTTTGCACAAATACATTAGATACGTTATAAAAACTCTCATTTGCTCTCATCATGTCGGGAAGACAAGACGAAAGTATGAGTATGAAATTACACCATCCTTGTACTATCAGTTTAGTAGGACCTACTATGTCAGGTAAATCCCAATTAACACTGGATTTACTTCAAAAGCGTGACATTGTTTTCGACAAAGACATTGATAAAATAATTTACGTTTACGAAACATACCAACCAATATACGACATAATGAAAGCAACAATTCCAAACATAATTTTCACTACTGAAGTTATAAATTTAGAAGAATTGTTGGGTGAAAATTCAATTGTAATTTTCGATGATAAAATGATCGATTTTTCTAAAAAACAAAATGATTTAATTAACAAATGGTTTACAGTCTTATGCCATCACAAGTCTTGTTCAATTATATTAATTCTTCAAAACCTCTTTTGTGATAAGCTCAGAACCGTAGCAATTAATTCAATGTACTTGGCATATTTCAACCAACCACGAGATTTGTCTACAATTAGTACATTAAATAAGCAAGTAGCGCCGGGAAAGCCAAAGTATTTATTAGAAGCTTACCAACATGCAACTAAAGAACCCTACGGATATCTATTTTTTGATTTTCAGATTGCTAACAATATGTATCGAGTTAGAAATACAGTTTACTACATACCTTATAAGTCAGTTATTTATGTAGCTAAATAAGTTATGATAGATTAACTTTTTGTACCTTAATAATTGACATAGAGAATAATTTCCTCAGATAAGAGAGTGGACATTGTGAAAAATAATTTAGTTAAATTAAATACCTTAACCAGACAACATGTACGCTCCATCCTATTCTAAGGGTATTGGATTACAATACCAAAGCGGGTTTACACAGACATTAAAAAGTAATAATTACTCTTCCTTTTCGGAAAATAAGGGGAGCAGCTTTCGCAACAAATTGTACAAACCGCTGGACTTTTACGAAAATATGTACGAAGTTGGATTGCTAAATGCTTCATATACTATAGCACATCCTAAATTATTCTCTCCAATAGATTCGAGAGAACTTATAGCTGAAATTCAATCTGAATCAGGAATACGATATACAAAAACGCAAAAAGATTTGGGGGAATTTTTGAAAGACATTAATACCAAAACAAAAGAATTTCATGATCCTCCGTTTTATGAATTTACTGCGAAGGATACGAGATTTGTTAGACAATTCTCGTTAAATAATAAAACTAAAGATACTACCATATCTATACCTGATATTTTAGTTAACGTTTTTAATTTGGATGTAATTGAATGCTCTCCAAACACGTTGTATAAGAGTAGCCGGTATATGAATATAAATAATTGGAATATGATTCCAATAGATACTTTAATAACATTTTATTTCACTAAAGATCCAAGTAAACCTGAAAGGGAATACATTACCATAAAAAAGTTTAATAATGATATTGAAGAATTTTCTAGAAGAGTTAATTATTTGTTTGAAAAGGAAAGTTTGAATGTAATTCTTAATAGCAATTATAGCTTTTTTAAATCTGTACTTTATAATTTCACTGATAAGTATGAAATAGAATTGGACGATAAGTTAAAAAATATTTTTGGCTTGGTAGAGAAAAAGTACGGTACAGGTACATTTATTTCTCAATGCACTTTTGACGGTCTATTATTTGAAACAATACCGATGGAAACATCATTTACTGTTAATTTTATTGATGTTAAGACTGGTAAAGCAACCCCTATAAAAATAATTAAGACTGTAGCAGCATTGGATAATTTTATAATGATAATGAATACCCAGTTTAAAACAGATAACTATGATGTAGTCCTTGACTTATTAAATACACCAGAATATAAGGTAGAAATTAAATACACTGGTGAAGGTCGTTTGCAATTACCGCAAGATTTTGCTCAATGGATAGGATTTGACCAAACCGAATTTTTGAAAGGAGTATACATATCCGATAATTGGACAAATGCTGAACTTTTTGCAAAAGTAAAGCCTAATACCGAATTTTATTTGAAACAATTATCCGACTTTATAAATGAACACAGTATAGAAGAACCTAAAGATTTAAGTGTAATTCACGTTGTAGATGTTTTAAATAAGGCTTATGGTAAACCTTGGTTAACTTTGACTGCAACAAATATAAAAGTTGACTTAAATAAAACGGTTACAGTAAAATTGCCAGAAAAGGTATGTTATTATTTGGGGATTCCTGTTGGATCAGTATTAAGTTATACAACAAAACAGTTAGCTTACCCTCCAGAAAGTGCTCGTATAATAGAATACATGAACATAGATTGTGACATAATTCAACCAAATGGGGATGGGGAATCACTAGCCAGGTGTTTAGCAAGATGTGAAGCTGGAACGGTAAATATTCCAACTTTTAAAACTTTCTCTCCAGTCGTCTACAAACCGTTGAGTCACACACACATTGATAATATTGGTGTAAAAATTACTGATCAATTTGGGGATAACATTGATTTTACAAACAATCCTGTTACACTCGAACTTCACTTTAAGCCAAAATATTTGTAAAAATGAGAAAAGTACATTGTATTTATGATAAATGTGAATTGGAGCCCATGAAGAATATTGTTCAAGTCGGTGGAGGAATGTCACAAGATGCCCCAGACTACACAATACCTATTACCGGTCGCGTAGTAAAAAAGTCTCAGAGGAAGGGGAAAAAGTCGCTAAATAGAATTAAACGTAAGCAATTAGTTAAAGGGAGGAAACGGAAAGTAAAAACTGTCAGTCGCAAATCGAAAGCCAGAAAACGATCATCTACCAAAAAAGCTGCTAAACGTGGTCGAAAAAGTTTTTTAAAATAAATAAAAAATGGACACATTTTATGGTTCACAACTGGTTGCCAGACCCGAAATGGATTTATTTAGCCTTCCTGTAACAGATGCATCGGTTTTGAATGAAGAGTATCAAAGGTTTTTTCCATTTAGCAGTGTTGAAAATTCTCTGAACCCTTTGGAATATAATATTTTGGGAGATGGAAATCATTATTTGGATTTATCAAACCATTTTCTTCAATTAAATTTTCGTATTGTTTCAAGTGATGGAAAAGAAATTACTGACGAGGATGACGTTGCCGTAGAAAATAATTTTTTTCACACATTGTTTAGTACATGTGATGTTTTATTAAATGGGAAAACAATATCTGATTCTGTCGGTTATTATCCCTATAGAAGCTATATAAAAACTTTACTAACTACAAGCGCAGCTGAAAAAGCAGGTCATCTAACATCACAACTATGGTATACAGATACTGAGCCAGATGACTTTACGAAAAATACAGGGTATATAGCACGAAAAGCTTTTACTGCAAAATCAGCAAATTGCGAAATTATTGGTACTTTAGGGTCCCCTATATTCGATCAAATGAAATATATACCACCCAACTTACCTATATCATTACGATTACGTCGGAGTCTACCTGAATTTTGTTTAGCTTCCCCTTCCAATAATAAAACATACAATGTTGAAATAAGCAAGTGCGTACTCTTTGTCAAGAAAATCACAGTACACCCACAACTTTTAATCAGTCAAAATGATGATTTTGCCAAGAATGAACGTGCAAAATATGCTGTTCGAAAAATTGATGCAAAATCTTTTAGCATACCAGCAAATCAATTATCGTCAATAAACGATTCTGTATTTAATGGATCAATTCCAGAATACATGGTGGTAGGACTGGTTGACTCAACAAGTTATTCAGGGTCTTTAAACAAAAGTCCATTCAATTTTAAAGACTACAATTTGTCTTCTATTACGGGATTGCTAGACAATGAACCGATAATATATCAAACAATAAATCTGGATTTTAAAAATAACCAGTATTTACTTGGTTACAAAACTTTATCAAAAGCTGGTAATAAAGATACTGGTATTACAAGAAGTAATTACACTAAAGGAAATACATTATACCTTTTTGATTTGTTACCGTCTAATAAAGGTGGTAGATTTCAATTGAATAAAAAGGGTAAAATATCGTTAGAATTGAAATTTGCTGAACCGCTTCCAAATTCAGTGAATGTTATAATTTGGGGTCAGTTTCAAAATGTAATAGAAATTGATAAGGATAGAAATATTTACTACGATAATTAGACATGGATTCCAAAACTCTACGTGCATCTTTAAAAATGTTATATCAGGAAATCAAAACTCCAATAAAAGCTAATTCTTTTTATGTTATTGCTAAAGATGAATTAAGTAAAATTGACTTTTCGCAAAATATTATGTATCCAATATCTATAATAATAAATACGGATGAGAGAAGGAAGCCGGGGAAGCATTGGGTAGCACTATATTATTCCACTCCTCAAGATTGCGAATACTACGATCCATTGGGGAGATCTTTAAGTTTTTACAGTATACAAAATCCAACAGGAGTAGTTAAAATTGTAATTCCCTGGGCAACACAGAATTATTCATCAAATATTTGCGGTCAATTATGTTTCATGTTTTTGTTTTACCGCTGTTATGGAGAAAAGTTTTTCATTGATGTAATAAATCGTTTTAACTATAACTTGAGTCAAATTGAATTGTATGTAAAAGAATTGTTTAGAAAATATGAATACCTAATGTGTAAATATATGTAATAATGTAAATTATAAATGTAATTGGCCATTACATTGCTTACTTTTTATTGCACTAGCATGTAATTCATTACTATAAAATAAATTTAAAAAATATTAAATAATTACAAAATGTCTCAGCAGAATATATTTTTCGTGCGATCGTGCACAGCATTACCGCCTCTGTGTTTTTAAAAATTCGTGCATTTGCACGGCACTCTTTTTAATAATTTTTAAAATAATAAATACGTGCATTGGCACGGCAGCCATATTCATATTTTAAAATTAATAAAAGCCCCAAATTCTCCATAATTCTATCTACTGGCATATATACATTATAAGTTATTATGCTTTATGGAAAATAATTTAAAACATAATAGCTCTCAACCCAATTTTTAAATAAATTGCTTTCCATTTGTTACTGAATGTGTATATATTCAATTTTAAATTCAAAAAAACAATGTCGTAAGTCTGGTTACCAATTTATTACGTTATGATGATTATATTATTATTAGCAACATAGTATCCCCCAGGATGTGTGACTCAATTTTGAAAGGCATCCAGTTTAGTCATGTGTATTGGATATTGTGGGGATCAGGGACGTATAGAGGGGGATCACTGAATACTAGCACTTTGAAATTTTTTTGCTTTCCATTTTTATATTATACAATAGTGGTTACGACTAAAAATGTAATTTGCTGTATTGAGCTAGTGTTTCACTCCGTATAAAAATATAGCTATAAGAATATAATTAGCATTTAAATGAAATAATAAAAGAGATACAGTTTATATATAAGTACGAGCGGAACATATCTTCAAAACTATCACCAACATCTTTCGAATCAATCTCTCTGATCTCCACGCTCGATGCAACTTTTTCGTCAAAAATATCTAGTAATAAATTCTTCAGTGGCAAACAAGTGGTGGCTAAAACCAGTACTTGGTTTCTATTAGCCTTTCAAATCATACTCTTTAACGCAATTCGTTGTTCTAGTGTCAACCCTGACCATAGAATATCTAAATTAGTACCGATGGCTTAGGGCAACGAATCAATTTTTGCAGGACTTATAATATCATTTCACCATTTGTTGATCTCCCGGATGCCAATAATTCCCAATTAATCCCATAAAATATAAATTCGTCCATTAAATGCAGGTTGGAAATCATAGTCGGCAATACAGTAAGTCATCTCTCAAAATTTCCGAGCCACGAATGATAATATTTTTTATAATTTTGCCGCTTGAAATTTGGTTCGGTAAACTTGCTGACAACCAGTGTACAAAATACCATTTACCACTTACCAGTGTTAAGTGGTTTTTAATGGTATTTAACGTTAAATACCACTACCTAAAAAGTAGTGGTAAGTGATATAAATGATAAAAATGGTAAAAAATAGTTTCATTTAAATTTCGTGTTAGAATTTTGAATAAAATTCGGTGCCAAAGTATGAAATAGCTTAGCAGATGATCATTGTTGTCACAAATTGATAAGTGTTCATCAGTCAGAGTAGGATTCGACCCAAAGCTGGTGTAGGCATGGTAACGTTGGCCGTTCCGGGCATATTGAAAATGGAATTTCACTTTTTTTCATCGTGGATCTAAATTGAACGATTAAGATCCACGGCGTTGGCTTATGACCAAGCCATGGTCAAAATTTGGTTGCTCCTAGGAACGTGACGTCATCATATATCAGAGGTCATAATAGCCTTGGATCTAAATGGTTCAATTTAGATCCACGATAAAAAAAACTGAAATTTCATTTTCAATATGCAGAACGGCCACTCTTATTATGTAAACCATCTCACTATGACTACACCAGCTTTGGATTCAACTAATGGGGCCGCTAACAACTGTTACCGATTGAGAAATTAATTGCAATTAAATTAGAAATATTTCATAGAAAATAAAGTTTAAAAAATTATATTTTATGGAGTCTAGTGTATCTGTACTCAGCTGTCTAATCAATCCCTAAAATTTACCATTTTTGCCATTAAATGCATTTTTACCATTAATTGCATTTTTACCACTGTGATGGTAAAAAAGGCTAAAAAGTGGTAAATTTTGTAAACTGCTGACAACTGCTTTTCAACTTTTTTGAACAAAAAAAAATTTATTGGGGTAATGGTAGATTGGAGGCAGGATTGTACAAACAACTTCCGAAGGAATTCAAAATCGGTTTGATTGTTTTGGCTTCTGCCTTCCAGTCTTCTGGGGTCACCTTCCATTTCTTAGACTTCAGCTTTGTTAGACGCACGTCATTAATTAAGCGTGTATCATCACTTAAAATACGGCTTTGTGCTCTGTACACGACAGTCTCTGACAACTTTTCTATGTCTGCGCCTGTGATCTGTGAATCCATCTGTAGCTGTAGCTAAATCGAGGAGTAGTGCTTTGCTAGGCTTTTGATTGGTACTCCAGTTTTCGGTCATTTTCTCCAACAGTTCAAATCGACCTTTTTCATTTGGAGGGAGAAACTGGATATCGCACCTTAAGGTGTCAAAAGCACAATAAGTATTTTCAGATTGGTAGTGAAAATGCGCAATATGCATCGGCGGCAATTTTACAGGAGAGAGCATGAAACACAAGTGAGAAAACATTTTAATTGCTTTTAAGAATTTGGGGTTTTACCCCCGAGAAGGCTGTTTTTATCCATAATCGCAATCCATAATGTATCATCATAAATAGTGATTCAAATTCAGGATTTTGGGGTTTTACTCGCGAGAACACTTAATTTTATCTGTTGTGAAATTGTTTGTATTCTTACCAAATTTTATCAATCTTCACAATCTAACACGTCCCCATAAATAATGATTGTTATCAAGCAAATAGAAAATTACTTTTTGATTGGATTGTAATAGCATATTCTTGCTGTTAGAAGTAAGTAGTGTAAGTATTTAAACTGATGTGAAAATATTAGAGGCATTTAATCTACTTAGGACTTAGGACCAGGCTCACAATATCAGGAAATTAGAATTCCTATTCCTCGATATTTCATCTTCACTTCAGATATCATTCAAAATGTCAAATTTCTTTAGAGTTATCTTCTTTGCGTTGCTAACATTAGAAATATCAAATATTGGTAAGTGTACAATCTCATAGCCATATGGTCATTTATAATCGTTTGTGCCAAGCCATATTTTAGCCTGGAAGCGTTTTTTATTAATATTATAGCCTATTTGGGAAAAAAAATCTCTTTTCTTCAATTTTGTAGACGCTGAGCCAACAGGCCTGGCTACAAAAGTGTATGAAATTAAATATAAATAAGTAAACATACTTCAGTAAAGTTGGAAACTTTCTTTGCTGGAATTGTGTTGTAAGTGGTATAAAGAATTATTTTTAAAACTGTAATTTGTAAATTATATTTTTAAATTTTAGAGGCCAGTAGCGATAAGGGTCTAAGATGCGGTAGACACCTGTCTTTCAAGCCAAAGAGTGATGAAATTGTTTTTCATAACTTGGACAACCTTCCCAAATCAGATTTGAAAGTCTGTATACCTATTGATGAGACGGTGGGAGTTAACAACGGAGTAGAAAACAAATTATGGTATTTTCGAGAAGATCTTTTGATGAATGTAGGTCACGCATATTGGCACCTTTCTAATCCTTACAGTCTGTCAAATCCAGAAGATCTTCTTACTATTGACCGTAGAGGAGAATTGTTTTATTACTTCCACCACAACACTGTTGCCCGATATGACGCAGAAAGAATCAGCAACGGACTACCTCTAGTGACTCCTCTTCTCTACGAAGAAGGATCAGTTGTCGGAGGATACGATCCTCATCTTTTGGGAACACCCACTGATTGCCTGTACGTTCGGAGATTGGAAAATATGACGTTGGAAAATATTACACACTCTACCAAAGTCTGGAAGTTGCTTCAATTGGATATTGATAATAGAAACCTCGTAGGAAAAGACGCAACTCTCTACAGCCTTGATAACAAAGAGGGAATTGACCGACTGGGCAACACAATTTGGGCCAGTATTAATTCCGTGAATGATGAAAGATACTCAAAACCAGGATTACATACTCAGGGACATATAATAATGGATCGATTGCGCGAAGATACCGGAGACGCCTTTGGAGATGGTGTGAGTCCTGTTTTAATAATTCGCCAAAAACATACCTTTGAAATAACTAATTGGTGCCCATTTACTGCAATCCTAAAAATTATTGATTTTATCATGAATTGAGACAATTAAGTTGAAATTTTATGTTTGCGACTTTTAATTTTTAGGATGTCTGTACTGCTCTCTCCAGCATTAGAACTGTTATAAGGGACCCATTATTTTTCCCGTGGCACAGACTTATTGACGACCTTTTCATACGCCATCAAAACCTTCTAAAACCGAATCATCCAACAGAAGGAGAGTTCCCTCTACTGTGGCCTGGGGTGGAAATACAAAGAATTTCCGTTCAGTCGATTATTCAACCATCTCCACTCAATTCACTAAGGACGTACTTCAAGAACTTAACAATTGAAATTCCTCTGACCAAAGACATTTGCTTTTCCAATGTCACTTACGAATATTGTATAAAACGTTTAGACCATGATGAGTTTACCTACAATATCACAATTAAGAAGCAATCATTCGTTACTAGCAACAAAGCCTTTGTTAGGATTTTTATGGCTCCAAGATTCAACTTCAACGGTCAAATGCTCACCCTTGAAAAACAAATTCCTAACTTCTTTGCCATGGATTCCTTTGTCACAGAATGTAAATAGTGCTATTTTTTTAATTTCTTCACATTTCTAAAAATACCGTAATATCTTCAGTAAACGCCGGGTTTGTAAGCTGGTCTGTAATAAACTCCGACTGTTACATAAGCGACGTGTCTTCAAAAAACACTGAGTCTTAAACAAATGTCGTATAGAATGTTAAGAGTTCAAATATTCAAGTTTGACAGACTTGTTTAACTGTTGAAGTAGAACAGATGGTGCACATTTTAAAAACGTCTCCATGAAATACACAGACCATACCGCGCGCGATCCGTTTTCAAGGGAACTTTTTATAACATCGATTTGTATAACCTCTGTCTTGCTTTCAACCGACATGACAGTCTAGTAATATTTACTCATTTTGAGATTTTTTATTTATCATCTTATGTAGTTACAATATATTATTTTGATTTTTAGTGGATGGAGATATAACTGTGGTGAGTCGAAGTTCATCAGATTCAAATCTTCTTAACAACTGGAAATTAGAAAATTGGCAGGAGAATCCACCAGGTTATGGTGTAGAGGAATGTGGATGTGGATGGCCTTCTCATTTACTTTTGCCCAAAGGAAAACCTGGGGCTGGAATGATCTTCGATTTGATCGTAATGGTCACAGATGCAACTATCGACGTTCCTGTTCAAGATCCTCCTAAACAAGATACACTCTGTCCGATGAGACACATTCTGTGCGGAAAAAAGGACCAGAAATACCCAGACCTGAGACCTATGGGATATCCTTTTGATACAAAACCTTTTAGCATCTCAACTCCAGAGGGTACTCAAAGAATGGTGGCCAGTTTAGAGGAATATGTTAGTTTGATTCCTAACTCGAAGGCAATACAGGTCGTTATCACACAAGATGTATGATTTTACGTTAATTAGATTATTTCTTCTGTTTTCTTTATTTTCATTGTGTTTTAAAAAAATTAATGTCTATCATTGCCCGATTTGAGCATATGATGGAAATATTGCTTGAGTTTTCTTAGTTGAGCAGAAATAAGTTAATTTCATTTTTCTTTGTATTACATAAGTACTTAATTGTATGCTTACACAAAGTATATATTTAAACAATAATCAAATTAATCTGTGCGTAAATATTCTTTCGCAATTGCAAAGCAAAATAAATTTTTTAGGTCATGCATCTTTACTCTACATAAGCATAAAGTGGGGCATGCGCATGGGATTCTTTCATTATTCTTGAATAAATGTTTGTATGTTTCTATGTCCGTAATATTTTGTAATTAATTAGTGAAATTCGGGCCAATGCGCAGTCGCTAGAAATTTACTGATTGCAACATTTTCTAGCACATTTTGTGTGCTAGGATTCAACTAGTATTAATATATACCTAATATTTGTTGTTCAAGATAATTTTAAATGTTCGTTTTGAAGCCAATTTTTAAATAATTGTCATCTATGTTGGGTTTATTTTTATGTTCAATTTTGCATACAAGTAAACAGAATTGTTGGACTCTGGTTATACTAATTTTTTGCTGTATGTTTGGGGAATATTTCTGTATCACCACGACTGACAGAGCTACGGGTTTTCGGCTGTCAATAGTGTAAAAAATAGTTTCTTTCTATTGTAGTGCAAAAATGATTTATTTTGCTGTTTTTCTTATGCTAGTAAAAATAGTTCTAATGTCAATATGGATTTCTGGGAGAGAGGAATCAATCACTATTCTAAAATATTTTAAAATCCTCAACTGATAAAATTAAATAGAATTGCAAAAGTATTAAAAGTCTAAAAACATTATACTGTTCAAATATTGAAGGTGGAAAATTCCCTTCAATGAATCGGGGTTTTAAAATTAAAAAACGGAGGTAACTTACTTTTTAAATTTTAAATAATAATGTATTTCATGAAAATCCAATTTCTAAAATTACATCAATTTTCATTGTATATTTCTAATGGACCATATATGAATACCAAATACTGTCCCGTATTATGGGCGGTAGATGAAGGAGGGTCGTCACAGGTGCCAGTCCCATAAGCAATGTTTTTGATACGTTAAAAACTTATACTTATACTCACAATTTTAAAAATAATTACAGGCATTTTATTTCAAAAATTTTTGCAAATTTTTTAACATGAAAAATCATAGTACATGCAATAATAGTTGCAATTAGATTAAATTACTTACCAGCATCTAAAAGTATCATCTAATGCTACTTATCTGCTTAAGGATTTTATTAATTGTTCACTGGTTTCTGAGAAATACTTATTTCTAAGCAACTAAGAAGGTTCCATGATATATATTTTCAAACTGTGAGTTGCAGATTGTTAATGTTAAACTGTTTATCAAAAATTCTATCAAAGAAACTGACAGCTGGGGTCATATTATCCATCGTGTGTAATCACCACTTGTACAGCATTCGAGTTGGGAATCAAACTGACATATTCCTCTAAACTGGCCACCATTCTTCGGGTACCCTCTGGAGTTGAGGTGCTAAAAGGTTTTGTATCGAAAGGATATCCCATAGGTCTGAGGTCAGGGTATTTCTGGTCTTTCTTTCCACACAGAATATGTCTCATAGGACAGATATGATCTTGTTCTAGAGGATCCTGGACAGGAACGTCGATAGTTGCATCTGTGACCATTACGAACAAATCAAAGATCATTCCATCCCCGGGTTTTCCTTTGGGTAAAAGTAGATGAGAAGGCCATCCACATCCACATTCCTCAAAATAATCTACTGGAGGATTCTCTTGCCAGTTTTCTAACTTCCAGTTGTTGAGAAGGGTTGAATCTGATGAACTTCGACTTACCACAGTTATATCTCCACCCACTGAAACATAATAAATATATAAATATTTCAACAAATTATAAACATAAAACTCTGACAATATGTTTAAATAGTTAGTGAAGTACTGGATTTAATAGTATCAAAAAATTAAAAATAACGTTAATAAAACTTTTTATGCCCCATTTGGAAAATGTAGCATGCTTGGGAAAAGTAATAAATGGAAAATAATTTACATTCTGTGACAAAGGAATCCATGGCAAAGAAGTTAGGAATTTGTTTTTCAAGTGTGTAAGCTTGACCACTGAAGTTGAATCTTGGAGCCATAAATATTCTAACAAATGCCTTGTTGCTGGTAACGAATGGTTGTTTCTTAATTGTGATATTGTAAGTAAACTCATCATGGTCCAAACGTTTAATACAATATTCGTAAGTGACATTTGAAAAGAAAATGTCATTTGTCAGAGGAACTTCGACAGTTAAGTTTTTGAAGTAAGTTTTGAGTGAATTTCTTAAGGTAGGTTGAGCAATCGACTGAACTGAGAGACTTTGTACTTCTACTCCAGGCCACAGTAAAGGAAATTCTCCTTCCGTTGGATGATTTGGTTTGAGAAGAAATTTGTGTCGTAGGAAAATATCATCAAGAATTTTATGCCATGGGTATAATACCGGGTCCCTCAACGCAGTTCTAACAGTTTTCATTAAAGTACAGACAGGCTAAAAAAATAAAAATTCACATTTTACATGCATCAAAATAAAAATTGCATGGTTGGTGATTCATAAAATGGTAACCATTAGACATTGAATAACCGTTTTTAAAATATTTCAATGATGAAAAATTCCTACGTTTTCAAATTTTGTGTTTTATTTGTTTGTATTTTATTGTTTAACATCAAAAATATCGCAACCAATAATTTTTGTGTATTAAATGTCCAATAATCCAAAAACCAATTATCATTTCAAATGTTAGATACTTAATAAAGGACCTACTTTATCACCGGTTATGTATCCAATATCTTCGTGCAACGACGCAATTGTTCTATGTCCAAGACCATGTAATCCGAGTTTAGAGTATCTTTCGTCATTCACAGAATTAATACTAGCCTCAATCGTCTCTCCAAGTCGGTCAATACCTTCCTTATTATCAATATTGTAGACAGTTCCGTTTTTCCCCACGAGAATTCGATCGTCTATATCAGCCTGAAGCATTTTCCAGATTTTAACAGATTCGGTTGTGTTTACAAGTTTCGTATTTTCAAATCTCCTCGGATATCGGAATTCTGTAGGTGTTCCTTCAAAATGAGAATCGTGTCCCATTTTGATAGTCGCTCCTTCTTCGTACCGAAGAGGAGTGACTGGAAGTAGGTCGTTGCTGATTCTTTCTGCATCATAGCGGGCAAGAATGTTACGATGGAAATAGTAAAACAATTCTCCTCTACGGTCGATGATTAGAGGATCTTCTGGATTATTAAAGTTACTAGGGTTTACATCGTGCCAATATCTATGAGCTGCATTCATCAACAAATCTTCTCGAAAGTACCAAAGTTTGTTTTCCACTCCGTTGTTCACTCCCACTGTTTCGTCAATTGGCACGCAAGCTTTCAAAAATGATTTGGGTAGATTCAATCTTTGTGGATAAACTAAATCATTGGTCACAATCGGAGGACGGTGTTCGGTGCACCGCTTAACCCAATTACTACGGGTACCTAAAAATTAATGGCGTATACAATTAATTTTACAATTTTAGATATAGAAAGTTTTTAAAGTATATGATTTTAGGTAACTAAGCCTAAAACTGTACAAGCCACGTGTCGAAACGTACCCTTACCACCAAGAACATCGATTCCTGATATTGCCAATATTAGCAACGAAAAGAATATAGTAATAACGGAGTTAGACATTTCCAATAAAATTTTCAGTTAATACGAAATATCGAGAAATTGGGAGTTTAGTCTTCAAATATTGTGGCAACTACAGGAAAATATTCGTGTAAAATAGTAGTCGAGGAAAAGGCAAGATAGATTGGTAATTTAGAATTTATGTAAGAGTGAAAAGAAATAAATTTGCTCCTACTCATTCGACAAATGAATGCAAATCTTGGTTTTCTTTTCCTTTTTATACGAAAATTTATCTTTTAGTGTAGGTACTACAATTCAGACTGAAATAGACATGTACCATGACATGTTTAGATTTAATAGTTGAAATCTGTGGAAAATATAACCTTTATTTATTTATGTATTAAACCAAATGTCGGGGTTGAGTGATAAATTTTTGAATGAGTTGATTAATGCTAGCTTGAAAAGATAAAATGGCTGGCATCGGTCTCTAATCTCACAGCAAAAAGAGGTTTAAGTTGTTTAGAATTGTCTAAACATGTTACGCTTCGTATTATTATAATAATAGTGCGAACAAACTTTAGACAAAAAACATATTTTTTTCTCATGCTTCGGGGAGTTTTTAACTAGATTTTTCCAGCTTATATTTTTAGGCAGATGAAATCAAATTCTAACACTGAAATTGTTTATTGATAATTAATATGTATCCTAATATTTTCGTATGTCCACATTAACAACTTTAAGTGTAAGTTGGACATACAGATATATGTGGGACAAATAGAAAACTGATTTAGTACTATCATATGGCCCAGTTTATTTTATGTCACTTCCATGACACCATTTAATAGGGAATTTTTCAGTATTTACAAAACGTATGGATTACAACCGAAACGAGATACCGTAAATCCTCTACTTCAGTTTGTGATAATTTGGAGGCTGATACATTAAAATGTCTTTACAAAAATCTCGAGTACAGCTGAATGGAAGTAAAAAGTTTTGATGGATATTTAAACTACGGTGACCTCGGAATCAGGGCTCTTACAATTTCAAAATGTGGCTTGGTGACCGAGAAATTTGTACGGTACATGTCACCACCTTGTTTTGCTTACTCCTCATACTTATTAAGTCCTCATAAGATTATTGGCATGATTCGGCAGGGGATGAGACTAGACTTCACTAGACTATAGGCATACAACGACAACATACACTCTCTGACGAAAATTGGACTTGGAATAACACAAGCAGAGATACAAGATTATTAATCTAGGATATAAGCCATAATTAAGGCAGACAGCATAGTAGCATAAATATTATGTACGTGCATTGTGTATGTTATTATATTAAAGGAAATCTGTACATAGACCGGACATATGAAAAATCCCTAGGACTTGGGATATCTATGCTTTTAAAAACCGAATTATGATTTTAACGAACTAAATTAAATCACTCTTTAGTATTCTTTAAATGAAAGGACATTTGAAAGTCAACAAGTGTTTTAAAATTAGGTTAAGTTCGCCGAAGTTCAAAATTTCGGTTTTCAAAAATATTCTTAGGTATTTTGTATTTTCCAGTCTGAACTCAATTCCTCTAACACATATAAGTATGGTTCAGTTCAGTTGGCAGACTTTAATCAAATAATGCCATTATAAACAAAAACGTCGGAGTAAAATTGCTATTATTATAAACTGATTTTTGGAAATGAAATACAATTTATAGCAATCTGGCATTTTCTCATAGATTAAACGTATGGAAAAATATCCACATAAGATGAACAGAACAATGTTATAACAAGGTAGTCAATTTTTTACCCCGTATCTGTTTTGATTGGCTTCCGCAGTGCCCCGTAGACCATGTCATTGGATGAAGGGAGGAGGTTAGGGCTTCGCCGCATGTTTACGAAAACACAATCTACTGGACCCCTTGTAGTATATTGTTTCTGTAAGATCGCCAGTTTCCATATGGACATAGGTAATTGTACTGGACAACATGTCAGTAAATTGTGGATTTACATTATCGAATAATATTGGATTTACATATTATAATCTTAGTAATAATCAGTAATTGTAGGTTATATATATTAATTACATTACTTCATCTTCGTCATCATTGTCATCATCGTTTCTAACACAATATGTACTGTCATTTTGAAGCCAATTTTTATATAATTGTAATCTATGTTGGGTTTATTTTTGTATTCAATTTTGCATATTTAAGTAATCAGAATTGTAGGAGTCTGCTTACTAATTTTTACTGTATGTTTGTGAAATATTTTTGTATCACCGCGACTGACAGAGTTACCGGTTTTCGGCTGTCAATAATGCGCAAAATTCTTTTCTTTCTAGTGTAAAAACAAAAAAGATTTATTTTACCGGTTTTCTTATGCTAGTAAAAAATAGCTCTATATCCAATTATCCAATTTCTGAAATTACATCAATTTTCATGTATATTTCTAATGGACTAAACTATATTATGTGAATACCAAAAATACAGTCCCAAATTATGGGCGGTAGATGAAAGAGGGTCGCCACACAGGTAACAGTCCCATAAAAGCAATGTTTTTGATACGTTTTAGCAATTTCCGTGAATAAGGTCAAAAATCGCAGTGTTGACTGGCGGAAATATTGGTGGACGTAGGACTCTGTAAGCTATTTTCCTCAACCGAGCTAAAATTGCAATTTCGATAAAAGCGGAATGAAATATGCTCACATACGTAAAAATTATTTACAGGCAAATTAATTTCAAAAATTTTTTAACATGATAAAACGGGTCTACCCCTTTTTGTCAACACCGTTTTGTCAACACCATTTTGTCAACAAATTATTTGTAGAAATCACTTTTTGTCAACACCGTTTTGTCAACACCATTTTGTCAACAAATTATTTGTAGAAATCTCTTTTTGTCAACACACAGTAAGCTTTTTGTCAACACACATGCACATGTAAGTTGTATGGTGCATAGGTATAATATGTGTACATGCAAAACATGATTTATAATTATTTGTCCAAGAACGGATAATTGTGAAGCAAACCTAAGCAAACAAAACAGATCCTCAGGCTATTCTAAAACTTAAAAAAATATTCGAAAGTTAATCAAAATGACTCTCTGAGTGGATTTATACCATTGCTAACAAACTATAAAATCTTAGAATATTCGGGATACTTTTCTTAGTACTGATTATTTGGCTTATTTAATTCATTGATTTAATCTAGTACAAGTACTAATAGCTATTACTTATTTTTACCATTACAGTCAGAATTAATTTTTAAGGTAATGAATAACAGTTGTGTTGACAAAAAAGATAATTGCTGTTGACAAAAAATAAAATGGTGTTGACAAAAGGTGTTTTCGGATTTTTTTGCCCTGTTGACATTTTAGTGTTGACAAATTGGGGGTAGGTCGAAAAAACGTATAGTATATACAATAATAATATGTTAGATACAATTAGATTAGATTACTAACCATGCATCTGAAAGTATCATTATTTAATGATTTTCGTAATTTATAAATTATTTGTTTTGTTCAAGAGTTTTATTAATTGTTGAATGGTTTCGAGAAATCCTTACTTCTACGAAGCTAAGAAGGTTCCAGCATATATTTCCAAAACTGCGAGTTGCAAATTTATACTTTTAAATTTAAACTATTTATCAAAAATTCTAACAAAGAACTGACAGCTAGGATCATATTATCCATCGTGTGTAATGATCACTTGTGCTGCATTCGAGTTAGGAATCAAACTGACATATTCCTCTAAACTGGCCACAATTCTTCGGGTACCCTCTGGAGTTGAGATGCTAAAAGGTTTTGTATCGAAAGGATAGCCCATAGGTCTCAGGTCTGGGTATTTCTGGTCTTTCTTTCCACACAGAATATGTCTCATCGGACAGATCGGATCTTGTTTAGGAGGATCCTGGACAGGAACGTCGATAGTTGTATCTGTGACCATTACGAACAAATCAAAGATCATTCCAACCCCAGGTTTTCCTTTTGGTAAAAGTAGATGAGAAGGCCAGCCACATCCACATTCCTCAAAATAATCTACTGGTGGATTCTCCTGCCAATTTTCTAACTTCCAGTTGTTGAGAAGATTTGAATCTGATGAACTTCGACTCACCACAGTTATATCTCCATTCACTAAAAACATAATAAACATATAAATAAATATTTCAACAAATAAAAAAAAAGCCTGACAATATTTTTGAATGGTTAGTGTAGTACTGGAATGCATTTAACTTTATGATATGAAGAACACAAAATAAGAAATCACGGCAATAAAATTTTTTATACCCCACTTGGAAAATGCAAAATTATCACATGCTTGGTAAAAGTAATAAATCGAAAATAATTTACATTCTGTGACAAAGGAATCCATGGCAAAGAAGTGGGGAAGTTGTTTTTCAAGTGAGTATGCTTGACCGTTGAAGTTGAATCTTGGAGCCATAAATATTCTAACAAATGCCTTGTTGCTGGTAACGAATGGTTGTTTCTTAATTGTGATATTGTAAGTAAACTCATCATGGTCTAAGCGCTTAATGCAATATTCGTAAGTGACATTTGAAAAGAAAATATCTTTTGTCAAAGGAATTTCCACAGTTAAGTTTTTGAAGTAAGTTTTGAGTGAATTTGTTGAGGAACTCTGAACAAGCGACTGGACGGAAATGCTAAGTACTTCTACTCCAGGCCACAGCAGTGGGAATTCTCCTTCAGTTGGATGATTTGGTTTGAGAAGATATTTATGTCGAAGGAAAATATCGTCCATAATTTTATGCCACGAGTATAATACTGGGTCCCTCAACGCAGTTCTAACTGTTATCATTATAGTACAGACAGGCTAAAAAATTAAATTTCACAATGTTAAAATTTTACATCAAACAAAAAATTGCATGAATGGTCCATCCAAAAAAACATACTTAGGTACTTGAATAATTCACTGAATTTAAGAGTATTATAATGATAACGAATTACTTACAACGTAAAATTATGTAAAGCATGATTTTTAGTAAAAAAGATTAACACAACCAATATTTTATTTTTTCTGATTAATGTTTACTAATCCAAAAACTATAACTAATTGGAATTGGCATGTTTAAGAACGACTTACTTTATCGCCAGTCATTTGTCCAATATCTTCGTGCAACTTCGCAATTCTTATATGTCCAAGAATATGGAATCCGAATTTAGAATATCTTTCGTGATTCACAGAATTAATACTCGCCTCAATCGTTTCTCCAAGTCGGTCAATGCCTTCCTTATTATCAAGATTGTAGATAGTTCCGTTTTTTTCCACGAGGATTCGATCGTCTATATCAGCCTGAAGTATTTTCCAGATTTTGACAGATTCAGTTGTATTTACAAGTTTCATATTTTCAAATCTTCTTGGGTATCGGAATTCGGTGGGTGTTCCCAAAAAATGAGGATCGTATCCCATCTTGATAGGTGCTCCTTCTTCGTACCGGAGAGGAGTGACTGGAAGTAGATTGTTGCTGATTCTTTCTGCATTATAGCGGGCAAGATGGTTGTGATGGAAGTAGTAAAACAATTCTCCTCTACGGTCGATGGTTAAAGGATCTTCGGGATTATAATAATTGGTAGGGTTTACATCATGCCAATATCTATGAGCTGCATTCATCAACAAATCTTCTCGAAAGTACCATAATATGTTTTCCACTCCGTTGTTAACTCCCACTGTTTCGTCAATTGGCACACAAGCTTTCAAAAATGATTTGGGTAGATTCAATTTTTGTGGATAAACTAAATCATTGTCCCTCCTTGAAGGACGGTGTTCAGTACAACGCTTATCCCAATGACTACGTGTACCTAAACATTAATTGCATAAGTACAGTTTTAGAAATACGTCTTTAACCTTCAAACAACTTATTCAAGGTATAATAATATGACTTTAGTTAACACTACAAGCCACGGTGTGGAAATATTCACTTACCACTAAGGCCATGGATTCCTGACACTGACATACCCACTATTAGCAACGAAAAGAAGAAAATTGTATCGGAATTAGACATTCCCAATAAACTTTTCAGTGAATCCGAAATAATGAGAAATTAAATCACTCTTCTAATATTGCGAGCCTGGTTTATAATTGAAACAAGTATACCGCTTGCTGAAATACCTTTGATGTTTTGCCATTAATTAAAATAAGTATTTATTATTCGTAGTAGCAGGAAACATACATTATATTCTTATCAAAATGTCGTTTTCTTAGTGCTTATGGCACGTGTGGGCTTGTAAATGTATTTGTGTCTCCCATCTTAACTTCTCGATGATTACAGATAAGTAGTTTGCACCATGATCACGTCACAAAATCGTGTAGATTAATGCATTGAATAGCAGTTGAAAACTTAACGTTTTAGGTAGTAAAACTCCTACCTAAATGGCATATTATATTACATAGAGAAAAAATGCTCGTTTTTACATCGATATTAATACATGCTTAAGTCATAATATAACAGAGGAGGTGAAGATAGGAGCACCTCATTTAAATGTATCAAATGTATATGTTGAAACATTTCAATGAGGTGATACGTGATAATATACAGATAATGCTAGGACATGCTTGAATGCATTGGCTGTAAACGTAATTCCAGGAATCGTTTTACGTCATTATGAATGAAACTGCGCCACATATACCCGTAAAGTAATAAATGTTGCGAGACTGAGAAGTCAACGAACTTCACTCTTGAAGCAGGAGGCTGGCTGCAATACAGAAAGTAGTCCCTAAATAAAATTCCTAGAAATTTAGTTCGCTTTGGGTAATGATGACCTTGCCTACCTAAATTGCTGCAAGCGAGGATTAGCACTTCATTTCATTTGTGAAAAATAAACAAAAATAGATAATGCTAGAATATATATGACGTCGACTATAAACCGCAGCGTAGTTCCAGTAATTGTTCTATGTGCTTGGGTAAAGCAGTACTGAGCCACATTTACCCTTAAAATAATAAATCCTGCGAAGTCTAAAAACTTCATATACAAAGCAGGAGTCTTATTTCAGCACGGGAAATTTTATCTCAAGTTTCTAGAAATTTGAGTTCGCATGAAGTAAGGCTCATTTTGGCTCAAGTTCATTTCACGTCATTTTCCCTCCAATGTTTATCTAGTTTATGCAATAATAAGTTATGGTAATGAACGACCATAATGATGTGTAGTATACCAATTTAATTGGCCTGATCGCGCCTTCTAAGTTTGACAAATTTGTTTAACTGTTATGGCTTGGCTTGACGGTTGAAGTAGAACAGAGGGTGCATTTTAAAAACGGAGCCATGAAATGCACAGTCCATATCACGACCCACTTTCGAGGGATCGGTATTTGTGCAACCTCTGCCTTCCTTCAACCGACATGACATGAAAATCTAGTAACATATACTTATTTTGAGATTTTGTACAAGTATTTTTATTGATTTTAAAAGTGGACAGAGATATAACTGGTGAGTCGAAGTCCATCAAATTCAAATCATCTCAACAACTGGAATAAAGAATATTGGTAGAATACTAATTTTTTGCTATATATTTGTGAAATATTTCTGCAGCACCACAACTGACAGAGCTACTAGGTTTTTGGCTGTCAATAGTAAAAACATTGTTTGTTTCCAATGCAGAGCAAAAAACATTATTTTGCTGTTTTTCTTATGCTAGTAAAACAAAATAATTTTAAGGCCAATATGCGCTTCTGGGAGATTCTTCATGTTCTGTGAGATTCGATAGAAATTAGAAATCCCTCTTTTAATTTTTACCTGTCACTAACAAAATAAGGGTCATTTCACTTTAAAAAACGTGCACTAACCTAGGTCACATGCCTAAACCCTACTAAAAGCAATAAGCAAATAGAAGTAAGAAGGAGTCATCCAATACCGAATAATATTCTAAAATCGTCAATTGCTAAATAGAATTATTCTTAGTGTATTAAAAGTCTAAAATCACTATACTCTTCAAAAATTGAAGATGGAAAATGTACTTCTATGAATTGGGTATAAACATTAAGTTAAATTGGGTTAACCTCCTTTTAAAATTTTAAATGCTAATGTATTCAAGAAAATCGATTTTATGAAATTTACATCAAATTTTCATGCATATTTCTAATGGAACATATTTGAATACCAAATATTGTTTCTAATTGTGGCCTGTAGATGAAGCAGGGTCGTCACAGTCACATTTCCATAATCAATGTTTTTGATAAGTTTTATTAATTTCCGTGACTAAGTAAAAAATCACATTGTTGACTGACGGAACTAGTGGTGGACGCAGAAATCTATAAGCTATATTTTCCTCAACCGTGATAAAATTGCAGAAATGTGCTTACAAACTTAAAAATAATTTAAAGGCAATTTATTCTAAAATTTTTTAACAAAATAACGTTAGAGGTAATTACATTAGATTACTTAATTACCATGAATGAAAGTATCATCTAATCACAAAGTTTGCGTATTTAATAAACTATTTTTTTGTTTATGATTTCATTAAGTGTTAAATGGTTTTTGAAAAATACTTATTTCTCCTTCTAGATTCTAGCATATATTTCCAAATTGTGAGTTGCAAATTATTACTGTCAAACTGTTTATCAAAAATTATGTTAAAGAACTTGTCAACTGGAATCATATTATCCCTCGTGTGTAATGACCACTTGTGCTGCATTCGAGTTGGGAATCAAACTGACATATTCCTCTAAACTGGCCACCATTCTTTGGGTACCCTCTGGAGTAGAGATGCTAAACGGTTTTGTATCGAAAGGATAGCCCATAGGTCTCAAGTCAGGGTATTTCTTGTCCTTTATTCCACACAGAATATGCCTCATCGGACAGACCGGATCTTGTTTTGGAGAATCCTGGACAGAAACGTCGGTTATTGCATCTGTGACCATTACAAACAAATCAAAGATCATTCCATCCCCAGGTTTTCCTTTAGGCAAAAGTAGATGAGAAGGCCAGCCACATCCACATTCTTCAAAAAAATCTACAGGTGGATTCTCTTGCCAATTTTCTAACTTCCAGTTGTTGAGAAGATTTGAATCTGATGAACTTCGACTTACCACTGTTATATCTTCATTCACTAAAACATAATAAATATATAAATATTTCAACAAATTAAAAAATATAAAAACCCTGACAATATTTTTAAGTAGTTAGTGAAGTACTGGAATGCATTTAATTTCAAAAATAAAAAATCACGTAAATAAAACATTTTATTCCCCTCTTGGAAAATGTAACATTATCCTAAGCTCGGAAAAAGTAATAAAGCGAAAATAATTTACATTCTGTGACAAAGGAATCCATGGCAAAGAAGTAAGGAAGTTGTTTTTCAAGTGTGAACGTTTCACCATTGTTGAATCTTGGAGCCATAAATATTCTAACAAATGCTTTGTTGCTGGTGACGAATGGTTGTTTCTTAATTGTGATATTGTAAGTAAACTCGTCATGGTCTAAACGCTTAATGCAATATTCGTAAGTGACATTTGAAAAGAAAATATCTTTTGTCAAAGGAATTTCCACAGTTAAGTTTTTGAAGTAAGTTTTGAGTGAATTTCTTGAGGAACTCTGAACAAGCGATTGGACGGAAATGCTAAGTACTTCTACTCCAGGCCAAAGCAGTGGAAATTCTCCTTCAGTTGGATGATTTGGTTTGAGAAGATATTTATGTCGAAGAAAAATATCATCGAGAATTTTATGCCATTGGTAAAATACTGGGTCCCTCATCGCAGTTCTAACAGTTTTCATTAAAGTACAGATATGCTAAAAAAATGAAAATTCACAATGTTAACATTTTACACAGCAAAATAAAAATTGCATGGATGGACAATTCAAAAAACTTTAGGTATAGCACTATTTAATTACCAAGTCTTCTAATTTTCCAAAAAGTGGCGAAAGGTGAACATCTCGGACTTGTGGCTTAGGAAAATTTGAAATTTCTAAAGTTTTGAATTTTAGCGTTTACGTAAATTATGTTTTCCCGCTCATGCTATAGTTCAAAACGTGTTACATTTTTTAAATATTTTGGAGCCACAAGTCCAATGTATTCACCTTCCGCCACTTTTTGGAAATTGTGAAGAATTTTGGTAAATAAATACGGGCTATACTCCAATCCTAAGTAATACACACAAAGTGTATGCTCAAGTTGACCCGCTGTTAACCTAACCACCGTTAAATGTATAGTGCTCCAACGAATTAATGCAAATGCTATATATTTAAGAAAGGACTCACATTATCACCGGCCATTTGTCCAATATCTTCGTGCAACGACGCAATTATTCTATGTCCAAGACTATGTAATCCGAGTTTAGAGTATCTTTCATCATTCACAGAATTAACACTCGCCTCAATAGTTTCTCCAAGTTTGTCAATTCCTTCCTTACTATCAATGTTGTAGATAGTTCCATTTTTTCCGACGAGAATTCGATCGTCTATATCAGCCTGAAGTATTTTCCAGATTTTGACAGATTCAGTTGTATTTACAAGTTTCATATTATCAAATCTCCTCGGATATAGGAATTCGGTAGGTGTCCCCAAAAAATGAGGATCGTATCCCATTTTGATAGGCGCTCCTTCTTTGTACTTGAGAGGAGTGACTGGAAGTAGGTTGTTGCTGATTCTTTCTGCATCATAGCGGGCAAGAATGTTATGATGGAAATAGTAAAACAATTCTCCTCTACGGTCGATGATTAGAGGATCTTCTGGATTACTAAAGTTACTGGGGTTAACGTCATGCCAAAACCTATGCGCTGCATTCATTAACAAATCTTCTCGAAAGTACCAAAGTTTGTTTTCCACTCCGCTGTACACTCCCACTGTTTCGTCAATCGGCACGCAAGCTTTCAAATATGATTTGGGAAGATTCAATTTTTGTGGATAAACTAAACCACTGGTCACTATGAGAGGACGGTGTTCAGTGCATCGTTTATCCCAATTACTACGGGTACCTAAAATTAATTGCACAAGTATACAGTTTTATAAAATTTTTAAAGTATATGGATTTACGTAACTAAGCCTAAAACTGTATAAGCCAGGTGTGGAAACGTACACTTACCACCAAGAACATCGATTCCTGATGTACCCAATATTAGCAACGAAAACAATACCGTAATACAGTAATTAGACATTTCCAATAAAATTTTCAGTTAGAATGAAATATCGAGAAATTGGGATTTCAGTCTTCAAATATGGTGAGTCTTGTTCTTAATGGAAATGAGTATACAACTTGGTAAAATATTTCTGATGATTAGAAATTAATGCACTTATGTGTTATAACTTTTAACAGCAGGAAAATGTACATATTATATTCTAATCAAAAAGTAATTTTCTGAGTGCTTCACAGTCATTAGAATAATATATGCAACGTGCGTTTTCGTTTGTAACTTTGTATTAAGTGTCTGCTATCTTATTCTCGATCTTTCATCACAGATAGTAGTTTGCACCGTTATCACGTCAAAAAATCATTTTAACCAAAAAAATTGAACAGGAGCACTCTCGAATTTTAAGTGGGCTTGGCCGACTATACCACATAGAATTATACAGATAATGCTCTCTTTTAATATCTATTTCAATATGTTTAAGTTATCAATTAATAGCTAACTTACACTCACAAACACAGGTAATATGAATATTAAATGAGGAAAATATACAGTTCTACATTTATGAATTTGGGGTTTTACCCGCGAGAAAGTCTAATTTTATTTAAATTTAAGGCTTAGATGTATTTAAATTTCTATAAAATAATTCTAATTTTTAACATTCAAAACCTAACAGGTAGATTATAAAGCAGATAGAAAATAACTTTTTAAATACATAATAATAGTTTCTTCCTTTAATAAGTTGACGATTCAAGTATTTGGACTGATATAAAAATACAGCAAGCGCACGATATCATGAACCTTGAGTACCGAGTTCTCGATAATTTTCATCTTCGCTGTCGAAATAATTCAAAATGTGTAATTTCTTTAGTCCTATCTTTTTTACGTTGCTAATATTACAAATATCAGGGACAAAAAAGTTTCGTAAGTGCACAATTTCACACCAATGCAATGGTTCACCTTGTCTTGGATTTTTATAATTATTAGAGTACAATTACTATAATAAACAGTAACGTATTCAAATATTTATTGACGCAAATGGTGCAAAAAAATTCGTGAAAATATTATTAAAAATCATTTTAGTGATTGTCAATAATATTTTTGCGTCCAAATTTTATTATACTAATTAATCCTTTTACCGAATTAGCAAGGCGCGGTGCTAACTCTGAATACGTTCCTAGAAATTAAGAATATAATATAACTAAACCGACTTTTTATTTGTAGTAATTTTGAAATATTGCCCTGCTAAAGTGCTACAAATGTTTTTTAAACTGGAATTTGTTTATGATATTCTATTTCCACATTTTAGTTCCCAGTAATGATAGAGGTTTGAGATGCTTTGGATACAATGAGAACGTGGCAAACCATTTCAAATCACCTGAGAATACTTGTGTGCCCATTGATGAAACAGTGGGAGTCAACAATGGAGTGGAAAATAAATTGTGGTACTTTCGAGAAGATTTATTGATGAACGCGGCACATGGGTACTGGCACTTTACCAACCCTTACAACTATTTGAATCCCGAAGACCCTTTGACTATCAACCGTAGAGGAGAATTGTTTTACTATTTCCATCGCAACGTTCTTGCCCGCTATGATGCAGAAAGAATCAGTAACGGACTATCTCCAGTGACTCCTCTTCAGTATGAAGAAGGGGCACTTATCAGAATGGGATACGACCCTCATTTTCAGGGTACACCAACCGACTGTCACTACGTTCGGAGATTTGAAAATATGAAGTTGGAAAACATTACCTACTCTATCAATCTCTGGAAGTTGCTTCAGGTGGATATTGATAATAGAATTCTCATAGGAAAAGACGGAACTCTTTACAGCCTGGATAACAAAGAGGGTATTGACTTGCTTGGAGAAACGATCGAGGCCAGTGTTAATTCCGTGAATGACGAAAGATATTCAACGGAAGGATTACATGGCCAGGGTCATCAAATAATCAATGAGTTGCAAGAAGATATTGGAGAAGCTTTTGGAGATGGTGTGAGTCTTTTGTTTAGTAATACATCAAAATTGCGCTTAGAAGGAACGAATAGGTGCTTATGTGCAACAATCTTAAAAAATATTACTAAATAGCCAAAAAAATATTTAGTTAAAAATAATCCTTTAAAAATTATTATTTATATTTATTTAGATTTATTATTTCATGAGATTGTATTTTCACACTTGGGAATTTTTATTTTTAGGCTGTCTGTACCGTTCTATTCAGTATTAGAACAGCGCTGAGGGACCCATTATTTTACTCGTTTCATAGATTTATTGACGACATATTCCTTCGCCATCAAAACCTTCTGAAACGAAATCATCCAACAGAAGGAGAGTTCCCTCTGTTGTGGACTGGGGTGGAAGTACAAGAAATTTCCGTCCGGTCGATTATCCAACAATCTCCAGCCAATTCACTAAGGACTTACTTCAAGAACTTAGCAATCGAAATTCCTCTCACGAAAGATATCTGCTTTACTAATGTCACATATAAATATTGTATGAAACGTTTAGACCATGATGAGTTTACTTACAATATCGTAATTAAGAAACAACCATTCGTTACTAGCAACAAGGCATTTATTCGGATATTTATGGCACAAAGATTCGATTTCAGTGGTCAAACGTTCACACTTGAAAAACAAATTCCTAACTTCTTTGCCATGGATTCTTTTGTCACACAATGTAAATAATAGCATTTTATAAATTAATTCTTATTATATAAATAGGCTCATCCTCTGCATGAAATATTATTTTTGAAATAATTGAATCAGAATGATATGCCAATTTCATTGTTTTAACTACCCTCTGAGATTGACAGACTTTTAATTGTTATGAAATGCCAAGCACTAAATTTTAGATATAAACTTATTTTGAGATTTTTATAAACATTTTAAATTTATTTTTAGTGAATGGAGACATAACAGTGGTCAGTCGAAGTTCATCAGATTCAAATCTTCTCAACAACTGGAAATTAGAAAATTGGCGGGAGAATCCGCCTGTCGACGGTTTTAACGAATGTGGATGCGGCTGGCCTTCTCATTTACTTTTGCCCAAAGGAAAACCTGGGGCTGGGATGATCTTTGATTTGTTCGTAATGGTCACAGATGCAACTATCGACGTTCCTATCCAGGATCCTTTAGAAGAAGATCCTATCTGTCCTATGAGACATATTCTGTGTGGAAAAGAAGACCAGAAATACCCTGACCTCAGACCTATGGGCTATCCTTTTAATACAAAACCTTTTAGCATTTCTACTCCAAAGGGTACCCAAAGAATGGTGGCCAGTTTAGAAGAATATGTCAGTTTGATTCCTAACTCGAATGCAGCTCAAGTGGTGATTACACACGAAGGATAATATGATCCCGATAGACTTTGTTTTTAATAGAACTTTAATGTAGTGAAAAACTAACACTTGTCCATTATTTAAAAAATGAAAAACCAAACTCACTTTTGATGTTGTTTTCAATAATGTTTTTCGGTATTATCGGTGAAATTGTTGGATATGTACCTGCTACATCTACCTATAGTGTATATGAACCATTGCGAGGAAAATTTATTGTCTACCATCGTTCAGATGGACAAACTATTAGGAAAACTAAAAAAAACTTTTAAAATGTAGAAGGTATCACAAGGCTATAATTTAGATTGCCAGTCTAGAAAATACATCACTATTTTTATAAGGACTAAAAACTATGAAAGTTTGCTGTGCACGAACATAAATGCTAAATAAAAGACCTTGATTCAATGATAAGTACTGGATAGTATACCTTTAACATATCGTCGCATATCTTACGTCGATAAAACTTTATTCAAAATCACTAGTAGTGAGTAAATCACATAATTAAAATGATTTTTAAGCCAACTAAAAGTAGCGTGTTTGGTTTAAATGGTAAAACAGAAGCCTGTCCATAGGACATTGCATTGCCATAGGCATTTTTGACATTAAAAATTTTGAATTTTTAATGTTTTTCACAGAAAAATACCTCCTTTTGGAATTTAGAAAGCACTAATTTAGATTTAATTAGTCTACTAATTTACTAACTAACTAATTTAGAGCAATTTAGAAAGCTGGGTTTCCCCTATTATGTTATAAGCATACGTTCATGTGTTAAAACCAAATGGGTTTAATTAAAGTGATATGAAGGTTAATGCAAGGAGGCCATTTTGTAATGCTAATGCACATCGCCGTAAGTTACACCGTGTGCAAAGTATACACTCCTATCTGTGTTACTATAGAAATAAGCCCGTCCTAATGAACGGGAAAATACCACCCTATACCCACTAACCTAAATCCAATCATTTTACCAAACAGTGAATTTTTTTCTAAAGTTGCAGTTTCAAGTCCTTTTATCACACGCGCATCATTTGGTTTAATTTCGAAGTATTGTAATTATTGTTGCGCCTGCGTACACAGTACACGTAGTACGTACTCGTTACGCGAAGTTCATCTTTTACATTAAAACATTATGACAGAAATTTTTCATTGCGCAACGATAATCTTTGTTTATGGATATATATGTAAGGTATGTTTAAGACTCTTGAAATAATGACTTGCTACGAATAAACTTGTGTTGACAAAAAGTTTAAAAGGGTTGACAAAAAGGTATTGACGACCAAATGGGTCAAAATTTTGTTGACAAAAAGGTGTTGACATTATGCCGCATGCCGCAATCATAGTAAATGCTGTAAAAGCTGTAAAAAACGCTGCAAAAAATGCCGTAGACCCTTTTAAACAAAGCAATATAACCTATTTATTTTTAAAATTAATCTGTTTAACAAATACCGTATTAATTTATCAATCAACACAAGAAGCAATTAACTGATTCTTGTGGGTAGAAATAGTTGGCGGCATCTACGGCAAAGTGCCAAACGCCGTAAATTCAATTTTTGACATGCATTTATAGCAGGTACACCAGAGATACTCTGGTTATAAGGAGAATATATTGGCATTGTGTAGAAAGAGAAATGTTTATCATCATTGAGACTATGATCTTCATTTTTTAACGATTCAAATATTCATAGTGTAAATGTCTATAAGGTACTTTAGTTCTCCGCAATTTAGTCCAGACTCTCGTTTCTGTATACGTGCAATGCATGATATTATGTAACGTTTGCTTTCATGGTTTTAGGGTTTTACCCACAACAAGGTTGATATTGCATTGACTGCTACGTTAATTAGGTTCTAAGATTTTTGTTAAGTAATAACGTACTAAATCTAATTTTTTATATTCAAAACCTAACACGTCTTCCATAAATAATGATTAGATAGAAAATGACTTTTTGATTAGATTATAATATGCGTATTTTCTTGCTTTTATAGGTTGAAGTATTTAAACTGATATCAGAGAAGGTAATTGTAACAGGTCCACAACATCAGGAAATTAGATTCCTAATTTTTCGATATCTAATCTTCACTGAAAATATTATTCAAAATGTTTAATTCCTTTAGAGTTTTTTTCTTTGTGACGCTAATATTACAAATATCAGGAAGAAAAAGGTTTGGTAAGTGTACAGTTTCACACCAATATGGTTTGCATTGTCATGGATAATTATTTGCTTAGACTACAATATTTATTAAAACAAATTGTAAGAAATTTATTAGCGAGAGTAGTGTAAAAAATATTGTCAATAATACCTTCGCGTGGGAATATATTTAATGGGTAATTGAAACAATTTAAAATGTCCCTGAATAATAATTTAAACGGTCATTTTTGAAGGTGTCCCTGCAAATAATTTAGAAAGTCCCTGAACAAAAATTTTAAATGTCCCTGCAGACATTGAAAAGGTAAATTGTGGTAGATTAACACGGAGAGTATACTTTATACTTGCATGTAGAGCGTTTTAGGTATGTAAATATGTTAATTTCTCTTATTCTGTTGGCTGATAAGAATGGATACTGTAAAGTTATATTGGAAACAACCTTTTTGCTTGAGTCCCATTGAAAAAATTCACAGATATACGTCCCTGTGGCTAATGAAATCCACATCCAAGGTGGAACGGAAGGTTTCATAATATTTTCATAATATACCTTGCAAATTGCAAAGGCATTTTCTATTTGGTTATTAGAGTAATCCAAAGCAGCGTTGAAAACACTTATAGTAGCTTACTTCATATGATATAATATGTAATGGAAAGATTTCAAAGTTTAATTTAAAAAAGTATTTTAGGAGTTTCTTTCCCAAACTTTTTAGTTATTTCTTGCTACCTAATTTTCGAAAGGTTTCGAATGCGCAAAAGACAATTACAACGAAAAGGATCGACACTTTAAATTTGATAACTGTGATGGGGGTCATTGCTGAGACATGTTAAGATTTTTTCGGCGAAAACCGGATAAATCCGGATGAAAGCAGATGAAAGCGGATGAATCCGTATGAAAGCGGATGAATCCGGATGAAAGCAGATGAAAGCGGATGAATCCGGATGAAAGCGGATGAATCCGGATGAAAGCGGATGAATCCGGATGAAAGCGGATAAATCCGGATAAAAGCGGATGAAACTGCTCTAAAAGCTCTGCCGTTTTACAGAAACAAAAACGGACTCACTTTAAGAATCTAACGTTTTAAAAATATTTTTAAAGTAGAGATATCAAAAACCCATCCATTTACATTAGGGAAATTTTAAATTTTTGTTTAGAGACTTTCTAAATTATTTGCAGGGACACCTTCAAAAATGACTGTTTAAATTATTATTCAGGGACATTTTAAACTATTTCAATGTCCCATTAAATAGCATCCCTTCGCGTGTGAATTTTATTATACTAATTAATGTCAAGTATATTTTGAAAATATCTTTTTACCGACTTATCAGCGTAATGGGATAGCAATAAGTCTCTGAATGCGATACTGAAATTAAATATGGATAAATAAACATATTTTAGTAATTTTGAAATATTGCCCTGTTATAAATTGCAAGTGGTCTAAAGATCTATTTTTAAAACTTTAATTTGTCTATTATATTCTATTTCCAAATTTTAGTTCCCATTGATGATAGTAGTACAAGATGCTTTGAAAACCAGGCGGATAGGCCAAAGCATTTAATTGACTTGATCAACCTTCCCAAATCACCTCAGAAAGCTTGCGTTCCCATTGATGAAACAGTGGGAGTCAACAACGGAGTGGAAAACAAATTGTGGTACTTTCGAGAAGATTTATTGATGAACGCGGGACATGGCTACTGGCACCTTTCCAATCCCTACAGTTATTTGAATCCCGAAGACCCTTTGACTATCGACCGTAGAGGGGAATTATTTTACTACTTCCACCACAACATTGTTGCTCGATATGACGCAGAAAGAAGCAGTAACGGACTACCTCCAGTGACTCCTCTTCAGTACGAAGAAGGGGCACTTGTCACATTGGGATACGATCCTCATCTTTTGGAAACACCCAGTGGCTGCATGTACGTTCGGAGATTAGAAAATACGAAGTTGGAAAATATTAAGGACCAAACCAAACTCTGGAAATTACTTCAGGTGGATATTGATAATAGAAACCTCGTCGGAAAAGACGGAACTCTATACAACCTTGATAATAAAGAGGGCATTGACCGACTGGCCGACACGATTGAGCCAAGTATTAATACCGTGAATAACGAAAGATATGGAATGTCTGGATTACATGGTGGAGGACATTTAAAACTTGATACGTTGCACGAAGATATTGGAAAAGCTTTTGGAGATGGTGTAAGTCCTTTGTTTTAATAATTCGCAAAAATTTCTCTTAGAATGAAATAATTGATTTTTATGTAGTTTACTCATAAAATCATTAATTTTTTTAATAAATAAATACTAAAAAATTATTGCTTGCTTTTCTTAAATTGTAATTGGACACTTGTGAATTTTAATTCTTAGCCTGTCTGTACCGCTCTCTCCAGCGTTAGAACTGTCTTAAGGGATCCATTACTTTACCAGTGGCACAGACTTATTGACGACCTTTTCATACGCCATCAAAACCTTCTGACACCAAATCATCCAACCGAAGGAGAGTTCCCACTGTTGTGGAGTGGGGTGGAAGTACAAGCGGTTTCCGTCCATTCGATTATCCAACCATCTCCAGCCAATTCACTAAGGACGTATTTCAAACACTTAACAATTGAAATTCCTCTAACCAAAGATATTTGCTTTTCCAATGTCACTTACGAATATTGTATTAAACGTTTGGACCATGATGAGTTTACTTACAACATCACAATTAAGAAACAACCATCCGTTACCAGCAACAAGGCCTTTATTAGGATTTTTATGGCTCCAAGATTCAATTTCAGTGGTCAAGCATACACCCTCAAACGACAAATTCCTAACTTCTTTGCCATGGATTCTTTTGTCACGGAATGTAAATAATATTATTTAAAAATTGTTCTTATTGCTGAAATACGCCCGACCTCTGCGTTCAACAGTAGATAATAATATTGAATCAGAATGATATACAAAGAATACCAATAATGTCCTAGTTTAACCGTATGGCAGATGTTTAATTTTTATGAAGTCTACTGAATTTCTAATTTAAATTTATATACAGAGTTTTATTTATTTTTAGTGGTTGGAGATATAACAGTGGTGAGTCGAAGTTCATCAGATTCAAATCTTCTCAGCAACTGGAAGTTAGAAAATTGGCAGGAGAATCCTCCAGTCAATGGTTTAGAAGAATGTGGCTGTGGCTGGCCTTCTCATCTAATTTTGCCCAAAGGAAAACCCGGGGATGGAATGATCTTCGATTTGTTCGTAATGGTCACAGATGCAACTATCGACGTTCCTGTTCAGGATCTTTTAGAACAAGATCCCGTATGTTCTATGAGACACATTCTATGCGGAAAACAAGACCAGAAATACCCAGACCTTAGGCCTATGGGTTATCCTTTTAATACAAAACCTTTTAGCATCTCAACTCAAGAGGGTACCCAAAGAATGGTGGCCAGTTTAGAGGAATATGTCAGTTTGATTCCTAATTCAAAAGCAATACAGGTCGTCATCACAAACGATGATGGTGGCTCTTCAATTTTGGAATCCCAGGGTGAAATGACCGCACAAGGCGATACGCTGACATCTTGAATCAGAAATGTTATTTTATTAACCGTTCTACCTAACAAATACTCATTTCTAATTACCGTTACTAAATAAGCAAGTTAATAAGTTAACAGTGTTAAGAATGTATTCGGTTTGGGTATCATCTTTAGAAATGTATTTTAATTTTCCTCTGTAGCCAAAAATTGTAATTTTCAAACATTTTCCCATTTTTGCGTTTTCAATAAGTAATAATTTAATAAAAATTTTCTGTTTGCATAATAATTCTCCTTATCGAAATAAATCATTTTGGGTAACTACACCGATTCTCAGCTTTTTTAGATGCAAAAAGGCCCCTGAAACAATACTAACCCTGAGAATGAATTCGATTAATACGGTACGTCTATTACTTAAATAATGTTAAATGTTTTAGCACACTTTACTCTCAGGTCTAGATTTCAGCTAGTTGATATAATTTACCTAACCATTACTTTTTTGTTCAAGTTCAAGATAATGTAATTAATTTCCATTTTTAACCCAATTTTTAAAAATTTTGTTCAAATTGGTAATCGTAGTCAGGGTTGCGGTATCCGGATAGGGAAGTGTGGACAAATTGGATAAAATAGCTTTTGTCCACTGGAAAAAATGATTTTATCCGGATAAAATTAATTTCATCCCGACAAAATGGTTATATCTGCTGGACGAAATGATTTTTTCTAGTGGACAACACTAATTTTATCCGGACGAAACGCAACCCTGATCGTAGTTCGTATATTTCATAACAAAACAGTTCATGAATTCTGCATGCAAATATTTCTAGCGTTCAGAGCGCTTAAAGTAACTTTTATTTCATGTTTGGGAAAATTAATTTGGCCATTATGCTTTACAGAAAGCTATGCCATTATATTGAAATTATGATATTTATTTTCGATTCGCAGGCTTAATTACCAAAAATAAAGATACAAAATTTTTGCACATATTTTCATCTAAAAATTGAAGTTTTTTTGGCGACATTCCACTTCGTTCCCATTTTACGTCTCCAACTAATTTTCAAATAATAATTTTTCTTCCAAAGAGTAAAACCTGAAGGAAATGGAATGTCGCTAAAAATATTTAACTTTTTATATGACAATGAAGGACATAAATAAAACAGCTCTGGTTTAGAAATCAAAGTCAAATACTTAATAATTGTAACAAATTTTCGAATTTATTTTCATTTCACATTACTTTTTCCAAATTCAAGGAAAACACATTAAAAAGTGGATTGGAAACAGAAAAGTGAAGAAATTCGAGGCTATTGAACATAAACCATTTTCAATGTGCTAATTGTGTCAATTACAAATATAACAGCCAAACAGCTTATTGTCACTGTATGTAGGCCACGTTACTTGAAAAACAGGAAGTTGAAGGAGCAGAGAAAAGGAGACAATGAAGGGTATATAAAGCTATAACTCTACCAGAGTCAATACTCGCCCTCTCTTTGAGTTATTTACCCTTTCATTGACAAAATATTTATTTTCGTTTGAGATGAAGGCTTTTAGAAATTTCTGTGGTTTTATTTTGGCCATAACATTTAATTTCACTTTCTTCTACGTGTCTAATGCTATAAAAACTTGCAACTGTGTTAACAGAGACGGTTTGATACTTTGCGGGAGGTAAAGTAACATCTTATAGTTTTGCACAAAAAATATCTTCATAAATATAAACAGCACTTTGAGCAAAAACTGTGTCGCATTTAAACCTTTAAAAAATTCCAATTTTGGGTAATCGATTTTAAAATGTAGTACCAAGGAAGCACAAATTTCTACAAGGCTTATCACGGCCCTATTTCTTTTATCTATATATTCATTCAACTAAGAATGACAAGAGTTTGCCGAATTCCCAGGATTTTACTTTACCCACTTTAAAAACTATTTATTTTTGATAAAAGCATAAACTTTTGGGGGAAAGGGCGACAATAATCGCTCAGAAAAAATATTGTTTTAGAAAATGTGTCAATTTTTATTTTCGACGGACGACCTGTTATAAATGTTCTGCGCATCGACGACTCGACGAGCGTTAAATGTTATTGCGTTTAATCATTTAATCGATTTTAAATTTTATTTATGTTGTTATATAGTGATGGAAAAACGTACAATAGTCCCTGTGAATTTAGATGCGCAGCCGGTCAAACTCCAGGTGTGTACTTTAAAAACCTCAATAAACATAGATGTTTCCTCTTTCCTCTAAGTGAAACACAATTTTCATCTTTATATATGTGTACTTTTGTATCATTATTCAAATTATCTTTCCTGTAATACAGGTTTAAACATTAAATCATCGGGAAAATGCTGAATAAATATGAAATGATCTGGTGTAAAACAATTCATTTAATGGGGGAATACTTTTTTTTCATTATTTTTCATCAATACTCACTCACCAAATGCATCTTCCTGTACAATATTACATAACTAACTAATAACCAATAACAATTGCTTAAGGCATCATAAATTCTACTGTCGCCTCTGAACGTCACTGTCATATAGAATAGCAGTTTAAATTCAAACTACCACACCATTTATTTTTAATAATAATAATACCCAGAACTGACTTATAGTAATACTGTGTTATTGGAATTAGCAGCAATAATCAATATTTATGCTTTATGTTGTAAAAATAACATGCTACTGATGTATTTCTATTTGTTATGTCATTACAATATCTGGATTTAAAGGTGAGGTAAATTTTGTTAAGTTAATATAGTACAAGACAATCATACAATGGTAACTTTATACTGATATACTGAATATAATATTGTAGCAGTGACATGAAAGTTGATAACTTAATGACACATTGCATTAGACATTTACATACGTACACGTTTACTTGGTAATATTAATTATTAGTACTCACAATCACCAGACTTCTGGGATTTTCTACTTTCTTAGATATAATTATAAGTTTGTCTTAAATTCCCTTACAAAACTTTGAACTTTAACAGACATGTGCCCATATAAAATAACTATTGTTTAGTGAAACAGTAATTATCATAAGTAGTTTCATAGAATTCGAGTTTGCTCACAAAAGATTACATTTCTACTCGACTTTGAGTTAGGTCGGTTGAATATTAAATAATTTTGGAATTTTTGAGATCATTTGCTTCTTAGCAATAGTGTAGTCACAGTAATATTTATCAAGTACTTAGTTCAAATGCAACCTACAGATAAAATAACATCATCAATTCCTTGCTACCGTTAATAAAAATTCCAACCATATACTTAATACAGATAGCATTTTATTATAGGTATTGTTTTAGTAAAAGTTAATGAGCGAATAAAATATTCAAAATGCTTGCTCTCTTCAGATTCATTATCATTCTGCCCCTAACCTTGGAAATATCAAGAAGCGAAAATCTTGGTAAGTTGATATAATTTCCGCTATCAACGTGCAACGTTTGCACACTATAACTCGATAATGTAATGTTTTTTAATGTGGGGGGGATCATTTCTCAATTCACACGTGGCCAAACAATGTTTTCTAAAATTTAAATAACATTATGGCATTTAATTTCTAAATTTTAGTTGCCAGGGATCATGGAGTTAATCAAAAAAGGTATTGCAATGTACGAGGTCCATTCATGCCCAATCACGATGTAATTATTCCAAAAAACTTGACAAATCTTCCTAAATCATCTTTGAAGGAATGTGTTTTGGTTGACGAAACAGTAGGAGTTAACAATGGGGTGGAGAATAAGTTGTGGTACTTCCGAGAAGATTTGTTGATGAATGCAGGACATATTTATTGGCATGTTTCTCACTCTCATCACCTTTTGAATCCTGAAGACCCTTTAACAATCGATCGTAGAGGAGAAATGTTTTACTATTTCCATCGTAACGTCCTTGCCCGCTATGATGCAGAAAGAATCAGCAACGAACTACCTCCAGTCATTCCTCTCCATTTTGAAGAAGGGGCTACAGTTAGATCAGGATACGATCCGCATCTTTCGGGAACACCCACCGACTTCCGCTACCCAAAGAGATTTAAAAATATGAAGCTTGTGAACATCACAGATACTGTGGGAATCCTAAAATTGCTTCTGACCGATATTGATAATCGGATACTCATTGGGAAAAACGGAACTCTCTATAGCCTCGATAATAAGAATGGGATTGACATACTTGGAGAAACAATTGAGGCTAGCATTAACTCCGTAAATGCTAAAAGATATTTAAGACGTGGATTACATAATCAAGGACATGAAAATATCGGACGGTTGCACGAATACATTGGGGAAAGTGTTGGAAATGATGTAAGTCATTTTTAATAAAACATAAATAATAGATACGTCTGCGCCTTGAGAAAATAAATTTTCTTTTAATTATTGGCTATTTACGATTAACGAGAAGAAATAAATATTGATCTAGATGTTATTGTTATTTATAGGAACTCTTATAAATAACAATAATTCCTTGGGTAATTAGTTTTCATTTAAATAGTTTAAATTTAACAATTCATGGTTTTAAAAAGTTTAAGGTGCAATATTGGATTTTTTAGTGTCCTAATTAATATTATTTGTGACTGTAATAATGTGAATTTCTTAGCTTGTCTGTGCCCCAATTTACAATCCGAGCACAGCGATGATGGATCCAGTTTTCTATCAGTGGCACAAAGTTATTGACGATCTGTTTCTTCGTCACAAGTACTTTCTGGCACCAAATCATCCAACGGAAGGAGAATTTCCTTTACTGTGGCCTGGAGTGGAGGTACAAAGCATTTCCGTCAAGTCGCTTGTCCGTCAATCTCCAGCCAATTCACTAAGGACGTATTTTAAGAACTTAACAATTGAAATTCCTCTGACCAAAGACATTTTCTTTTCCAATGTTACTTACGATTACTGCATTAAGCGTTTGGACCATGATGAGTTTACTTACAATATCACAATTAAGAAAAAACCGTACGTTTCCAGCGAGAAGGCATTTGTTAGAATATTTATGGCTCCAAGATTCAACTTCAGCGGTCAAACGTACACACTTGAAAAACAATTCCTTAACTTTTTTGCCATGGATTCGTTTGTCGCAGAATGTACGTAATTTTTCGATTTTTTTAACTGCTGTAAAACATTTTCACAAAAATAATTTTAATTTGATTTAATTATGATGTTTTAAATTATTCTGGAATTCAACTTCCTTTAGTATAGTTCTTGGTTTTAGCCGCAAATTATGCTGATATTAAGGGGTTAATTTACTTTTAGTGGATGAAGACATAACAGTGGTGAGTCGAAGTTCATCAGATTCAAATCTTCTAAGCAACTGGAAATTAGAAAATTGGCAGAATAACCCACCGGTAGATTATTTTGGAGAATGTGGATGTGGATGGCCCTCTCATTTACTTTTGCCCAGAGGAAAAACTGGGGATGGAATGATCTTTGATTTGTTCGTAATGGTCACAGATGCAACTATCGACGTTCCTGTCCAGGATCCTCTAGAGGAAGATCCCGTCTGCCCAATGAGGCTCATTCTATGCGGAACAAAGGACCAGAAGTACCCAGACCTGAGACCTATGGGCTTTCCTTTTAATACAAAACCTTTTAGCATCTCAAGTCCAGAGGGTACCCGAAGAATGGTGTCCAGTTTAGAAGAATATGTCAATTTGATTTCTAATTCGAACGCAGTTCAAGTAGTAATCACACACGATGATGGTGCCCAGAGTGAAATAACCGCACAAGGCGCTTCGCTGACATCTTCCATCAATAACGCTATCTCACTATGTATTTTTTACTTAATATTTCATCAATAAATCCCTTCGAAAGTGATATGGTTCTAGTTCTAACTAGCAACTATTGACAGTTACTAAATAAGTTTTAAAGTTAATAAGTTAACAGTATTAGAAGAGTATTTGGTTGGGATTAGTATAGACTTTGAATTGTGCTGCTAAAGTAGCTAGCCGTCTAGTTGCGTTTTTAAGTTGGCCATGTTTTTGAAATGTAAAACTATACAAAATGGTGTTATCAATCGAAGAAAAAATTGACTTGTCAGTTTTAGTTAATAGTATTAGGAAATAATATAATTACACAAAAAGTAATAATATTTAACTATTTTCTACTTAAAACAGAACACTTTACAGCCATGTTAGTCACTTTCTCTAATATCACATATTATAGATTTCAATTTGCTCTAATTTCATCCCTAGGACCATAATATTAAATGACATAAAATGTGGATAATATTTATACATTGTGATTGGCGCTTTTCACAATTAAATGTTATTGTATTGTGTCCTTAAAAATTATACATTCCCTGAGTATTGGCAAGTTTACCACTGATAAAATAATTTCCTTCGGTGTGACTATTGACATATAACTTTCTCGGAGGTCGATAATTTGTGTCTTCGGATGTGATAAAACTGGCTTCCATGCAATGGTTGGCCCAAAATTTTCCACCTCTTTTTTTATAGTTGCCTAGAATCATATTGAATATCGCGTTGTCTCTCGAATCAGTCCTAAAAATATTAATGTAATCTAATTCCAGATAACATTGGCATAATGAAATGTAAATAAACTTTAAAATACCATTCAGCTTCTAGCGAAGTGAAAAAGAGGTCGGTGTATTTGGCAAAAAAAGATGGCGTGAGGAAGGAATTCCGTTTAACGTAAGTTTCTGATGCCATACAAATACCCATGACCGTTGCAAACATTTTGAAATGCATATCAATTGCAAAATTAAATGGGAATTGCCGATCAGCCTGTTCCTGGTGTAAGTGAATGTCCTTCGCGTATTTTCCTGTACCGTTCCTCATCCATAATTGGTATTTTTGCTAAAAATGGGTATAAAGTATGTACAATTAAAGGAAATATTATAATCAGTATTTAGAAATATTATTCTCGTACTTTGTAAAGATTCTGGAATATTTAAAATAAATTATTCCAAGGTTTAATATACTTTATCAGTTGGATCTCGCCTGAACAAAAGACGTTTTTTCTCGTTTTTGCAATCCACAAGTGCCGTTTTTATCTGAGGCCACGCCCCTCTGAAATCTATTTCTCTTCCAGGTGTAGGAGTCCGTATGTCAAATCCCGCTCCACCGTGTATCATTGCTATGAAAATTTTGTATTTAGAAAACTTGGACAATGCTCTTAATAATGATAATAAAACACCTGGGATTGCAATTACGTTTCAAAAGATAACATTTGAAGATACGGTTGATTCTTTTAGGAAAATTTGAATCGAGTCGTTGACACGAATGGGCGAAAATGTCTTCAATGAGATCCATTATTTCAACAAAGTCTGCGCCAATGAGGTTTTTAACAGGCTCAAGTGGTGGTAACGCAGCAACAACGGCTGGGTCATCCATATTCAATTTTTCGTCACGTTGACAAATGTCAGGATCCTCTGACATGGCCTTAAGAAAATGACATGCGCGCTTTAAATCTGGCTTTGCCGCTTTACAGGAGTCTAAAACAAAATGTAATTTGGAATAGTTTATTATTTCAATAGTTTTACAATAATTAATTTTAATAATTTATGTATTTCAAATATTTTGCAATAATTAATTTTAATTTCATTCATTTAAAATAATTTAAAATAATTAATTTTAATATTTCATTCATTTAAAATAATTTAGAATAATTAATTTTAATATTTCATTCATTTAAAATAATTAACAATCATTAATTTTAATATTTCATTCATTTAAAATAATTTATTACAATCATTCATTTTAGTAGTGCATTCATTTTAAAGATTTTGCTGTAATTAATTTTAATATTTTATTTATTTTGTAGATTTTGCAATAATTAATTTTACTATTTCCTTTATTTCAAATATTTTGCTATAATAAATTTATTTTTTTAAATTTTAATACTTTTATTATTTCAATGATTTCCAGGGTATTTTTTGCAATGAACGACTTACCTTCTACTTTGGGTAGTGGAGTACAACTGATGCCTTTGTCTGTAGTGTTGAACTGATAATCTTGCAGAATGGGTAAAAACCCAGAAAATGCTTTATTAGCCGGTGCTACATACTTTGGAGGTTTTTCACCCGCCTTTTCGGCTACTTTCCATGCGGTGACGGCAGAAGTAGCAATTATGACATTTTCTAAGTAATTTTGCCATTTCTTCCTTTCTTTTAATTCCTTTTCTTTCATAGCTTCAACTGCCTTTATATAGTTGTCTATCTTTTCGTGTAATGTTGTATTCGCCGTATCCACACCTGCTGTAGCAGTTGGATCTGTCTTTAAATTGTCAATTGCTGTTTTCAGAGCAGTTTCTGCAGTTTCGACTTCCTTAAACATTTTATCGAAGTCCTTTGTAGTATCAGTGAATTCCAAATCCAGAAGAGTGTAAGACTCATTCCTTTTAGTTGTATCAGAATCAGCAGGACAAATCTCTTTAACAGTACCATACTTTAAATATGTATCACTCTCATACTTCAAAAATGCATCGTGCTGGAATTTAGCTTTTTCATATCTAGCTTCGAGTACTTTCAATTCCTTTTCAGCGTCTGCTTTCTTTGCCGGATCAGTTAAGTCTTTCTTCTTCTCTTCAATTTGTTTTGGAAGTCCCGTAGCTGCATCAGGGTCAATTTCATCTGCTTTAGTTACTGGCCCGACTCCTGGATCTACTGCTGAATCCGTTACCACCTTGATTTGTTCATTCAATTTTTTGCATTCGTCTTCTAAGCGTTTGAAATAATCGGCCCATGACGTTTTCACATCTGTTCGCCATTTTAGAACTGAATCTGCACTTAATGGTGTTCCTTCTTCTTTCTTGCACTCTCCTTTACTTATAACATCGTCATTTTTAAGCAAGTTTTTCAATTTTGAAGGATCTGGAATATCAGCTGGGAGGGGTGATGGTGTAGTGTATATAAGATCAATATTTTGGTATGGCATTTTACAGTAAGAATACTTTTCTTTAGGTTGAGGATGTACTAAGATAGTCGTCTCTTTTTTCTTTCCCTTGCTGATTTTACATTCCTTATTATTAATTGTCATCACTGACGTTGTATTTTCATAAATTCCAGTAACACTATTATAAAGTGGAGCAGTAAATAAATGGATAGATGGGAGTCTGTAGTCTTCGTCTTCCCCGAGTAGGTAAACTCCCATCAACTGAAACAATTTAGAAAACATCTCAATCTAACTCACATCAAGAATAAACAATACTTATTGGTTTTAGCAGACCATACATTTATCCCAAAATTTAGAAAGTGAAAGTGAACAAAAAAAAACAAAATTGCAACTATTGTACACATTTTGTTTTTAAACAAAATTTTAAGTTCTACTTCCTCTGCTTCATTTAGCTACATATCTTAATATTTCTTAGAAATTAAAAAAGACCTTGCATTGACCAAATGCAAATGTGTAATTTATTTCAAACATTTGTCAGGATGACTCCTGCTACCACCCACCACCTTCTGCGGAATTCCTCCCACGGTCCCATGTAGCCAACAGTCACGGCGTTTTATCGCCAATTGGTCGAGAACCGTGTTTGGGACAAGTCGGGCTGGAGGTCAGTCCAGCCACTATTGTGGAGTATTCCCAGTCAACCAGTTTCAGTTATAATAAACTTATACATTTTGTCTGTGTCTACATCATTCTTGTTCTGTCGTTCTGTCATTTCTGCACATCCGATCATAGATTCTGGCATTGAAAGGTGAACTGAGTTAGGAATCACGGGTAGAAAAGGGTAAATAGTGTTACAATTCAGTCTAATAGCTATCTAGTGCCACAGCCTCGTCATACATTTTATCCGTTTTATTTATTTTTATGCAGAAATATGAAATTGAAATCATAATTCCCCTTAATTCAACTAAACACGATGAAGATATGTAATTTTGCCTTCTAGGCAATTCAGGATAATTTTGTCTAAGCCATTATTTATTGCCTTGTACCATTTCATTAAAAAACAAAATTTCTTATACTCACAATAACTGGATCAGCATGACTTCCAGGACCAGGCAATCCGTTGAATGCCTGACACTCGTGCTCATAAACTTTGAATTTAGGTTCGTGATAAACATCACCAATGGCGGAATGCCTTGCAAAATAAAGCCACGCCCTGCAAATGATTTTTATTATTTTAAATCATTAGGGCATGAGGATTCCAGCTTTATGGGTTTGGGTGTTTGGGTATTTAACAGCAAAAATCTCGAGTGTTGTCCCAAAAAGTCGAGTTTTTGGGCATCAAATAGCAAAAACCTATGCCCTGAACTATAAATTTTAAAACTATAAGTTATTTAATCAAAATGATGAATCTTACGGCCCGTTTAAGCAAATATATAAGTTGCTATAATGGTCCGTAGGATAGAATTTAGGACCTCCCGAAGCCAATTCATCTCCTCCTCTGTGTTGATATATTGTGATATAGGGTTTAAATAATTCCTCTGCATTACACCATTTCGAATACACATCTGATGAATAGACATGAATAATATTGATCACTAAATAAACAATTGTAACCAGCAACATTATTGAATATTTGGTTTCTGTTGTGACAGTTAAGGTTTCACAAAGCTTTAAAGCTATTCTTCGAAATTTAATAATTAGAAATTGGTTCAAACCTTTCAAGAGAGATATAAAATTATACTCGGAAGATCACTACTAGTGTATTTCATATAACTTTCTTCATTCTTAACAGGTCAGTGAACTTTATTGTTTGTCGTTTATTAAAATTGGGTCAAACCTTTTAATAGCGAAATAATTAGGACAATGAGGATAATAACCTTTTCAGCAAAAATCACAATCCTTTAATATTGTTCGTAAGGAGATTCTTGATTTGATACGTCTGACAAATACAAAAATTGTACATAATATGACTGAAATCAATGTTAAGAACAGCCATTTCAGTCCGCATTGCACAGACGTTTGTGGAGCTACAACATGCAAAAATATAATGTGAATCAATTGTATTAAATACACAAAACAAAATTAACTTATGCTTTCATTGAATGCAATGTATCTTAATGCCCTCTATAAGTAAAGTTTTAATAGTCACAGATTACCGTTTTACCTTTGTAGTAGGTATTGCTTTGTTGTTCCATGGTTAAAGGTAGGTGAGGTAAACTATTGAGTTTCATTACAAAATTCATAATAATTTTCAAAATATTGTACTTTAAATTGAAATTTCGGCATTTTGTGACCTACTTCAACCGCATCTTACAAGCATGGAATCGACAAGCACGTATCCAAAAATTTTGTCCAGAGGGCCTGCAACCAAAAACAATGTTAAAAACCCTGCTGGCGCGGGGCGCGAAAAATTTTTGCAATTTTGGAAAAAATCTGCTCTTTCCTCATATTTAGGAAGGGAGAGGAGGAGGGATATTATTATAACAGCAAACAAAATTTGAAATTTGCATAAGATGATTATTTTGTGATGGAAATGATTGGCGAAAAGAACATTTCGTAATGATTGTAATGTGCGTATTAATTAGCATTTCAAAACTCCTAACCCAAATTGGTTCTGCTATATCGACAAGCATTTTTTAGTAGAGCTGGTTTTACTTTTTGTTACCCCCCTCTTGATTCCTTTGTGTCAGTTTGCACACCTTTTTGTAGAATTAAATTACACTACTGGGGTCCACTATTTCTCCTTTAAAAATATTTATTCGTATGTTGTACTCATTTTTCCAAATACCCAGGGGGAATCCTATTTCTCTGATTTTAAATGGGAGCTTTTGGGTAACTTTTTAAACTGTTTATTAAAAATGAAGTCTTACATTTTCACCTGTATTTGATGCTACGATCTACAGTTATTGTTGTAGTTTAGTCCTTTTTATCTGGAAGCTGGAACTGCAGTTAATTTTTCCAACCGCTGTAGAAAATAAAAAGGATATTTAAATTACTAGCTGAATCCTAGCACATAAAATGTGCTAGAAAATGTTGAAATCAGTAAATTTCTAGCGACTGCGCATTGGCCCGAATTTCATAGACCGTTGATTGGACTCATTACTGATAGTCTAAGTCTAGTCCTTGCTCATTAATTACAAAATATTACCCTTACTCATTAGTTACATAATATTACGGACAAATATACAAACCTTAATACCAAATTCCATGCGCATGTCCCACTTTTGTTTAAAAGATTATGTTTATGTAGAGTAAAGATTGTATACACAAAAATATAATAACCTTAGGGAAATACCGATGATTTTTTCGGAACTGTTTTAATTAATGTGATGGGTGGCCTGCTGAATTTCTCATGAATGCTAGGTTCGACCCTATGGCTGGGTTTACTAGTTTTACATAAGACGTAATAGAACATGAGGCGACTCTTCCAGAAATTTGACCCTAATGAAACTTGACGTCAAGACATTAAAATCAGGGTCTGGCAGTCGTCAATAAGCTGCTGTGAATCGGTAGATAGACCCATTTCATTGATCTAATGCAATTCTACGTCTATAGATTAAACGTTTTTGGGTCGGGATGTTGAATTGTATTTTTTTGTGCAATTGACGCACAAATGCGAATGAATGAATGCGAATCGAATGCCAAAACATCTCACAATCTACAATTCCATTTGAACGAAATAATTACTGTATTGTTTCCATTTACTTTTATATATACATAATAATATTCCAGTGGCTGCTTAATGAATAAAAATCATACCTACTCCAAATTCTCACTACGTCACGTCATTTAATCATTTGTTATTTGGCTTATCATATATTTTAAGACCTATTGGCACATATTTTCAAACAAATTAACACCAACGCCAACTGCCACCCCTGCCATACAAATTCATATTTTCTGTCACGAACGACCCACCACCCACCATACAAAATTCAAATCTGTCCCATGCATACTTAATATGTGTTAATATGAATCCATTTTCTAATATTTTCGGGTGAATATTTTTGGGACCCTTAAGGTGTAACCATTACAAAAAAACCTCAAATTTTTATTAATTTGTAAGATAAAACATTATGAAGGTAAGCAAAAAATTTTTTATTCGAAGATTTATTGTTCGGAAAAATTTTATTAAATTATTTATTTAAAAAAGATTTACTAAAACTTTAGTTTTTTTAAGTCAGAAATTGTAAAAAAGTTTTCTAACGCATTTATATTTTTGAAATCCTTAGGGAATGAAACTTCAAGATACAAAATCTCACTATACTCTCAGTTCAGTCTGAAAAAAGTTTATATAAATAAAATTCCGACGTCTGATCATTTGATATTTTGGTTTATCACATGCTACTGATAATATTGTACCCTAATCTGTAATGCTACTACGCTTCAAATAAAAGATTCTGACCACATGGAAAAGATAAGCATCCAGAATCACATATTAGTATCATTTAACAAACGCACACGACATGACACACATCCGTGACGTCACTATCAACATACAAGTACAAGTACATAGCTTAAGTACAAGTTATAGCTGATAATAATGTGTGTATTTTGATGCAAAAAGTACATTCAACCTACTAATAAAACATTCCGAAAGATTAAACCAACTATATATAGCAAATCAGGACCAGGTTCACAACATTAATAAACTGAAATCCCAGTTTAAATACATTCCGACTGAAAAATTATTCTAAAATGTCTACGCCATTAAGACTCTTTGTCCTCCTGTCCTTATTATTGGGAGTTTCTAGCAATAAAAACTGTCGTAAGTGTGCCATTTCGTAGTATACATTATAATCCGAAGTTTTAATGACTATATCTTTAATAGTTTTGAAAACTAGCTTCTTTTTCTCAAAATTTATTATATAAAACTTGTTTTTAAATTGAAATTTTTATTTATAAAATTTAGGTGCCAACCGCAATCCTCCAAGATTTATGACGTGCAATAAACGGGATCTTTGCTCACGGAAGCCCTATGGACATGTTCCCCAAAATTTGTCAAATCTTCCGAAATCATCTCTAAAAAAATGTTTGCTGGTTGATGAGACGGTGGGATTTAACAGCGGAGTGGAGAACAAATTGTGGTATTTCCGAGAGGATTTGTTGATGAATGCAGGGCACGTATTTTGGCACCTTACTAACCCTCACAATCTTAATAATCCTGAATGGTGTAAAGAAGAACCTGAAAACATTGATCGCAGAGGGGAATTATTTTACTACTTCCATCGCAACATTCTTGCAAGGTATGAAGCAGAAAGAATCAGCAACTCTTTATCTCCAGTTACTCCCCTTCAGTACGAAGAAGGTGCGTCTATCAAACTGGGTTACAAACCTCATCATTTGAGAGGACCCACACATTACCGATATCCTCAAAGATATAAAAATATGAGGCTTGATAAAATCACTGAATCAATCGAAGTATGGCACTTGCTTCAAGATGACATTGACAGTAGAACTTTAGTAGGGAAAGACGGAAGTTTCTACAACCTAGGTAACAAGAAAGGAATTGATCTACTAGGAGATACGATTGAAGCTAGTAGTAAATCGGTCAATGATGAGAGATACACAAGTTGTGGAATACATGCCCATGGACATATAAACATTGGGAGGTTACACGAAGATATTGGAGATAATGAAGTAAGTCACAATTGCAGTAATCTTAGTAACTAAACTAATATAAATGCATCAGAATTTTGGTAAATTAATTTTAAATATTACGAAACTTTAACCTACATTTTAAACATCACAAAACATGTAATCTGGAAATGCATATCGCTTCGTATCGGTTAATCTTAAATTGTAACCATATGAATTTTTTTTAGTTGGTCTGTAGTCCTATCTACAACCCGAGTACTGCGATGAGAGATCCAGTTTTCTACCAATGGCACAAAATTACTGACGATCTTTTCCGTCGCCACAAAAACCTTTTGAAACCAAATCATCCAACAGAAGGAGAATTTCCCCTGCTATGGAGTGGGGTGAAAGTCCAAAATATATTCGTCAAATCGGTTGTTTATCCAGTCGGTAGGAGGCCGAGGCCATACCCGAGAAATTCACTAAGAACATTTTTTAAAACCTTGAAGATGGAAATTCCTCTGACCAAAGACATTTTCTTTTCTAATGTGACCTACGAATATTGTATAAAACGTCTAGACCATGATGAGTTTACTTACAATATCGAAATTAAGAAGCAACCATTCGTTACTAGCAACAAAGCCTTTGTTAGGATATTTATGGCTCCCAGATTTAACTTCAGGGGTCAGAAGTATACACTTGAAAAACAGATTCCTAGCTTCTTCCCCATGGATTCGTTTGTCACGGAATGTAAATAACTTCTTTAACACTTAAATGTTTAAAAAATCTAATTTTTTAATTAAATTAAATTAACGTCAAAAATATTTCTTAAATTTTTAGTGGATGGAGATATAACAGTGGTGAGTCGAAGTTCATCAGATTCAACCCTTCTCAGCAACTGGAAATTAGAAAATTGGCAGAAGAACCCACCGGTAGATTATTCAGCGGAATGTGGATGTGGCTGGCCTTCTCATTTACTTCTGCCCAAAGGAAAACCCGGAGCTGGAATGATCTTTGATTTGTTCATAATGGTCACAGATGCAACTATCGACGTTCCTGTCCAGGATCCTCTAGAACAAGATCCGATCTGTCCGATGAGACATATTCTGTGTGGAAAACAAGACCAGAAATACCCTGACCTGAGACCTATGGGCTATCCTTTCGATACTAAACCTTTTAGCATTTCTACTTCAGAGGGTACCCGAAGAATGGTGGCCAGTTTAGAGGAATATGTCAGTTTGATTCCTAACTCGAATACAGTTCAAATAGTCATCACACACGATAGATAATGTTATTACTCTAGATTGCAATCGCTGAGAAGCATTTATATTTATTTACAAAAACTATACTGATCTTGTCTACCATAACTTGATCTATTTCTCATTATATTATTAAACAAAGATTCTGTCTGTGATAGATAACAATAAAAATATAGTTTATGATGTTTCATTATTTACTATCCATCTTTCATTCATTTTCTATGATAGTTCATTATGAATGTGATTAATTATTTCTCTAACTCGAGTTCGATTCGAACTACTGTTGAACTATAGTATATATTATAAAAATTGCAGTGATATAAAATTACCCTGAAAAATCACTTAACTGATTTTCTGTGAGGATCTAATTTTATAAAATTTAACAAATTAATTAACACAATTGTAAAGCATTAAATTTTAATTTAATTCAAAACATTTCAATACAATATATAATGTACAAGTATGATTGCAAAATTCGTCGGTAAATATTCAATTTTTATTTAAATCGGTCTCTAATTTTATATCGTCAAAAACTATAAACTGTAGGTGCGCTTAAAAAATTTCTAAGGGGAACAAATGATACACTTAAGTAGATCATCGGTCAAACAATTTACATGTTTGCGTATACTTCAAGCAGAATATATTATTATACCTGCTTAGAAAATTTATTTAACGAATTAAGTTACTAAATATAAGCACCGTGTTAATATATTTTCTTTGGAAATTTATCTCAGATAGTATTTAAAAAATGGTGACCATTGGGGAGGATTATCATCATTAATTTGCCACTAAGGTTTAATTGTACAGTCATGGATGCGAACACTCTATTTTATAACTCCTACAAATGTTGTATCCAATAAATTTTGAATATTGAATTCTAAATGTCCATTTAGTTCAATTTTTTCTATCAATTTAGAGGCAATTACATATATAGGAATCATTTGAAACACTCATAACGAGCAGTCAGGTATTTGGTGATTTCTTCGCATAGAACCTTCCACTCCATTCCAAAATTGACTTGTTTGTCAGGATGATACTGCGTAATTGCTTTCATCAGAGTTTTCTTGATGTTAGTCGAATCCACCTTAAATGAATGAACTACATTATATATGTTGGCTTCATAAAAATTAAAAAAAACATTTCATAAAACGTTTTACCTGACTTTCCTTGTAGCTAACTTTACCAACTTTAGGAGGATGGGCCGTGTACACGTGTTTCAACAATTTATAAGCATCCTGTCTGTAACAAAACCACCAAAATATTAATTATAACATTTTATAGAACATAAACAATTGAAAATTTCCAAATCTTACAGATTGGAAACTTCTCGGAGTTTATCCAATTCTTTCTTCATTTTTTCCAAGTACGGCGCGCGCTCCTGCTCCTTTCTCTTCTGTTCGTCAAACAACGCTTCCTTGTGGAATCGCTCCAAAGCATTTTTACATTCCTGGAACCACCGAGCTTTGGACAAATCCTTTGGTTGTAAGACTTGTGCCAAATCAAATGCTCCTCGATAGTATTTCTTAGCTCGGCTAGCAATCTTAAACACCTTGTCATAAAGTCGAGCTTGTCGAGAAATTGCAATTGCTTCGTTTTCCAGATCTTTTTCACGGCAACTCAGTTCAGCAGCTTTGTAGATATCCAAAATTTCCCACATCATCTCAAAATTCACTTCTTCAGCGTCGTCCATATAAGTGGTAAATAATTCATCGGCTTGAACACGAAGGCGCACAGATTCGCAACAGTTTTGCAGAAATGTAGCATCTTCTTCGAATCGCTCAATATCAACTAACAACGTTTCCATATTATTTTTGGCAAATTGGCGGGCTAAAATCAATTCTTCACGGCAATACACTAAAAGACGATCTGTCAGTTTGAAATTGGCCCTGTAAGTGCAAAAAAATTTGCTTTAACATACATTTAAAATTTTGAATTTTAACGAAAATTGAAACAATAATATTGAAAAATAATAATAATAATTACTTACGCTTCCAGTGTCTTGACTCCACACCGATAAAAATACTGCCCTCTTGCCAAATGAAAGCGCACTCGAAAAGTATCCAAGCACTCGTCTTTACCGATTGCTTTTCCAACATTATCGAGCAAATAGAAGTAAGGAAGTCTTTGAGACTCTACATCTCCGTCAACTAAATCAATTCAAGTAATTTTGAACTCCGAAGAAGTATATTTACACTTCAAAAGATCAATAATTACTTCGATCATCTGTGAGCATAACATTTTTTCTTAAACGATAACCCTTAATTCCTTAATAAGATCTAAAAATTTATCAATTCCACACTAGAAAAATCATGTCCGACGGAAAAGACCGCATACAATTAATATTGCATAATATTTTAAAGAATCCAATTATAGAAGCTACACAGTCATTTGAAAATTGATTTTTATTTCCTAGAAATACAATTCTTCAAAATGCATTGTAAAAAATTATTTTAGTAAAAGTAAATAGTATTTTACGGTAATTCTTTGGCCACAACTGTTTAGCAAAAAAGTCTGTGGTACACTTAATATTAAAACTTACAAGTTTGTCATTTTTTGTGTATTAGTGGAAAATAAAATAATTACACGAAAAAAACAAAATATCAGGTATTGACTATTGTAATATTTATTTCGGGCGTACAGGTCTGTCTAGTGGTCTAAACAGCCGCTTCTCAGGCTGATGTCTGGAGTTCGAATCTCTGGAGCGCCTCAGGTCTATAAGGTAGTAGTCAGGAGCTGGGAGAAGATGTCATTGCCGTATATTCGTTATTAGCATTGATTTGCCTATCTTAGTGACAATATGATTATCTATCAATGCCCTGTCTATAGTGTATGGATTGTTCTGTTGGTCTGTATACGTGCTACGAGTTCTACCTAGCACAAGTCTGGACAATGGGATGCACATGAGGTGATAAGGTGGATTGAAGTAGACTGCTGTAAGTGATTTGTCTGTGGTCACTGGCGGTCGGCTTACATGTTCCGGTCCCTCTCTGACTGCCCACCAGATCGAGTTGCGGGACAGTGTTGAGTCGTTCCGTCTCATGGTTCAGTACTCTTCACTAAGTCTCTTCGTGTAAGTCTGTACACTTAGTAAAGTTGTTCCGGGAGCCACTGCAAGTAAGCCCTCGCGGCTTGAGCGGTAGCATAGCTATACTAATCAATAGTAGTAGCTGTGCTCTCCCCCTAACACACACATTGTAATATTTTGAGAACATACTTGATCGAAACGCTCGTTCAAAAGAATCCGAAACATATTCCTCTATCTTCAGTCCCCACTCAGTGATTCGGTCATTGGGTCGAGCACCCCAAGCCATTGTCAAATTAGAAATGGCCTCCGTAATATGGTAAATAACCAATTTTAATTCAAATTTTGAATCCAGTGTTTCAGCCAATCTCAGACTTGCTACCCCAATATTACGCCATAAAGAATGCAGATTTCCAACTGCAACGTTGCTTATTTGGGTGCGATAAATCACAAGAGCCTGCTCTAAATATTTGCGTCGCAGTGGTTGACTTACTCCCCGTGGTTCTTGAGACTGTTTGTAGAGTAAGTTGGCTCGTGCAATCTCGGAATTCATGATGACGGAGAAATGGTAGTCAAAGTAGTTAGTATTTAGTCCAATCCTTATAGTTCTATTTATTAGTGTAAATCTGCAAAAATGGCAAAGTAAGAAATGACAGAAAATTAAAACAAAGTCCCTTCAAAAATTTTACACATCTTTGTACTCTGTAAATTGTAAAATTTCCTATGCACCAATGAAATGACTATTAAATAATGGTATGTTTAGAAACACTTTACTGTAATTAATATACTAGACCAAGACTAAGCATAAACGCTGAAATGAATGAATTATTGAATTGATTATGAATAAATGAATGAATCTAAAAATGAATTCCGATTGTTCCGATTAAAGTTACTGCTATGCTGGTATAAACTAACGAAAATAAAAATTACCAAAGCTACACTGCACCAGGGAACAAAAAAGGACCTTTTTTGCCTTTTACCTTTTTTGCCTTTTTTATAAAAAAGGTAGGAGTAAGATTTTAAAAAAGCAGTCCTTTTTTCCTTTTTACCTTTTTTGATGTAGCAGAGTGCCCCATTTACTTCACTTTACATGTAAATAAGGTAAAAAAGGTAAAAAGGTAAAAAGGACTGCTTTTTTAGAAAAAGTAGTACTTTTTACCTTTTTTGTAAAAAAGGAGTACCTTTTTAGTTCCCTGCACTGCACTGCTTCCTCCTTAAAAAAATTAGTGCAGTTGCCCCCTAATAAAAAAAATCAGTTCTATCCCATGCATTGTTTACGAACACAATAAAAAATTAGGCCGATATGACTCATAATAATTTATCACCGATATGTTCCCCTCATTAAGAATTGGAGTTGACATATAGCCACGGCCTTTATTAAAAAATGAAGTTGATATGATATGGTCCCCTCATTAAATTTGGAGTTTATATGGCCCCCTTATTAAAAATTGGAGATAGTGTGTCCCTGTGTTATTATTAATTACAGTCAATATGCTCCCTTATAAGAAATTACATTTGGCATGCCTTCCTTATTAACAACATAGGAGTCGGAACCGGGGGGACAGGGGGGACAATGTCCCCCCTAGAATAAGGCCAGGAGGGACATGTCCCCCTAAAAATGTTCCAAAAACCAAACTATAATTACATAAGCACCAGAAAAGGCGATTTTTTTTGTAAAAAAAGGTTAAAAATTCAAAAAATTTTCGCGCTCCGCGCGAATAATATCTTTCTTTTACCAATATGTTATTATTTCGGTGCCCCCTTTCTGAATAAGCCATTTTGTCCCCCCTGGATAAATTACGTTCCGACGCCGATTAACAATCAGAGTTTAAAATAATATGGTCCCTAATACAATGTGGGTTGTCGATAAAAGTTAGTGTTGATATGGCCTTATGGGTTGGAGTACAGCAAACGTTGCGTGAAAGTTAAAGTCCCGAGCCACCTTTATATCTCGGAATATTTAGGTATGACCCCCCAATGTTTCATCGGATATTTATCGGACATGACTTGGAGGTCAAGTTTCCACCCTCCCTATCCCCGACGGAGGTATGGGGGGGAAATGAGATTCCACCGGTTGTGGACCTAAAATATGTCAATATGTATATTTCATTTAGGTTAGGTTGGGATGGGAAGGGGTGGAAACGTGACCTTCAGGTCGTGTCCGATAAAGATCCGATGAAACATTAGGGGGCCATGTCTAAATATTCCGATTCCGAGATATAAAGGTGGCTTGGGACTTTCATGCACCGTTTACTGCACTCCCTCCGGCATTATGCCTCTGCCAAATTCCCAGCTGTAAAATCAGCTACAAAAATATTATTATTTTGCTTCCTCATTTCCCCAAAGTTGATAAAATTTATTACATAATATTTAATTCGAATTTATTTAATACTTGTGGAATTTCCAATTTTTGTCGTCAGTGTTAGTTTGTTATTCACCGTTGTTATCAATTGAGTACCACTGTCAGCTGTAGTGGAGTATGATTTAGCACAATGAATAATATAAAAAGTTAATGAATTATTAGTTTTGTAAGTAAAAGTAAAAAATATAAATATTAAAACACCGTAAATGAAAAAAATATTACAATATATATCCACTGAAGATTTTACTGCAATGTTTTAACAATAAATATGTCAGTTTTTATGTTAAATTGTTATAGGTTGTAGGTTGTTAGATGTTAGACGAACGAATATTTGAACATAATGCAGAGCAGCGTTATAGTATACTCTATTACTGCACTGTGTGTAGTGTGTAGTTAGAGGTTTGCATTTTAAAATTAACTTCTTCAAAGTCAAGGAGAGATAAATGTATTATATCGCCCTCAAATTATCTAGGAAGTTCATTTCATTCATTCAAAGTCATCATAAAACATACGACGAGAGCTGAGAGAGGAGTTCAAAGTATGGGGTTAGGTTACATATCCGACTGCCGAATGGTAGATAGCCGACCGCCGAAAGGTACATATGCGAAAGCCGAATGGTATTTAGCCGAATCCGAAAGCTCCCGAAACGGTATATATCCAAATCCGAAGGGCTACCTAGCCGAATCCGAAAAAAAATTCTTTCAGAAATCCTGGGTACATATCCGAATCTTAACCTACCAAAACTGCAGAGGTGGGCATAATTTCCCGACCAGGTTCGCGTGTCCAAAAAACCAATATATTGCATTTCATCAATAAAATCTGAAACTATTCAACCAAGTTTTAAAAAAAATTGGGCATATGCTAATAAATAATGACAAAATCCAAGCATATGCTCTTTAATGCAAAAATCCAAGCAATCATGCTCCTTAATACTAACAAATCCAAGAATATACTTCTTAATACTAACAAATCCAAAAACATATTCCTTAATACTAACAAATCCAAGCATATTATGCTTCTTAATACTACCAAATCCAAGCATATGCTCCTTAATACTAACAAATCCAAGCATATGCTCATTAATACTAACAAATCCAAGCATATGCTCCTTAATACTAACAAATCCAAGCATATGCTCATTAATACTAACAAATCCAAGCATATGCTCTTTCATACTAACAAATCCAAGCATATGCTCTTTCATACTAACAAATCCATGCATATGCTCATTCATACTAACAAATCTATGCATATACTCATTCATACTAACAAATCTAGATTTTTAGCTCGTCTGAATAAGGCAGCTTATAGAATCGCACAGTCTGTCCTTCCGTACCCACGATAACTTTCGAACGCAAAGACGGATGTTGACCAAAGTTTCCAAAAACAATGCCTATGGACCACTGACGATCCCTATTGATTATGGGGTAAATCGGTCCATAGGTTGCTGACATACCGCGCGATTCTTTTGTTTTCATTTTTATAGTGAAAGTGAAAAATGGGCATTAAAAAGTTCAAATGCGTTTCCTTTAAATTGTCCGATTGATACTATAAAATATATAATACCGCTTCTATCAGTATTGAAATTTTATATTAAAGCCACTAAAACCGGTAAAAACTTGTTGGGATCAAAATAAATTTTTCGATTGTTTTTGTATTTCATAGCTATTACTAATGTACTTTGATTTTATATTGATTTTCATAGTTTATATTAATCAACTTTGATTTTCTGTTGATTTTGATTCACAATATCAATCAATTTTTATTTTCTGTTAATTTTAATACTCACTAATAATTAATTTTTTGTTGATTTTAATAATCAATATTAATCAATTTAGATTTTTCTTAATTTTAGTAATCAACAAATATCTATTTTGATTTTCTGTTAATTTTCGCAGTCAGCAATAATATATTTTGATTTTCTGTTGATTTTTATAGTCAATATTAATTTCATTTTGAGTTTTTGAATAAGAATTTTTCAATAATTATTTAATTTGAATTACATTTTACTAATCAAAATAAATCTATTTCTATTATTATTCCACCAAAAACTGTGTACACAGTCCTCTTCACTCAGGTGAGCTTCTGTTACGGCTTGCCGTAGGTGTTTAGTGATTATTATCATATGCTTGGATTTGTTAGCATTAATGAGCATATGCTTGGATTTGTTAGTATTAAGGAGTATGTTTTTGGATTTGTTAGTATTAAGAAGTATGTTCTTGGATTTGTTAGTATTAAGGAGCATGATTGCTTGGATTTTTGCATTAAAGAGCATATGCTTGGATTTTGTCATTATTTATTAGCATATGCCCAAACTTTTTAAAACTTGGTTGAATAGTTTCAGATTTTATTGATGAAATGCAATATATTGGTTTTTTGGACACGCGAACCTGGTCGGGAAATTATGCCCACCTCTGCAGTTTTGGTAGGTTAAGATTCGGATATGTACCCAGGATTTCCGAAAAAATTTTTTTTCGGATTCGGCTAGGTATCCCTTCGGATTCGGATATATACCCTTTCGGGAGCTTTCGGATTCGGCTTTCGCATATGTACCTTTCGGCGGTCGGCTATCTACCATTCGGCAGTCGGATATGTATCCTGACCCCAAAGTATGCACTTTACAGTATATACAAAGAAAAGTAATAAATCTTTACGATTACGATACGACTACATGCATATTCGCCATGTAAAGCAATATCTGTAATAGCCTTGTGTGATATGTGTGATATGTCATTTCCTGATACTGCCTTGCCTACTGTTACATATTATGTAGTGTGCAATATATTATCTCCACTTACATTACGGTATAGGGCTTTTATGATATAACTATTCCTATACTCATAGCTATGTTATGACAATGACACATGCTTTATATTTTTTACTATCTTGTCTCTACTTCTTATACATGTGTAATCAGTGTACAAAATACCATTTACCACTTACCAGTGGTAAGTGGTTTTTAATGGTATTTAACGTTAAATACCACTACCTGAAAAGTAATGGTAAGTGGTATAAATGGTAAAAATGGTAAAAAATAGTTTCATTTAAATTTCGTGTTTGAATTTTGAATAAAATTCGGTGCCAAAGTATGAAATAGCTTAGCAGATGATCATTGTTGTCACAAATTGATAAGTGTTCAACAATCAGAAGTGGATTCACTAATAGCCGTTATTTGCCTATTGAGAAATTAATTGCAAATAAATTAGCATCAAATTTAAATGGGCGATACCAAATACAATCTTTCTTCATTTTTTATAACTTTTAGGATACAATCAAATAAATATGATTAATTTAATTGATTAAGGGGCTAATTGGAAATATTTCATAGAAAATAAAGTTTTAAAACTTATATTTCATAGAAAATAAATCTTTGAAACTTATATTTCATAGAAAATAAAGTTTTAAAACTTATATTTTAGGAAGTCTAGTGTATCTGTACTCAGCTGTCTAATCAATCACTAAAATTTACCATTTTTACCATTAAATGCATTTTTACCATTAAGTGCATTTTTACCACTGTGATGGTAAAAAAGGCTAAAAAGTGGTAAATTTTGTACACTGTGTGTAATTCTATACTAATAGATTAAGTCCTTCAAAATGGAGTATTCTCCTAGTGTTTTATTGAGATAAATCAAGTTGGTAAAACTAAATTTCAATTTTAGCATAAATTTTTCGATTTCCAATATTCACCTTCATACTAACTGAGAAATTTTCAAATAATTTTCACTATACGCTAAAAAAAGTCGATATTTTAGCGAAGTTGGGCGTAAAATGACAAGGGGCGATGACCATTAAATTGCGTCGTTATCACATTACTCGTTTAATCTCTGTTCAGAAAATAAAAATGGTATTGATACTAAACCTGGTCACTTAATAAGTCTCATCATATTAATTGTATTAATATTAGCATTCTTAACAAAAGAAAACATTTATAGTATAATAAACTTTGTTTTCTCATTTTCAATATTTTCAGGATAAAGCCGCATTTTGCTAAAATAAAACTACAATACTCCCGGAAATAAACAACAAATATACCACAACAGTTACATTCATCAGAATTTACCCAAACAATTCCGTAAAATTAAACAAGTTTTACCAGTCATCAGAAGTCGATATACTTTGTAGCCAAATACGCATTTTTTACATCATGTATAATCTGTTATCGTCCACTCAGAGTTTAATGACAGATATGAAATATGTTTTTATAAGTTTAACTAACAATATACTACCTGTGTATGTTTTTGGTATTTACACTTTTGCATTATCTTGTATATATAAATGATAACTATTAATTAAGATAATACGATAACACTTAATATTATGTTTATTCGAAAGTATATAAAGCCGGAGAAAATGCTAAATCTGCGTCACCTTGTTAAGTGGTAAATGAGTCAAAGCAGAATTTTCTTTGTTTCACTTGTATAAATTGTATAGGTATATTATTCTATTATTTTCCTTTTTTCTCTAATATTTTACTGTGTCTTTTTTATCATGGACAACATATACAATATGCTTGTTCCTATTTTGGAGAATGTTAGCGTAAACATTTCTTTAACCGAAGTATCGATTGACTACCGTGGTCTTTTTAAAGTAACTCTTTGTCCTGGTGGCATTTTAGCCGCCTTAAGGATTGTTAGATCCTTCATTAACAAAATGGTATCGTATGTTGCTCACTCCGACTCCAGCATTGCATCTCAGTTGACAGTACCAGTTTAAGATACAGATTACAGAAGAAAGTAATAATCAGCTAAAAATAAAAATAAATTAAAAAACAAAAAAATTAACAACAAATAACACAATTAAAAAACAAAAAAATTAACAACAAATAACACAATTAAAAAACAAAAAAATTAACAACAAATAACACAATTAAAAATAAATTATTAGAATTAGGTAAACTAATAATCTCTTGTCTTTAACTGCGATCTGGAAACGAATCTCAGAAATAAGTTCAAGTTTAGATAGTGCCTGAATAGAGTTTACGGACCATGAGCATAAGCCGCCTGTACTATGATCACCAAATAACTTTGGACAATAAGATTGAAGAATAATACAATCGATAAGAAAATATAATAGGCGAGTTCGCGCATCAGTGAGCATGAAAAATACAGGAGTTTGTGCTTCAACGAGCACCTTTGTTCGTGCTCACTGAAACGCGAACTCGCCTATTATGTATTCTTATCGGTTTTATTGTTCTTCAATCTTATTGTCCAAAGTTATTTGGCGATCATAGTAAAAATGAGGTGAACGACTGAAAAGTACAAATATTAAAATTTGACATAAACTGAATTACTGCCATTGTGCACACCAATATTGTCACTACATAAATCCCACTATGTTACTTCAATTAGACATAGCCGAATTTGGTTATTGAATTGAAGCCGAAGTATCTGTCCTATCACTTCGCTCTACTGCGACTCATTCTACCAAACAGTCCGCTAAGCAATGTCAGTTTAATATAATCTGTCGTTGTCATGCACAGACTGATAAAGCAACTATATATGCACTTGACAATATTTCACACTCTCAATCAAATTGGTTTGTGACATATGTCATTGCATACATGAAAACATAATTATACTTGAAAATTAAACAGTAAGTATTTATAAACCATTAGAAAATGCCAGATTGCTTTAAATTGTATTTCATTTCCAAAAATCGGTTTACAATAATAGCAATTTTACTCCGACGTTTATGTTTATAATGATATTATTTGATTAAAGTCTGCTAACTGAACTGAACCATACTTATATGTGTTACAGGAAATAGGTTCAGACTACAAAATACAAAATTTCTTAGTCATTTGTATTTTTGAAACCAAAATGTTGATTTATGACGAATTTAAACTAATTTTAAAAAACTTGTTGACTGTCAAATGTACTTTCATGTAAAGAATACTAAAGATTGATTTAATTTAGTACGTTAAAATCATAATTCGGTTTTCAAAATCACAAATTCCCAAGTCCTAGGCATTTTTCATATGTCCGGTCTGTACATATTTCCTTTAACATAATATCATGCACAATGCACATATGCTACTATGCTACTATACTGTCTACCTTAATTTTGATTTACATCCTAGATTAATAATTTTGTATGTCTGCTTGTGTTATTCCAATTCCAATTTTCGTCAGAGAGTATGTATGTTCATTGTCGTTGTATGCCTATAGTCTAGTTGAGTCTAGTCTCATCGCCTGCCGAATCATGACAAATATTCTTATGAGGAAGATTATGAGTATGAGCAGTAAACAAAACAAGGTGGTGACATGTACCTTACAACTGAGATGTGCCAACTTCTCGGTCACCAAGCCACATTTTAAAAATGTAAGAGCCATGATTCCGAGGTCTAGATTTGTTGTTTAAATATCAATCAAAACTTTTTACTTCCATTCAGCTGTACTCGAGATTTTTGTACAAACATTTCAATGTATTAGCCTCCAACTTATCACAACCTTAATTAGAAGATTTACGGTATTTCGTTTCGGTTGCAAGCCGTACTTTTGTAAATACTGAAAAATTCCCTATTAAATGGTGTCATGGAAGTGACATCAAAAAAACTGGGCCATATGATAGTAAATCAGTTTTCTATTTGTCCACGTATATTTGAATGTATCCAATTTGCACTTAATGTTGTAAATGACCGATAAAAATGTGGACAGGAAAATTAGGATTAGTTAGGATATATATTATTTAGCAATAAATGGTTTCAGTGTTTGAATTTGATTTCATCTGCCTAAAAATGTAACAAATATAAGCTGGAAAAATTTAGTTAAAAACTCCCCGAAGCATGAGAAAAAAATATGTTTTTGTCTTAAATTTGTTCGTACTATTATTACAATAGTATACGAAGCGTAAAATGTTTAGACAATTCGAAACAACTTAAACCTCTTTTTGCTGTGAGATTAGAGACCGACGCCAGCCAGTTTGCCTTTTTAAGCTAACATTATAGATTATCAAAATCAATCATAACTTATCACTCAACCCCAACATTTGGTTAATACATAAATAAATAAACTCTGTATTTTCCACAGATTTCAAATATTAAATCTAAACATGTCATGGCAAGGCACATGTCAATTACAGCCTGAATTGTAGTATTTACACAAAAAGATAAATTTTCCTATAAAAAGAAAAATAATACCAATATTTGCATTCATTTGTCGAATGAGTCGGAGCAAATTTATTTATTTTCACTCTTACATAAATTCTAAATTACCAATCTACCTTGCCTTTTCCTTGACTACTATTTTACACGATGAATTTTCCTGTAGGTGGCACAATGGACAGTGCGCAAAGTGTACTTGAGCATATTATGGAGAATATAAGGTTAAATATTTCTCCGTCTGAAATATCTGTGAGTTACCGCGGTTTCTTTAACGTTACTCTCTACCCTAGGGGGATCTTACCTTTAATCGGTGTCGTAAGATCAGTTTTCAATAAATTTCTGTCATATTTTACTCGTTCTGCACTAAATGGAATTTTGGTACCGAGTCCTTCGTCTTCGTCTCATTCTGTCAGATTAGATCAAACATCGCAGTCTGCTACAAATCAAATCAAATCAAATCAAATCAGAGCTTTATTGTCAAGTAACATAAGCCGTAGCTTTTCTCCAGGTACAGACATAAAAATAATTTGACTATAAAAAGCAGATAAATATAAGACATAAGCATAATTCAGCAGTCATAATGTAGCAAATAAAATATATAATATTACCTTAGCGATTTAATATGCACAACTAATTTAGATTTAAAAACATTATAGCTGTCAAGCTTTTTTAGCTCAAGAGGTAAAGCATTCCACTCAGTGATCCCCCTAACTATGAAAGAATCTTTCGTATGAACATAATTACATTTTGGGGGTTTAAGATCACAATTTTGTCTTGTAATTTTGCTAGAAGTAGTTGAATTTATAAGACTTGATAGACGTGGTGGAAGCAGATGTTTATATAACCTTAATGTAAAAATGTACGTACATAAAGAAAACTTAATTTGTTCTATTACAGATAGTATGCCGAATTTGTCATATAACACATACATGTCAGGTCTGGGTACATTTCCTGCCAACATCCTTCTTACTACAACCTTACCATAGTAATACTTTAACAAAAAATGGTCGAATATATCTTGAATAAACGATAAATTAGTGTCAGATGTAGAAGAGTAAATAACCAGTCCATATTCAAAAATTGAATAAACTATAGCTCGAAAAAGAGTAAGCATTGAGTTAGAAGGTATCTGGGCACTAAAACGGAGTAGGTTATTACACCTTACAGACATTTTATTACAAATATACTCTAAATGTCTGTTAAAAGATAACTTATCATCTAGATAAATTCCAAGATATTTGAAAGAGTCAAGACGTGTGATGACATTATTATTATTAATGATTTCATTAGGAAAAGAGTAGCTTACATTCATTCTTGGATTTTTAAATATAACAAAGTTGGATTTTTGCCAACTAGGCAAAGAGAAATTGTCATTACACCAACTCTCAAATCCACACATAGACAATTTCAGATCAGATACAAGTTCTGGTTCAGAGTCTGCCACAGAGGGCTTGGCCAGGTCATCAGCAAACATAATTTTATCATTGTCTTGGTAGTCATTCATACTATCAATATAAAAACAATATAAAAGTGGACCAAGTGTGGAACCTTCTGGCAGGCCCCCGAAAATAGGGAAACGCTCTGATATGTATTCGCCAATTCTAATAGACATGTTCCGGTTACTAAAATAATCACATAGAATTTTTAACACATATTTTGGAGGATCAAAGGTTTCAAATAGCTTTTTAATCAAATGAGCGTAATTTGTACTGGGAAAAGCTTTTTTTATATCGTAAAAAGACACTCCCACAATATTTTTACTGTCTAAATTTGAATAAATAATATTCGTCAAATCGACAAGGGCATGTGTTGTGGAAAGACCCTTTCGAAATCCATACTGATTTTTTAATGAAAGAGATTTCCTACATAAATGTATGTTCAATTCTGCTAGTATAATTGATTCGAGAGCCTTCCCAAGGTAAGGAATGATAGATATCAGTCTATAAGAACTAGGATTGCCTTTTGTACTGCCTGGCTTTTGCAAAGGAGTAGCTATTGCATTTTTCCACTCACTCGGAAAATGCCCTGATTGTAAGCAATAATTAAATAATTTAGTTATAGGGGCAACTAAGGACGATAACATTAATTTAATCAGTTTACCCGGTACACAGTTAAACCCAGGTGTTGAACTAATTTTAACTTTCATTAACACTTTATACACTTCATCTTCACTTAATCTAAAAAAGTCAGAAGTTGAGAAAGTATTCCACATACTCTTTAGCTCACTTGTTTCATTTTCATGGCTCAATGTAAATGTATCAATGAAACATTTTGCTATTTCATCATTTGTGGAGAAAACAACATTATCAACAGATAACTCACGCACAAGAGTAGAACTTACATTATTATTAATTAAACTATTATACGTAACCCATAAGTGGCTACTTTCCTTACTCTTAGAAAATTGAGTATAATAATAGTTATTTTTAGCATGCCGAATAATGGCTGTAGTTTTGTTTCTAAGTTTCTTATACATAATTATAAGATTTTGACATTTAATACTATACACTTGTTTTTTTACATAATTTCTATAGTGGATTCTCTTTTTGATTTGTATAGTAATCCAAGGTGCCGGTTTGGACTTAACACGACGAGTAACAATAGGCACATGCTCATTTATAATATCCAAACACAATGTATTAAATGTATCAAGCATAGCCTCCGCATTTTCAGAGGTATCCAGAATAGACCAAGGAATTTGTTCCAAAGCTTCCTTTAACTTATCATTATTTACTGCCTTGTAATTACGAGTTTTAATACTGTCAGAGTAAAAGATTATGAGTTGGTGGGGATGAGTACGTCCACTATTTCTCTTACTCAGGATGTGCCGAAATGAATACACAAAAGAACGTGTTTGGCACTAAAGAAAAGGCTATAAGCAAGCCGTAGAATTTATTGGGTTTTATTAATAAGCGACTGAACAAATAACGTCAGGGCAGGGACAATAATAGAAATTATGAATTTGATCGAAACGATGATGACAATTCAAAATAATGCCACTGTGGGCGGAAAAGCTGTGTACCAGCCGAAAGACAAAAAGAGAGTCCCGAGCAGAAGAATGTCTGCCTGTTATCGCATAAGCATAAGCAAATCTCAGGATTTCCTTATGCTTTGCTATAATTGTTGTTGTCAGTGTCATGCATTGCAGGGACACATGCACTCACAGTACCTGACCAATCGTGTGCGGAGGGAAATGAACTCTCGTCCAGCAAGTAATAGATAATGCAAATTAGTCTATTGCTTGCTGGGCATTTTGGGAAGAAACAGAGAAATAGGGAATGCAACAAAGTTGCATTCTCTCATGCCCTCGCGTTCCCCGGATCTTTCATTGGGGGGTTGCACGCTTGATTGCGTTGGTCCCGGGGGAATACACGTATATCGTTGTTTACAAATGGTCAAGTACTGATTATTTTATGGGACAAATAAATATCGACTGTACAAAATTCGACCGAAGGTGGCATGGTACAAACATTGTTGTAAAATTGAAGCGAGTGTAATTGCTTAATGAATACAAAATAATATTTGTGACATAACTTGCTTACAACTACATGGTAATGAATTTAATACAGTGCAAATTGAAATGAAATAATATTTAACTAATGATTAATGTACATGTAATTAGATAGTAATTGATTGACATGCACACTTTAAATCATGGGAATTACTGATTGGGATTGTTGTTGAGATCCAGATGTGAGATCAACGATGAGACAAATCATAAGACATTCCGAGTTGTAAGGAAAGGATCAATGTAGTGGGACTGTGACGTTAGCGGCCGTAGTGATAGCAGTGGGGCAAGTGAACTTTGTCCCCCCCAATGATACTAAATTCCCCACATAAATTACAGCGCAACATATACTCGGATGGTGGCTGTGCACGACAATAATCCCTGACGTGACCTTTACTACGACACTTAAAACAAAATGGCGTTCCATCGGGGTCTCGAAAAATGTTCGTGAGGCGAAATCTGGGTGAGAATCTAGCGGTCTTTGTTGCAGGACGTTGGGCAGAAGACTTACGTAGTGGAGGAAGGAACGGATTGTGGGCAGGAACAAACACCTTACGTGCTGAGGGCTGATTGTGAGCAGACTGTAGACGTTTTACTGTAGGGGTTCTAGCAGGGGACCTAACTTGAACGCGACCTACCTCAGAAGTATTAGAGGATCCTTCATGGCCAAGGTTACGGGACATTTGACGTAGCTCTTCCCTATCTTTCGCTACTTGTTGCTTTGATTTGGGAACTATCGGAAGGGCTCTAGTTAGCATTTGCTCTACAGCTTCGCTGAGGGAGACATCACGAACCTTTTTGGTAAGCCAACGATAGTATAAATTCTCAGCCTCAGTACTAGGGGGAACTGGTAGACACCTAATCAAATAATCGTACCAAGATAGGGGAGGTTTGCCAGAGGGCGCTAAAAAGTCCGGAGTTGGAATGTCAATAGCAGAATCAATAACAGAATCATTGGACGTGTCAGTGGGACCATTGCGACCGTAGATAAGTTGCTGCGTTAGGGTTGGAGGAGTAGGATAGAGTTTGATGGGATCATTAGGAGCAGTGACCGTAATGTTGGGAATTTGGAGAATATCCCAAAGTGGTGGACCACGCGTCGATGATGACGGACCAGCCACTACTTCTTGCGAAGCAGTTGAAACAGTTTCACCCAACAACTCAATTTCAGTGTCCATAGGCACTTCCTGAACTTCCTCCTCCGTTAAAGTGAGCATACCGCACTCAGCTTCCAATTCGAGAATGTCTTCCATAATTCTACAAAACGAAAAGCTCATAAGCAAGGGCTAAGTGCGAATAAACTGTTTATAGAAGCACGGGAAGTAAGCGGGAAGCAATATGGAAACAAATGGTAAAATATGCGACTGAACTTAATCGGCAGAATCTGAACTATAATTTGCATTGATTGACGGATTTGTTTGAGATAGGTATTTAAAGTTGTTGACTTTGACTTTCTCGTTCTTTGGATTGACAGTAATTTTATAGAAGTCTATGACGTCGGATCCAATAACTAAATCGTACGGTAACCTTTGAACGATTAGAAAGTTTGCTGTGATATTAACATTATCCAAAGGAATCGCAAAATCAGCTCCTGATTTAACAGTGACTATGTCTTCGGATGATGGCGTACCCAACCAAGCTAAGCTATATTTCAGAGGCACTGGTTTATCAACTATAGTGTAAGCGTGATTCATTTTCTTAAGTTTATCTAAGAACTTTGGATTTACTGCTGAAAATGTGGCCCGATTCGTGATGTACATTTGGACTTTTCCGAAAGGAAACTGAAACAATTGTAAAGAATCGATCAATGGGACTTTTAATTGTTGACACCATAACTTAGTGCAAGCGTCAGGATTTATTTTAGCCACCGTATTAGAGTCTGACTCTGAATCAGAAGAAGCTACAGAGGAGCCTTTACGGGATAGGGCTAGACTATAATTATCTATAGTGGATTCCTTGGTTTTAGAGAGTGGAATGTATTCGCCACCATAACGCAACCACGTAGATTTTGCGTCTACTTCTACTTGGTTGGTCTCGGCGTTGACATGCAAATCGTACCGAGAGATTACATCTACTGACAAAAGCATGTCGCAGGGAAGATTATTAAGAATGAAGTAATCAGCCAAAATTGGTTTGCCATTAATTGGAAAATCGAAACGTGCAAATTCTTTGGCTACCTCATATTTGTGATCAGATGATAGAGCCCATTTCGAAAGGTCAAAAACTTCAGGAATTTTCAAAAGGCAGACCTTTAAGTTGTATTTGTTATTTTTAAGGGACTCAACTAATTTGCTACTAACTGCTGATTTTGTAGCGTCTTTGTCAAACTTGACGTAGATAGGCCCATGAGGGGTTGGTATTACATGAAGTGGAGGTGATGGTATAAAATCAGAATTAGAAGATTTGATTGATCTATCCGAATTACTGCGTTCTTGAGAATGCATGCCAGCTAATTTCTTTGAACCTTTGCTAGATTTTCCTTTAGAGGATGGGGCTTTAGAACTAGATGCTGTGGCAACAGAAGATGGAATTCTAGAACTAGAAGGTGTAGGGACAGAACTAGCGACTGATTTCACTACTGCAGTTCGGGCGGTTGAAGCCTTGGATCCCCTCTTTGAAGAGGAAGATGTACGGACAGTGTGACCAAAGTCAGAGTGATCGAATCTTTTAGGCGCATGCATATCGCGAGCGCTTCTACGAGAAGTATTGGAAGCATCAGAGTCTACTGGATCAGGCTCTATTGGATTGGGTAGTATTGGAATAGGTTCTATCGCATGCTCTTCTTCACTTTCATTATCCTCTTGCTCATGCTCACTTAGAGTTTCTAAATTAATTGGGGGAATTGGAGTAGCATTGCGACTCATTGACTTCCGCCTAGGAGGAGCAGTAGGAGGAGTGTTTGGATCAATAGCCTGATCTGGACTAACCGGAGGGCTAACATTGTCTGGGTTTGAATTCGCAGACTGAAAAGATACTCTGGAATCTACTGACATGACTGACTGAGCTCTAGGGGTATTGTCATTACTTAAAGTCGACTGAGGAGAATCAGCGGATATAGGCAAAGAAACTACCGAATTTTGAGAATCAATCGTACTATCTAAAACAACAGAGGCTTGAGTTGATGGCGCAGCAATTGAAGGAGCGTCACGAGGTTGTACAAACTCAGGATTACCAGAAGTTAAAGTTGTGCCTGTAATGGTAGGAACACGAGACCTGGGTTTAGGGACAGGACCAGTTGCATAAATGGAATCTACAGAACCAGCTTTGGAACTGAAATAAGATTTGTCCGACATAAAAGGACGCATGTTATCTGGAATATCATCATCTTCCCATTCGGTTTCGTAAAATACATCGCTTTCCTCAAACTCGTCATGGTAGAGTTTTAAATGGCGAACGTTCTCGTCACGGAGACGGCCAGCGGAATGGGAACGAAGATCTCTGATAAGATAATTTATGGGACCAGTTTGTTCAATTATTTCAAATGGACCACGCCAGTTGGCTAACCATTTTGCAACGAGACCAGGAGTTCGAGTTAAATTTACTAAAAGTACTTTATCACCAGGTTGATACTGAATTGGAGGGTGATTAGCATCCCATCTAATCTTTCTAAGTTGTTGACACTTAATTGTACGTTCGCGAGCTTCAGCGCGAGCTTTCATTTGCCTAGTAATGCGAGCTTCGGGTTCATCGTCAGACAAGTGAGCGTCAATTTCAGGCAAGATAGTGTCACAGTTTAGACGGGGTTCAAAACCTTTTAATAATCGCGCAGGGCTAAAGCCTGTTTCAGTGTGATAAGTAACGTTGATAAAGAACTTAGCTTTATGCATGTATTGATCCCAATCGTTATGTTTGGCGTTAACGAATTTCTTTATAATGCGCTTGATTGTATCGTTGTGTCGTTCTACAACACCGCAAGTGGTGTGATTGTGGGCAGAAGCAAAAGATATTTCGATGTGATACTTATCACAATAATCTTTAAAAGATTTAGAACTAAAATGTGTGCCCTGATCACAAACGATTTTACTAGGAATTGAATGGTTATAAATTACAGCATGCTCAAGAGCTTTGATTGCGCATTTGGCTTCGCAGGTCTTAGTTGGGACAATTTCGACATAACGGGTCAAATGATCAACAATAATTAAAGCGTATTTGTTTAATGTTCTTTTCGTAGTAGGAAAAGGACCAATAAAATCGAGACCTATCCTATCAAAAGGTTTAAGAGGTGGTGGGTCTGGCTGCAGAGGACCACGAGTAGCTACGGTAGGCCGATTATGAAATTGGCAAAGTTGGCAACCAAGAATGAAACGTTTTGTTTGACGATACATTTTGGGCCAATAGTAGCGTGCTTGTATAATTTTCCATGTTTTAAGAAAACCTAAGTGACCAATGTCATCCTCATGGACAGTAGTCAATATTCGTTTTCGTAGACGTGAAGGAACCACTAATAGCCAATCGTTAGCTTGTTCATCGAAACTAGATCTAATGAGGATTTGATCGTGAATTGCAAAGGAAGCATAACGTGGGTCAAGTGGATACTCATCGGGATTATTGTCATGATTTTCAATAGCTTCAATAATAGGAAGAAGCTTTGGATCTGCTCTTTGGAGAGCTGCAAGTTTAGAAGAATCTATAGCATCTTGGTCGATTGATAGAGCTAAAAGATTTTCAGTGAAATCGAGTGGTTCTTTGTCATCTTCATTAGGTTTATCGACTGGATTTCGCGACAGGGAATCGACGTTCCTATGCTTAGCTCCAGACTTATACTCGATATCAAATTTGTATGGCATTAAGCGTAAAGCGAAACTCTGAAGTCTACCTGTTGGATCTTTATTCTTCATGAGAGCACAAAGGGAACAATGATCAGTCACGATGGTAAAGAAGCGACCATGGATGTAGGGACGGAAAGTTTCTATGGCGTAGACTATTCCTAAACATTCAAGATGAGGTGCAGGATAATTTTCCTCAGCCTTCTTTAAGCTTCTAGAAGCAAAAGCTACTACTTTCCATGTGCCATCAGTTTGCTTTTGCTCTAATGTAGCACCTAGTCCTAACTTAGATGCATCTGTGTAGACACGTGTTGGAACGTTATCTCTTGGATATGCCATGACCATTGGTGAACATAAAATGTCTTTGAGCTTTTCGAATGCAGTTTGATGCTCTTCTTTCCATTCAAATTTCGCGTTTTTATGAGTTAGTTTATTTAATGGCTTACATAAGTTTGAATACAGTGGAATGAATCTTCGATAATAGCCACATAAATGAACAAAAGAACGAATGTCTCTAACAGTTTTTGGGACTGGGAATTCTTTAACGGCCTTGCACTTATCTGGATCAGGAGATATGCCATCTTTAGAAACTATGTGACCTAAGAACTTAAGTTTATCGCAACCGAATTTACATTTCTCTGGCTTAAGCTTAAGACCGGCGTTAGCAATAGCGATGAAAACTGCTTCTAAATGATCAAGATGGGACTCAAAATCACGGCTATGAATAATAATATCGTCGAGGTAAGCAAGTGCTACAGTCCATTTTAAACCACCTAACACGGCGTCCATTAATCTTTGAAAAGTTTGGGAAGCTCCACATAAACCAAATCCCATTCTCGTAAAATGATATAGTCCGTCTCCTGTAATGAAGGCGGTCTTTAAAATAGAACTAGGATCCATTGGAATCTGATTATAAGCATCAGCCATGTCACAGGCAGAAAAATACTCATCCTCAGCGAAACAATCCAATGCATCGTCGTTACGGAGTAATGGATAGCGATCTACAACAGTTTTAGCGTTAAGAGCACGATAATCAATGCAAAAGCGAGTAGTTTTATTTTGTTTTGGGACAAGGACTACTGGACTAGACCATGGAGAATTGGAATGCTCAATGACTCCTTTTTCTAACATTTCGTTGACTTGTTTATTAATTTCAACGCGTTCGGCAAATGAATAGCGATATGGTCTTTGCTTAATGGGAATGTTGTCATGCGTTTCTATTTTATGAGTAATGAGATGAGTGCAACCTATGTCGTTTGGGTGCTGCTTAAAAACTTCAGGATAACTCATAACTAGTTCGTATAGTTTGTAACGTTGTTCGTCGTTGAGATTATTTCCTAATGTGACTTTGTTTGCGAAGGACTGACATTCAGGAGATAAAGATTGAAGCAATTGATCAGCTGTTAAATCGCTTTTGGTTTCAGAGGAAATGGTAGAACGATTTGAAATCATGTGTTCCTCAGCTTTATCTAAGTCTCCTACGATTTGATCTGGAGTGAAACTTTCGCAATTTCCTATACTAGCATCAGGTTTTAATTTTACTACACGAGAGGAGAAATTACAAATATAAGTGAATCCTTTGCCATTTTCTAAGTGGACTATGGAGTTTCCTACTGTAACGGATTTATAAAAACGAAGACGTTTGTCAGGAATGACGAGAACATCATTAGTAGGAGGACTCTTTGCATAAACTTCAATTCTAACTGCAGTGTTTGGGGGAAGAACTGCTGAATTGGATAATCTCAATTTACAATGTTGTTGATTGTTGGACTCAGGGATAGCGGCTGACAACTCGGCTGGGAGAGAGCTACTACTAGAAGAAGTTGACTCTGAGTCTGAAGTATCGAATTCTTCGCCTAAAAGAGAATCGGCGGGATTAGTAGATTGAACAGATGAAACTGGAATTGGAATAGGTTTAGTTTCAGCTAACTTCAAATGCTTTCTAGGAGCGTCTAAGTTCATGTTGATGCCATAATAGAATTTGCCATTTTCATAGTCTAAGTGAACTTTGTATGCACGAAGCCAATCTACTCCTAGAACCATACAATTATTAAGTCCAGGGACTATGAAGAATCTCCAAAGAATTTCCTTATTTTCATCAACAGAGATGAACATTTCTACTTGCTGAGTAACGGGAATTGATCTGAATTTACCAACTGACAACTTAACTCTAAATGGTTCGATATTAGAAATTCTATGAAAAGTGTCAGGACGAGCGCATCTTATAAGTTTTTGTAACGTTTGGGGGCTAACGGCTGAAATTGTAGCGCCAGTATCCGTAAGAGTTGGGACTTTAATTGATTCAACAAAAACTTCGCATCCTCTAAGGACGCGCCTTCTACCTCGTGCTCGGTAACGTACAGGATAAATACCACGCTCAGCTTGAGTTACTGGAGTTGCTTCGGAACTAAATGAGTTGGACTCAGAATTGTATGTTGCTCCGCTTTCTGAAGCTGCTTTATTGGGTTTAGAAACGTTACTTTGAAAATTAGCCTTGATGCTGTTAAATGATTGGTCTGCTCTAATGATAGCATGTTTCCAATTATAGTTGGCTAAATGATTGGGTAAAGGTTTCGTTGGTTTTAAAGGTGCAGGCACTGGTACCGATTGCAACTTAATTTTAGCAGTAGTAGCTGTGGGGTCATTATTTTTGGATGCTGACATAGTGCTACGCATCATTGAAGAAGAATTCTTAACTACATCAGCATAGGAGCTGGGATTAACAGAAGGAACTAAACTATTGAGAGAAGGAACTAAACTAACTTTATTGGAATTATTATTACTATCTAACTTATTGGAAGAAGGTGAATTATTTGTAGAAACTAAAATATTATTATTTACGGAGGAACTATTTACATTAGATTCACTCATGGGGAGCTTCGTCAGCGCTTGAAGTTTTCCGACTGCGTAACCGGAGTAATTTGCGGCGCGGCAGTAGAAGTCGATGGTTGTTGCTGATTTTGTTGCAATTGGGAATTATTTTGCGCACTTGGTTGGTTTTGATAAGGCTGGTTATAATAAGGCGCTCTGGGGCGATAAGAATTATTGGGACGATAACCTGAATTGCCTTGGCGATACTGAGGACGAAAAACAGGCGAGCCTTGACGCCAATTAGAACTCTGAGGCCCAGAATTGTTTTGGGACTCTGCAGCTAAACGCTGTCTACATTCGGACCAACAATGTCCAGGACGATTGCAAAATGCGCATGGGCGACTATTCTGATCATAGGGAAGCGCGCCTCTAAGTCTTGGATAACACTTTTCCCAAGTGTGGTTAAGCTTATTGCAAAACGTGCATCTAACTGGATTTTCTCCATCGCGCAAATAATTTTCGAATGGCTGAGTTTTGTCCATATGAGTACTAGTGCGATTGGAATTGCCAGAAGGGGCTGCGGCTGAACCTTGTGAACTAACCGAAGGGGTTCGTGCTACTTGCGATGCATAAGTTTCAGACAGTTTGCGCAAGGTGTTCAAAAACTCTAAAGGAGTTGGTACAGTAACCATAGCCATGTTCATTTGTAAATCCGATGGAATGCCTTGGGACAATTGTCTAACTCGTTCTTCGTCTGTCATGTTTGGATTAATGCTTGTTAAGATTTCCAATTTACTAGTGACGTAGGCTTGTGGATCATCACCTAATTTAAATCTAATTGCCTTATTCTTAGCGCGATAGATGGCTTTCTGGCTAGAATGATCGAAAAATAGAATAATGGAAGCTTTAACGTCATCCCAGATTTGATTATGATCAGCGTCTGCAGCAGTGATGCGCGCACTAACACTAGACCAATTAGCTGACCACCATGATTTGGCGTCTTTCTCTAACAAACGATCAAAGTTGGTGAGAATCCATTGTGAGTTAATGCCCATACTGTCTAGATCCATCTGGAGTCTTTGCAAATACTCGGCGACATTAGTTGTGCCATCAAAATGACGAAGCTGATTTAGTGCTTCATGATGCAGCCATCTAACGGCTCCTACAGGATTGCCTGGGTTTAAATTGGCCAATGGTATTGCTACATTAACGTTTGGAACTGGGTTAGCATTTGGTATAGCATTTGCGGCTTGGGCAGGAATAGCGGCTGCTTGGGCGCGTAAGCGCTGTAACTCTACATCATTATCTGCATTCTGTGCTAAAGCGCGAGCTAATTCGGCTTCTAATTCTGCAATGCGTTCAGCCATGGTGAAAAAGAAATGAAAATTATACTATAGGAATTAATGAATTAAAGGAATAGTGAATGACTAAATTTAAACTATAATTAAATGACTCTATCTTTATTGTCAACAGCAAGTTGAGCGTTTGCCACACTAGGATGTAAATTTTCCTTATTCGTGAACACGTATACGATTGCCTTTGCGACTGTAATTGAAGCGTCCAGAGATGGGAAATAAACAACTACAAGTCGATAAACAACATACGACCGTGATACAATAATAGAATAATTGTCAAAAGGACTGATAGTGGACTTGATTATTTGGAATTAATGAAACTGCAGAAATTTATAGGCATTTAAGAAGCATATATTAAAAAATTCAAAATCGCTTATAGCGCGTATTATTACGCTTGGCATAAGAAAAACGATAAAATATTCAAAATCAGCTATGAAGGCATTATTGTTTAAATGCTGCATAAAAGTTAGCTGAATCGTAACTGAAATGTACAAAAGCTCAATAGAAATAATGCTGAATGTTGATTATGTACTTGTAGAAAAACAGCTAAAAATTCTACCTACTACTGATATGTATGGCTGGTGTAATTAAGTTCGTTGCTATAAGCAGGCTAGTATATGGCTAGTACTACGTGTTATAATATAAGGCCAACTATGACATTAGCTTATGCGTATGCATTGGGATCCGATAGTAGTATGCAAGTGGCAGTATATCGGCTGTAATATGCGTCAAGCAGTTGGTGGAGTAAGCCAGGACATGCATAGAATTATTTAATTGCATACATACCGTAGCGTAGTTACTATTTGTAACTAAACTAATTGCAGTTGGCTATAGGATCGTCGGTAGAACCAAACTCGGAGACAGGTAAGCAGAGTACCAAATAGCACGGCAAAATAGCAAGATTACGTAGACAGGTTAAACTATGAGCATAGGTAAACATTCATAATTAGCATTAATTGTATACTTCGACTTTTTACGCTTTCAGTACAGTATTAGCATAAGATACTTGAATTAAGAAGTGAATGTACTGCGACATTGACAAGGACTTGAAAAAAGATAAGACTCTCGGAGCCAAAAAGTAAACTTGAACAAAGAAAAAGTTACACACAGAAATAATATTTTACTTTGTGAATAAAAAATATCTGTTACTTGACTGGATGGGGAAATGAACAAAAATTGTAGCTACGGATGGGTGCACTATACTTGGCCCAGTGTCTTTTTCAATAAGCGGACACTCTTCACAAAACAAAAATCGAATTGGATTAATTTAACTGAGAAAATCAAAATTGAAATGCTTTTCAAAATACAAATTAATTAGTAATTCGACCGTAATGACTTGCTAGGTAGACCTGAAAACATTTGGCATTAAATGATTTGTAGATTTGTTACTTGGCATGAGCAACTGGCAACACATAAAGTCATGCAGAAATTATTTACTACTTGGTGACTTAATTTTCCTAGTAAAATCAAGAATGTGTGTGTGTCGGGCTATATTATTATGATTTTGAATGTCAAAAACGAAATGCATAAACTTTGATTGACTTTTGACTCAAAATACGAACAAAACAGAATGTGTAACGTACACTTTAACGAGCAATCGGAATCAGAATTGTAATACGTACTTTGATTGAAACATAAATGACTGTGCTGATTCAAAATACACAGCTGAGTTTAATTGCGAATTGTAATTTAGTGTTACGGATCGTATGGTTAAATTGCACAAATCAAATGGAAATGTAAACTTGAAAATATACGATAAATATTTCGACCGTTTCAAATACAAATATGTAGCTGTGACATTCGGTTACTAAATACACCTTACTGTAGTGTAAAACGGAAATGAATCGTGATTAAAACAATAATATTTATATAGCCCATAGAAGTTGACACTTTTGTTTAGCAAAAACACACTCAAATATACGTATAATATGACAATGTGAATGTTTAGACACGTTAGTACCACACACAATTTCATGAATATGATTGGATATAATAATTGAATGAAATTTTTATTATTTGATTTCGATATGTGTTACCAAGTTGAAATTACGGTTGTGAAGAGAATATCCGGGGCACGGGTCCGCTCAGCTCTTGTCAGAGTAAAAGATTATGAGTTGGTGGGGATGAGTACGTCCACTATTTCTCTTACTCAGGATGTGCCGAAATGAATACACAAAAGAACGTGTTTGGCACTAAAGAAAAGGCTATAAGCAAGCCGTAGAATTTATTGGGTTTTATTAATAAGCGACTGAACAAATAACGTCAGGGCAGGGACAATAATAGAAATTATGAATTTGATCGAAACGATGATGACAATTCAAAATAATGCCACTGTGGGCGGAAAAGCTGTGTACCAGCCGAAAGACAAAAAGAGAGTCCCGAGCAGAAGAATGTCTGCCTGTTATCGCATAAGCATAAGCAAATCTCAGGATTTCCTTATGCTTTGCTATAATTGTTGTTGTCAGTGTCATGCATTGCAGGGACACATGCACTCACAGTACCTGACCAATCGTGTGCGGAGGGAAATGAACTCTCGTCCAGCAAGTAATAGATAATGCAAATTAGTCTATTGCTTGCTGGGCATTTTGGGAAGAAACAGAGAAATAGGGAATGCAACAAAGTTGCATTCTCTCAATACATTTAGAAGTGAGAGTAAATTTTGGTTTTTTGCGAATACAATAAGTAATGTCATGATCAGAAAAATCACAAGAAATGACACCTGCTTGCTGTATAAAGTCAGGTCTATTACAGTAAATGTGGTCCAACAAAGATGTTATGACAATACTACAACTTTTTTTACGCTTATTTACAATCTTTGCGTACGTAGGTTCATTTATAAATTGCTTGAAACCTAATTTGGACATACATGTTAAAAAACCTTTGTTATGGTCTTTAAGCAAATCAATATTAAAATCACCAAAGAAATAGATTTCATTTGAGTTATATTTCGCTAACAAATTAACATACTCAGATAGTAATGTATACAGACCTTTCGATACACTACCATCCTGTTTTGGGTGCTTATATAAGCAAGTTATTATGAATGGCTTGGTATGGGGCAATTTGATGACAGTAGTAATGCATTCATATTCAGTAGAGAAATCTGACTGTATATTAATAAAATCATAGTTAATACTATCCTTAATGTATATGATAATGCCACCACCATTACCAAACTTATCATGAATATGACTAGGTCTATCACTCCTTATCGTATTGAATCCAGGTATATCATAGTAGCTAGAAGGAGTATTAGCTATAGCGTGAGTTTCAGTCACACATAAGATACTAAAATTATAATAACTTAACATTTCATTTAACATAGGTAACTTATGAAACAGGCCATTTATGTTAAATTGGCCAAGTCGCATACCTTTATGGAGTAAAACATTGCTATCAAACATAAAATTATGTAAAGGTATTACACTAGAAATGTTACACCCATAGCTTAAGTCAGTAGCATCATAGTCAAAAAGTTCATAGAACTCAATTTCGTCACAAGATGTGAAAGGAAAAAGACATGACGCACAATAATGTGATAGATATTTAGCGTTTGAAATACATTTACCAATATTTGGCATATGACATCGATGATAAGGAAGATTACAAAATTCACAACTAACAACAATTAATTTTTGGCTAGTTTTATCACAGCAGTATACTATAGAATTGTTGCAATTAGAATTGTGAATAGACTTATTTACTTTAATTTTACAGGAATCACACATATAATACATACCTGAATTGCTGTCCATGATTCTTTGGAAATGAGCTTCTGAATAATTAGTACACATTCTATGAAAGTACTGGTTACAATTCTTACAGTTTTGACCAGACTTTCTATTATTAACAACTTTACACTCAGCACAAACCACATCTTTGCAATAGAAAATTGGAGCCATAATAAATAATATTAAACTAATGTTATCAAAATTAACAAATTAATGGCAAATTACACTATAAAAAGCACAGGGAAAACGTAGCCACAGCAGGATTTAAAAATATATACCTGCTCATTAACTAGAAAACGGAACTGCTCTATTTAAAGAGATATAGCTTTGAAAAAAGCAACAGTCCCAATTCTAGCCGACAGCAAAGCATCACAAGCATAGCTTAAAAGCAGTTTGTGACTAGGGAATAACCACAGTCAGCAGCTAGCTTGCAGGACGATGCTACCTGCACTGCTGACGGAGCAAGCTACGGAACAACAGCGTAATACAATCTGTTGTTCTTATGCACAAACTGATACAGTGATTGCAATTGACAACGTTTGTCTGTCCCATCAAATGGACAGGTAATACGTCTTTTGCAGACATCCCATGTTATGCAAAAATATCTTATAATATAGGATAACTTAGCATTATTGGAGGGTGTGATACAAAACGATAGGCATTCAACAAATAGTGTTGACGACTTTAGGCGAAACTTTTTGTTTTCACATGAAACGCAGATGATGTGGATTGTATTTTTATGACAGATCATCAACTTATAAATCCAAACGAATAAGGAATAGAATAACGAATAATAATAATTAATTTTTTAATACCTAGCAGAGGAGGTGGTGGTAATATGTGAACGACTAACGACACCAGAGTTAGTAATTCCTCATTCTACAATGGTCGCCTTGATCACATTCTAGATATAAACGTCCATTGCTTGCTTCCTAGTTTGTTTCCTTTTGTTAGCAGTTTTCACCTGTGAGGTACTTAATATTCTTTCGAATTCCAACGTTCATTAACTTTTCACAATTAACTCGGATTATTTATCTTGTTCCATGTATCCAATTTTGATAAATTATTGCTTTCTTCAAAATATTGAGTTAAAGAAAAGGCTCCAGTTTTCTGAAAAACATTTTTGAAAAATCATTTCGGTCGAAACTACTTACGTTGTTTAAAAATGTTTTAAGGTGGGGGTATTCCTAGTTACAGCTAGTTACACTGACTGTCAAATTGGCCCTTAACTTTTTTTAGCAAAGTCCCTAAGGATCTGAGACGACTGGTCATACACACATATAGTAAATTTGAAAAAGATACATCGAAACTTTCTTCATCGTTTCCTTATTGAAAATTTAACAGTTTCGACTTCTTTTTCTAAGATACTGCAGTTTGAAAATTGAAACTTGGTTTTTTGGTCAAAATGTTAAGTTAAAAACTGCGATATCTTAGACAACAAAGTTGAAAGTGTGAAATTTTCAATAAGGAAACGATGAAGATAGCATCGATGCATCTTTTTCAAATTTACTATATGTGTCTAGGACCAGTCGTCTCAGATCCTTAGGGACTTTGCGAAAAAAAGTCGAAATTTTTGTATTGCCCATGACCAACTTGGAAGTCAAGTAGCTTAGTAAATTGTCTGATCTGTCAACTAATTATATATCCTTGGCTGGATAGACGCTAAAATATAAATCTTTCAAAACATTTTTGTGTGTTTGTGTTTTGGTATATCATTGAATAAAATTGTATCACATAACGTAATAAGACAACTATTTTCACTATTTTAAGGAAAATTCATTCAAAATTAGAAACAAATAGATAAATTACCTAAATTGGCTCTACAACTTCTCCAGCCGTTACTCACAGGCAATTTAATTTACTTATTTAAGGAAATCAGAACTATCTCTTCCATAGAAGTCATATCATTGATCATCTATATTATTCTAATTACATTTATTTTGTACCTTTTTAGGTGACAAAGAGTGTGATAAATTTAATTTCATGGTATTTGTGATTTGGTTACTAATGTGATATTGAGTTTGGGTTTATTGACAACTAGTAGCCCCAAGCATATGTGACTAAATTTCGAAAGGTAGGCATCCAGTGTAATTATGTGTATTGGATATTGGGGCCAAGCACGACCCAGAAGAGGTTAGAGGGCCCACCTACTCTGCTCAGCTCAGTTTTTGCCATAACTATTTGTTGCGACCCCCTTTACCCCAATTCCTGGATACGTGCCTGAGCACGCCCTACTACACATAGTTACATACATATATAGGCAGGTAAATATATTGCTCTATCTAAAACGGTGGTTATAATATAGAGTTCAAACAGTTTTAGAACTTTGTTCTTTCCCATCACAGTCATTCTAATATTAATAAAAAGTTTATATTATGATATGATTATGACTATGATTGAATGCTAACAAGCAATAATTGAAAATAGTCAATCAAATCGGAAGACGGAACAGAACGGTGTTCTATATAGCCGAAGATGTTACGAATAGTCATAGTGTCACAGTCAAAATCGCCATTCTTATATTCCCACAGAAAAGTTCAATATATTATGCATAGGACGGGCTTTGGATTCTGGTTTTTTGAATAGTATTCATAATTTTAAATAATATCCATAGAGATTTTATTACTTACTAAAACATGAAATTTGATACTATTTTCCCTGACCCCCCACGTTAATGACACGAGTGAGTTTGGTTCACAAGTAAAGAATTGTTTACTACGGAATGTTGATATAAATCTACATTTATGTGTACCACCTTTTTAGTTCCCGCAGCGTGGAGAGTAGCAAGCACGTATTCAGTAGGGGGCGGGGACGCTGCGCCCCCTAAATCTGAGAAAAATAGAAGATTTTTTCCAAAATCCGCCAAAAATTTCAAAACATCTTCGCGCGAATGTGTCACATTTTTAGCATTATTTTTGGTTGCGCCCCCCCTTGACCACCTTGGATACTTGCCTGGAGAGTAGTTATTGTTTGACGTTCAGTAGCAAATTGCTTTGTTGCATTTGAATGTTTTCTTGTACAATAAGAAACACATTGATTATTGCTTTTAAAAAAATGCAAATAAACAAAAATTCTATAAAAACCAGGTTGAAACGATAATAGTTATTTCGATGTGACTTTTTGGGTTTGCAAACTTAGACCAAAAATCTACATTTTAAAAATTTAATGATTTTAGTATGCTCTGGAAAATATCTGGAAAATATGGAAAATTGTGCTTAATTAAACAGTTGCATTTGTACTACATCTTATAATTATAAAAGATAAAGGGTCATTATCTTGTCTCCGTATTTATAAACAGAGACTGTAAGGGAAAACATTAGTATTAAGTAATGGATCTGCTTTATAGGAATGACGGATCTCTCTGTCTATGTCTGTCCGTCTGGTAGCACAATAACTTTCGAAAGGAATGAAATAATGCGTTCAGACTTTTTGTACGCAAACTAGGTGTAAAATGTAAGATCAATTGTAAATGAGCCAAATCGGACACACCCGCTGCCCTGCGGCCGTGGTTCAAAACACAAAAATCGATGTAACGTTAGTTCTGCACATCGTAGGACATCATGAAATACTTAGTTTGATAGGTTCAGGGTTGCGGTATCCGGATAGAAAGGTGTGGACGAATTGGATAAAATGGTTTTTTTCCACTGGATAAAATTAATTTTATCCGGATAAAATGGTTATGTCTAGTGGACGAAATGGTTTTGTCCAGTGGACAAAACCAATTTCATCCGGACAAAACGCAACCCTGGATAGGTTATTTGTTGAATCAGGTGAAGGTTAAATCATAAGGGTCAAAAGGTCATGGGAAAATCACGTGGTAGAATGTTATTTAATTTCGCAAATCATGTCTACCTCCGCTACTTTTTTACATGCATTAGACATGGTTTATTAAGTTGCAAGAAGATGAATGGTATTGGATGATTTTCCCTACAACTACAGAACCATGGATGTCCGTAGATTCTATACATTTCTATAAAGAAGATAAAAATATTAATAGCAACGTAGTCTATATAAATTAAAGCTGATCTTAGTCTTTCATCAATAATACTCAATGGTTGACATATAATTATATTAAATTATGTCCACGGTAATTACGACTTTCTGAAAATTGTACACTTTAACATTTAATTCAAAACCAACATAATATTTCTAAAGCAATAAGCTTCCCCTTAAAGTACACTTAGAAAGTCAAAACTTTTACACAACAATGTGACGTCATCGTCAAATTAGCCACAATTCAATAATTAGTAGCACTCTAATAGTTAAGATATTTATACTCATTCGACTTTGCGTTTCACGTTGTGAAACAGTGAATGAGTTAAGAGTCTCAGGTCCAAAAACTGTCTCCGGAGGAGCAAATTCTGTCTCCACCAGGCTTATATATTTTCACACTTCATCAGCAGCGCCAGAGCATAGCATTATAAACCACCAAGGGAAGCCGCCTCGTCAAAGAGGACGATAGTTAGACACTGCGGCGGGGAAGCCTTACAAACATTCGGATAAGTGTTTTATTGTTTTTCCCAAGAATAAGGTACCGTGCACTCTAAAACATTTATTGATGACTAGTGAACCCAGCTAAAGGGCAAACCTAGCGCTCAAGAGCCATTCAGCAGTCCACCCATCACAGTAATAAAAACAATTTCGAAAAGATTCCTTAGGTAATTATGTAAACTTTCTAAATACAAAGTATATTAAAATTAATATACTTTTATTTCTTCAGTGGTTGGAAAAATTAGCTGCAGCCCCAACTTCCTGCTAAAAATTAATTTCCTAAACCAAAATAATAACTGTAGATCGTAGCTTCAAATACAGGGAACAATGAAAAACTCCATTTTTGAAACAAATCCCGCAAAGTCACCAAAAACTGTCTTTTTCAATCAGAAAAATAAGATTCGCCCTTTGATTTTGGAAAAACGTACAAATTCTATGGGTACAACTTACGAATAATTTTTTTAAAAGAATAAATGCTATGCGCTTTTATTATAATCAACGTGGACAGCAACAATTGCAAAGCAGATCTTCGATCACGAAGGCAGGAAATCAAATATTATAGCTGCAGTAATAAAAAATAGTTAGTAATACAATCCTTTAACCAATACACCAAATAGCAGAACCGCCGAATACATAGTACCTCACACATTCGAGAATCGTAGAAATTGTAATACATATTTCGTAAACATTTAACACAGAAGAATAGAAGTGTTATTTTGACACTTTAAGTTGGTAAATGCTTAGGATACACGCACTTGCGCGTTGCTCATTTTAGGGACATCACCCAAATGCAAACTTCTTCCTTAACTTTTTATTAGATAGATTGTATATTGTATAGTACTTTGTGATTATAGTATGTTATATAATTTCAAATTGTTTTTACTCTGCAAGTTAACATACGCCACAGCCATGACAAATAAAAGCGGGCGATTAACGACACCAATAGACGTAAAAACCATGTCAAATGCAAGTATTAAAAAGTAACGGAGATAACATGATTGGCATTATACTGGCGAAGCCGCACCTACCTGCGTTGTACCCGAGGGCGTATCTAGAAATCAAATTTAGGGGGTGCTTAAATAATAATATATATTATTCGTTCCTTTATTCTTTCTCAGTATCAGGAAGAAATGAGATCACTTGAAATAAATTAATGAAAATAGGTACAACCAAGGACGTATTTAAGGGGGGAGGGGTGCTAGGGTGCTTAAAATGAAGATAGTTGGGCACGAGAGTAAAAACGGAGAGAGCCGTTGACAATTTTGGCCAGATTAAAAGTCACCAAATCCGATCCATAATATCCTCCTGGCTTGTCTTTAATGTATTTTCTGGTTGACATACTTACATCGCCAAATACAAATATTTTACCTTTTATTTTACCTTTTACCTATATACTCGTTCATATTATTGTTTAAATCCTCCCAAAATCCGCTTAATAATTTGGAACCCAAATACAGAGAAGATTGCATAGCCGTATAACTCGGAAATTGTCATTATCGCAAAATGGACATAAAAATAGCTTCTTGATAATTTTCTTGAAAGTTTTGGAAATCAGGTATACGTACACCTGACAGTTTAAATGCGCTAAATCTCTTTTTACAATTAATTTCGATGAGATGTGGTAGTTCTTGGTCACGATGAATAAGTACACAGTTTCACTTCTGAATATTCTGGGGAGTGATACGTCATTCCAATCTTGCGCAAGTAATCCGAAATATTCGTCTCCATGTCCCCCAACGATATTTATGTCGCATATTTCGTTGTAGGTAAATTCAATTTTGGATATAGCGAAAGACGTTGATGATATTGTCCAAGGCCTGTACAATCTTTGGTTGTAGAAGATTACTTGATCGCTTAAATGTTTGTCGCCGTAATTAGTTAAGTGAATTGTGCAATCTCGTTCTGAAGAAAAAGAAATATCCAAATTTACATATTGTTGTCGACACACGGAAGGAACATGAAAAGATTCAGTTACAAAGTGAAATTCATTTATATGTATTATTGTGAAATATTTATTTGCTACATTTTGGTATCAATTTATTTATTATCTAGCAATAGGAAATTATTTAAATTATGAATATTATGTATTTAAGATAATTAATTAATTTTAATGCTTTAATGTGTATTTAGAAAATATGTTAATGCAAAATCAAATACTATGAATCATGAGGATTCGAATGATGTATGATTTATGTATATTATGTTGTGTCTATGTTGTGTAAATTAGTGTTGTAGGCAGAAGTCGTTGGTGAAAAATCGTGTACTTAGTATATGTAAAAATGGGATTGTACGGATAAGGCCAGTACAGTGATCTGTATCAGATACTTGCTCAATATTAAAGGTGTATTGCCTAGAGCTGCCTTATTTTGTTTGAATTGACTGGTGATATAGGCCTTGAGTGCCATCTCCCAGTACTGTCCTATCCGTACAAGCCAAATTGCACTATTGTTTGTAAGGCTGTATGTGTGTGTTGTATTAAAATAAATACAGAGAATTTTCACAGTTGTAACTGTCACATGGTCTTGAGTACCTTATTAACAACGCGTAATTCTGATTTGAGAGATCTACATTAATTCGAGAAAGGGCTGACAGCTGATGTAACTTTATGTGAAAGGCTCCAGTCATTTTCCAGAGAATTGATAGTAGCATTCCTCAAGCAATCAGTTGCATTATATTGTTGCACGTGACTCATAGCATTCATTTGCATAACATCATATAAGAATTGCCTAAAAAGGCTGGTCCTTCGAGAAGAAAGAAACGAAGCTCTATTTAGCAGACTTGAGATTTGCGAGATAGCGTTTTACGGTTAGACAGAGAGACATAGCTGGCCGTAACACATATTTTATGGTCCGTTTTACATACAGCAAAACCAATATCAGTAAAATGTGATAAAAATCTTGGATTTTCATGTTGAAATAAAACAAAAATCTGAATAGCAGTGAGGGCAGTAGGCAAACTCTATTGCCATGTACTGATATTAAAAAGGAAATGAACACTTTTTAATTGGAGTAGTCCCATTTGTTAAGGTACATAAAAGTCAATAAGTGATATTGGTAGTTTTAATCACATTATGATCGTTAGTTCGAGAACGTGTAAGTAAATAATAAACAATAATCTAAAATATTCAATTACACTTATTCCAGGTATACGATATTATAAAAGCATAAAACACTTTATTTGGTTTCTCAATTTCTCATTATACTTAGACGCTTTAATATTGTTCACCAAAGTCTCTATCGTTAGTTGGTGTGCGATGTGCGTCATCTTTCGCAAGAAATACTCAAATTAACTAATGCTTTGATTTAATTGTGTTACAAAATGAAAATTAGAAAGTGGTGGGAGTTCTATTTCTTATATTATCTGGATTATTAGTTACTTTAAGCCTTCTAAGAATAAAGGAATATATTTAATTACGCAGATAGTAGATACTTTGGAAATGAAAGAAACCTATCACATTTGCTTATAATAACCACTCACGAGATAATTAATAATAACTCTATTAAACATGATTATAACTAAGCCAACCCAATGAAATTAATTCCATTATATGTAAGACAATTTTATCGATGATTCTAAATTTTTTTCATTACCATCCAAAAAAGAACATACCGAGAAAATAGAAATGTTTTTTTTAATGCTGAAAATTATGTGCAATAGTAAACAAACAATTTTAGGACTATCAATCGCCGCTACATATACAGGATTGCATGCCTATTTTTGCAGATCATGAAAAATTCATTGGTTTTTAGGCAATATAAAGTTTTCGTGGTAATTAGACAATTAAAAAATGATTTACATTAAGAATTACAATGATGAACCGCAATATACTTAGATATCTACATTTACAAATAAATAAACAGATGAGATGGCACACGTCTGACTGAAGTAGTGAAATAAATATTCCGCAGACTTAAGAATATCATATACTAAATATTAGTTATTCACTAGACAAGAAAAAAGAAAAAGTAAGTTATCGCCTTCTATACATGTAGATGAGCCACGTCTCTGAAGAAATGAGATAAATTATCGTTCACAAGATCTATTCAAATTAACTATATTGTTTTAATTTAATTGCTATAGAGTTGATGTTGATGTCAAACTAAATGGAAAGTGTTGGGTGTTTTTTATACATTAGCTTTTATTATTAGTTACTTTTATATTAGTTTTATATTACTTAGAGTATTAGTTACTTTTAGCCTTCTCCGAACAAAGACATTTACTTAATTACACAGATGGTAGAAATACTTCGGAAATGAAAGGAATCATATTTACTTTATTATTACCACTCATGAGATAATCATAATAACTCCATTAAACATGATTATAATTAAACCAATCCAATGACATTAAGTCCATTAAGAGTAAATCAATTTTATTTATGATAACAATTAATTTTATATACTGCTATAACAAAAAGAACATGTAGACAAATCTCTGAAGCGTTTATTTATAACATTGCTAGGTAGAAATTGTGTGCAATAGTAAACAAACAATGCTAAGGCTATCAATCGCCGCTGAATATGTAAGATTTAAGATTGCATGACCGTTTTTGTAGTTTGTATTAATTGCTATTATTTATCCCATTACCAAAAGTAATAAACGACTGAAGTAGTAAATCAAAATATTCCGTATCAGTATACATAAGAATGCCATATAAGTATTCATACAGTTATGCATTAGAAAACAAATAAAGCAAAAGCCTTTTACATGTAGATGAGACACGTCTGAAAATATGAGATAAATTATTTCGTAACCTTAAAAACGCTAAGTAAAAGTTAATAGCATAACTTTTCCCATTTTTATAGCCCATTTCTATCAACAAAGATGGTAGACATAATGCCACTAGATTCAAACCCGCTGCAGTGAAAATATTTATCAATTTGAATTTAATTGTAATAGCCTTAGGCTGTGAATCGGTGTCGTTTGTTGTCTTTTGCACGGGAATTTCAGAAGCTCTGAAATCTTGCATTCCGTACCAGAACTTAAGAAGTCCCGCTTCACCGAATTTGTCCATTAGATATCTAAACCTGTAATTGAAATGTCTGTAGAAGATGTAATATTGATCCTCGGGTTGTGTAGTTTCCGGAAGAACAAAGCATTCCAATTTTGTTGCTTGTCGTAAACGAAGTATATTTATTTCCGCCGATTTGGTCGGACAAGACAATACTAAGTTTGAACGATTGACTAGTAGTTTTGGACTCGAGTAATCCGGTAAATTATTGGAATACGAATTCACAAACATAAAGTTATCCTTTACATTTGCAGATATTCCATACTTTTTAAACATGGGTAAGTATCTGCCTAATTCCTCTTTACAATTTTCAGGTGTTATTTCATTATATCCTAGGTTTATGTAAATCTTATAGCCGTTATGGATCAGTTCATCTAATCCTTGATATAATGTAATGTCAGGAGGAACGACAATCTGACTTGTGATAATAGTTTCATAGCACGTTCCCAAGAAAAGCGCCACAATAGACAAAATGAAATACAAATTCGTTTTTAAGTCGACGCTCTGTCGGCAAATCAAAACGAAAATATTGAAAAGTTTTCTAGTAAAAGATTTTTCGCGGAGAAATGGGCAGGCGATTAAAAAGCTTGCTCCGATCAATACCCAAATTTCCCATGGGAATGGAGACAGGTAAACCAAGTAGGAGGATTGACTTTCAGCCAGCTTGTCTTTTGACATACAGTACATCAAACTAATTGTAGTTGTATTTAGTATATAGGTTAAATAATTAGTATTTACTTTTTTATGTCCAAAAATATCGCTGATAATCATTGTAGGAACAAAAAAAGTTGATACGTCCTCATGAGAATAAAAAAGGAGAGATCCATTGACTATTTTAGCCATATTATAAGTCACCAATTCCGAGCCATAATAACGCCCGGGCTTGTCTTTAATTCGCCTTACAGTCGCATGGCTGAAGTCAGCTTCAAACACAAAAATCTTGCCGTTGTTCATGTTTTTGTTTAAATATTCCCAATACTGGATTAATAAATCGGATCCTAATGCCAAAGAAGCAATCGTCGGAATTTCAGTGTGAACTTGGCCACGAACGCAAAAGGGACATAGAAAAAGTTTAGTGCTAAATGTCTTGGAATTCTTAGGAATCAAGTAAACGTACATCTGGCAGTTCAAATGTGCTAAATCTCGTTTGACAATTTTCCCCGAAGGGATGTGTTTCTTCTTGGTCACGATAAATACATACACGGATTCCTTTCTGTCAATCCGTGAAAGTGACACGTCATCCCAATCTTGGGCAAGTAATCCGAAATATTCGTCTCCATGTCCCCCAATGACAATATTTATATCGCATATTTCGTTGAAGGTAAATTCAATTTTGGAAATTGCGAAAGATGTCGATGAAATGGTCCACGGCCTGTACATATTTTGGTTGTCGACAATTACTTGTTCACCAATATATTTGTTCCCAAAGTTAGTCAAGTGAATTGTGCAATCTCTTTCTGAAGAAATGTCCAAATTCACGTTGCATTTAGCATGCAGTAACAATAAAACGAAGATATATAATATTTTCATGATGAAATGAAATATTTCAGGATAGCAGTGCAATTGGGAATCGCTGTGCTTAAACTGAAGATATCAAAGTGGAACTAGGCAGCTTAAATAAAGTGAGCTTTCTAACTTTTAACTCTTATATTAATCTACTTTAAACATTTATTAATAGTTGATACCTACTGCTGCCTATCATCGTTAATTTGAAAAGGTGGGCACATACTCTCTCAAAATAGAACTAAAAATAAAAACAATTAACTAGTTATGTTAGCTTTAAAGAATATAACACAGCGTAATAAATATGGAACTTTTGGCATAACCATAGTCCTTGACTGTCGACTACCTGGCCATCTTAATGTTGGCCATCAAAATCAGTAAGGCAATCTTATTAGCTTATAAGTTATATAAATTTAAAAATGTCGCACACCATTAGTATAACAGGATAATGAGAAAAGAAGGAAGTTGTCGCGTGTTAGCATAACAAAACTATCCCCATTATCAGTCATAGACATTTGGAACCTTCTTGGGATGTATATACAAAATTAACTAATTAAATACATATTTTACATGTATATGTAAGTACCTCTGAAATGAAAGAGACATAATGGGCTCTTATCCACAAGAGCTAATCTTATAGCTGGAATAGACCGGACAATGCGACAATACGGGACCCGAAAATCCCAATTTATCCAAAAAGCTCAAAAATGTCAACAATTGTCAAAAATCATCAAAAATGTCAACAATTGTCAAAAATCATCAAAAATGTCAACAATTGTTTAAAATTGTCAAAAATGTCAAAAATTGTCAACAATTGTCAAAAATTGTTGACATTTATTGGCATTTTTGATGATTTTTGAAAATTGTTGAAATTTTTGATGATTTTTGGCACTTTTTGACATTTTTTGACATTTTTGACAATGTCAAACAGTTGTTGACATTTTTGACATTTTTTGACATTTTTGACAATGTCAAACAGTTGTTGACATTTTTGACAATGTCAAACAATTGTTGACATTTTTTGACATTTTTGACAATGTTAAACAATTGTTGTCATATTTGATGATTTTTGACAATTGTTGACATTTTTGATAATTTTTGACAATTGTTGACATTTTGGACATTTTTTAACATTTTTGACATTTTTGACAATGTTAAACAATTTTTGACGTTTTTGATGATTTTTGACATTTTTGAGTTTTTTGGATAAATTGGGATTTTCGGGACCCGTATTGTCGGATTGTCGGGTCCCGTATTTACGGATTGTCGGGTCGCGTATAGTCGGATATCGGTTCCCGTATACGTCCCATATAAAAGCCTAGTGATAATTACAGTTAATAAATCAGTCATATAAGAATGTTTATGGAAGACGATTGTCGAAGCTGAAAGTGCAGTTGATAATGGTAATACCATAACATTCCGGCTTAACGCTACTACTATCGTTTCATAGTTTTCCTATATTCTGGCAACTAAATGTTATTCTTTTCAGCTATGAAATATGACCCTTATTTATACGTGGTTTTAGCTACGACAGACAATAACATAATTATTTATTTAGTCGATGCTTTTGCTTAAAGAAAATTAATAAACAGGAAGGGAGTGTTTTCCACCTTACCACGTATTTTACAATAAAAGGGGTACAAGAAAATATATGTCGGTATCGCATGCATACGATATAATATTATGAATACTTTATTATGAAATTGTTAATGCTAGCCGCGACGGGATAGTGAATTCAAATCTAAGTAAACTTTGACTTATGACAAACACTGACAGTCTACAAAAACATCTCTTTATTGTCCCAAGAACGACAGGATTAAGGTGGCTTCTATACTACAAATGGCAAGAAAAAGGAAAATGCAATTATTATATAGGAAGTTGTGGTAGTGCCTCGTGACCAAAAGGTTTCGTGTAGTGTGGAGAAAAATAACTTTAAATGCTACTTTGCCTTAAATGCTAAATAAGAATGCTATTCTCTTGAGTCTCTTCTGAAGCCTAATTCGTAACCGTACCATATAATCGAGCTTATGTACCATGTACCATGTAATAATGAAAGTTATATTACGTCTATTGAAAAATGTTGTTTTATATGGTGACCAAGAATTCATAAGTACTGTATACATATATAGAAGTTCGAAAGACCAAGGCAATATTGATCATTTACTACAGAACAAAATTTTTATGGCAGTAAAGTATTAAAAATTGTTAAAACCATGACTTTAATTTCGATTCCAACTAATCCCGACGATAGAAAACGAAAAAACGTAAATTCTATTCCAAAAGATAATATTTAGGTGCACTGCATTTTGCTTGTGAATGTAATTGATCCTGGTGGTTACGTTACAATTCAATAAATTATTGTAATCAAATAGAATAATCTTATTTCGTATTTAAACGACATCCATTGTTTTGCATAGCCATATGCATGGTATACGGATTTGGAATCGTCATCGGCAGAAAATTAAGATTCTGTTATTTATACGGCGACTAAATAATATTCGTGCTACTATAAAATAATATGACCATTACACGTACACGTGAATTTAGCAATGTCAATAACAATTATTTATTCGTTTAGCATATGTTCTTTTAAAACAATTTCATAGACAGAAACGAAGTTTTGTCCACAATACCACATATTTGTCGAAGAAGTATTGTGAAAGGGAACAAGAAAATATATTTCAGTATAGCAAGCACACATTAGGACAAGGAATAAATATTTTCTTTTGAAATTGTGGGTGTTAGTCCCGGGACATTAAAAAAACTGCTTTTTTGCCAGCAATAAGGCACATTTTTGCCTTTTTGATTTATGCCATTTTGCCTTTTTGCGAATGCTATAGCATTAGCTGTATACGAGAGATGTAACGATTGAATTTGAGGTTAATACAATCATTAATATTGCCGTTTTTATATATTTTAAAGTATATAATATACAAATTTCAATTTATTTCATGTAATTTAAAATAGCAAAAAATATAAAAGACATTTTGTTAAATTTGCTATGCAAAAAAGTAACCAAAGAAGCACGTTTTGCCTTTTTAATGCCCTGGTCGGGGAAGAAACGAGTTTAAATAGAAGTAAACAATCACTGTAAGGCCAGCAAAATATTCTATTTCTTCTTCCAAGAGCGACAGGGTTAAGGTTAAGGTACTTTCCGTATTACAAATGACAAGAAAAAGGCATTTGCAATCACAAGTTACAAGGGACATATTCTTTGAATCCAATATACTAATGTTGGATTTCTCTGCAGAAGTTGCGGTAGTGCAACGTGACCAGAAAGTTTCGTGTAGTGTAGAGAAGAATAACTTTTAGTATTACTTTGCATTTAATGCTAAATAAGAAAGCTACTCTCTTAAATTTCTTCTGAAGCCAGTGTTGTGCAGTGGTTAAAACCACTAGTGGTCATAATGGTCATAATGGTCAAAATGGCCCGGTCAAAAAAATTAAAAAGTGGTCAAAATGGTCAAAATGGACAAAATGCCTGTTTGGGGTTAATTGAGACCCCAAGGTAGCTTTTACTGCAACAGTAAACAACAAATACAACTTTCTAAAGATTGCAGTTAAAAATGATTAGAGAGTGTCATTTTGTAGTCTGATGTTAGTAGAATAGTGTTTCATTGGTTTTAGGCCATATTTCATTCTCTAAATATTTTAAATTTCATTTGCTAGCCTAAGTAACTGTATACTGATATTTTGTCCATTTTAGCCATTTTGACCATTTTGACCAGTGGCCCGGTCAAAATGCAAAAAAGTGGTCAACAGTACAACACTGTCTGAAGCCACATTTGTTATTGCACCATGTAATTGAGCCTCGAATGTGGTACAACGTACATTGAATTTTTTTTTCTGGTAACCAAGAAAGGGAATTGATAAGTATTGATTTGCTTTGATTCAGAAATATTTTCCAAAATTGACCATTATTTGTGCTAGAGGGCAAAATTATTACGGAAGTAAAGTATATAGATAATAGTTAAAACCATGTCTTTAATTGGAGTACCCAAATGGTTATTGACTTTAATTTCGATACCAACTAAACCCAGCGAAGGAAAAAGAAAATCCATAAATTCGATTTCTGAAGATGTATTTATGCAAGTCGAAAAAATTATAAATTTTGGTTATCTACTGAGAATATATCCCTACTACTGGGACAAATATGATCGTTCAATCCAAAAGAAAAAAAGCAAACTTCAAAGTTTTCAACTTTATTTTGTTACAGCCTTATGGCTTGTAATGTCCACCTGCATGGCTGTTCAATTCATCAGATTTTCAAGAAAAGGCGAAGTTTCAATATCGTACTTCATATCCTTGACTTTGACATTAATCTACACTCTATTCTTCATGATTTGCATTGTGTGGATAAAGTCGTCTGAAGACATGACTACAATAATTAAAAATCTGCTGGTGATCCTCAAAGATTTTGAAGGTTAAGTATTAATTTGTGTAATTTGTTTTAATTCGTCTAAATATAATCAAAAAAAATAGTTACCCAATTTTATATATTTATATAAATGTACATGAAGATGGGGAAGAATCGGAAATCGTTTTTTCTGCTAAAATTGCCATGGTTTTTGACACCTCCGTGTATTGGCTTTGTGGCTGCAACGTTCTACTTGTCATTTTATAACGAACCTGTATTTTTGTATGGTGACCTCCCTGGAAAATATCAAAATGCTTTTATTGTATTAACTGCGATAACAAAAGTTTGGGTTTTCAGTGCTACAAGCTGTTTAGTTTTCGTCATATTGGTGCTATTTCTACTTACGTATCAAATAATTCAGGTTCTGGGAAATGAATTACTGTAAGTCAATATTTTAACCTCAATATTACAACCTATTAACAAACTTACATTAAAATATTTTAAAAATTAAAAATACTATAATTACAATTCAATTTACTTTTCAGACAGGGGAGTCATCAATATAATTCCGATGACATCGTTCGCAGTTCTCCAGAGATTATTGTAAAATATTTAAACATTATAAAATACATTGCGCAGTTTTATCAAAATGTATTTGGCTTGTTAGTGGCACCTTGTCAGTCATTATTTTTAAGATGTTTAATAATTTTCAATGTCATGATAATTGAAAATTGGCGAATAATGCACCCGTTTATCACTTTTGAGATTTCTCTCTCAATTGTGATATTTCCTTTTGTATGGTGCATGTCATTAATAATAATAAACAAAACCACAGATATGTACAACAATGCTTTAAAAAGCTTAGAAAACTATTCATCAAGGAAGATAACCGATATTGAATACATCAAGAAGTACAAAATTGCCAACAAACCAATACAGCTGGTAGAAAGGGAGATATATTCAACTTCATATAAATCCAACTAAACAAAAAATTGATTGTTTAGTGTTATTTAAAGTTTTAAAAGTCCGCTCAGAAAACTCTCTCATTAAACAAAGCATTGTAATATTATTACTTGATATACAATGTATTCTCTGAAACGATAACTAAAAATTATGATTTTCAATATCAATTAATTAATCTAAATTATTACAGGGAAGGCTATTGTTTCTACTTAAATGAGGGACTTAACTGTACTGAATAATAAAGCTCAATGTAATGTAATCAATTTGTGTTTTTACAAGATCTTTTTTCGCATACTACAATTTACTACATATTTTATAATATTATAATATTTCACTTTATTTATGAATACCCAGATAATACTTTTAGCAAACTGTCTATTTAGTACACTACTGAGGAACTAATTATATTCATCAGTTATAAGCATGAATCTCTTGTCTTGAACATGTAGACTGCAATAGTAGAACTAATTTTGGTAATTAATTGTTTGCTTGTGATCATTATTTTCTTTGGAAGCCAAAAAGTATTTTCATGATTTAATTATTATAATCTTTGTATTGTATTGTATTTTATACTATTACAATGTAGTTCAAGTAAATTCGTTCTCCGCCGCAACAACAACACGAATAAACTTTATATCGACTACCATTTCCTGCAGCCAATATTTATTATATATTATATTTGTACCTGTAAATTGATTTCTGTTTGTATTAAATGTATGCCAATGATATAGTGTACCCGTTGAATAATAAATCGTCATTTTTTGGTTCCCTAGAATCAAGGAATTATCTACTCTCTTACCCATTTGAAAAGTTGAGTCAACATTTTATAATGTGCTTATACTTAATTTTATTCTAATGTGCGAGGGCAGAAAAGACAAACAGATTAATGCTGAATGCTGTACGCCTGCACCGTCTAATTTGGTCAGAAAATTGGCTACTTATGGTACACCTCTTTTTCTATAATATTTCACCAACCTCATAAAAAATGTATGATTTAAAAGTGGCAAATCTTGGTCACCTTTTCTTCGCCTTGTTTTCCAATAGAAATATTTTGTCCCGAAACCACTCTTCCTGAAGCTGTAACTCAATAGCATGATCCATTTTTCCATAATCATTAATCGAAGTTTGGGATAGCAACCTTGACTGCCACTAACGTTTCATCTTCCCAACCGATTTCGTACCCCAAATTTATTTTTTAACGAATTGTAGCCTAAGGGCATGTAAATTAAGTGCATCCATATCCATGCCTAGTCTAGCTGATAAATCAAGAATTTTTGTCTCTGAAGGTTTGAACTTTGTTAGTAAGTTAAGTTAGCACCAAATTTAGAGACATGAGCTTGGACTAAATTGGAAGTTTTGAGATGAGTATAAACATACTCTCTAGGTCACATTGCTTATGAAATCAATGTGACAAAAACGGATGTCTTACGGCTTTACATATTTTAAATGAAGCAGTCTCTCTACTAAAGTAGATAAAAATTAATAAATAGTATCAGTAACTGTAATCCCATTATCACCATTTTAGTTTGAGAAGGTAATAAGGTGTAAGCAAATAACAAGCAATAATCTTAATATTCAATTACGTTTATTCTAGATACGACATTATAACAACATAAAACACTTTTTTTGGTTTATCATTATTATTATACTTGGTAACTTTAATATTGTTGACCAAAATCAGATTCGTTTGTTGAGGTGCGTGATTGTTCGCAAAATCTACTCACATTAACTATAATAATATAATTTAATTGTAATAGCGTTAATGTTAATGTCAAACCAAAATGAAAATTGGAAAGTGTTAAGGTGTTCTATTTCTTATACATTATCGAGATTATTACTTTTTAGTTAGCTTTGTCCGAATAAAGCAATTTATTTAATAATATAGATAGTAGAAATACTTCAGAAATGAAAGGAATCTATCACATTTGCTTATAATCACCACTCAAGAGATAATTATTATAACTTTATTAAACATAATTATGATTAAGACAATGCAATGACTAAGTCCACCAATTTTAGTGATGATAATAAATAATTTTATATATTGCCATAACAAAAAGAACATGCAGACAAATCTCCAAAGTGATTATTTTTAACATTGTTGGTGGAAACGAAGTGAAATCGTAAACCAACTATGCTAAGGTTATCAATCACCTCTGAAGATATAAGATTTAGGATTGCATGACCGTGAAGACATGACGACTGAAATAATGAATTAAAATAAATATTCCATAAAATGCCAATAAATATACCTCAGTTATGCATTAGACAACAAAAGAGCAAAGGTAAGTTATCACCTTTTACATGTAGATAAGACACGTCTGAAAATATGAGATAAATTATTTCGTAACCTTAAAAACGCTAAGTAAAAGTTAATAGCATATTTTTTCCCATTTTTATAACCCATTTCTATCACCAAAGATGGTGGACACAATTCCACTAGATTCAAACCTGCTACAGTAAAAATATTTATCAATTTAAATTTAATGGTAATAGCCTTAGATTGTGAATTAGTGTCGTTTGTTGTCTTTTGCACGGGAATTTCAGTGGCTCTGAAATCTTGCATTCTGTACCAGAACTTAAGAAGTCCCGCTTCCCCGAATTTGTGCATTAGATATTTAAACCTGTAATTGAAACGTCTGTAGAAAACGTAATATTGATCCTCGGGTGGTGTAGTTTCCGGTAGAACAAAGCATTCCAATTGTGTTAATCGACGTATGTGAATCACATTATTATCCACCGATTGAGTAGGACTAGGTAATATTATGTTGTGACGATGAATTAGTATACATTAAAATAATACGACGAATTCAGTCAGAATTCGCAAACATAAAATTATCCTTTGCATTTGCAGGTATTCCGTACTTTTTAAACATGGGCAAGTATCTCTCAAATTCATGTTTATAATTTTCTGGTGATATTTCATTATACCCTAGGTGTTTGTAAATCTTATAGCCATTATTGATTAGTTCATCTAATCCTTGATATAATGTGATGTCAGGAGGAACGACAATTTGACTTATAGTTAAAAAATAGTTTCATAGCACGTTCCCAAGAAAAACGCCACAATAGACAAAATGAAATACAAATTTGTTTTTAAGTCGACGCTCTGTCGGCAAATCAAAACGAAAATATTGAAAGTTTTCTTGTAAATGATTTTTCGCGGAGAAATGGACAGGCAATAAAAAAGCTTGCTCCGATCAATACCCAAATTTCCCAAGGGAATGGGGATAGAAAAACCAAATAGGACATTTGACTTTCAGCCAGTTTGTCTTTTGACATACAGTACATCAAACTAATTGTCGTAGTATTGTATTTAATATGTAGGTTAAATAATTAGTGTTTACTTTTTATGTCCAAAAATATCGGTAACGATTGTTGTAGGAACAAAAAAAGCTGATACGTCCGCGTGAGAATAAAAACGGAGAGATCCATTGACTATTTTAGCCATATTATAAGTCACTAATTCCGAGCCATAATTACGTCCGGGCTGGTCTTTAATGCGCCTTACAGTAGCAGGGCTGAGGTCAGCTTCAAAGACAAAAATCATGCCGTTATGCTCATGTTTTCGTTTAAATATTCCCAATACTGGGTTAATAAATCGGACCCTAATGCCAAAGAAGAAATCGTTGGAATTTCAGTATGAACTTGACCCCGAACGCAAAAAGGACATAGAAACATCTTCTTGATAAATTTCTTGGAATTCTTATGAAACAAATAAACATACATCTGGCAGTTTAAATGTGCTAAATCTCGTTTGAAAATTTTCCTCGAAGGGATGTGATTCCTTTTAGTCACGACAAATACGTACACGGATTCCTTTCTGTCAATCCAGGGAAGTGAAACATGATTCCAATCATTTCCATTTTCCCTAAGGAATCCGTCTCTATATCCCCCAATGACAATATTTATATCGCAGGTAAATTCAATTTTGGATGTGGCGAAAGATATTAATGATATTGTCCACGGTCTGTACATTTTTTGGTTGTCGACGATTCTTTGTTCACTTAGAAATTTGTTCCCAACGTTAGTCAAGTGAATTGTACAATCTCTTTCTGAAGAAATGTCCAAATTCACATTGCATTTAGCAGGCAGTAACAATAAAACGAAAATAAATAGAATTTTCATGATGGAATGAAATATTTTATGATGTCAATGCAATTAGAAACCGATGTGAATAAATTGAATGTACGCCGAACTAGATGGCTTAAATAAAGGGAGCTTTATAACTTTTAACTCATATATTAATATATTTTAATCTTTTAATAGTAGTTAATACCTATTGCTTCCTATCATCGTTAATTTGAAAAGGAGGGCTCTTAATCTCTCAAAATAGAACTAAAAATAAAAACACTTAAAAAGTAGTTATATTAGCTTTAAAGAATATAACACATAGTAATAATACTTTTTGCCCCTGACTGTCGAATACCTGCCCCTCTTAATGTTGGCCATCAAAATAATGGAGGCAATCCTATTAGCCCTTATAGGTTGTAATTGAAAAATGTCGAACTCCATTAGTAGAACAGGATAATGAGAAAAAGAGGAAGCTGTCGCGTGTTAGCATAACAAAACTAACCGCATTATCAGTCATTTTGAACCTTCTTGGAATGTATATACAAAATTATCTAATTAACTCCATATTTTACATAAACAAAAGTGCCTCTGAAATGAAAGAATTATAATAGACTATTCTCCACGAGAGCTAATCTTTAACTTTCTACAGTAAAGTAATTTTTGAACTCCTCCATATCAATTCCATTAGTAACACTCTAAAACATTTATTGATGATTTTATAGTACTCTGCGATTATACAATGTAATAACTTCTAATTGTATTTATTTTGCGGGTACAATCCACACCCATCATAAATAAAAGCAAACGGATTAACACCGCAATGACGTATATTATGGTTCAAAACCAATAGACATAATAAGCAGGATACTTAACATAGTAAGGATTTTGAAGAATGTATCCCAAAGCAATCATTTTAGAATACGTTTCAAAAAGACTAGGAAAATATCTTCTATACAATTACCTATATTTCTGTCCCTAAAAACGCAGACCCTTTCAAAATCAACGGTTAAATACACTATTGGTCCACTTAATATCAATTAGTATTTTTTATTGCAATTCCATTGGATGCTATAGTAAAGCCCGTTAAATATTAACTTTTAAAGTCTTTGAAACTACTTTCATCTATGAAAACCAATGGTATGATCCTTAAAGCAAACCTTATTAATTATTAAAATACAGATCAGTATTTTTATTTCGACAAACACATAAGAGCAAGAACCATGTAAACTGTAAACACCTAATAAGCGTAATTGACTTGACATCCTGACAAAAGTTTTCACAATACGTTTGTAAAAGAAATACCCTAAAGTTTGTAGGTACTAAACATTTATCTATAGTTATCTAAACATTGACGAAATACATTGAAAAAATGCATTAATTTGTTCAGGACATTTAGAAAAGCCAAATAAGTGTTTAAGATATACATTTTCCAATTTTTGTGAATCATTTCTATCATCAAAGCTGGTAAGCACAGTATTAATAAATTCAAACCAGCCAAAGTAAAAATATGAATCAATTTGAATGTAATCGTTATAGGTGTAGGTTTTAAATCCATTTTTGCATATGTGCTGAACACAGGAATATCTATCGTTCTAAAATATTCCATTCCGTACCAAAAGTTAATTAACCCACCTTCTCCAAATTTTTTCATTAGTGACAGAAACCTATGACTGAAATGATTATAAAACAAAAAATATTCGTTTTCTTCTGCTGTCGTCTCCGGTAAAACAAAGCATTCTGATTTAGTTATTCGTCTTATTTGAATCACATTTATCTCGGCCATTTTAGTGGGACTTGATAAAACTAGATGTGGACGTTCTAATAATAATGTGGGATAATAGGTCTCATTTAAAAATTTTGTGGAATTGTCAAACTCGAAGTAATTTTTCAGATCAGTAGTCATCCCGTATTTTGCAAACATTGGAATATATAATTCTATATCTGGGTTAAAATTTTTATTGGCAATATTGGTATTATAACCAACCTGTTGGTATATTTTGTAGTCGTTGTCAATCAATTCATCTAATCCTTGATACAATACAGTTTCAGGAGGAACGACAACCTGACTTGTGATGATAGTTTCATAACAGGTTGCCATGAAAAACGACACCATAGATAAAATGAAGTATAAAATCGTTTTCAAGTTGATGTCCTGTCTGCACATCAAAATAAAAATATTGAATAGTTTCCTAGTAAAAGTTTTTTCGCGGAGAAATTGACAGGCTATTAAAAAGCTAGCAGCAATCAATGCCCAAATTTCCCATGGAAAAGGAGATAACCATACTAAATAGGAAAACTGCTTTTCAGCCAGTTTGTCTCTTGTCATACAATACATTAAACTGATTGACATTTTTTTTAATATATATGGTAAGAATTTAAGATCTCCTAGTTTGGCAAGAATAGTGTTTTCAATGATTGCAGTGTGAGCAAAAAATGAAGAAAGTTGGGCTCGAGAGTAAAAACGGAGAGAGCCGTTGACAATTTTGGCCAGATTAAAAGTCACCAAATCCGATCCATAATATTCTCCTGGCTTGTTTTCAATGTATTTTCTGGTTGACCTGCTTACATCGCCAAACACAGATATTTTACCTTCGTTCATATTATTGTTTAAATTCTCCCAAAATCCACCTAATAATTTTGAACCCAAATACAGAGAAGAGTGCATAGCCGTATATACAATCAGAACGTTGCCACTTGCGCAAAATGGACAAAGAAATAGCTTCATTTTAATTTTCATTGACCTTTTGGAAATCAAGTAAACGTACATTTGACAATTTAAATGCGCTAAATCTCTTTTTACAATTAATCTCGAAGGGATGTGGTAGTTCTTGGTCACGATGAATAGGTACACGGATTGCCTTCTGAATATTCTAGGGAGTGATACGTCATTCCAGTCTTGGGCAAGTAATCCGAAATATTCGTCTCCATGTCCCCCAATGACGATATTTATATCGCATATTTCATTGTACGTAAATTCAATTTTGGATATGGCGAAAGACGTTGATGATATTGTCCAAGGCCTGTACAATCTTTGGTTGTTGAAAATTACTTGATCGCTTAAATGTTTGTCACCGAAGTTAGTCAGATGTATTGTACAATCCCGTTCTGAAGAAATGTCTAAATTGACACATTTTACGGTCCATTTTACATGTAACAAAACAGAAATCAGTAAAATGCGATAATAAGTTTGGATTTTCATGATGAAATGAAACAAAAATGGGAATAGCAACGAGAGTCGTGTCGCTAAAATTCTGGGGCGAAGTACTGGTGTTAAAAAGAAACTGAGCACCTTTTAGTTGGAGTTGTCCCTTTTATTAATAAGGTAGATAAAAGTCAATACATGATATTGGTAGCTTTAATCACATTATCATTGTTAGTTTGAGAAAGCGTAAGTAATTAACAAAATACTAATCTTATATATTTAATTACACTTATTTCAGGTATGAAATTATAAAAAACATAAGCCACTTTAATTAATATCTCATAGATGCTTTAATATTATTCACCAAAATCTCTACCGTTAGTTCGTCTGCGACGTGCGTCATCTTTCGCAAGAAATACTCAAATCAACTAATGCTTTTATTGAATTGTAACAGTGTTACCAAGCCGAAATAAAAATTGGAAATTGTTGGGTGTTCTATTTCTATTTCTTACATTATCTTGATTATTTGTTACTTTGAACCTTCTGAGAATAAAGGAATATAATAATATTTAATTACACAAATGGTAGAAATACTTTAGAAATAAAAGGAATCTATCGAATTTGCTTATAATAACCACTAATTATTATTAACTCCATTAAATATGATTATAACTCAGCCATCCCAATGACATTAAGTCCATTAAGAGTAAGCCAATTTTATTGATGATACTAACTTTTATGTATTGCTATTATAACAAGAAAATACAGACAATATAAAAATGTTTTTTAGATGTCAAAAATTATGTGCAATAGTAAACAAACAATTCTAGGGCTATTAATCGCCGATAAGTATATTGGAAATTTTAGAGGTATTAGACGATTAAAAAATGATTTACAGAAAGACGTACAATGATCTACCGCAATATACTTAGATATTTAAATTTACAAATAAATGACAGATGACACACGCCTCTGATTGAAGTAGTTAATTAAATTTTCCGTAGACTTAAGAATGTCATAATATACCAATTATACGTGCAACTGCTATATAGACAGCAAATAACCAAACTAAGTTATTTCCTTCTACATGTAGATGAGACAACATGAGAATGAGATTTAATAATTTTAAAAGCGCTAAGTAAAAGTTAATAGCATATTTTTCCCATTTCTATAACCCATTTCTAACAACAAAGATGGTAGACATAATGCCACTAGATTCAGACCTGCTACAGTGAAAACATTTATCAATTTGAATTTAATGGTAATTGCCTTAGGTTGCGAATTGGTGTTGTTTGTTGTCTTTTGCACGGAAATTTCATTGGCTCTGAAATCCTGCATTCCGTACCAGAGCTTAAGAAGTCCTGCTTCCTGGAATTTATGAATTAGATATCTATAGTACAGGAATAAATAATAGGGAGTTGAAACAGGCTCTCTCCATGCATTAAATTCTGAAATGTGATTTTGCAAAAATTGGCAATTTAGTCTTAAATCCATGGCGACATGAAATTTTTTCATAAAAACGAAAGGTCAGATTGGTGTCAACATTAAATAAACAACCGATCCATGTCAGCTTACCTCTCAGAATTTCCAACTCCCTATTATTTATTCCTGTACTATAAACCTGTAAAATTGAAATGTCTGTAGAAGATGTAATATTGATCTTCGGGTGGTGTAGTTTTCGGAAGAACAAAGCATTCCAATTTTGTTACTTGCCGTAAATGAAGTACAAATATATTTATTTCCGCCGATTTGGTCGGACAAGCCAATATTAAGTTTGAACGATTAAGTAGTAGTTTTGGATTCGAGCAATCCGAAAATTTGTTAGAACACGAATTCGCAAACATAAAGCTATCCTTTACATTTACAGATATTCCGTACTTTTTAAACATGGGCAATTATCTCTCAAATTCATGTTTATAATTTTCTGGTGTTATTTCATTATATCCTAGGTATTTGTAAATCTTAGAACCATTATTATTGATTAGTTCATCTAATCCTTGATATAATGTAATGTCAAGAGGAACGGCAATTTGACTTGTGATAATAGTTTCATAGCACGTTCCCAAGAAAAACGCCACAATAGACTAAATGAAATACAAATTTGTTTTTAAGTCGACGCTCTGTCGGCAAATCAAAACGAAAGTATTGAAAACTTTTCTTGTGAATGATTTTTCTCGAAGAAATGGACAGGCAATAAAAAAGCTTACTCCGATCAATACCCAAATTTCCAATGGGAATGGAGATAGAAAAATCAAATAGGAGATTTGACTTTCAGCTAGGTTGACTTTGGACATGCAGTACCTCAAATTAATTGTCGTTGTATTTAGTATATAGGTTAAATAATTAGTGTTTACTTTTTTATGTCCAAAAATATCGGTAAATATTATTGTAGGAACAAAAAAAGTTGATACGTCCTCGTGAGAATCAAAAAGGAGAGAGCCATTGACTATATTTTAGACATATTATAAGTCACCAATTCGGATCCATAATAACGTCCGGGCTTGTCTTAATTTAATTGGCCTTACAGTAGTATGGCTGAAGTCAGCTTCAAACGCAAAAATCTTGCCGTTGTTCATGTTTTTGTTTAAATATTCCCAATACTGGGTTAATAAATCGAACCCTAATGACTAAGGATAAAGAAGCAGTCCTCGGAATTTCAATGTGAACTTGACCACGAGGGCAAATAGGACTAGGACATAGAAACAGCTTCCTGATCAATGTCTTGGAAAGTTTAGAAATCAAGTAAACGTACATCTGGCAGTTTAAATGAGCTAGATCTCGTTTTAAAATTTTCCTCGAAGGGATGTGATACCTTTTGGTCACGATAAATACGTACCAGATTCTTTTCTGTCAATCCGTGAAAGGGACACGTCATCCCAATCTTGCTCCATTAGTCCGAAATATTCGTCTCCATGTCCCCCAATGACAATATTTATATCTCATATTTCCTTGAAGGTAAATTCAATTTTGGAAATTGCGAAAGATGTCGATGAAATGGTCCACGACCTGTACAATTTTTGGTTCTCGACAATTATTTTTTCACTTATATTTTTCTTCCCAAAGTTAGTTAAGTGAATTATGCAATCACTTTCTGAAGAAATGCCTAAATTCTCATTGCATTTTGCACGCAGTAACAATATAACGAAGATATATAGAATTTTCATGATGGAATGAAATATTTTAGGATGTCAATGCAATTAGAAACCGATGTGAATAAATTGAAGGTATCAAAGTGGAACTGGACAGCTTAAATAAAGTGAGCTTTATAACCTTTAACTCTTATATTAATCTATTTTTCTCTTTTATTAATATTGTTGCCTATCATCGTTAATTTGAAAAGGAGGGCTCTTAATCTCTCAAAATAGAACTAAATATAAAAACACTTAACTAGTTATGTTAGCTTTAAAGATTATATCTCAACGTAATAATATGGAACTTTTTCCTTGAATGTCAAATATGCCTGGCCTTCTTAATGTTGGCCATCAAAATCAGTAAGGCAATCTTATTAGCCCTTGTAAGTGATACAAATTTAGAAATGTCGCACTCCATTAGTAGAACAGGATAATGAGAAAAAGAGGAAGCGTTCGCGTGGTAGAATAACAAAATTAACATCATTATCAGTCATTTTGAACCTTCTTGGAATGTATATACAAAATTAACTAATTAACTACATATTTAACTTGAACAAAAGTGCCTCTGAAATGAAAGAATTATAATAGACTATTCTCCACGAGAGCTAATCTTTACCTTTCTACAGAAAAGTAATTTTTGAACTCCTCCATATCAATTCTATTAGTAACACTCTAAAACATTTATTGATGATTGTATAGTACTCTGTGATTATATAATGTTATAATTTCAAATTGTAGTGATTTTGCGATTATAAGTCACACCCATCATAAATAAAAGCGGACGTATTAAGTATTAACACCAATTACATATATTTAAGTTATAAAACCAAGAATTAATAAGTAACATACTTAACATAGTAAGGATTTTCAATTATGTATCCCAAAGCAATCATTTTGGGATACGTTTCAAAAAGCCTATGCAAATATCTTTCCTATATTTCCGTCCTTAAAAAACACAGACCCTTTCTAAATTAACGATTAAATGCACTATTAGCCCCCCTAATATCAATTAGTTTTTTTATTGCAATTCCATTGGATGCTATAGTAGAGTCCTTAAAATATTTACTTTTAACTCTTTTTAAAACTACTTTCATCTAAAAAAAAACCAATGGTATGATCCGTACAGCAAACCTTAATGCTTATTACACAACATCTCAACATTTTTTTTCGACAAACACATAACAGCAAGAACCATGTAAATTGTAAACAGCTAATAAGCATAACTGACCTGACAAAAGTTTTCATAATACTTTTGTAAAACTAGTAACCTAAATTTTGTAGGTACTAAAAATTTATCTATAGTTATCTAAACATTGACGAAATACATTGAAAAAATGCATTAATTTGTTCAGGACATATAGAAAAGCCATATAAGTGTTTAAGATATACATTTTCCAATTTTTATGAATCATTTCTATCATCAAAGCTGGTAAGCACAGTATTAATAAATTCAAACCAGCCAAAGTAAAAATATGAATCAATTTGAATGTAATTGTAATAGGTGTAGGATTTGAATCCATTTTCGCATACGAACTGGACACAGGAATATCTATCGTTCTAAAATATTCCATTCCGTACCAAAAGTTAATTAGCCCAGCTTCTCCAAATGTTTTCATTAATGACAGAAACCTATGACTGAAATGGTTATAAAACAAAAAATATTCGTTTTCTTCTGCTGTCGTCTCCGGTAAAATAAAGCATTCTGATTTAGTTATTCGTCTTAATTGAATCACATTTATCTCGGCCATTTTAGTGGGACTTGGTAAAACTAGATGGGGACGATCCAATAATATAGTGGGATAATAAGTCACATCTAAAAATTTTGTGGAACTGTCAAACTCGAAGTAATTTTTCAGATTAGTAGTCATTCCGTATTTTTCAAACATTGGAATATATGTTCCAATATCTAATATACCAATTTCATCAGTATTTTTTTTGTTTAACCCAATGTGTTTGTGTATTTTATAACCATTATTAAGTAATTCATTTAATCCTTGATACAATGTAATGTCAGGAGGAACGACAATCTGACTTGTGATGATAGTTTCATAACAGGTTGCCATGAAAAACGACACCATAGACAAAATAAAGTATAAAATGGTTTTCAAGTCGATGTCCTGCCTGCAAATCAAAATCAAAATATTGAATAGTTTTCTAGTAAAAGACTTTTCGCGTAGAAGTGGGCAGGCTATTAAAAAACTTGTTCCAATCAATGCCCAAATTTCCCAAGGGAATGGAGATAACCAAACTAAATAGGAAAACTGCTGTTCAGCCAGTTTGTCTCTTGTCATACAATACATTAAACTGATTGACTTTTTGTCTATTATATACGGTAAATATTTAAGACGTCCAAGTTTGTTTTGAATAATATTGCTAACGATGGCTGTGGGAGCAAAAAATGAAGACATTTGGAGACGAGAGTAAAAACGAAGAGAGCCGTTGACAATTTTGGCCAGATTAAAAGTCACCAAATCCGATCCATAATATTCTCCTGGTTTGTCTTCAATGTATTTTCTAGTTGATCTGCTTACATCGCCAAACACAAATATTTTACCTTTGTTCATATTATTGTTTAAATCCTCCCAAAATCCACTTGATAATTTGGAACCCAGATACAGGGAAGAGTGTATATCCGTATAGACAACCCGAATGTTGTTACTAACGCAAAATGGACATAAAAATAGCTTCTTGATAATTTTTTTGAAATTTTTGGAAATCAGGAATAAGTACATCTGGCAGTTTAAATGCGCTAAATCTCTTTTGACAATTACTCTCGAAGGGATGTGATAGTTCTTGGTCACGATGAATAAGTACACGGATTGCCTTCTGAATATTCTGGAGAGTGATACGTCATTCCAATCTTGGGCAAGTAATCCGAAATATTCATCTCCATGTCCCCCAATAACGATATTTATGTCGCATATTTCGTTGTAGGTAAATTCAATTTTGGATATGGCGAAAGACGTTGATGATATTGTCCAAGTCCTGTACAATCTTTGGTTGTCGAAGATTACTTGATCGCTTAAATGTTTGTCACCGAAGTTAGTCAGATGTATTGTACAATCCCGTTCTGAGGAAATGTCTAAATTGAGACATTTTACAGTCCATTTTACACGCAATGAAACAAATATCAGTAAAAAGCGGGGGAAAACTTGGGTTTTCATGTTGAAATAAAACAAAACCTGAATAGCAATGATGGCAGTGTCGCTAAATTCTATTGCAAAATGCAAAGTACCGATATCAAAAAGAAACTGAACACCTTTTAATTGAATTGGTCGCTTTTAGTATGGTAGATAAAAGGCAACAAATGATACTGGCAGTTTTAATCACATTATCATCGTTAGTTTGAGAAGGTGTGAGTAAATTAGAAACAATAATCTCAAATATCCAATTACATTTATTCCAGGTATGATATTATGAAAACACTTTTTTGTTTTTAGTCTACTTGACCACTTTAATATTGTTCGCCAAAATCATTATCGTTTGTGAGTGTGCGTGATATTTCATGAAAAATACTCAAATTAACTAATGATTTAACTTAATTGCAAGGGCCACTAAACCAAAATGAATATTGGGAAGTGTTGTGTATTCTATTTATTAATTATCGGTGTTGTTAAATGAGAGTTCTCCGAATAAAGAAATTTACTTAATTACACAGATGGTAGAAATACTTTAGAAATGAAACGAATCCAATACATTTGCTCATAATCACCACTCACGAGATAATCATTAATTAAGCAGTCATTAAATGAATTAAGAGTAAGCTAATGTAATTGATGATAATAAATTTGATATACTGTTATCACAAAAGCATCACACAGATAAAAAACTAAAATGTCTTTTTAACAATCGCGTTTACACTGCATAATATATAGGATTGTATGACCCTTTTTGATTTTTGTCTTTTGTAAATTGATATTGTTGCAATGGCAATGTAAAATTTAAATAGAAAATGTTGTTTATCCCAAGTCCCAAAGTCATGTAGCTATCATAATAATATGTAACTCCATGGCCCCCAATAACAATATTTATATCGCATATTTTGCAGTAGGTAAATTCAATTTTGAATATCTCAAATGATGTTGAAGACATTGTACAAGGCCTGTACAATCTTTGGTTGTCGACATTATTTGGTTGCATAATATATTTGTCACCGAAGTTATTCAGGTTGTGTAATCTCGTTCTGAACAAATGTTGAAACTAACATATTTTACGGTCGATTTGGCAATCAGTAATGCAGATATGAAAATTTGAAAGGAAACATTTTGTATTTTCATGAAAATAATGATGTAATAATATAATGAAAATACTTGAACCATAACAGTTCAGACAGAAATTATTTGATATAGGAAAATAAAAAACCCGAGGTGTTCAAAAAACATTGCTAACTACTTTGTTATGTCCGCTTTATGGGTGTGAACTAACATCTTTAGTCGGAAAAATTAATTTATCAGTGTTTCAGGGGCTATGTAGTAAAACACGTCCAAATCGGAATATGAAATAGCTCCAAAAATACTAAACGGATTTGGATGAAACTTGGACCAGATGTCGACCATTACCTTATCTCGGGTCGATTTTTGAATTTTTGAAAAATTCGCATTTCTTCCCTTTCAAAATTACAAAATAAATTTTGAAATAGGCGGTTTTTCATACAAGGAATTTTTTAATCAAAATTCCAATGGATTGAAATTAAAGCGCTTTATAAATAATGGTTAATGGACAGAAATGGATTTTCGAAATTGTTGACCTCTACGAGATGTCAGGGGTCAAATTTCATTTTTCGTCGAAAAATGCCCATGTTAGGTGTTGTTCGTAAGCTAACGATATAGTAAAGGCCAAATATTTACATATTTTGGCAAACGAGTACTTCATAAACAGGTCAAGGGTCATGTTTGTCACAATTGTTGATGCACAAGCTATCCCGCTAAGTACCTAGTGCATCCTGCATTTGGGTACATACTGGCCATAACCCATTTTATTCATACGCTTGTGCCTGTTCCAGTGCCTACCTAATACATGGCAAAATGTCTTTAGCTTTGCCAATTTACAGACATGTCTATATCTGTTTGCTTACTCAATCTAATACAATTGATCTATAGCATCGTAATGTTATATGTGTTGTCAAATAGAATGCTTAGGATACAAAAAGTTATTACATCGAAATGAAAAAGATGTGATTGTCAAATGTCATAAAAATTATGTCACTTTCTAAATATTTAACTACACTTTTTCCTGCAGAAAGTATTTTTGTCCCCAACTCATCTTAAATACTTTGTTTTTCAAAATCCAATTGTTGGGCTTCAAAAATTTGCCAGTTTAGGATTAATGACACTCATTAACATATCTTTTTCATGAATAATAATGGCAGAGAAGCAAACAGATGTATACAAGTGTGTAAATTGTCAGGAAAGCTAAAGATATTTTGCCATGTATTAGGTAGGCACTGGAACAGGCACAAGCGTATGTATAAAATGGTTTATGGCTAGTATGTACCCAAATGCAGGATGCACTACTTAGCGGGATAGCTTGTGCATCTAAGATTCCAATTGTGACAAACACGACCTTATTTTGAGAAAAAAATTCCCCTTTTCTTGGATTTTGGGGGGGGGGCCTTCAGCCCGTAAAACCCACCCCTCCCTCTATACGTCCTTGCTCTATAATTAAATCGGTATATGACAAGACAGGTGACCCACTAAATGATGAGAATTTTTTGGTTAAGCGAATAATTATATATAGTTACACGTAACTATATTACTTTCAAAATGCATAGCAGTAGTAACAAAATACTAAGAATTGTTTAATTACTAACCTAATTATCTTCTACCGTGTCACACTGGAATACCTCCAGTAAGCCTAATTCTGTTTTCTTTCAGCTCACAGTGTACTTTTTTAGTTCAAACTTCAGTATACCTCATTATCTCTCGAGACCTAATTGATTGCATAGTATGCAAAATTTACTCTTTTGCTTATCAAATTCTGTCACCTGACAAATAGTTTGAATTGCACGACTTACACATCATTCATTGTCTACCGATATTACATTCCATGCGGGTATACCTTCTGATGCTAAAATGACTGTTAGGTAATGAAATTAATCTTATTCTTCTTCCCAAAAACCTGCATGTCAGCCGACAGAGAAGAGTTTCAGATGTTCAAGCTGGTAAGCAATTAATTGGTTTAGTATGATTACAAAGCTAATTACGAAAACTTATGAATAAAACCAGGGAATTAGCTACAAACAGAACCACTGACAGCCAAGAGCTCATTTAAGGAAGAATAATCAGGACCATTTACTACAATGCATATGCAAGGGCGTATCTAGAAATCAAATTAAGGGGGTGCTTAAACATACGAGCAGTTTTTTCTTATGTATAAAACTAATTTTTATCAATTTTTAAGAATTATCTAGTGTGTTTTTGGAAAATTTAGGGGGTGCTTAAGCACCTTAGCACCCCCCTAAATACATCTTTCTGCATATGAAGGTGATTTTGCCATGTATTAGGTAGGCACTGGAACAGGCACAAGCGTATGCATAAAATGGGTTATGGCTAGTATGTACCCAAATGCAGGATGCACTAGGTACTTAGCGGGATAGCTTGTGCATCAAAGATTCCAATTGTGACAAACATGACCCTTGACCTGTTTATGAAGTACTCGTTTGCCAAAATATGTAAATATTTGGCCTTTACTATATCGTTAGCTTACGAACAACACCTAACATGGGCATTTTTCGACGAAAAATGAAATTTGACCCCTGACATCTCGTAGAGGTCAACAATTTCGAAAATCCATTTCTGTCCATTAACCATTATTTATAAAGCGCTTTAATTTCAATCCATTGGAATTTTGATTAAAAAATTCCTTGTATGAAAAACCGCCTATTTCAAAATTTATTTTGTAATTTTGAAAGGGAAGAAATGCGAATTTTTCAAAAATTCAAAAATCGACCCGAGATAAGGTAATGGTCGACATCTGGTCCAAGTTTCATCCAAATCCGTTTAGTATTTTTGGAGCTATTTCATATTCCGATTTGGACATGTTTTACTACATAGCCCCTGAAACACTGATAAATTAGTTTTTCCGACTAAAGATGTTAGTTCACACCCATAAAGCGGACATAAAAAAGTAGTTAGCAATGTTTTTTGAACACCTCGGGTTTTTTATTTTCCTATATCAAATAATTTCTGTCTTCAACGACTGTATTGTTACTGATCGTTAATACCAAGTAATAATATAGAAAACAGAACATTAACCTTTTAATTAAAGTGGTCCATTAAACTATTAAAACTATATTGTTTTAATTTAATTATACCTGTATCAGAGGACAAAAATTGGAAAAAATAAGTGTTTCGTGGCTTTATGTCTACATAATCCAGTTTATACTAGTAATATTAAAGCTTTCTTCTACGAAAAAACTTTATTTAATTAAACAAATCAAAAACATAATTTCAAACAGAAAGAATTCCAATTGATTTTGATAACCCTATACACGAGGTAATTAATAATGCATCTCGTACAAGATATGATCATAATTAAGCCGATTTAATCATATAAAGTCTAACTTTATTAATTAGCATTATTTATTTATTAACTTATCTTTATTAAGCAATTTTGTTATACTTTGTTTAATGTGTCTATAAAGAAAACAGATTATATACATTTTTAAATGTTTACTACTTTAAAAACCTTTTTAAAATTTTGCATATTACTTCTATTAAAAATTAAAACGCATCATGCCACTCTTACAAATACTATGAATTCAATATTTACTGTGAGTATCTTACCATGCAAAGGACTAGATACGAATAAATGTAAAACTAATTACGAATTCCATGGTGATTTAAATTTTTTTTAGCCAGGTTGTCTGCAGCTGATATTTTACGAAAAAGAATTTTCTCCTTTGTGAATCTAGACCTCATTTTTGTTGTACGGAGCCGACTGGGAGCAGCATAAATTAAATTCTGTAGGATTAAATCTGCTACCATTAGTTTACAGTTGGGTAAGTTCTCACTCAGGCTCGGCCCCGTAAGATGAAATAGCAAAAGGTGGAGCAGTTGCAAATAGCGTGGAAAGAAATAGTCGAAAAATGGAGAATATCCTTAATAGAGAGAAGAGAGCCCGAGAAACACTAAGAAAGTGTTTTTGAATCAAGGAATTTAAAGAGAGGCGCTGCGCTGTAGAAGAAAGTTACGATCGACTAACCAATGATAATATAAGCATCGGCCCTACACTCAGAACCACCAGCCAAATCTGCATTACATTACATGACTTTGCAATTCTACTTGCCTCAAACTACTCCTTCTTGTTCCTACATTTCTTTTCCATTCACTTCAGTCTTACGTGAACATCTTCGAGATGAAGATATTCAGAGGAAGACATGGATTTATTTTAGCTGTAATAAATTTAAACAATATGATGTTTATGTTGGCGAGGCCAAGACGCATCTTTGTTTCACCAGCATAGACATGATATTTTACAGCAAAAGTCAACACTTGAAACAACTCACTTCTCGACCTCCAACAGCCATGTAATCTACTGCTCTAATAAAAGCTAAGTACTCCACAATTAAAAAACTATGATTTCTATTCACCCTTAAATAAATACGTTTTCAACCTCAATTAGTGCCACGTTCGTCGTTCACAGCCTCTAACTCAAGTATAACAGTACTCGGTAATAAACACAGCTTAGGTTATTGTCAACACACATTTCTTATTAAACTGATGTGTTGGGACAATATCCTTAGCTATGTTGCATTCGCCAAACTCTGTCCTTCATAGTGCCTTCATGTCCACCTTAAATCTTCAACTAATAACTCAACAAACACCAAGTTAATCTTCCGTGTTTTTATCTTTCCTTACTTTACAAAATTGTACCTTACTAAAACAATTAGATATACTAACAAAAATAATTATATGGTGTAAAATCAAATGAAAAATAACTTTATTTCTCTTGAATAAGGATCATTTAAAAATGTACCTAGCAAACAAATTGAATGGTATACTATTACAACTTATACTAGACAATTTAGTTGCCTTAAAGTATTTCATGTTTAACCGAATGTTTTATTGAAAATCTTACTGATTATATAATATACTATATTATATATTGTGGACTTATAAACATTGAATCGAATTGTGTTATATACATTAAATTGTAATTAACGATAACTAAGGCACTTAAAATGTACCGAATTGATTAATTATAGCATACATTATAAAGGCAAGCAATTATTATCTAAGACAATAAGATTACTTTGGTAATTTCTGGTTAAAACTGCTTTGTCAACTAATTAATAAAGTAAACTTAGTTCCATATAAAATCTTGAACTACAGTTACAAACGTTTTCGCGCGGTATCCAAATAAAGTTATATTCAGTTAAACATGAACAGAAAATAGAGTCTTCATAAATTATTTCGATTGGTATTACTAACTTCGTTTGAGCAACACAAAATCAAGTTGATTTATATGCATAGCATTCTGATTCCCAAATGCTTAGTTAGAGCAATACTGTTGGAATAACATTCTGACTTGAATTTATTTATGTTTGACATTCTTAGACATTGTAATAAACGCTATGGAACAAATAATAAAATAGCTGTGCATCAATATATGAAAACATCTAGTTTGAAAATTTTTATTATGTAGGAAGGAACAATGACGCTGAAGACATCAGGAAGCATAATATTCTATAGAGTCGTACTTGTGAAAATACTTTCTCCAGTCCGTTCACTTGCCTTTGTAAGTAGCACACAGTGAAATATGAGAACCTGACCATGTGTCTACTGTCTACATCATTATAACTAATGAGGCAAATCTCAAGTTACAATAAGAAATCCCAAACTTCCCGATGGACTTTCTTTGGAAGCTCTTTTATGTAATAACAAAATATGTAACAGAGTATCACTATCTGTTTTTCAGGTATAATTGTTTCAGGTATTGTAATTGAGCCAAATTATTCTATTCCTTGAAATTCAAAACATTTCTCATTTACACACTTGTGTAAGTGAAATAATTATCACTTCTTCAACTGCCATTGTTAATAGGTTCATGTTTCTGGATACACAAAGAAAAAACAAACAATGTTTCTAGAGATTCATCATTTTTTGATGTCCTGTAAATATTATACAGTTTAGTAATTATGTTAAAGCAGAGTGTCAAGAGAGAAAGGAATTAAGCAGGGCATGGAGTATGAATCTACGATTTAGCAACTTTCAGACTTGTAGAAAAATACCATATTGTTATATTTTCTTGAAAAGATTACACTCTGTAGATTACCATGTTGTTTTACTTTGTGAATAAATACTTGGCCGTACAATTCATGAATATTATAATGTACAATAGGCCATATGTATTCTTACTATGTACGAAATATTAAAATATGTGAGGGTGAGTCTCATTACAATCGCGACAAGAAAAGATGCATATTTGTATACATTAATCAATAAATGTAAATCTGTCTTGAAAGTTCCAATGACATTATAACTCCCTTTAATACGGAGTGCTATGCTGGTATAAATCACTTCTTCATGCTTTTTCAGCCAGAATGCATTCTTTATGTACGATGTAAAGGCCTACATTTTAGAGTACTCAATTTAATAGTATAGTACTCAAGATTTTTTAGGGGATCCTATAAATCATAATAATATACCGTCCGACCGCAATAAGAATATTTATTTGTCACTTTAATTATATGTCCCCCTCGCAGTTAGACAGGAGCCGTTTTTCTATACACTTTCTTGAACTATCACGGAGAATAATTATAGTGTGTGACATTTGATCCTCTATAGCCATACTAGACACGTAATATGTATATACCCAGCAGTCTGTACGCTATACAATGAAAAATAGCAGCAAGGGGCTCATATTATTAGGCATTTATTGTTTTACTTATATATGGTAGTAGTAATAATAAATATACCCAATCGTATAATTTTTCCACCTAATGCTAAAATTTTACATTATCATTGACCCAGAACTACTATTATATATTGTATAGGTTTTATTTTTGTGTCCAATCGTAAGAAGAGTATTATAGGAAATTAGCAATTTGTGAACTTTCATAAACAAATGAAACTTTATTAACTGTTCATGACATCTATCATGACTATGGTAATTATAAGGAGAAAGCAAATGTGAAAACCATACAAAATACTATATACTAAATACATACTGATATTCTATTACATATTTCAGATTCAGTTCGTTAATACATAATATAAGAGTTTCCAAAGAAAGTCCATCGGGCAGTTTAGGATTTCTTATTGTAACATAAGATTTGCATCATTAGTTATAATGATGTGGACTTTGGACACCTGGTCAGTATCATTTCACTCTAGTGATAGGTACAAAGGCAACTAACCGGACTCGAGAAAATCTTTTCACATGTACAACTCTGGAGTTTGTTTAATGTTTAATGATGTCTTTAGCCTCATAGTTCTTCCAAAGTTCGAAATATAATAATAAATACCTTTGCAGTAGAAAATTTTGTATTTAAACATATTTCATGTTTTTAAACAGATATTTTATGAGTTGTTTAATAGAGATTAGTATATTTTATACAATGCTTAGGCAGTGTTTAATAATGTCAAATATGGTCATGAATCGAGAAAGATTGTTATCCAAATAATATTAATCTAGTAAAGGATTTGAAGAACCGTAATGATGTGATATGCATGCAAATTAACTTTCTTTTGTGTTGCTCCAACAAAGCATTTGATGAAGAACTAATTCACATCCTTTATTAAATTAGTTAACAAAGCAGTGTTGGCAAGTGCTTATCTCTATCTAAGTTAAAATGCAGTTAATCATAGTTCTTCCTGTAAACATTCATTGCTCACCTTTTCACGATATATTGAATTAGTTCGGCACATTTTTTGTGACTTGATTACTGTTGCTAATTACAATTTAATGTTACCTGATTCGATTCAAAGTTATTGCATAAAGTACACAAGAGTCTAAAATTAGTTTTGCAAGGTTTTCAGTAAAACAATCCGCTAACCACGAGATCGAAATGGAGATGCTTGATATCAATTGAATATTCTGATTGTGCTATATATTGTACCAATGAATTACGATTACGATTCCATTTGCTATGTACAATTTCTAAACTATCGCAATTGAAAAAAAGGGATTTATTTTTCATTTGATTACAAATTTTATTAACATTTTTAGGTATACAATACATATAATTGTTTCGATAAGGTACAGTTTTTTAAAGTGAATAAAAGCGCAAATGAGAAACTTACTGATATGTTTTTGGAAGATTTTCAGGTTAAAACGTCTTGTATAGAATTTTGTCGAGTGTAACATAGGTGGGGATATTGCCCAATCACAAAAGTAACAAGAAATCAGTACTTTTATGGGAGGACAATAACCTAACCGCGTTTTTTCGGGTACCAAGTGGTAGTACTATTTTTTAGCTCAGTTGGAGTCACTAATTTCGAAGAACGCTGTAAAGGACGAGATAAACGTGGCATTAATTGGCGTTGTTATTGGGAAAATTCAAGGGCGAGTAGAAATAACAATTTGTTATTGATATGTATTAACATAGAACATAACTATGGAATACATAGCTCCTGTTGGAGGTAGAGGAAGTCTTATTAAATGTCGACGTTTGCTGTAAAATATCACGCCCGTGCCAGTTGGCCAAGATGCAACTTAAGTGACTCGGCCTCACCGACACTGACGTAATATTGTCTCAGCGTATTACGGCTATGTAGAATAAATCCATGTCCTCCCATACCAATCTTCACGTCGAAGATGTTCACGTAAGAATGAAATGAAAAGGAGAGAAATGAAGAAATAGAAAGAAACAAGTTGAGTTTGCTTAGAAATGTAACTTCAGGTAATGTAGTGCAGACTTGGCTGATAAATCTCTGTGTAGGCCGATACTTTTACCATTGTTTCGTCGTTAATAATCTTTTCTCTACAGCGCAGCGTCCCACCTCCAACTTCGTGGTTCAAAATACTTTCTCACTATTTCTAAGGTACTCTTCTTAGTCTTCTTCAATATTGCTATGCAACGTTTTTCGACATTCTCAGCAATTGCTTTAGTTTCTTTTTTCTTTAACTCGTTTTTCACAAGAAAGGTAACCAGTGCTAATTTTTCTAAAAAGCAGTCCTTTTTACATTTTTACCTTTTTTACAGGTAAAGTGGAAGTAAATGGGACACGCTGCTTCTTCAAAAAAGGTAAAAGGCGAAAACGGACTGTTTAAAAAAAATCTTACTCCTACATTTTTTATAAAAAAGCAAAAAGGTCCTTTTTTGTTCTCTAATAGAAGCTATAGCAGTTGCAGACAATGTGGAAGAAAAATGACGGTGAGTAGCAAATATTGAGTCCCTGAGAAATAGCGAGAAAGTATTTTCAACCACAGAGTTGAAGTTGGGGAACTGCGCTGTAGAGGAATGTCTACGATGGACGAGCCTAAAGCATCTGCCTACACACAGAACCAACAGCTAAGTCTTCACTACATTACATGGCATTACATTTCTACATAAAATCAACTCGTTTCTTTCTATTTCCACATTTCTCTCCTTTTTACTTCATTCTTACGTGAACATCTTGGAGGCGAAGATTGTCAGGGGAGGACATGGGTTTATTTCAGCTGTAATACATTCAGATAATATCCCGTCAGTGTCGATGAGGCAAAGAAGCATCTTTTCAGCATCGACATTGACACGATATTTTATAGAAAAAGTCGACACTTCAAAAAACTCTCTCCTCTGCCTTCGACAGCCAAATACATGTACTCCATAAAAGACATGTACTTAAAAATTTCTACTCATCTGTCAATTCTTACATTTTCAACTCTAATTATTGGCACGTTCGTCTTGCCGTTTACTGTCTTCTTCGGAATTAGTGACTCCACCTCAGCTGAAATATTACTAGCTCGGCTAGGTGATTGCCTCTCATATTAGTTTTGATTGCTTACTGATATGAGAGATAACGCCTAGTCCAGCTATGTTACAATTCGACCAACTTCATCCTCCATGATGTTTTACTGCCACCTAAATAATTTCCCAACGAATAGCTGAACCAAATTCAAGCTAAGGGATTTTGCACTATTTAACCTACATTTACGATCATTTGAAAAATATTATGTACCTAGCAAATACAATATTTTAATGATAATACATTAGTAATTGTAACATTTGTATTACTATATACAACATTTAAATCAAATGAGGTTATATAAATTGAATTGTGATTAAGTTGAATCATAAATATGAAAACAAACATTTAGCATTAAGTTGAAAAATAAAGTTACTTCGGTAATTCTTGCTAACAATGCTTTGTTGGATAATTATTAATTGTATAACTATCTATCTATTCTGCATAAAATCTTGACATGTAGTTAAAACTAATTTTGTCCGGTATCTAAATAAAGATAAGATAATAAAAGTTCCAAATTCTGTTAAGCATGAATAAAAAATGGAGGTTTATTTATTTCGATTATTATTAGCTTCGTTTTCACAACACAAAGAAAGTTTATTAAGATCATATTTAAATTAATATTCATCAGATAGTTCATTACAACAATATTGTTGGAGAAACATTCTGCCTCGAATCGAATTAGTGCATCTTTGACATTTTTAGAGATTGGATACCATCATTCTAATAAATGCTATGTAACAAATCATAAAATAGCTGTACTTGAAAGCATCTAGTTAGAAGACAATATCCATCATTTACTGAATACATATTGGGAAACCCATATCAATATGACAGTCAATTTCGGTGTTTTTTCCGATCTAGGGAAAATTAATGAGGCTAAAAAGACACCTGAAAACAAACTCCACAGTCTTACTTGTTAAAATACATTCTTGAGTTCTTGTTTTTGTAACTAGCACTAACAGTGAAATACAAAAAATGATGCTGACCAGGTGTCTACATCATTATAACTAATGATGCAAAGCTCAAGTTACAATAACAAATCCCAAACTGCCCGATGCTCTTTCTTTGGAAGCGCTTTCATGTAATAACGAAATATGTAGTAGAATATCACTATATTACACTGTTTTTCAGGTATAATTGTTTCAGGTGTTGTTGTTATTGTATTATTTTCTATGAAATTTGAAACATTTCTCAATTACACACGTAAACCAATCTAAGTGAAATAATTATCACTTCTTCAACATGACTGCCATAGTTTCTGGATACATAATGGAAAAGCAAACAAATTTTTCTTCCAATCCATAATCATCGATGTCCATTTAATGCCATACCGTGTAATGGTTATGTTAAAGCAAAGTCTCAAGCGGGCGTTAAGGAATCATCAAGCAATATGGACCACATGTTGTATTTTCTTGGAAATATTATACTCTACAGATTACCAAATTGTCTCATTACTTAGTCGTGGAATTCAGAAATTTAATTATCATTTAAAAAATAAGCCACGTATGTATAAGTATAGAAGACGAATGTAAATGAAAAACAAAGTTAAATTTATACATATACCTATAAAGTGCACAAAAATTAGCACCCATATAATAAACGTGTGGAACTATATCCACACATATTTGCTACGCTGTAGAGGAAAGTCTACGATCCACGAGTCAATGATAAAATCATCTGTCTACACTCAGAACCACCGGCCAAATATACATTTCAAGACAATTTACATTTTTAGGTTACTCCACTCGTTTCTTTCTATTTCTACATTTCTCTCCTTTTCACTTCACTCTTACGTGAACATCTTTGAGACGAAGATTGTCAAGAGAGAATATGTATTTATTTCCGTTGTAGTACATTCAGACAATCCAAGAAGCATCTTTACCTCATTAGCACTGAGGTGATATTTTACACCAGAAGTCAATACTTCAAAAGACTCTTCTCTTCTATCAACGGCCAGCTACCTAGTACGGTTTTATTTGTACCACAACTTCGTCAACTTATACTTCGGCATCAGCGTAGGCTAATTTTCTCTTCAGCTGCGGATATCTTTTACTTTGGCGTTCTATTTGGCTTCAGGCTAATTTCCACTCACTTTGGCCTGGGGTATTGGTATTATCTATTTGGGCGTTAGCTATTTTCCATTTGGCGTCGGCAGCCATATTTTTACTTCGGTTTCGGTGTTGAATATTTTTCCTTCAGCGTAGGCCAATTTCAAGGAAATTATACTGGTACTGATTTCCATTTCGGCTTCGGCACATATTCTTCGACGTTGGTTAATTTGTATTCAACGTGGACTAAAACTTCACTTCGGCTATTTTACACTTAGACTATTTTCCTCTTCGGCATAGGCTATTTTCTGTTCGGTGTAAGCTAATTTCTCGTACCCTCCGAATCGTAATATTTAATAATATTTACTAGCTTTCGGTTTATATTTTCAGTTTATGCAGACACAGTAATTGTACTTCTAGATATATATCCATGAGAAGTAAGTATTTTTGTTTAAATAATTTAACAAAAGCAATATTAATATCACTATTTGACAGTTTGACGTAGTATTTGAAATCTAACAATCAGTTTTAAACCGGTTGCCACTGCTTTCTGTTGTTTCTCAAAGTTCATAAATTGCAATGAGCCATGCCTCATGCCTTAAGTTATTATTTTAATGACATTGTCTATACGTATTTGAAAACTAGGGCGTCGCGTCGGTTTAAATAAATTATAGCTTTTCAAATGAGTGGAGCAATGCAGCTACTTCGCTGCTTCTATAACGTTTTAAATGGGAGAAAACGAAGTTATAACAAAGACACGCCCAACGCGTACTGAATACATTGGATTATTGTCAATCAAATCACTCTTGAACATTAAGTCTAAACTCTAAACTATTACTAAAAGGTAAAAGCAGATCATTTTTAATTGTTTACATAGTACAATACTATTATGGTTTTTGGGCAAGGCTGTATTGAGGGGGGATTGAACGCAAAAACAACCTCCGAAATCCCAAAAAGGAATTTTTTCTCAAAACACCAACAAATTTTCCCCTCTGCGGGATTTTAAGTGAATTTTAGTCACTTTTGGCCTCATTTTTGAGAATAATAGCCTAAATTTTTCGCTCTAATATGTATATCTAATAAATTTGCTTTTTGACATCCTTGCCCCCTTCGAAATCGACTTCTAAATACTGTACTGTTTCTGTGAATAGATTATTTATTTTAAAGCAAATCATCATTTATGAGGTACTCGGTACTCGTGATTAAATTATAAAAATGATTTTTGCGGGATGGAGGATGGGAGACAAAAATACCTTATTGATTTAAATTTCATTGCAGGAATACTATAAGACTACTACATTAATTATTAGTCACTAGAATAAAGTGTCTATTCCAATTTCTTATTGTCAATCTCCACCTGACCAAGTTCCACACCTTCTGTCAGTCAGTGACAAACTGACATAAAGTCAAAGTGCCTCGAAAATGGAATCAATATACTTCATGCTTTTGGTGGCAAGATTGTCAAAGACACAGTTTGCATGATAGAGTGAAATACGTAGACAGACATTTGTAAGATCATATTACTAATTTATTTACATTGGCTGTTACTCGAGTTAGTTCAAATAAAATACAGAATCTGGTTTTAACTAACTATTTCTACATTTGCCTTTTTGCCTACCCACCTTTCTCAGGCTGCACAAACATCATAGGTCGGAAAACAGTCAAAATATTTTGGCTTTGGCAGCCACTTGCCCTGGCCTGTTACTAGTTGTACTCTGTTTAAAACCAAGACCAAGTTTTGGCTCAGCAGACTCAATAACACATTGCATAGAGGCTTCATGCACATTCCATCCTGCTGCTCTGGAGTAACCTATGTATATACTTGCTAATTGATTCTAATCTGCCTCCCCTTTAACTGTCCCAAAGTTAAAACGTGACACTTCACTCAATTTTCAAAATCTATCGAGATCTTACTTAACCTTCATATAATATCCATTTGAGGTCTAGACTAGTCTAATATCTCGTCCCCTACCTATATAAAGTCAGAGTTAGACAACCCAGACAAACACTTTGATATCAGTTAGTAGCATTACTGATTGTGGTTAGTTTATAGGGGAAAATTTTAGTAAATGGTATCATAATTGGGAAGTTGGCTGAATTAAAAACGGTAAATTATTCTTTTATTGTAAAATAAACTTAATGAGGCTTAATAAATTATAACTTAACAAAAACGTTGCTTATGCAACGGGTGGAGAACCATGTTGATTGTGTACTGGCCTACTAGTTTATTTTTTACATATTAATAAAGGTTTTCTTAAATTTTATATTAAACATACAACATGATTGATTGAATTAAGAATCCTATTGGAACACTGGGAACGTACTGGATCGTGTTTCGTCATCGTCATTGATAATGAAAACTGCAGAAGGTCAGAAGGGTATAATCTTTCTGCGTCCCAAAATAATTTGCTTTTAACCTCGTTCGTGCCCGATTTTTTTCATAGAGTGACTGTTAACTGTCATTAACCGATATTAACCGGTGCAATTAACTTATGGAAAAAATGGATGTATTATTAAAATCGTTTAAATACCGTTTAAATTTAAATTCTGTGGGTGCGACACCGAAGAGCAGTTTAAAATCAAAAGTGATTTTTCACTGGGTTGGGATGTACATTAATTTAGTATATTACTTCGGGGTTCTGACATTTATTTGGGACAACAAGAAAGAAAAATTTAGCATTGCTGAATCCCCATTAATAAAATTCAACACGATCATCATTGCATCTTTATTGGGCTATGAACTTTATCGCCTGATAACTGAACTAAGAAACCCAGACATGATCATTACGGAAATTACTATAATCCTGATCTGTTTATTTGGCTACTCCATATTTATCATGTCTTTGCTTAATGCACAGCTGAAACAGAAAGAGCTCGTCTACATGATGAACTCTATAGCATCCGCCATCTTCAAATCCAAGCGTAAGATGTATTGAAACGATGATGTCTTGTATTTTGAGTTTTAAATATTGTAATTAATTATATTATCTTATTTTTTAAAGGCGAAGAAATGGCAAAATACAGCCGATTGGAGAAGTTTTTGTCAAAATGGATGTTTCCAACTTTTGCTGTATTGTCCACCTTTATCATTCTAACCATTGCCATGCTTCCTGGTAAACACCTCATGGCACACATTCTTCCCCCAGATGGCAGTAACGAATTATTAAAACCCTTTCTACTTGTGTACCAAACAATCCCCAGTTTGGTCGCAATTTGTTCGACTTTCATACAACTATTGTGCATGCTAATATACATTCTCCGGGACACCCATTTTCTACATCGCATTAAGTAAGTCACTGATTCGGAAGTATTAATAGTACATTTAAGCAGTATTCAGAGCCATCGCAGCGAGGAGGAGGCTTTGCTCTCCCTGAAATTGAAGAAAAGAAAGGAATTTTTGTTCGTTAACCCAAACCCTTCGCGCGAAAATGGTCAGGGCCGGTGACGTTTTCATGCTGACCGGGTAAATGCTTTTTTGATGCCCACTTTATACTAACTTTAAAGACATTCTAGAATTTAATTACGGGGAAAAATTATTATTGTGGCACATAATTGTACTAAAATAGGGTAAGTAATAGAAAGCCAAATTTAAAGCTCATACTATAAGACTTAAGACTGAGAAGATTAAATGAGACTTTTCGTGCGGTTTGCGTTCGTCAAGAATGTTTACAGGATTGGGTTTCGGGGATGGGCTAACATTTAATTTAGATATCAAAAATGTATATATTCGCGCGTAGCGCGAAAATTTTTGGTATTTTTTGACGAAAATGAGTCAAAAATAGCCTAAAAAAATTGAAAACCAACGATCTTGATTTTTTGCTATTTGCAAAAGCCCGTGAAGCCCATACCTCAATGCGTCTCTGGAATAGATGCTGGTTGGATTGAGAAGGTTTGGCTTAAAACAGTTTGAATTGAGACGGTTTGGGTTGAAACAGTTTGGGTTCAGACGGACGGTTTGGGTCAAGACATTGACACGGTTATGGCATTATGCATAATGGCGAGTCAGAGGGTACTTCTAACCCGGTATCACAACATAGTCTAAAACTTGACCTTAGTACAACCTAGGGTCAACTTTTCTGTATGGAAATAGCACTGTAACTATTGGCAACTTACCATGGTCGTCCAACGGGGTTACATTTTGGACTTGGGGAGACGGCTTGGAAGGAAGATGATATCCCTAATTTTGTTATTAATTGAGGATTATAAGCCAAGTGCTTACGTTTGAGGATTATTTTCAAACTCGGAATCATACAATGCTAATTAAATTGTTTTTGTTTCATTTTTTTAATTAATGAAATGTTAAAATATATATTTGCTCATAGCATAAGAAACTTTTGAAAAAAATACTAATTAATTCATAAAACCAAATATCAGAATTGATAAACTTTATTAGCTTCACTTACTAATTAAAACAGTAGGTTATTAGAAGAAAATTTTAAATTTAACTAAATGGTGAATGGATAGGCAGATTTCTAATGCGCAAAAATATCTAATATTTTAGACTCACTTTGAAGAAATAGTCTGATGTGATTATTACCAGTAAATCGATTTTAGGATTTTTAGAAAAGTCGATTTTACGTTAGGTAAATAATATAAAAATGCATCTCTATATAATAAAATTATTTATTCCTATGTCGCATGTATCTATGTATCTATCTATGCCATGGACAATGCGGCATTTTGTTGCAATGCACATGCGCGTATACAATGCATGTTTCATAAAACAAGGAAGTCCAATATGAGTAAACATTATCTGATTTCGAAATTAGACAATGTTATTATGCATAATCATTTAAAATTCAGCAATGGTACTGGGGGTATATATTATTATAACATCAAAATAATAATAAAAATTTACATAAGAAGTTTATTTTGTGATGGAAATGATTGGCGAAAGGGAACAGTTTGTAATGATCGTAATGTGCACGCGTATTGGTTTTATTAAAACTCAAATTGGTTCTGCTATATCGACAAACTTATTTAGCATCTATCTTTAGTAGAGCTGGTTTTACTTTTTATTACCCCCTTGATTCCTTTGTGTCAATTTGCACACCTTTTTGTAGCATTAAATAACAGTAATGAATGCCACTATTTATCCTTTAAAAATATTTATTCGAAAGTTGTACTCATGGGATTTGTACGTTTTTCCTAAAAATGGAGGGAATCTTATTTTTCTGATTTTAAATGGAAGCCTTTTGGTAACTTTTTGAGCTGTTTATTAAAAATGGAGTCTTCCATTGTCCCCCGTATTTGATGCTACAGTTATTGTTGTGGTTTAGTAAATTCCTTTTTATTAGGAAGTTGGAACTGCAGTTAATTTTTCTAACCGCTGTAGAAAATAAAAGTATATTTAAATTACTGTATTTTCAAATTTAATATTATAAACTAAGGAAAATAGCGACAATTTTTTCGGAATTGTTTTTATCACTGTATTGGGTGGCCTGCTGAATTTCTCTTGAGTGCTAGGTTCGCCCCTTAGCTGGGTTCACTAGTATTAAATAAACACAACAGGTCTTTTGTGAATATAGTTTCTTTGGAATACTAACAGATCGGTCACATGACAAAAAAATATTATTTTTCTTTTATTTTGCTGCCCCCCTCAGCTTGATGCCCGGTGCCGTCGCCCCGGTTGCCCCCCCCCCCCCAATTTCCCGGCCCTGAAAATGGTATATTTCTCCACTTATATATTGTCGCCCCCCCAACATGTTTCTGCCTGCGGCCTTGGCAGTATATATAATAGGTATACTAATAAATCAAAACACCTGGTGTGGCAGGAAGAAAAGATAGGCGTATGAAATAGCTGAAATTAAAATTCCGATAATTCTTAATATCAGTGCTTTTTACTTATTTAATTTAGAAAACACAATTTATTTATTTTAATTACAGAAAAGTAGACATATGGCACATTAATATAATGCTAATCGAAACCAGTGCCGTAATAAATAAATAAATTTAAATGTTGTATGTAAATTACTTACAGGACGAATGAAAGCGATTTTGAGCAAAAAGTATCGGACTATAACAAGCTGTGGATATTGAACATGTTTTTCAATAGTAGCTTTGTTCCTATGTATACTCCAACATTTGTTATTTCGTATTCGTTTTATTCTTTACTGGGAGCATTCTGTTCTATTCGTTTCTACGAAACACTTAATTGGGTGACTTATGCAGTGTATCCTTGTACACTGTTTATATGTCTGAATGGACTCACAGCCCTGTTGATTGGATTTTCAATCTGCTGGAAAAATTCCTTTGAACTGAGGGCACATATGGAATCATCTTTGAAAATTGATGGAAGTAAATACAGAAGAAAGATGCTTCGAGCTACACGGCCATACGGAATTCGAGTTGGACCGATTAAATCAGTCAAATATGAAAGAATATTTGATTTCTACGACTGTTTAATTAATACTTTGGTCACCTTACTGATGACCATTACATAAAAATAGATACTGAGGAAGGAGAGAGTGTTGTAGTTAAGAGAGAAAATTAGGTTAACTCTAACACTAAAATTATACAAAATATTGCTCCAAATACATCCTAAATACTATAAGCAAAACATGGTCTAGAATAAACTTTTCTAAATAGTGTAAAAAAAACGTTAAAAACACAATTAGGTGCTTAAATTTGATATTATGCACATTATAATATATTATGAAATGCAAGGAAAACGTAAACTAAGCCTTTTTTAAAAAATCATTCTGAGTTCCAGGGATAAGGAGGAAAACTCCCCTTCCCAATGCATTGCTACACTTACGTCATATCATGTGATGCTGAGGCTGTAGTATGCTAGGGAATTGCTAATGACGTGTAGCGGAGCAGTACATGGGTAATTAAGAATTGTCAGAAATTTTCCGGAGGAGTTGTTTCTCTATGTACGAATTGTAGAGAATTAACATCAACAACGTTCAAGACCTCTGTATCGCTGACTAAATACCAATACAATATGCCCTGTATTTTAATTTCTATAATAATATCGAAAAAAGGAAATAAACGTTTTAATTAAAGTAGTCCATTACAGTATACAAAAGTGTATTATATTGTTACGATTTAATTGTATCCGTATAAGAGGATGCAAATGGGAAAAAAGTGTTACGTGTGTTTAAGATGTCTACACTATCCAGTTTATACTAGTTGTTTTGAATCTTGCTCGAAGGAAAATTTATTTAATTGCATACATTTTAAACATAATTTCAAACTGCATGAAGAAATCTATCCCATTTGCTTTTAATTACCACGGAAGAGGTGATTAATAATGCATCCCTCGGAAGATATGGTCATAATTAAGCCGATTTAATCATATAATGTCTAATTTCAAGTATTATATTTTATACTTTGTTTAATGTGATAATAATAAAAAAAACATGGACTATATACAAATAAAAATTTTAAATGTTACTACTTAAAAATCATGTTTTTAAAACTGCTGCATATTATAATAAGACCAATAGTAAACAATGAGGGCAACAAAAGGATTGTGGGGGAATATGGGTGTAACTTATCATTATTGTTAAGATAATGTACAAAAATTAATGCAAAAATCTGTTTAATCTTAAAGTGCTTACATGCAAGGGAGACAAGTTTTAACAAGGGAAATAATAAAAATGTGAAGCGAAGTTTCAATTGCACAAAATTAAAAATAGTTAATAGCTTAAATCTAATCTAATAGTAATGTAAACAGCGTATAAAATATAAAGTTGCAGAGTTATTGCTATTAAAAATAAAAACACATCATTCCCCTTTTACAAACACTATGAATTCAATTATTTAAAAGCTTACAATTTTAATTTACTACTTAGCCACCAGTTTGCTATTCAATTTCGGAAGATTAACGTGTTAACATTTTGGTTGAATTTCAAAATATGCTAATACTAATTATACTAACCCAGAGCGTATACTTCATTTTATGCATTTTACTTATACAATCGTCCTACCAAGAAGACATACACACATACATACATAGGTGAATTCATTGCGTAATCAAGTCTACGATTATAATATAGAGATGAGTACCTTGCCATGCAACTGGACTAGATGCGAATAAATATAAAACGAATTTCAAATTCTATAGGGATTTATGCTTTCTCTAGCCAGGTTGTGTGCAGCTGATATTAGTCAAAAAGAATTTCCCCTTGTGAATCGAGACCCCATCTTACTGTACTGAGACCACTGCGAGCAACATAAAATAAATTGTGTAAAAATCTGCTATCATTAGTTTGTTGTTGACTGACTTCTCACCCATTCTGTGCTTGACCGTAACTTACAAGAGCAGGTCCTACCTGGGATGTGTTCTTTTCCTCTTCCTTGTATTTGCCATATAGCTATACATATACATATTATGTAACACATAGAGACAATGATAGAATAGAGGAGAGTATACCCAAGTTTTACAGTTTCTTCCATAGTAGATTTGGATTAGGGAGAGAAGAGAGGATAGAGTGGACATTTTTATGTAGTATAAGCATATTCTAAGATTGTAGTAGTAGAATGTATATATATGAACATCCAGATAATAATCGGACCTCGGCCCCGTCAGATGAAATAACAAATTACAAGCTAGAGCAGTTGCAGAGAGTGGGAGAAGGAAACAGTAAAAAAACAGAGAGTAGCGTTAATGGAGACGAAGAAAGCCCGAAAAAGACTAAGGAAATTGTGTTTGCATCAAGGTATTGAGAGTGGGGCCTTGCGCTGTAGAAGAAAGTTACGATCGACAAGCCAAAAAGCTAAAAGCATCGGCCCTACACACAGAACCATCATTATTCAAGTGTGTATTACGTTAAATGACATATTGCAATTCTACTTGCTCAAGCTGCTCCTTCTCATTCCTACATTTCTCTTACTTTCACTTCAGACTTCACTCTTACTAAAGCTTCTTTGAGATGAAGACAAGGAGACAGGAAGACATACATTTATTTTAGCTGTAATAAATATGACGTTTATGTTGGTGGGGCTAAGACGTGTGACCTTTGCTTAACCAGCATAGACGTGATATTTTACAGCAAAAGTCGACAATTGGAACAACTCACTTCTCGACCTCCAACAGCCATCTACGGCTCTAAGAAACAACATGTACTCCACAGTTAAAAAACTGTGATTACTACTCATCCGTGAATAAGTACGTTCTCTACTCCAATTAGTGCCACGTTCATCATTCACAGCCTCCAACTCAGTTACAACAGTAGTTACAACAATAAACACTGCTAGGTTATTGTCACGACACATCTGTACTGATTTCTTGTTATAGATGCGTTGAGACAATATCCCCAGCTATGTTGCATTCGCCAAACTCTATATCCTCCATGATGCTTTCACAGTCATCTAAAATAGACAACTAATAACTCATCAAAAACCAAGTTAATCTTCCGTGTGTTTATGTTTCCTTACTTTACAAAATTGTACCTTAAAACAATTAGATGTACTAACAAAAATGTGAATATACTGTAAATCAAATCAAATATAACCCTATTTCTCTTTAATTACGATATTTAAAAAATGTAACTTATTGATATACCATATTGCAACAACGCACTAGGATATTTTGTTTGCTTAACTTATTTCATTAACAAAATGTCTTACTGAAGATCTTGCTTTACTGATTTTACAATCTTTTGTTATTTACACAAACTTTGAATCGAAGTATGTTATATAGATTAAATTGTAATTAGCGGCAGTAACCCAACCATTCCTACCTCTGAAGCCTAATATTTGTATTGTCATAACAGTTACAACTGTTTTCGTCCGGTATCTAAATAAAGAGATATTCTGTTAAGAATGAAAATAAAATGAGTTTTAAATTGTTTCGATTATTATTACTGGCTTTTTTTGAGCAACACAAAACCAAGTCAATTTATATATGCATATAATAATAATATCATTATGATTCTGCGAAGCCTTCATTAGAACAATATTGTTGGAATAACATTTTTGTCTGAATTCATTTATGTCCATCGTTCTTATTCTTAGACACTGGCTAAACATGGTAATAAGCCCTATAAAACACATCAGAAATATATTTGCCTCAAAACCAGATACCATCTAGTTGGACAATTTTTATTGATGTAGGAATGGAACAATGAGGCTAAAGACAAAATCTCTACAATGATACTTATAGAAATACTTTCTCGAGTCCGGTCAGTTGCCTTTGTAAGTAGCACGACAGTGAAATACGAGAAAAGATGCTGACCAGGTGTCTACATCATTATAACTAATGAGGCAAATCTCAAGTTACAATAACAAATCCTAAACTGACCGATGGATTTTCTTTGGAAGCGCTTTTGTAATAACAAATACTAATAATAACAAATAAACAAGTATAGAGATTACAAACTTTTGTAATCTATATACTGTCTTTCGGGCATAATTGTTATTGGTAAGGTAATTGAGCGGAGAATAGTAAAGCAGTGGCAGAGAATGTGGAATACAAGTGTCGAAAAACGGTGCGTAGCAATATTGAAGAAGAAGAGTGCTTGAGAAATAGCGAGAAAGTATTTTTTGAAGAAGTTGAAAGTGGGCACTATGCTGTAGAGAAAGGATTATGACCGACGAGTCAATGATAAAAGCATTTGCTTATAAAGAGAACCAACAGCCAAGTCTGCATTACATTTATTACACACTCAGGCTCGCTCGACTAAAACATGTACTGCCAGAAAGCTTACCCAAGCGAAGCAAGCCCCACCGAATTCGAATAGCAACTCTATGCGGAGGAAGGGAAAAAGGCAAGACAGAACTACGAGACACAGCAGTGCGCATTTGATCGGCTCAACGGACACTAGCTCCAAATCTCCTCTACTGGACTCTCATGGACATTCACAATTTACCTTTCGATAACTTAATTTTCTTTGAGTACTGATTCTTCATAATACATTCATAATACGAGTTTTGATTAGTATTGTATCAATTTGGTGAATACAATAAATATTTCGTAACAACACAACAATTGGAAAACGTATGCAGCATTGAATACCTGGCACGAGACATCACATCGAATATAGTAAGGCGAGGAACCACACTCCGAATCCATTTTAATATAATAGCAAAACAGAGTTTCATTTATCAAACTAATTTAATATTGGCATTGATTCATACTATTCTCCTTTAATATACGTATGATACATATCACTCCTGTGATATATGGCGCTCAACTACTAATTGCTATTTTTCTTTGAGTCTAGTGCCAACGGTACAAACGAGCAAGTAATAATAATACAACCAAAAAGACGGCACTGCAAAGGATAAAATTTTCTGCAAAATACAGCTGTGACGTCATCCAACCGGTTGGTATATACGAAGTTGACCGTAATAGTTGGTCATCACCTTCCTATACCAAACCCGGCACTACAACACACAAGAAACATCCATTCTATACTATCTACATCAAAATACTATCTACATTGCCTAAACGTAAGCTATAAAATTATGTCAACATTTTAAAACATGAATCCTATCTCTCCTATCGACATCATTAATCCTAATTTCATTTGTTACGGATTCATAAAAGTCTATCCTAAAAACTTACCTGCCACCTATTTTGAGCATATTATATGCTCAACTCTTGAAAACTCTTTTAACTCCAGAGCATTCCTTCAAAATACTCCTCCTTTTTCCAGTCTCCTTTTCCACTGTAGCATCAACGGCTACAGATTTTTCTCAGTAAATCTACAAAACTAACTTCAAAATTATTGCAGTACCTGAAACAAAAAATTAAAATTACTTTTCACTGAAAGTTTCAGATACTGCTACGTCATAGCATTGCGGCTAAGGGTGACCGTAACGTTGGTCATCCATATTAGCTCGCCTTGCTCCTTCAATGTCTAACGGGTCAAGGACATACTACATTCCTTTCTTCTACCGACCAACAATTTACATACCTACAATTACCTTTCAAGACTCTGGTACGTTCACGTGTATCACTTTTAAATTACATACACTAACACTAGCTGTTTATGCTGATGATGTCTTTGGATGCGTAATTACCTATCCTATTTGCTCAATTACCTTAAACTATTATAGAACTCTCTCTAATATACTTTTGTACTTTTTGTTAACATTTTTGGTTCTAACCTTGTTCGTTATCAACCGACAGACAGACTCCTGAATATTTTTCTCTATCATTACCTTTTAGATTAACATTATTTTAAAGGTAATTTGTATGGATAGAAATAACAGAGTACAAAGACGCGACGAAGTTAGAATTAGAGAGCAACACATAATTAATGTTATCGAAGCAGTAGCTACAAATCAGCCAGACATTTTACCTAATATCCAACAGCCAGACAATTTTTCCGAAGACGACGCCAACCAAATAGATTTAGCTAGCACTATCAGTATACATTCTAATCAATCTAATTTTCATAGTATCTCTGATCATTCTGAAATGGCTAACAACTTACCTGAATTACCTGCCGAAATTGCAGAACTCATTCCTGAAGAACGAAGACATTTGCTTATTCAATTTTTACAGAATGCCATGCAGCAAAATCAAGTTGACCGTAATGTTGGTCAACCAGAACACCATGCAAATCCTCAAGCACAAGTAAATCAAAATCTACCTAATCATCAATTACTGAATTTACCTAATCAAGCTCAGCATTTGCGTCAAGACCCACAAATTATCGTAAATGCACCAAATCCTAATCTCAGAATACCTCATTACAATCCGAAGACTTCTACAGCCAACCATTACTTGGACGACGTGGAGACTTACTTTAGAGCTCAACACTACGATCCACGCAGATGGTTCAACCTAATACCCAGTATCTTAGCCAAGGAGAATAAACAATGGTATGATTTGGTTAAGCATCAAATAGGAACCTGGGACGAATTCAGAAGACTATTCAATGAAAAATACGACTCCCCAGCCATCCGACAAGAAAGACAACGACAATTATACACTAGAAGACAACAAGCAAATGAGCCATTGGAGACTTATGTTTATGACATGGTGACCTTAGCTCAACAAATCAATCCCAATGAACCAATGGATACGTCTGTACAACGAGCAAGAGATGGACTGACGCCACGTTTACGTCTAGCCGTCAGCCATATACATTATCTCTCCGCCGATGAACTTATCACTGATGGAAAACTTGCATTAAAAAATCTCCAAGATGAAGATCGCTACAAATCCGGCCTACCTCCAGCTAGGAAACAAGAAGCTGAACAGCGAAGCAAAGATCAAAGCAATCAAAATTCACAAAACTCCAACAATTTTCGTGGAACCGAGAGGCAATTCTACAATTCCAATCGAGGGTACAGAGGCCAATACAGTCACTCCAACTCAGACAGAAACTCCAATAGAGGTCAAGACAGAGGAGCTAGAGGCTACGATAGAGGCTCCCGAGGCTACGATTCTAATAGATCTTATAATAATAATTATCGTGGCAATAACTATCGCTCTAATAATTATAATGATTCTAAATCCGATAATAATTCTAATCATAATAATTCTAATTACAGACGAGGCAATGCACACTCCGCTAATCGAGGTGCTCATTCCTCTTCTTCCTCACGCCAACAAAATTATGCAAATCCAGACACCAAATGCAGAAAATGCCAAGGCTTTGGCTATACAGAATTTCAGTGTCCAAACCCACAAGGAGTAATGATGTCACTTACTAAAGAGGATGACCGTGAAACTTGGTCGCCTTCTGAACAAGCTGACACTCATCATCAATTTGAAAATGAAGAAATACAACAATCTGAAAACCAAGGTGCGTCTTGTTCTCATTCTTTAAACAATCAAGGCAGAGAGGCGAAACGCTATTAACCCTCTTAATGCCAACTCTCAATAGCAATGTTAAATCCAATCTTCCTATCGTAACTACTTATATTAATGATATACGTTTTGAGGCAGTACCCGATACAGCTGCCACTGATTCTGTAGTTTCTGTAGAATTAGCTAAACATTTTAAACAAAATTTACTGTATCAACCTTGCGAATTGACTGTTGCTAATAATCAGAAAATCTATCCTATCGGTAGTGTTACTATTCCTCTAAAATTAGGCAACCGTACTTTAATACATAATTTCTATGTTATGAAATCTCTACCTGTTGATTGTCTTATTGGCGCAGATATCATAAAACCAAATGGATTTATTCCAGATTTACAAAATAATCAGTTTTGGTTCAATAGTAATCCTAATGAAAAGTTTTCTTTAACTGCAAATAATTTATCGTTTCTTTTACAATTAATTATGCCTACTATTGATGAAATTTCCGATAAAGCTAAAACTATTGCTGAAATTATTAAAAAATTTCCTACTGTTTTTCGTGACAAACAGGAAGCTAGCGTGACAGACTGGGCCTATCACTATATTGATGCCCCTGACACACCTATTCGTTTAAAACCTTATATTTTAACACGAGCACACAGGGAAATTCTTCAAAAAGAACTAGACAGACTTCTAAAACTTAAATTAATCCGACCTTCTGTTAGTCCATGGGCATTCCCATGCTTCTTAATTAAAAAGAAAACTGGTGATTACAGACTTGTCATAGATTATATTAAATTAAACTCTATCACTGCAGATAAAGCTACTCCTATGCACGATTGTTTAAAAATTCTCAGAATTCTTCCCACAGGTGGTTGGTTTACAATCATTGATTTAAAAAATGCTTTTTGGCAAGTCCTCTTACATCCTTCAAGCATACCAAAGACTGCTTTTATTACAGAATTTGGCTTATTCGAATGGCTCGTCATGCCTTTTGGCCTCAAAGGGGCTCCACAAAGTTTAGCAACCCTTATGAATAGAGTCCTAGACGGTTATATCAATCAATTTGTATGCATTTATATTGACGATATCCTTCTCTTTTCAAAATCTTACGATGAACACATTATTCATGTTACAAATGTTTTAGAGAGGCTTCAAGCGGCTAATCTTTACATTATGGTTGAGAAATGTCAGTTTTTCGTAAGAGAAATTGACTATTTAGGTGTTCGTATCACTCAGAATGGTATTCATAAGTTACAATCTAAAATGGATGCTATAGTTAATTTTCCTAAACCTAAATGTATTAAGGACATACAACGATTTCATGGATTTTGTATGTACTACTCAACCTTCATTCCTAATTTTGCTGATAAAGCTGCTCCTTTGTATAAATTACTTAGGAAAGATACTCCATGGCACTGGTCGAAAGATCAAGAAAAAGCTTTTAATGATTTAAAGTCTGCTATTCAGGAAGATGTTGTCTTACACGGTTTAGATTATTCTTATCCCATTTATGTTCGCACTGATGCTAGCGACAAAGGCTTAGGTGCTGTTTTATTGCAAATAATAGATAATGTTGAAAGACCTATTTATTTTATTAGTAAAATGCTGAAACCTGGCGAACAAAAGCTCAATGTGTATGAAAAAGAATGCTTAGCAATTCGATGGGCTTTAAACAAGTTTAAACAATTTATTTGGGGTGAAAAAGTGCATGTTCAGACAGACAACCGTTCGTTAGTATACTTGGATAAAATGGCTACAAAGCATCCAAAGTTAGCTAGATGGCGGTATGAATTATCTGACATGGATATTGACATTTCATTTATTAAAGGCTCTAATAATATACCAGCTGATATTCTTTCTCGTTCTCCTCCAGAAGTTGACAATGATGATACAGATTATTTAAAACCTAGTAGACCAGAAATGTTTGCATGTATGCTAGCCTATTATGGTCCTACTTTAGACAAAATTAAAACTGAGCAAAGAAATGATAGATATATTTTACAATTAATTTTAAGTATCACAGATTATGCTAAAATTAAAGATGTTGATAAGGAAGGTGTTATTGTCTCTCACGACAGGTCGTATGTTATAAAAAATGGTGTATTGTATAAGGTAGTGAAGAATAGTCGGGAACCGCAAAAGTTGGTTCTTGACGAAAATTCAGTAGCGGATGCGTCTCTCACTGATAGTGCAGCTGATAAATTATCACTCGCACAAAATAAAAGTCCTGCAGCGGATACTTCCCTCGTAGGCTCCAGCAGCTGGCCGAATGCCACTCGCTCAAATAGGGATAGGAATGAAATTCTGACCTCCCAAGATAGCGTTATTCAGGATGAAATGGTTATAGTCTTGCCTAAATCATTAATTTCCATTGTTCTTAGTATTTTACACGATGTTCCGGAAGCAGGACATTGGGGTGTTAATAAAACTCTCAAAGCAGTTAAACGTAGATTTTATTGGCAGGGAATGAATTCTGATATTCGTACCTACGTACAGTCATGTATTAAATGCCAAGAGTATAAATCTGTTAAATTAACCAAAGCAGGTTTGTTAGGCTCATCACAGCCTCCTAGCAAAGTTTTTGAAACTATTTCTGTTGATCTAATGGGTCCTTTACTACCCACACAAGGAAAACGTTATACGTTCATTCTTGTAATAGTAGACCTACTCTCTAAATGGGTTGAAATATTTCCCTTGCGAAATGCCAAAGCTCGTACTATAGCTGATATAATTGAAGATAATATTTTTTGTCGTTTTGGTACTGTCAAAACGATACTTTCTGATAATGGTTCTCAATTCGTCTCCAGAATTTTAAGACAATTATGCCGTGAATGGCGAGTTACACAAAAATTGGTTAGTTTGTATCACCCTCAGTCTAATAGGGTTGAAAGAACGAACCAAGAAATCAAAAGATTAATTGCTACTTATGTCGAAAATAACCATCAAACATGGGATAAACATTTACAAAAATTTAGTTTGGCTCTGCGGACCACAATTAATGAAGGAACGGGTGTCACTCCGGCTTTACTTAATTTAGGTCGTGAAATTCCCCTTCCAATCGATAGAAACCTTCAAACTAACACTGCTGATGTACCTAATAATTTACCTGTTAAGCTTGTTGAATTAATAGATTATGTACGTAATAATATAATTTCTGCTCATTTAGCTTCTAAGAAAAATTATGATGTTAAACATAGAAATGTAAGTTATAATATAGGCGATAGAGTACTAATTAGAAATTTTGAATTGTCTAATAAATCTGAAGGAATCATGAAAAAATTCGTAAAAAAATGGCTAGGACCGTATCGTATAGTTAAACAAATAACACCTGTAACTTTCGAAGTTTTACGTATTCCTCATCCTAAAACATCTGGTCATTATCATGTTAACGATTTAAAACCATTTGTACAAACATCTAAAAATATCGAATATTTGTTACCTCAACCATCTCCTATTTTTTATGCAAAAGAATACGCGAAAAAAGTACCTGATAACTGTCCTAACCGTCCAAAAAGAAATATCCTTCGTCCTGATTATAGAGCACTTCATCACGGGAAACGCTCATAAATCTCTTTCCCATCCCTATTTTTGTATATATAATACATAACTAAACTCTACTACTAACATTGTAAATAGTATATTATTATTATGGTAATTGGCTATACACTAATCTGTATTTTCTGTTATGCAGTACTATGTCTAAATCGAAAATGACTCAGAAACAGAGGGAAGAAATTGCTAAGTCTTATGGGATACAAAAACAGCGTCCCCAAGACGACTATCCGCTTGTCTTGAAAGCAGCACAGCAAAGGAACTTCTGGCCAAAGTTTCCCTATACTGTTCTCCCGAACACCGCAGCCGTAGAGACTTGGAGTGTGCCGCGACATTTGGCCACCCCTACTGTCCCTGAGACTTGCAGAAACGACAACATTGACTTAATTTACGTTACCGACCTACCAACAGCAACCTCTATGCTAGACCATCTTATGACTCAATCTATAATCTCCTTAGATCTGGAATTTCATAACTACAAATCGTACTATGACCACATTGCTCTTATTACTATCTCTACAAAGGAATTGTCTGCCTACAAACCATAAATTCTATCCTAAATCCTGATCATAATAATGGGAAACCTGTAAAATTATCCTTTTTGTCAAACCTTTACTTGAATGCATCTGACAAAGATAACAACGCTGCTCATGCTGACTGGACATTTAGGCTGCCAAAAACTCGTCATCTCAATAATGCACTAGAAACTTATGCTAGATACGATTCCCATGACTTAATTCGTATATTCCAACATCAAATCGTCGAATTAATAGCATTGGCTAAATACAATTCAGAATCTGACGCCTTGTACTATCTCCAAGTAGCTGTTGACAAAATCAAACCTATAGTAATCAAAGTTCCCAAATTACAATCCTATATATCATTCGAAAAGACTTTCAAACATCATTACAAAAAATTAACTAATCTGACAAAAACTTTACTCAAAAAACTATTCGACTGGCGTGACAATAAAGCCCGACTCTATGATGATAATCCTAACCACATTCTTTCATCTACACAGATGCTACTCATTGTCACTCACCTGCCTGCTACTCCTGAAACATTAAGGGATCTTCTAAATGGCATTCCACAGTACATCCGAAGAGATGGGGTCGCAAACCTACTGAAAATCATTCATCCATCTATTAATGTTACCATCAACATTGATTCGCCAACTCCTCCCATTTCTACCCAATTCGATCCAGACATTCTCGAAATCACAGCTCCACTCGATCCTGATTTGAATCCTACAGCTCATTCTTCTTCTGGTCTCTATTGCACCTACTGTTACAAGGACTCTCACCACAAGTCGCAATGTTTCTACAAGAAGAACCAATTCTACCAGCAATGGAAACAACGCAATCCCAACTTACACCAGAGAAAATTAAAATACATTAAAATGAAAAAAATCCGGCACAAGAAGAATAAAAGAAAACCCCAACCAACTCTTCCGCTTCGGCAATCCTCAGATTACCTCGCTCGGGGGAGAAGCATATTACACACTCAGGCTCGCTCGACTAAAACATGTACTGCCAGAAAGCTTACCCAAGCGAAGCAAGCCCCACCGAATTCGAATAGCAACTCTATGCGGAGGAAGGGAAAAAGGCAAGACAGAACTACGAGACACAGCAGTGCGCATTTGATCGGCTCAACGGACACTAGCTCCAAATCTCCTCTACTGGACTCTCATGGACATTCACAATTTACCTTTCGATAACTTAATTTTCTTTGAGTACTGATTCTTCATAATACATTCATAATACGAGTTTTGATTAGTATTGTATCAATTTGGTGAATACAATAAATATTTCGTAACAACACAACAATTGGAAAACGTATGCAGCATTGAATACCTGGCACGAGACATCACATCGAATATAGTAAGGCGAGGAACCACACTCCGAATCCATTTTAATATAATAGCAAAACAGAGTTTCATTTATCAAACTAATTTAATATTGGCATTGATTCATACTATTCTCCTTTAATATACGTATGATACATATCACTCCTGTGATACATTACATGACATTACATTTCTATTTTCTACATAAACTTAACTCATTTCTTTCTATTGTTACATATCTCTCTTTTTCACTTCATTCTTGCGTTAACATCTTCGGGGTGAAGATTAAAAGCAGCAGACATGGATTCATTTCAGCTGTAGTACATTCAGATAATATCCCGTCAGTGTCGGTGAGGCTAAGAAGCATCTATTCTTTGCTCCATTGGCAGTGGCGTGATATTTTACAGCAAAAGTCGACATTTCAAAAAACTAGCTCCTCTATCTTCAACAGCCAGCTACGATCTATCTATCTAAGGTTCTGTTAAAATTTACTTTGAAATAATCGGGAAAATTAAAGTAACTCTGTTGTTTCTACTCAATTAAGAATTCTTACATTTTCAACTTTAATTATTGTCAAGTTCGTCTCGCCGTTTACAGCCTGGAATTAAGTACTCCAACTCAGCTAAAATAGAACTAGCTCGGCTAGGTTATTGCCTTCACACATCATTACTGATTTCTTGTTACTGTTGTGTGATTCCAATAACTAGTCTAGCTACGTTACAACTCGACCAATTTCATCCTTCATGATGTTTTACACCAACCTACATAATTTTCCAACGAATAGCTCAACCAAATCCAAGTTAAGGCCTTTGTACCCTTTTCCCTAGAATTGCGATACATTGAAAAATATTATGTACCTAGCAAATAAAATTATTAATGTAGCGTATTATATATATACCATTATAGTAAAAGTTTAACTTCATGTATTACTATATGCGCCATTTGAATCAAAGCAAAGTAGGTTATATAAATTGAATTGTAATTACGTTGAATCATTAATATAAAGATAGGCAAAGACCATTAAGAAGAAAAATAAATTTATTTTGATGGTTCCTATGGTCAACAATGGTTAGTTGGCTAATTTACTGTATCTGGACCAGCTATACATAAAATCTAATGTGTTTTAGTGTTGTGTCTTAGTTTTATTAATGTTAATAAAACTAATTTCGCCCGGTATCTAAATAAAGATGTTCTGTTAAGCATGAATAAAAAAATTATTTATTAATTAAACTATTTCGATTATTATTGGCTTCGTTCGAGTAACACAAAAGAAAGTTTAGTTGATCATATTTTATTAATATTATGATTCACTAGTTCCTTTATTAGAACAATATTGTTGGAAAAATATTCTGCCTCGAATCGAATTCGTGCATGTTTGACATTCTTAGACATTGGTTACCATCATTCGAATAAATGCTAAGGATCAAATCATAAATAGCTGTGCTTGAAAACATCTAGCTAGTCAATCATCATCGTTTACTGAATACATATTTATTGAAATCGGATACGTACATCAATATCAATATGACATCCAATATCTGTGTTTGTTCCAATCTAGGGACGATTAATGAGGCTAAAGACATCTGAAAGTTGACTAGACAGTCGTCTTTGTAAAAATACATTCTCGGATTTGTTTGTTTGTTTTTGTAACTAGCACTACAGTGAATACAAAAAATGATGATGACTAGGTGTCTAGACGAGCTCAAGTTACAATAACAAATGCCAAACTACCCGATGGACTTTCTTTGGAAGTGCTTTTGTGTAATAACTAAATATGTAAGAGAATATCATTATATTGCACTGTTTTTCAGGTATAATTGTTTCAGGTGTTGTTGTTGTTATTGAGTCAAGTATTATTTTCTATGAAATTCGAAACCTTTCTTAATTACACAAATAAACGAATATAAATGAAATAATTATCACTCCTTCAACATGACTGCAATTATCAATATGCTCAAGTTTCTGCATACACAACAGAAAAACAAACAAATATTTCCTACAATTCATTATTATCGATGTGCATTAAATGTCATACCGTGTAATGTGTGATGGCTATGGCTATGTTAAATAAAACAAAGTCTCAAGAGGCAATGGAACTGGCAGTGGCATCCCAGTGAGTTAGTCAAGGAATCAGCCACTAATATATGGACTACATTGTTATATTTTCTTAGAAATATTACAATCTACAGTTTACTGAATTGTCTCAATACTTGGAATTTTGATTGGAGAATTTAATTATCACGCACCTTAAGGTATCAAAAGCGCAATGCATTTCCAGGTTGGTAGTGAAAATGCGTAATATGCATATATGACCTAAGGGAGATTTTATGATATAATGAGAAAGCATAAAGTTATATGTACGATGACCAAATTTTAAATTGTTTTAGCTGCAAATAGTTGAGCTAGTGAATTTGAAAAATCATCTTCATCATCAAAATTTCACTCGTCTGGAAACCGGAACTACCCATATAAAATTACAAGTAGTGAAGCATGTTTTTAAAATTTTGAATAAGGGTTCTTAAAAAAGAAAATGAATCTCTATAGTTAAGACATGCTATCACCACCTACGTAATCTAAAATCTGAAGACATTAAATTGGGCCGCGCAAGCCATAAGTTTGTTAGAGGAAGTAGATTTCCAACATCTATGGAATACAGATAACTCAGACCAAATTCTTATTAATCATAATACCACAATTACAAAATACGAATCTCATTTGCAGGAAGCGGACCTAGTTTTCTTTAAATAGAGTAGCATTAATAGAGAAGAAGAAAGCCCGAAAAAGAGTAAGGAAAATATTTTTTATCAAGGTATTGAGGGTGGGGCACTGCGCTGTAGAAAAAAGTTACGATCGACAAGCCAACGTACATCAATATGACATCCAATATCTGTGTTTGTTCCAATCAAGGGACGATTAATGAGGCTAAAGACATCTGAAAGTTGACTAGACAGTCGTCTTTGTAAAAATACATTCTCGGATTTGTTTGTTTGTTTTTGTGAATAGCACTACAGTGAATACAAAAAATGATGCTGACCAGGTGTCTAGACGAGCTCAAGTTACAATAACAAGTCCCAAACTACCCGGACTTTCTTTGGAAGCGCTTTTATATAATAACTAAGTATGTAAGAGAATATCATTATATTACGCTGTTTTTCAGGTATAATTGTTTCAGGTGTTGTTTTTGTTATTGCGTCAAGTATTATTTTCTATGAAATTCGAAACATTTCTTAATTACACAAATAAACGAATCTAAGTGAAATAATTATCACTTTTCAGGTTTCTGCATACACAACGGCAAAACAAACAAATATTTTCTACATTCATTATTATCGATGTCCATTAAATGTCATACAGTGTTATTATGTGTGAAGGCTATGTTAAATAAAACAAACTCTCAAGAGGCAATGGAACTGGCACTGGTATTCCAGCGAGTTAGTCAAGGATTCAACCAGCAATATTTGGCATTTTAATTGAGGAATTTAATTATGATTTAAGAAATAAGCCATGTAGATATAAGTATAAAAAACACATTAAAACGGAAAAAAAGTTGAATTTATATAATATACGTAATAAACTTACAACCAAGTCTTGCAGTTGCAATAAAATTGCAATATCTTTATGCTTAATATCATGCTTAAGGGTTTAGCCTTGAAACCGGAATGAAATATATAGTTTCCCATTTGTTTTGGGGTGGCCAACCGCCGACTCGATATACTCAATTGTGTTAGAGAAATTTCGAATGCTTCAAGAAAGTAAAGAAAGTGGGCGTCGGAAGGAAGTAAATTTAATCATTCGCCCCATAAGCTTTAATTTTGTCTTTAATGAAATATTAAAACATGTAAAATCTGAGTCTCAGTACAGTTGGGACAAGAAAATATGCATACCTGTGATAGAATACGAACTAACTTCGCACTCTCAGTGGCCAATGCCCTCTGCCCTATCAGTCAGATTTGACTAAATCTGCCTAAATCTGCATGTCGCCACTACTATCTTTATATTTCTAGAAATTGTCCTACCATTGCCACTACTAATATTACTAACTACCTATTCTATCCTAACTTATCTACCTATGCTAATCATTATCTAATTTCTTCCGTGAACTTAGCTGAACTTACCTTTCTACAATCACTTAACTTTTGACTCTGTCTCTACTTACAACTCGACGGTGTAGTCCGCACCGAGAAATTTCTAGAAAAACGCCCCCTTTTCTTACTTATTTAATTCTTACTTATTCTTTATTAAAAAAATTACATCTATTTCCATTTCAAAACTACCCTAACTCTTCCATCTGACGCTATTCCTAAAAAAATAAAATAAGCCCTACCTCTGCATAATTAATGTATTTATTCCCACTGAATACACTTAACAAACCCAGCAAATTCATTTTTCTTTCGACACCTGTAATCCATAAACGCATTGTTTTCAAAGCGATAAAAATGTTAATACAGAGACCCATGCTTGCGGAAATAACTTTCTGTCATGCTATTTTCAGCAGAATATATTCTTTATCCACGACAGAAATGCGTACATTTTATGCTACGATAGAACTCAATGTCCACATATTTAGTACTCAAGATTTTCCAAGTGATGGAAGTAAAATTTGGGGTATGGTTTGGGGTACATTACATTCTTAAAATCATTAATTGGAGAACTCGTAGGGCATCAGATTGAGTATTTAACTGTTTTTTGGCTGTGTCCAAAGTCTATTGCTCTTTTTGTGCAATCAATTCTTTCAAATTCCATAATCATAAAAATTCTAATATTAAAACTGTATTGAGAATATACAGCCAGTGATAGTTATAGGGTTATTTTTTCGGTTAAGCAAAAATCAAATACAACCAAAATAATTTCTTGAGCCAAAAATAATTTTGAGGTAGAAGAAGGAAACAAAATTTTCTCTCGCTATGCGCGAATTAGAATTATTGGTGTATCAATTTTACTTAACGTATTTTGTAAACATTTCTTCTAATTTGATTACTTTTAATTTAATCATGGAATGGTGTTTTGTAGATTTTTTATCCATGTAGTTTTGGAATAGGAAAGAGAATAACTGAGAAAAGATGATTTAGTTGATATATTATTATTATATATATATATTATGTATATTATTAGAGTGCACTTTTAAACTGTCTGGTTACTTAGGCTACATAATTTCTCCCATTTTTTGACTTGGAATAGTGGTGGTCTAATTTCATTCAGATTGCATGTAGTCATTGTAGTCCCAGACCTAGATATATCCAGTGATGAAACATAGCAAATTGTATGGAAGCTAAAGCAGTGGCAGATAAATTGGAAGACAAGCAGCGGAAAACTGTGCGTAACTATATTGAAGAAGAAGAGTGCCGGAGAAATAAGGAGACATAAGTAGGAGGAAGTATTTTGGACCACGACGGAGTTGAAGGTGGGGCGCTGCGCTGTAGGAAAAGATTATGACCGACGAGTCAATGATAAAAGCATCTGTCTACATAGAGAACTAACAGCCAAGTCTGCACTACATTACATGACGTTACATTTCTATTTTCTACGTAAACTCAACTCGTTTCTTTCTATTTCTACATTTCTCTCCTTTTCACTTCATTCTTCCGTGAACATCGTCGGGGTGAATATTGAGAGGAGCAGACACGGATTTATTTTAGCTGTAATACATTCAGACAATATCCCGTCAGTGTCGATGAGGCCAAGAAGCATCTATTCTTTACTCCATTGGCATTGACGTGATATTTTACAGCAAAAGTCGACATTTCAAAAAACTAGCTCCTCTACCTTCAACAGCCAGCTACGAGCTACCTATTTAAGGCTCTATTAAATTGTGCTACAAAATTATTAAGTAACTGTTGTTTCTACTCACCTGTGAATTCTTTAATTTTCAGCACTAAATATTGTCAAGTCAAGTCCGACTTGCCGGTTACTGCCTGGAATTAGGGACTTCCACTCAACTAAAACTAGCACGGCTAGGTGATTGCCTTCACACATCAGTACTGATTTCTTGTTACTGTTAAGTGATTACAATCCCTCGTCCAGCTATGTTACAACTCGAGCAACTTCACCTTCCATGATGTTTTACAGCCACCTACAGCAAAAGTCGACATTTGAAACAACTTCCTCATCGTCCTCCAACAACCATCTGCTACGGCTGCGTTTTTAGTCCCAATTAGTGCCACATTCGTCGTTCACAACCTTTTTCAAAACTCCAACGCAGTAATAACAGTACTCGCCAATAAACACGGCTAGGTTATTGTCCTTACTCATTTGTACTGATTTCTTGTTACTGATGTGTTGGGACAATATCCTTAGCTACGTTGCATTCGCCCAATTTTATAACCTCATAATGCTTTCACAGCCAAATAAAATCGTCAAATAATTACTCAATAAAACCAAATTCATTTTCTATGTGTTTATCATTACTTAGTTTCAAAAACTGTACACTACTAAAGTAATTATACTAAAATGTTACAATACTGTACAATAAAATTTAATATTACTCTATTTCCATTTAATTACGATATTTAAAAAATGTAACTTTTTGATATACCATTAAAACAACGCACTAAGATATTTAGTTAGCTTAAAGTATTTCATTAACAAAATATTTTACTGAAAATCTTTCCTAATTTATCTTGAAATCTTGTGTTACTTATACAAACTTGGAATCGAATTATGTTATATAAATTAAATTATAATTAGCGTCAGTAACAAGTCACATAAAAATGCGCAGAACCTTTTAAATATTATATCATAGATATAAAGGTGAGCAATTATAGGGAAAAATAAGATTACTTTGATAATTTCTTTGCTTTGTTAGCTAATTTCATAAAGGATGTGGATTAGTTCTATAAAATCTAGATACAACTGTGTTCGTGATGTATCTAATGTAAATAAAGATATATTCTGCTAAGAATTAAAATGAAATGTAGTTTTAAATTGTTTCGATTATTATTATTGGCTTCGTTTGAGCAGCACAAGAGCAAGTTCATTTATATATGCATATTATATATCATTATGATTCCCCAAAGCCTTCTTTAGAACAAAATTCTCGTCTGAATACATTTATAACTATGTTTGACATTTATAGACATTGGCTAAACATTTTAATACGCGCTATGAAATCAATAATAAAATAGATGTGCATCAAAACAAGAAAACATTTAGCCAGACAATTTTTATTGATGTAGGAACGAGCCATGAGGCTAAAGACAAACTCACCACAATGATACTTGTGAAAATATTTATCGAGTCCGGTTAGTAGCCTTATAACTAGCACTGCAGTGAAATACGAGAAAATATGCTGACGAGGTGTCTGCATCATTACAACTAATGAGGCAAAGCTCAAGTTACAATAAGAAATCCAAATTTCCCGATGGTCTTTATTTGGAAGCGCTTTTGTTAATCACAAAATATCTATCAAACTATCACTATATTATATTGTTTTTTTGATACAATTGTTTCAGGTGTTGTAATTAAGCCAAAGCATATTCCTTGAAATTTGAAATGTTTCTCAATTACACACGTAATTGAATGTAAGCGAAATAATTATCACTTCTTCAATTTGAATGTCATTAATCATTATTAATACGTTCGAGTTCTTTCTATATTCACATTGGAAACTCAAACAAATATTTCCCACAAGGAATCATTATCGATGTTCAGGAAATATCATACAGTTTAGTGGTTATTTTAAAGCAGCGAAGTCTTATAGGCAGAATGGGACTAGCATGACAGCGATTGAGTCTAGGAATTAGCAAGCGATTCGTATATAAGTGCTGAAAACAAATTAAAACGGAAAACAAGTACAAATTATTGGAAGGAAGATTTATGGTATGCTTTGGGGTTCAAACTTAAAAACATTAATTAGAGAAAATCAAATCCAGTCATATTTCATCATAATAATAAACTACTACTTTTAACTGTATCCATATTGCTCTCTTTGTGCAACCATTTCATTACATGCCAATCATAAAAATTCTTGCGTTAAATTTGTATTGAGTATGCAGAAAAAGTTATAGAGAAAAAGGAAATTCTTTCGATTTCAATCTAATATTCTCACTCACAGAATTAAATCCTCATAATATTTAAAATACTTAAAACATCTATCTAAATAAAAATGTTTATTAATGTTTCAAGGATCTATCTGTGCCATGGGAAATGAAGCTTTTTGTTGCAATGCCCATGCGCCTATATAAAATGCATATTTCATAAAACAAGGTAGTACAATATGAATGAACATTAGCTTATTTCGAAAATTAAACATTGTTAATATATGCCTAATCATTTTGAAATTCAGCATTAGTACTGGGAGCCTAGTACTTAAATATGCTTGTTGAGCAAAAAATCGAAAAAACTCAAATAAATGCTTCATTGGGCCTTAAACCAAGCTTATATGATCGTTCAATTAAGTTTATGGAAGTCATCAAAATGTTCTCGCTTTTTGGGTGAATTAGAATTATCAATGTATTGAATTTTGCTTATATCTTTAAACTTTATTAAATGACTTAATTAAATCATGGAAACGTGTTTTTTACAGACGTTTGATGATTATAAAATACATCTGCTATGACAGGCGTTGCCTGTCATAGCAGATGCATTTTATAATGACGGAGTAGAGTTTACATGCTTGTTTATTATCGCTACATGCTTATGCTGGTGAGAATACATAATATGTGTACATCTCATTGCTTTTGTTTAGTCGTCAGCTCACTCTACAAACTGACCCATATACATGAATTGAAAAACTGCTGTATTGACAGTTTTCTATAATTGCATTAGCGCTAAACTGTAAAATATCATGTTTACAAGTTCCCTAGAAGCTGATATCATGGATCAAGCTAAAAGGTTAACATTTTATGATATTTTTGTTTATTTTAACTAGTAAATATAAATTCTAGGTTTATACCCAGAAACTGTTTTTATTTCAGCCACGCTACAAATATAAGCAGTAAGCGGAAAGTCAAAAACCAGATACACCATTTGAAGCAACAACTGAAGAAGTTAGGACATTGTAACGATGGTATTGACAATAAGTAAGTAAAATTATACAATTGTGGCACATTAAATCTCTATATCCGCTTATGACAATTATGTGATTCTTTTTTTAGGATAAAGAGAAAGCGAGAGAAGAGAAGACGACATAAGCTAAAGAAACTACAAAGTAGATCGACAATCCATGAAAGTATGGATTACGTTGAAGGGTAACCATATACTTTTTAATAGACAATTTACTGTAAAGTAATATATGTATAATATATTATATACTGTGTGTAATAAATATGTTTAAATATTAACTTATTTATAACTTACCGCTTTTCAGTGACACAGATACCAAAATACAGCGTAGACAAAGTGCTATTAAATTGGAATCAGCTAAAAGGTGAGCTCGGATACGTACAGCGATCGCTGTGCATACATACATACGTATATAGCACTTATTAATCGAGTGCTGAGTGTTACGTGTGTTGAGTATGTGAGTTGAAGAGTTCACAGGTTTTATTTTTTCATTATAGATCTAGACTTAACAGGGAAAAATCTCCAGAAATATCCTGGACTATCCAATACAGTAAGGTAAATGAAGGACCATTGTGAGGAATTTGTGTTTTCGATAATGTACCCGAAAGCGGTTTACCCGAAGTCCACACATAACGCTGTCGAATACCTTTGAAAGGTACCCGACATATTTACATTTCATGTGGCGGATCTCAGGTAAACTGTTTTACGGTAGATTATCGAAAACATTAATTTCTACTTATGATGTTTTCCGAGAATGTGTATTATAGACACAAAACTTGTGATGTAATTTTGTTTATATTAGCTTTTTTGCTACAATTATCATGTAAGAATTTAATTTTGACTATTTTTTGGAAAAATTAAACTTAACGATATTAATTTTGTCCAATTTTAATTAACCCCTATTATTTCCTAATAGGATGGGTTTGAGAAGAAAGATTTCACAGAATTTTTCAAAATACCTAAAAAAAGCAAGAATTCAAAGATGCAAAAGATGTTAAGTCAAGCGGAGGGGAAATACAAGAGAGCCTTGAAAAATGATAAAGATTTCAATGCTTCCCGAAAATATACAGACAAGAAACTGAAAATCGAAAATAAATTCACTTACAGACACAGAAAGCTGATTGAGAGAGCTGTGAAAGCTTCTACAAATAAGTAAATAATTCTATGGAAGGTTTTAAATAAGTTTTTCTCTATTATCACTAGCTTGGTTCTAATACCTTGATTAGTAGTAAAATTCTTGGAAAATCAAAGTTGTTTTAGTTGAATTAACTAATCATAAATTTTATTAGTTGCAATTGAATTATAACCCTTTATTTTAAGTATACACCAATATTTCATATTATACTTTTTTATATTTATAATAATGGAAATATTTATTATTATTGTGTCTAATAACAGATAAATTTTGCTTACAGATAAAATTTAATTTATAATTATTTAGCAACACATTATTTATCGATTAATAGGAGAACTTACTAAAATTTAACAAAATCTGAATCCAAACCTTTATATTTGGTATGTTTATTCAAGCGATTTAATCATCGCATAAACATCATCCACAGCTTGTTTCAAGTTTTCTATTAATTCGAAAGAAATATTGGCTCCATATTTCCCAGGACTATTTTCTTCAAACCGCCTGATACAAATATATTGCTTCTTATTTTTCTCATATTTTGAGATCCGAACAAACCACCCTTGTCCTACATACCCATTATACTGCAAATCTTTAGAACACTCTGCCTTTTCGTTTTGGGCGTAGTTATTAGTGACAGGAACACTGTCGCCACAGGGTGGTTGAGGGGGATGTTGTGTTTCAGGAGCAATTTTCTTTGATGCTCTCTTTGGCTTGGAAGATGTTTTCCTCTTGCGAATCACCTTCGATGCGACCACAGGAATTTTCTTCTTCTCTGCAGCCTTCACGATAGCAACAGCATCCTTAAAAGCTTGGGATCTCGGATTTGCGGTTGCCATTGTCTGTGCGGCTACAGCAATTTCGTCCTCATCTGAAGATGACCCACTGTAAGACTCAGATTCTAAATTTAAAAAACAACATGTAGAATTAGATATTAATTTCCCAACCAATAATTAAACATTTACTTATCAAAAATCAAGAAATGTTAATACTAGAAATAAATGTATTGATATTATGTAGCAAGAAGTGGAATTACCAGAAGGCATTGTTCACAGAATTGGAAGTAGTTGGAAAAAGTAACGACTTTAACGAGGTGAAGAGATGAGAAGTGAAGAATCTCGAAGTAGGACTGATGGTTAAGAAACAAAGTGTGGCTATTTATATAGTAGCAAAAGTCAAGACATAACCTCAGTTTATACTATACGTGTGATATATGCATATTAGACATAGGAATGAATAGTTTAGATGGAATTACATTACAGGTCAGTCCTTTCCCACGGACAACTACTGGATAATTTCTACATTATAAGATACAAGTCACTAATTTTCCATAAATTCATTCACTTCGTTAAATTATTGTCAGTGGACAATATTGTCCATATACAATAGAAATAAACTACTGAGCAACACAACCCAGAATGTCTCAACTTGACGGGAATCGCCATAAGTAGACTTATACAGAACAAGTAAAGTAAGATAAAGAATAAATTATAATTTTATTTTAGGAAATGTATATTATATTACGTATCAAAATGAATGTAAATTATATATATTTTCTTAAATTTTTAGCATGGAAGATGAGGCTGAATCTGAAGATGATTTCGGGTCGGAGGATATCCATTGGGTATTTCAATGTATGAATTGTTTTTGTCGTTTCGAAACATCTGATGAACTACATCGTCACATAAAGCTACAACATCGGAGCAGAAAAGGGAGACATATTGTAAGCAAAAAACTTTGCCATTTATGTGGGAAGATATGTAAATCACTGTTAGAATTAAATCAACATGTTAATAGCAACCATCGATGTAATTTATGTACGTATAGCAGTTCCAGCTTTAGTGAGGTAGAACAACATAAACTATACTGTAATGCTCAGGTAGGGACAGGTCTAACCAACAGTAGTTTTTACCCATTCAAAGAAATCAAAGCATTACGTGGGTTTTTAAAAACATATAGACACAGATATGGTAGAAATCATAGTCAGAATTTGCTTCCCATTAGTGTCAATTCCTATTTCTCAACTTTTGATGATGTGGTGGTAAAGATCTTTAAATCATCATTACAAAAATTTAAATCAATAAAATGTCAAATTTCTGTACTTTGTCTCTTCACTAGAACGATTATTGGTGGTGAGGAAAGATATGAGCATTTTGTCAATAGCAATATGGAAATCTGCTTGAATGATCATTATGTTTCTGAAACCTTAGAAAATGCAATGCAGCAAAATGAACAGGGAGCAAATATTTTTGAGCAAAATGGTTCTTCTTGGATTTTAGCTGCTGTGCTAGGATCAGATATTAAAATAGCATCTTTTACACCGTTTAGAGGGGATGTTATGCTGACCTACCACCGGAAATAGTGCATAAGAGGTGTGTTGTAAATATTAACAACACAAATACCCAATGTTTTAAATGGGCAGTTATTGCTGCTTTGCATAGACCCACAAAAAACAAGAATGTAAAGAGACAGAGTAGTTATTTGGAATTTGAAAGTAAGTATGATTTTTATGGTTTACATTACCCAGTCAAGATATCGCAAATTGATCTATTTGAAAAACGTAATACCCACAGAAAGATTGCTGTCAATATATTTGGTTACCAATCATTCTACAAAAGTGGAGAGTTATTTCCAATGAGAATTTCGAAATTATGCTACAGAAGTTCTTACAAAGTTGTAAATTTATTATACTTTAAAAACCCACAACACACGGTTGGTCACTATGTTACAATAACAGACATCAATAAATTTCTCGGAACACAAAACAGGAGAAGAAAACACTTGTGCTTTAACTGTTTGAATAGGTTAACAAAGAAACATGACTTAAAAGAGCATTTGAAAAATTGTAAAAATTTTAAACCACAAACAACAGTACTTCCTGAATTGCAGGAAGATGGTTCTCCCACCGTGCTTAAATTCAAAAACTACTGTAATAAATTAAGACAGGGTTATATCATATATGCCGATTTTGAAGCATTACAAATACCTTCTTCACCTAAAGATTCAACGTTTGGGTTGAAAACTAAATCTCTTACAACTCATGAACCATCAGGGTTCAGCTTGGTTGTTATAAAATCAGGAGTAGGTGAAGTAAGGCATGATGTATATCGGGGAGAGGATTGTGTGGATATTTTTTTTGAAAGAATTGAGGAGATTTGTGACTCTATTTTAAAGGAATATAAAAATCCTGTTAAAATGAATCGACTTACGAAGTCTGAGTGGTTAAGCTATAAAGCCACTAAGGTTTGTCATATTTGCGAAGAGAAAATACCTCTAGGTGAAAAATGTCGTGACCACAATCACCTAGACGGGACGTTCACAAATGCAGCCTGTAGAAATTGCAATTTAAATTATAAACAACCACAAAAGGTATGTGTAACATTGCACAGTTTCAAAACTTATGATAGCCATATCATAGTTAAAGGGTTTGAAAAATATAAAGGAAAGATTGAAGTTATTCCCACCAATTCTGAAAGGTACTTAAGTGTGATATGTGAAAACTTTCAGTTTATAGATAGCAATATGTTTCTTAATTCCTCTTTGAGTGAATTAGTGGACGTATTAAAATCATCATGTGCCACAGATAAGGAATTCGAATTAAAATTTAGTCCATTGGTGTCTGTGTTTGGGTTACACAAAGCAAAAATTCTTTCTAGGAAAGGGGTTTACCCCTATGATTATATTAACCACTGGGGTGTTTTTGAAAATAAAACATTTCCTACAATGGAAGAATTCTACAACGAAGTCACAGAGTCTGGCGTAAGTAAGGAGGATTATGACTATGGTAGGTCGGTATTTGACATTTACTGTCAAAACATGGGTGACTATCATGACCTGTATGTTTTAACAGATGTGTTATTATTAGCGTCTGTATTCGAAAATTTTAGGGATTTGGGTATTCAAAGTTTTGGGTTAGATCCTGCATATTACTTTAGTTTAGCTAGTTTCTGTTGGGATGCTAGTTTAAAGGTGTCTAAGGTAGAATTAGAACTTTTGGCGGATTTAGAGATGTATAATATGATAGAAAGCTCATTACGTGGTGGGGTTAGCATGATTACTACTAGGGAGGCTGAAGTGGAAAACAGATATGTGAATCAAAGTAGTAAAAACTCTCAAAAGGAGGCTTATATTGCTTATCTTGACAAAAATTCTTTGTATAGTGAAGCTATGCTCCCTAACCTCCCTGTATCAGACTTCCAATGGGTTCCAAAAGACGATCTTATTAATTGGGACTATAATTATGTTTTAAACCTGAGCGATGAAGGGGAAATGGGCTACATTTTAGAAGTAGACTTAGAGTACCCTGATATTCTTCACGTAGAACACAATGATTATCCTCTAGCCCCAGAGAAAATATCAATCCCTCTTGAATCTTTATCTGAATATCAACAGAACTTAAATTCCAAATTACATATCAAATATAATTCAAGTAACAAAAAGCTAATTCCGCATTTGGGAAGCAGAAGTAATTACGTCTGTCATTATAGGAATCTAAAATACTATTTATTGAAAGGTATGGTTCTTAAAAAGGTGCATAGGATTGTTCAGTTTTACCAAGAGGCATGGATGAAACCATACATAACATTATGTGGGAGAGAAAGAGGTCTAGCCCTTTCTGCATTTGCAAAAGCTTTCTGGAAAAATTGCATGAACTTAACTTTTGGGAAATCTGCAGAAAATGTGCGAAAGAGAACCATAGTAAAAATCGTTAATGATCCTGTATATGGGAGAAAATTAAGTAGTCAAGGTAATTTCCAAACATTTAATATAATTAATGAAAATTTGGCTATATATGTAATGGGTAAAAAAAGAGTAGTTTTAAATAAACCTATTTATATCGCTTTCTCTGTGCTTGAAATTAGTAAATTATGTATGTATAGATTTCATTATGATTTCATGAAGGATAAATACGGTCCCAGGGCACTACTTTTAGGAACTGATACTGATAGCCTTATATACAGGATTTTCACTCCTGATTTTTACGCAGATATTCTAGACAACAAAGAATTGTTTGACACCAGTGATTTTGAAAAATCCCATAAATGTTTTAGCCTGGTAAACAAGAAAAAATTGGGTGTGTGTCGGAAGATAACCATGGGGAAATTATTACCTCTTGGATAGGTATTTCCCCCAAAATGTATAGTATGGAGGGACCTAACGCCGGGAAAAAGGCTGCAAAGGGTATTAAAAAGTATGTAGTTAAAGCTAGTGTCGACCACAAGATGTATCAAAAGGTATTAAAGAGGCAGAAAAATTTGAGTTTCTCCATGAATTCAATTAGGTCTAAAAATCATGCTATTCATACGATAAGATCCAATAAGAGGGGAATGCATCCTTTTGATTCGAAAAGATACATTCTCCCTGACGGAATAAATACATTGGCTCACAACCATTTTCTACTAAAAAGGTTAAAGTAATATCATTATATGATTATTACTTTTTTACATTTTTAGTATATTAGATTATATTAATATAATAATAAATTAATTAATACTGGTTCTGTACATTTGAATGACTTATATATATATATATAAATAAATAAATACATGAATGTACATGAATAAATACACAAATCAATTCACATTATCCTCTCATTTGTTTTATTTCGTCTGGTTAGTATTACCCATTTAAAGAACTAAGTGGAATTAATACGCAGCTTTCATACTTCTCAACAATTAATTGGGCAATAGGTTCGCCTCTGAAGAAGTGATAGTCAGTGTCAGATGTGTTTCGTAACAATACCAGGATAGGATTGCAATCCCCAGGATCAACGTAGCCAACTGTTGAGATTTCATTTTAAAATTTAATTTTTAGTTATTATGTTACTTTAATTATTATATTACGAAAACTAACATCTTTACAATTTACAGAACAGTTACTTACTGGAAACATCAATTCCGCTAACCCAAGCCAACTCGTTGGTGTTAGTGATTCTTCCGTAGGTTCCTACAGGCAATTTTACTGATAGACAGGTGTTCAGGAGATATGAATCATGTTGTTTTATAACTTCGTCAACCGGGCTGTAAACGTAAATAGATGACATTACTTTTCTGTTGCATTTATGTGACTTATTATGTGACAGTATTATTTACAGTTTAACTATCAGTAAAAAATACACCCACTGTATAGACTTTACAATACAACTGAAACCACATATACTGTGACTGAATTTCAAATTTTTCATGTAAGAACTAACAAAATCATATACCATAATATAGGTCATTTGATTTGTATATGCTAACAATGAACGAAAGTACTGCATCAGTATAGTGGAATTTACTGTGTAAAATGCAGTTAACAAGGGGTATTTCATTTAAATACATATTCACAAATATAGATTTTAAAAATATGTGTCAACAAAAAAGTATGTCACCTGAGAATGGAGTATCCTGCTGCATTGTTAGACAACCTTATAGGGGCAAGGCCTAAATCACAAGTCGTAGCGTAATATAGATATGACATTTTCTGAGGAATCCACTTCTTCTTGCTACTCCTTCAGTAAGTGACTGGTCAAGAAAATCTATTTTATAGTAGGTGAATGCACGGTAGTAATCATAAACCGTATTTGATGTTGTGTGAGAACAAGTTGAACTCTTTTGACTATCACGCTCTGAAACGGTGCAGTGATTAGAAGGACAGTCAAAACAAACGTGGTAGAAGAGAATTTATAGTAGTTGTTTATCATTAAGTTATTTCTCTTAACCGAATCAGCATCTCGCAATACTTTATTTAGCCATCATGTCTTACAACCCAAATCACAGATCTCAAACATGTATCAATATGGCAAAAGAACTTTTATCTTATTATGGGGCGACAGTGTATGTAAGTACTTTGGGTCACAATAGGTCTGCACTACGAATTCTTTTAATCGCTGAAATTATTAAAGAGGAACTTCGCGTGGGTACCATACACCGTTGGAGTCGTACAATTCGGTCATTGATGACAGCACTTTTGGACATGGCTGAAGAGTGAGTAATTAATCATTTACATAAACCAAAATTTGTTGACTAATGTTTTAATTGTATGTTAACAGGAATGAAAAATTTGATCTTCGGAGACTAAGGGACAATCATAATGTAATATGGTTAAATGTTATGAAGTATGCAGATGAGATGATAGACAATCCAAGAGATGACCAATATGAGATCGCTCTTTCAAGATATCGGGAGGATAATTCGTAGATGAAATTATAAGATTAACTGAATAATTTACTCCTTTATGCGTTAATAAACATTGAGCAAGTCTTCATTTTATTCTCGAACAAGTGATTTATTTTCATTGATAAATTTTACAAGAAATATTACAATAAAACTAAAACATTATGATTTAAAAACTTTCATAAAACCAACATGAGGTACACGACAAATTATACATTTCTGTTGGGTACAAATACAATTAGAACAATATACAAGATGATTACAAGGTGACATCATATATATGGATTCTTTCTCCATACAAATTTGACATAAATTTTCACCCATAACAAAAAACGCTTTCTGAACAAAATCTACAATGCAATTTAAGTTTAAAATATATTTAGCAAATAAAACACATTTATGATAATAGTAGTAGTAGACGTTCAACACACCATTACTCCATGGGTCTGAGTTACGTATGTCCGCAATGCATGGTATGTCATCAACTTTCTAAAGTAAAATTGAAATTTAATATTAAATTAAAACATTTTTTAAATTATAGCAAAAAGCATACCATAAGGGTTTCTAGGTTGGTGTCTGGTTCTTTGGAGTTATTTCCTTTATGCAGAAGCAAATGAGGACACCTTGGATAGGAAATTGAGTGTTCCAACCATGGATTATCACTATTGAAATTTTTTAATAAAGTACACCCACAAAAGTAGCAAAACAACTTATCTTCAATTTCTGAGTAATAAAAACCACATTTTACCAAATTTAATAGAAAAACGTTACTATACTGTAGCCTGATATTTGTATAAGAGGAAATTCTAGACTGTAAAGTCACCATATCTAAATTATATATACCATGTCCTGTAGTACAAATATAATATTTTGATGCCATTCTCAAATTTTTGTTGTGTATAGATTGAAATCATAATATTGAATGACATTAAAATTTCTTACATGTTAGTCTTCTACTAACTGCTATTCACTGACTCGTCCAACGTTATAATTTGGTCTTCTTTCCGTAATGCTGTCCAGGAAACCTCAGATGAAGTTGAAGGCTGTAGAATATTGGCACTTATGCGAGTTTTATCTCCTCTAGGTTTTAAAGTAGGTTGACACCATTCTTTACGTAACCGAGTATTTAACAATGTGCTAGGAATATTAATTTTTTTGCAAACTAACAAAAATCTGTTAACTCCTGGTGGATGTACAACCCACTTAAGATTTCTAGTAATGTAGCTTATCAAATCAATTATATTCGAGCCCTCACATGGATTTTGGGCAAAGAATCTCACAGTGCCTCTATTATCCCAAGATATCTGCTCATTTTCCTTGAGAAGGCTCATAATGTGTTTTACCGCAGATTTATTTGATGGTGGAACTGAAGCTAATAGTAGCTTATCCTCAGGTGTTAATATTATATCGTCTTGATTTAAAACTGGGGTTTCTATAGGTGCCAGTCCAGACAAATTAGCTTTTGTTTCACCGATTTCTACTTTAATTGGCTTCCTAAGAATCAATTGTATATTTTCCCCTACGCTTTTCATAATACTACTATACATTTGACTTTTTATATCGTCTGGAATTTGAGATGTTAATATATTTGAAGCCTCGTTATCTTTTGTTATAACTGAGGATTCTTCTAACAACTGTGGAAGCTGTAGATGCTTTGCTTTTTTAATGTATGTAGATGATGGTATTCCTTTTCAGGAATTAGTTTCATGCGCTTCGACATTTAAAATTTATTAAAACTTTTTTACTGTAAATTTAAATGTGAGCTTACAACTCTACCAATAATGATACCACTTGCTGACAAAAATGGTTGTAACAATAATGGCAGATGCTTACTATACTTTAAAAATGTTTTTTTCTTTTTACTAACAGATAATTTTTTTTCAGAAAATTTTCGAATTGAACTTTTATACTTTTTTAATTTTTCTTTTAGCTCTGGTTTTATTGGGATATTGCCCTTCAATGTGTTCACAGCCACCTCTGTGATACAATGAAGATTGTCAGCAGTAGCCTCTTTAATTGCTTTATTTCTTTGAATTGGGTTAGCTTTACTTAAAAGTTCCAAAAATAACTTGTTTCTATCTGTACACCTACTCATATTCAACTGAAACATAGACAATACCAAAATACGATACTCATCTACCAAACTCATAAACAAGAATGATGGAGTGAGAAAGCTAAATGATTAGAAAACTTCTTACGTATAAATCACCTCATCTTCACTAGGTAAAATACAGGTTCTGATTCGTATTCTATCATCACACTCTGGGTGTAAGTTTATAAATAAATATGAGTATGGAGACTTGGTGGCATCTAAATACGCATGGGTTAATAATGAAGGGTGAAGAGGAAAATATGTCCTCCCTAAATATTGTACTTGAGACAGAAATGAGGGGATTTGAAAATACATAAATAATGTGTGTTTAACCTCATATCCTTCCCAAATTGTCCCTGAGGAAATAGATTTTGGTTAATTAATATAACTGTATTTCTATTATGATGAACTCCTTTAATAAATAACTCCTGAATTTTCCTGCTTTTTGCTACATCTGTCATTTGATCGTCGATGACGATTAATGAATCATAATAATCATCTAGCTCAAGGTTGTTTACAAACGTTACGTTTTGATGTTTATTTCTAATTCGGTCGTATAAACTCTGTTCTTTAGCAAAGGATATTACAATATTCGTAATTGAAGAACTGAACAATGTGCTCAAGTGTTCTAACATTTTTTCTACAAATGTCGTTTTGCCTGACATTGAGGTGCCAGCTATAACGATTGAGCAAGGATGTTTGAACTTATATTCGTTTTCATTTACATTAGTCATAATATGTTATGTTTTATTAATTACTTTTTTAAAATGTAGTTTAACAACGTCAATTTCATAACATATATCCACCTCTTTATCTGATTTCAAATATATACTTATACTATTATATGTTCCTTCAGGCACCTTGAAATATTGATCACTAAGGTGGTGAAATACACTGTCTGTATTACCAGTTTTCACAGGTATACAACGTAGTATCTTCTCATAATTACTGTTAAAGATACTTGACTCGACAATATTACTACAAATGAATATGTTAGTACTTGGATTTAAACTATTTACAATTACATTACCCTCATAACTGCTATCGTTGCTATAAAACTCACACAAACCTATTGTACTTGCCAATTGCTTGCTAAATTTTACCTCACAATTATATATTGTCACTGACACTCTATTCGTTATGTTCGAAAAATTAAATGTTATATGATCTTTATAGTCAGTTTTTTCAATAATGGATTGTATATAAGCTACTAAGCTAGATACAGTCCTGAAGGAACTATTGGGAATTGAAAAGCTTTTAAAACTATTCGATTTAATGTCGTTTGAGCACTTTTTAATAAAAAAATTGGGAACATTCCTAGTATACCGACGCTCAACGGAATAGACCGATATATAGCTCATTCGAAAGATCTCGTTGAGTACATCACGAATATGGTATTGGTTTTTGGGGCAACCCCCCAAATAAGAAAGTTATGGTCGGTTAAAGTTGAAAATATGACTATTTCGATGGCTATATTTTTAGAAAACGAAAGAGTTACAAGTTCTTTAGGACATCGTTGTTTTGATCTTCATGGTGAATTTACTTGTAACTATGGCAACGTAGCTAATAACAACATGCAGGTTTGGTTTTGTAAAATTCTAAATTTTTTCATTGTTCTAACTTCAATTTTCATCATTTTTGATTTAGTTAAGGGCACGCGGTCACAATTAGCATTTTTTTAAACCTAACCTAATTAAAATTGATGGAAATCGAACATAGGACGTGGTCACAATTAGCATTTTTTTAAAACCTAACCTAATTAAAATTGATGGAAATCGAACATGGGACGTGGTCAGAATTAGCATTTTTTAAAACCTAACCTAATTAAAATTGAGGGAAATCGAACATGGGACGTGGTCACAATTAGCATTTTTTAAAACCTAACCTAATTAAAATTGATGAAAATTAAACATGGGACGTGGTCACAATTAGCATTTTTTTAAAGCCTAAACCTAATTAAAATTGATGGAAATCGAACATGGCACGTGGTCACAATTAGCATTTTTTAAAACCTAACCTAATTAAAATTGATGAAAATTAAACATGGGACGTGGTAACAATTAGCATTTTTTTAAAACCTAACCTAATTAAAATTGATGGAAATCGAACATGGGACGTGGTCACAATTAGCATTTTTTAAAACCTAACCTAATTAAAATTGAGGGAAATCGAACATGGGACGTGGTTACAATTAGCATTTTTTAAAACCTAACCTAATTAAAATTGAGGGAAATCGAACATGGGACGTGGTCACAATTAGCATTTTTTAAAACCTAACCTAATTAAAATTGATGAAAATTAAACATGGGACGTGGTCACAATTAGCATTTTTTAAAACCTAACCTAATTAAAATTAATGGAAATCGAACATGGGACGTGGTCACAGTTAGCATTTTTAAACCTAAACCTAATTAAAATTGATGGAAATCGAACATGGGACGTGGTAACAATTAGCATTTTTTTAAAACCTAACCTAATTAAAATTGATGGAAATCGAACATGGCACGTGGTCACAATTAGCATTTTTTAAACCTAACCTAATTAAAATTGATGAAAATTAAACATGGCATGTGGTCACAATTAGCATTTTTTTAAAACCTAACATAATTAAAATTGATGGAAATCGAACATGGAACGCGGAACCAATTAGCATTTTTTTAAAACCTAACCTAATTAAAATTGATGGAAATCGAACATGGGACGTGGTCACAATTAGCATTTTTTAAAACCTAACCTAATTAAAATTGATGGAAATTAAACATGGAACGTGGTCACAATTAGCATTTTTTAAACCTAACCTAATTAAAATTGATGAAAATCGAACATGGGACGTGGTCACAATTAGCATTTTTTAAAGCCTCAACCTAATTAATATTGATGAAAATTAAACATGGAACGTGGTCACAATTAGCATTTTTTTAAAACCTAACCTAATAAAAATTGATGGAAATCGATCATGGGACGTGGTCACAATTAGCATTTTTTTAAAACCTAAACCTAATTAAAATTGATGGAAATCGAACATGTGACGTGGTCACAATTAGCATTTTTTAAAGCCTAAACCTAATTAAAATTGATGAAAATCGAACATGGGACGTGGTCACAATTAGCATTTTGTTTAAAGCCTAAACCTAGTTAATATTGATGAAAATTAAACATGGAACGTGGTCACAATTAGCATTTTTTTAAACATAGAAGTTGGTGCAATTTAGAATTTTACAAAACCCAACCTGCATGTTGTTATTAGCTACGTTGCCATAGTTACAAGTAAATTCACCATGAAGATCAAAACAACGATGTCCTAAAGAACTTGTAACTCTTCGTTTTCTAAAAATATAGGCATCGAAATAGTCATATTTTCAACTTTAACCGACCATAACTTTCTTATTTGGGGGGTTGCCCCAAAAACCAATATCATATTCGTGATGTACTCGACGAGATCTTTCGAATGAGCTATATATCGGTCTATTCCGTTGAGCGTCGGTATACTAGGATTTAGCCAAAAATTGTTTTCGTTACAATTTGTTTTGATTTTTAGTGACAACTCGGTAAGTGAAACTTCGTATTCATGTGCCTGGATGTTAAGGTTAGATGGCAATTGTACCTTGAAATTGTTGGTGGTATTATCAGGGAAATAATTAGAACAAGAGGACGTTAGATACATATGGAAGGACATCCTTTTGAGTCAATCCATAAACTAAGAATGGGGTGTTAATGTCATTAAGCACTTATTTTAATCATTTCCTCGTTATAAAAAATACCGTCAATACAAATATTATTTTTATCTTTTATTCTATATGTAACTGGGGTGGTATTAACTACCTTACAGATCATAAATGTTTCCGAAGAAAAATTAGAATCATATCCTTTCTGAAATAAATTCTTATCTTTCACAATTCTCACTTCATCGTTCACATGAAAAAGAGTTTTGGATTTATTACGGAAAGAAATTGTTTTCTCATATAGTTTTAGCCAGATATCAAATTGATTATATTTGTTAACTTTAGATGGTTGGATACCAATACTGCGATGAATTGAGTTATTGTATGAGGTAATTACATTCTGTAAATTATTAGTGTAATTACAATTTTGTTGAAACGTAAATAGTTTAGATAATCTTAGAAATAATGTTCTATTGAAACGCTCTACTACACTACACTTCTTGTCTGAAAAATTACGAAATAAAATAATGTTAATGTCAGTTAAATACGATATTAATTTACGATTGAAGAATTCTTTCCCAAAATCAGTGCTCAGAAATTTTGGTGTATTTCCCTTACTAAATACGTATTTAAAAGCTTTTTGTTACCTCTTCGGCGGATTTATTTTGAATAGGTATAGCAATGGCATATTTACTGAACACGTCAATAATGGTCAAGATAAAGTTAAAACCATCGTTCTCTCGTCTGTATTTTTTCACATCAATTAGGTCGGCTTGCCAAATATAATCTTTACCTGGAACAATAATTTGGCGGCGTCTAAACCTTCTACGTATATTTTTATGTTTAGTATAGCAATCTTCTTTTCGCAACACAGTGTGAATTTGTTTAATTGATGCTGATGGAAATGCGTCTTTTAATCTATTTATGCCTCCAAAACTCGCTGGATGTTTTGGATTTAAATAAGCGGACTGAATTAAGTTGTTAGACATGCTAACCCAATAAAGACTAAACACAGATTGACAGAGAGGTATAGTTGCAAATTTATTCTTCATTTTTATTTTACATGTTTAGATAATGATATAATAGTTTGAATATAAGGATTTCTTTTATATGTATCATGACATTTATAACAAGACAAACAATCTATTTTACATGTTTTATTAAAGGGAGAATTGTATAGCGGTATAGAGTGGACAAATTTGTCTACATATCTATCGTTACTAGTTAATTTTTCCCAAAGGGTTGAATAATATCTTGAAACTTTTTGTGGATATTTCTATTTAGCAAAAAGTATACACAATATTGACCACATACGATCCCGCTTGGTGATTGCAATTGTTTTTTGCTTAACCTTACATTAAGATTTAATCTATTTACAAATTTTTGAAATTCTAAATTATAGTAGCTAATTGGAAATCCAAAACTATCAAAAAATTCAACATAGTTGTCTGATTTTTCTTTAAAGAATGCTAACCAATGACAGCCAGGTTTTGTAGAAGGGTCTGAATTAACAATTATGGCAAATTCTTCGTTGGGAACAAATTCCAATTTATCGCACGACAAAACGTTTACAAATTTATTACTGTCGGCAATTGTGTGTTGTAAAATATATTGTAATTGTAATGTATCCATTAGTGAGATACCACCTGTCGATACTTATCTATTTCTAAGACAGCCTGGGTATCTGAATATACAAGGCAGTGAACAGCTTCTGGTAGAGCTGTATGAAATTTTAGCTCTATACGGACACTACCTGACTTTTCCAAATGTAGGATGTTGTTCTCACTATCTGAGGGGCAAATGTCGAATGCAAAGAAAGTGTTTCCTGTACAGTAACTATATCTATTGAAGGGGAGACCAACATCTTTTCCAGCATTTTTTAAACTAGTGAAAAGCATATAGTATGCCAGTAGATACTTATTGTCTTTGAAATTTAAATTAAGGGGTCTAATGGGTGTGGGCATATTGTTAACAGAAACACCTACGTAGCTGACATCGTAGTGATAGAAATTGAATGGATTTAAGGCAAGATCTCCATTAAAACCTCTGCTAGATACGAAAGCCAAAATTACTTTACTGGGAACATTTGCTACAAAGACATTCTCCTCTACAAAAGACTGGTTCCCTTTTGGGATTGTAAAATATTTTAAACCTTTTTTTTGATAAAAATATTTTGCAATCTCTTCCTTGTCTAGGAGCTTTTGGTGGGCAACAACCAAACTTGGGTACAAAATTTCCTTTCTAATGAACAATCCTGCGTCTAAAAATTTTATTCTGGGGATAAATGTACTAGCAGCATCTTCGTCAAGAGTGGTGTTTGTACATAAAATGACAAAGTTATCAGGGGACCTAGTCAAAACAATGCTTACGTTTGTATCATTAAGAATGTAACGGCTTTGATTACCCAAGTCAATATGTAGTTTTCCTACTAACTCTACATTTTTGGATCCCTTAAATAAATCTCGTCTTTCAGAGTAACCACCATTTGCAGTATCTACCACAGACGCGTCATCTTCAGGGTTAAATAACGTACAGGACGCTTGTGACTCATAATAATCCCTACTATAAGAAAACACTACCTCGAAATAAGCTTTATAAGGATACAAATTATTCGTTGTAGATACAATTTGATTGTTTACATATACCTCACATTGAAGAAACAAAGAATGAAATGTGTTATTGGTGACGCTAATGTCTATTTCTTGAGGTATGGGATCACCATTGTTTTGTTCCAAACGTACACATAGAGTTAAAAAATGATCCCCAAGATTCAGGTAGTGGCTGCTATTACCCATTATTTTAAATTCTAATTTTGCATCAGAGTCCTGGATGTTCACGACAGGTTTAAATTCAGCATAGAAACTCGATTCTACAGTTGTATCTATTGAGAAAAATGTAAATTAACCGTCAGTAAATTAGTGTAGAAAATATAAAGTAACTTACCTGTTAATAATGATGAAAATAAGTCTGCCTGATCACGAATCGCTGGTTGAGATGATGTGTGGAGTAAAGACATTATGACAGTATGTCTATTTTATTTCTCCTGATACCCTTCTTTAAAACTGGTGGTTTTATTCTCTGAATTTTTTCTTCTTCTTTTCGTTATGGTCAAATGTGGAAGTCAACAACTTCCTTTTTCTTACTTTCCCAGAACCTTTTTGGTTAACTGAAGAAATAATATTCTTTCCAATTTCCTTTGCTAAATTAATTCCATTTGTTTTAATGGCTTGCTTTATGGATGTTCCACAGAGCACATCTGATGCTGTTTTAATCGCCGCTCGTTTTGCGCTAGCAATGACATGTTTTTTGATGACTGGCAATACATATCTTGCCATTGTAGAGAACAAACCCCCTCCTCTTTGTACCCTAGAACTAACGCTATAAGGTGTCCCCTTATGAATTTGGGATTGAAGAGTCTCTAAATAATGACCGTCGGAAAAAGTATATATGGATTTCATTTTAAAAATGTAATTATTTTGTTTATTTATGTTAAGCAATGTAATTGTTAAATGTAAATGAAGAGTTATTCTGTACTTCAAAAGTATTTATAGGGAAATAATAAGTGGAAACAGTTTATTGTGTTACTCCTCGTTATAAACTTTATGTAGAAACGTTTTGAAAAAAATGGTTGTTTTGTAATGGCATGGATAACAAAACTGAGCTATTTTAATACTATAAAATAATAATACACATTTAGAATTAGATGATTAAATTAGATCCTGAAAGCATTTTTACTGATTTGACAAAATTTGTTTTACTGTAGAGGGTGAAATATTAATGTCTAATGAATCTTTTACGGCTGTATTTAAAGTTTGTAAAGCCAGAAAAGGCTCATTAGTCGATAACAACGTTTTTGGGGTAATAGACTGGAAATTAAGAACAGGTGGTGTAAATGACGATGACGACTGTTGTGTAATCTTTTGTCGTTGGTTTACACTATAGCACACTACATCCTTATCTTTAGATGTAGTTAGTGTTAGCTCTGTGTGAATAGTGATTGGTTTGTAATCAATTTTTATTTTCTTTCTACATGGTTTGTTCAGGATTGAAGGGTATTGGTGATATTCCGAGCTAACAACCACTTTTATTTTCATTTTGCTTTGGAGCTCAGTTGTCGACTGACACATTGTAGATGACATGAATCATTTATATTATACTGTATTTTTTTTGTAATTTATTTATTTTTTAATGACCTAAATACCTAAAAGATGTTGTATTTCAAGATTTGTAAATCTGTTGAAATCCATATGTCTAGACGCTTTACTTTTATAACTTTCTCATAAAACTTTTATGTTCTTTATAGGTTAAGTCTTCATATTAAATATGATGTGTGAACTATTCATAACTTACTTCCCATGAATACAGATGTTTAGTACTAGAGCGAATTTTTCACCCCATTAAATGTTTTTTTTAAAATTATTTTCCAATATATAAAAAGCATCTGCCATGACAGGCAACGCCTGTCATGGCGGATGCTTTTTATAATCATCAGACGTTTTATCCATAGTAGTTTTGGATTTGGAAAGAGAATCAAAGAGAAGAGATGATTTAGTGGATATGTATTTATACTGCAGCAAAGAGAATATTATGCATATCCTCAGAGTGTATTCTCAAACTGTGTGGTTACTCAGGCGAAATATTTACTACTTTTCTGTCATCCTGGAATAGTAGTGATTCAATTTCATTCAAATGGCATGTAGTCCGAGATCTATATGCACTTGGTAATAGATAAGTAAATCACATAGAGGCTAGAGCAGCAACGAGTGTGGATGAAGAAGATTCGAAAAATTGAGCGTAGAATTGCATTAGTTGGAGAAGAAGAGAATACGATAAAGAATGAGAAAGTGTTTTTCCACCACAGAGTTGATGGGCTGAGTGCTGAGCTGGAGAAAGAAGATTATGATCGACTAGCAAATGATATAATCATCTGCTTATTCGCACAATCACCAGCCTAGTCTGCATTACAAGACACATTATTACATTTCTACGTAAACTCAACTTGCTTTTCCGTTCTTACATTACACTCCTTTTCACTTCACTCTTACTTGCAAAAATTTGAGGGGAAGATTGTCAGAGGAGAACGTGGATTGGTTTCAGCTGTAATACATTCATATACAGCCACCTTAATAATTTCCCTAGGAATAGCTCAACCAAGTCCAAGTTAAGGATTTTTGCACCAATTTCCCTATACAATTGAATGATTATCTGGCACAATGTCTGGGCGCTGATTTGAGGGCAGGCGATAGCCTGCCATCACAGCGACCAGGGATTATGCCTGATAATCGTAATTATACGAGCATTTTCCACACACCGCCGCTTGCGAGGTTAGAGCGTCGAGAATTGCCGCGCAAAATGTGAAGTATAATTACGGTTCATTGAAAAATATTATGTACCTAGGAAACCAAATTATTAACGTACGATTATTAGTATAACGATTACTAATTTTAACTTCTTGTGTTATTGTATGCGACATTTGAATCAAATTAGCTAAATAAATTATGTAATTAATTTGGATAATTTATAGGTATAAAGATAAGCATTTAGCATTAAGGAGAAAAATAAAGTTACTTCAGTGATTCTTGCCAGCAATGGTTTGTTGGATAATTACATACTGTATTTTGAACACTTATGCATAAAATCTTGATTGTAATTAAAACTAAGTTCGCGTTTAGGGAAAAATAAGATTACTTTGGTAATTTCTTGCCCACACTGGTTTGTTAGATTATTTTGCAAAGGATGTGGATTAATTCTACAAAAAATCTTGAACTACAGTGTGAAATTTGACCAAGATGGGCTTCTTCTTTTGACTTACAGTTTTTAAAAGACCTGTATTCAATTCACATCCGGATGACTTTTTAATTCTTCCCTAATTTTCTATACGCACATACTAATAAGAATACTTGCCCGGATGGTAAGAGATGCTAGATTCGCGACTAGCTGTGTGTGTTTACTTTATAGTCCTTTTCGTCCTCATTTGACTACCTAACTTAACTATCTATTCTAAATTATTCCCCAATAATTCCTACCGCCAAGTCAAATTGTGTTAAGAATGAAAATAAAATAGATTTTTAAATTGCTTCGATTATTATTACTGGGTTTGTTTGAGCAACACAAAAGCAAGTCGATTTGTACATGCATATCATAATAATATCATTATGTTTCTTCATAGTCTTCATTAGAACCATATTTTTGGAATAACATTCTGGTCTGCATGCATTAATCAATGTCCATCATTGGCAATCTTAGAGATTGTAATGAGCGCTATGAAAGAAATCATAAATATGTGTCTCAAAATCTGATAACTTCTAGTTGGACAATTTTTATTGATGTAGGAAGGAACAATGAAGATAAAGACAAACTCTGTACCATGGTACTTGTAGAAATACTTTCTCGAGTCCGGTCATTTGCCTTTTAAGTAGCACGACAGTGAAACACGGGAGAATTTGCCGACCAGGTGTCCACATCATTATAACCAACGAGGCAAATCTCTAGTTACAATAAGAAATCCTAAACTGACCGTTGGAATTTATTTGAAAGCGCTTTTATGTATTAACGAATTATGTACTTCAATATCACACTACTGTTTTTCCGGTATAATTGTTTCAGGTATTGTAATTCAGCCATCAAAGTATTCTGCTCGATGGAAGTTGAAACAAAGTTGAAACATTCGTTTCTTCAACGTGACTACCATTTATAATAGGTTCGAGTTCTTTCTGGATGCACATTGGAAACGCAAACAAATATTTCCTACAAGGTATCATTATCGATGTTTAGTATATTATACAGTAAGTGGTTTTATGGCAAAGTGAAATCTTATTTCATAGATAGAATGGGATAGCATGACAGTGATTGAGTCTAGGAACTAGCAACCGATAAGGACCACATTGTTATAATCTTCTTGGAAAAATTACACTCTACAGATTACCATGTTGTCGCACTGAATGTAAATACTTGGTCGTAAAATTCATGAATTTAATTAACACTAAAAGAAAATAAGCCAATCAGGTAATTACACCGTACAATACCATGTATACGACATATAAGGACTGAAAGCAAATTACAACGGTAAGCAGGGTAAAATTTTTGGAAGAAAATTTGGGGTATGCTTTGGGGTACATACTTGAAACCATTAATTGGGGAAGAGGAGGAAATTTATTTATTTATTTACACGGTCAAATTCCTCCCTCAGAGGTAGTTACAGAGCCAAGATTCTGTTTCATCCCGGCTTGACTATATTATTTATTACATATGCTTTAAATAAGGATGCAGAATCAGTATTAATTTAGGAAACAACATTTAAAGAATTAATGTTAGAAAAGATAAGAATAGTCAGTATCGGTTATTTTCTTACAAACATCGTCTATACAGGTAAGATCACATTTTACAATGTCACAAGCTGGTTCAGTTTCTATTAATTGCTGACTTAAGAAGTAATTTTTTAATTTAAGCTTAAACTGAGAGAAAGTACAACATGTTTTAAATGCATCTGGTAAGGTAGACCAGTACAATATGCCTTGATAAGAAAAACTTCTAGTACCATAAGAGTTTTTTGTAACTAGGTTAGGTTTAACATACGTATTATTTCTCGTACTTACGCTACTAGTATTTTCCAATGACACATAGTTCTTAAAATAAGGGGGACAGTGATCGTTGTGTATAATACAATACATTAGTTTTAGTAACTCAAATTTATACAAAAAACTAGGGAATAGCCATTTTAGATGGTTAGCAATCTGTTTTTTCACACAATCATAGTTCAAGATACCTAATGCAAATCTTACTGCTAATCGAATCACACGTTCAATTGATTTTACAGTTTCTTTACATGCTGTGCCCCATATTGCCATATATCTAACAACAGACATTATATAGGCATTAACTATTTGCATCTTATAGCATTCGTTTAGTAAGTGACTATATGGAAATAACGAAATCAGTTCAAGTCTTTAACTACTACTTTTGGTTGTGTCCAAAGTCTATTGCTCTTTTTGTGCAATCATTTCTTTCACCTTCCAAGCCTTCCATAGTCATACAAATTCTAATATTAAAATTGTATTGAGCATAAAATGCAACCAGTGATAGAGAAATAGGTTAATCTTTCGGTTGAGCTAAAACCGAAAACAACCAAAATGATTACCTGGCCCTTGAAATAATCTTATCGCTTAATTCCGAGTTAGAGGGAGGCATCAAAATTTTCTATCGCTATGCTCGAATTAGAATTATTGGTGTATCAATTTTACTGATTTCGTGAACATTTCTTCTAATTTTATTACTTTACTTTTAATTTAATTATGGAAAGGTGTTTCTCAGACGTTTAATCCATGTAGTTTTGGAAAAGGAAAGATAATAAAGGAGAAAAGTTGATTTAATGGATATATGCATTTATACTTAGCATCTAGGTAGGTAATATGTATATTCTTAGAGAGTACTTTTAAATTGTCTGGTTGCTCAGACCAGACCATACAATAATTGCTCATATTTTTGTGTCTTGGAATGGTGGCGATAAAATTTCATCTTGATGGCATATAGTACCAGATCTAGATGTATGCGGTGATAGAACATAGCAAATTATATAGAAGCTAAAGCAGTTGCAAAGAATGTGGAAGACAAGTGCGGTGCGTAACAATATTGAAGAAGAAGAGTGCCTATGAGAAATAGTGAGAAAGTATTTTGGACCACGGAATTGAAAGTGGGGCGCTTGCGCTGTGGAGAAAAAATTATGGTCAACGAGTCAATGATAAAAGCATTGGGTCTGCATAACTAGCCAAATCTACATTACATGACATTACAATTTTACGTCAACTCAACTCGTTTCTTTCCATTCCTACATTTCTCTCCTTTTCACTTCACTCTTACGTGAACACCTTTGAGGCGAAGATTGTCAGGGGAGGACATGCATTTATTTCTGCTGTAATACATTCAGATAATATCCCGTCAGTGTCGGTGAGGCCAAAGTATTATCTTTACTTTGTTCCATTGGCATTGACGTGATATTTTACAGCAAAAATCGACATTTCAAAAAACTAGTTCCTTTACCTTCAACAGCTAGCTACGAGCTACCTACGGCTCTGTTAAAAAACATGTACTCCAAAATTGTGAAGTAACTGTTGTTTTTACTCACCTGCGAATTCTTACATTTTCAACTCTAATTGTTATCAAGTGTGTCTCGCCGTTTACTGCCTGTAATTAAGGACTCCTTAAGCTATAATAGAACTAGCACGGCTAGGTAATTGGTTTCGCAAATCAGTACAGATTTCTTGTTACTGATATGCGATTCTAATGCCTAGTCAAGCTATGTTACAACTCGACCAATTTCATCCTACATGATGTTTTACAGACACCTACATAATTAAATTTTCCAACAAATAGCTCAAACAAATCCCAATTAAAGGCTTTTGCACCGTTTTTTCTACAGTTACGACATATTGAAAAATATTATTTACCTAGAAAATCGAATTATTAACGTACCATTATTAGTATAACCATTACTAGTATTGCAGTATTAACTTCTTGTGTTATTATATGCGACATTTGAATGAAATTAGATTATATAACTTAAGTTTTAATTAAGTTTAATCATAAATATAAACATAAGCAATTAGCATTAAAGATTATATTTGAATATCTGTATTCAATTCACATGGTTCGAGCTTGGATGCTCCAACTCTAACTCAACTTAAATAGAACTAGCACGGCTAGGTGATTGCATTGCTCATCAGTACTGAATTCTTGTTACTGATAAGTGATAACAATCCCTCGTCAAGCTATGTTACAACTCGAACAACTTCACCCTCTATCATGTTTTACAAACCTAAATAGTTTTCCAACGAATAGTTCAACCAAATCCAAGTAAAGGACCCTTCTATACTTTCTTACAAGTACCATACATTGAAAAATATTATGTACTTAGCAATTCAAATTATTAACGTACCATTATTAGTATAGCCATTCCAAGTTTAACTTCTTTTGTTATTATATGTGACATTTGAATCAAATTAGATTATATAACTTAAATTGTAAGTAATTAGGTGAACCATAAAATTAAAGATGAGCAATTAGCATTAAGGAGAAAAATAAATTTACTCTGGTAATTCTTGCTAACAATCCTTTGTAGAATAATTATATTATAACGTGTGTGGATCTATTCTGCATAAAATTTTAAAATGTAGTTTATATTTTGTCCGGTATCTAAATAAATATATGTTTTGTTAAGGGGCGCCACCCCTCCGTCGAGGTATCTACCGGAATTTGGCATGAACTCGATCTATTTACATTGAGTTGAGTACAAAACCATTCAAATTTTATTTTTTTAGGAAATCAAGGAAAACTCAAAAACTCTTCCGTTTTCAATTTTGATTTTTTTACCTAAAATTCTTACAGGGTCCTGGAGGGTCACAAGTTTGCGTTTTGTTCAAAAAGACTTTTGGTTATTTTATAAAAAATTCATAAACCTATCGCGCCAAAAAAAATAAAAAACTTTTTGGTAGAATGGCCAGTGTGACCTTTACAGGTCAAATTTGTAACATATCTGAAACTTGTGACCCTCCAGGATCTTCATCCTAAATTTTGAGACCAACTACGCCCAGATTGCTTGAAAATTAGGCGACTTATCCATGATTTCCTGGAGTAGGAAATTACATTGAAAACCAAGTACTACTGCCTGACCTTAAGCATGAATAAAAAGTGGAGGTTTAAAGGAGGGTTTCCGGATAAGGGCACTTCACTTGGCTATTTTCGCTTGACCATTTTTTATAGAGCACACTAGTTTAGAAACTTCAAACTTTCAGAACTCATAGATGATATTCTTGGGAAGATCATTTATGATTTTTGAGTTTGAGGTATCTTTAGTTTCTGAGATATACCCGTCTTTGTGAAAGTCCTTTACCCTATCTATATACAGGGGAAAAGACTTTGAATGCCAAAAAAATTGTGAGCACACAACTCTAAAAATCTGAAACTTTTACCATAAGTTCTTCAAACTGTTGAAAAATTATGATGTGAATTTGGAGTTTGAGGTATTTTTTGTTTTTGAACAAAATTGATTCAAAAATTAAAAATTACCTCAATCCCTTTGAAAAAAGATTTTTCAGATATGAATGCATCTAAAATTGACGCTTTACCGGTTACCATGTGCTTCTACTGTTTGTATTGGGGATTGATGATCATTTTTTGTTAGACAAACTCACTACCCAAGGTCAACCAAACTAGGTATCTCAAAATACATAACCAAAGGTCAACTATACAAGGTATCTCAAAATACTTAACCAAGGTCAACTCAAGGTATCTCAAAATACTTAACCAAGGTCAACTCAAGGTATCTCAAAATACTTAACCAAGGTCTACTCAAGGTATCTCAAAATACTTAACCAAGGTCAACACAAGGTATCCCAGAATCAGGCATCCTGAAGGTTGAAGTATGGTAGTGGTTGCACCAAAGTGATTTGAATGTTTCCAGGGCTCCGCCCTCAGGGACAAAGTGACGACATGCTGCAAAAACTCGTTTTCCCCAACCAGTTCTCCGAATCGAAATCAGGGAGAAAGTGGTTTGAAATAACTGGTTGGGGGAAACCAGTTCTCTGGAGTTTGTCGTCACTTTGTCCCTGAGGGCGGAGCCCTGGAAACATTCAAATCACTTTGGGTTGCACAAATACCTATCAATGTTATTATTTTAATCGGGCTAGGTTAAATCCCTAGAAATCGGGTCCTGGTATGCCCCGTGTATTTCATAGCGCGATTTTTAAAATGTGCAACCACTACTGCTTTACTTCAACCATCCCGAATTTTCGGTAACTGGGAAATCTTGGTGGCTCAAATAATTCCCTCCCACTCTGAGAGTAAAGCGTAAGATTTTAAGCCAATAGATTGTCATGCTACGGAAGGGAGCATGGCCAAGTCAAAACTTAGAAATTGGGAAATCGTTCCAGTTCAAAAGCTATTTAATTTTGAAAAATACAGGGGCTTTTTGGAAAAATAGGCCACAATAAGCCCTCAAAAAACATGTGGTTTTTCAAAACAAAAACATTTTTTTAATGTGACTTTTTTCCCCCACGGGGATGTGTTATCAATGTTCTGCGCATCGACAAAATAGCCTTAATTCACCCACTCGTGATTAGGGAGTTACACTGGCAGACATTTTAATGCCCTACGAGAACAGTTTTCTTGTGAACTCTCTTAGATAGTTGCACGGGCAGGCATACGGAAACTTGGGACGGGTAGCTCTCTAATCCTGATCCACATGGCTAACCGGACTACTTTGTTGTCACCTGGTGTTGCTCGTTGTGGTGGTGGTGTCATTTCTAATCACCTTGGTTGAAATGGTTACACGAATAAATATGAACTGTACACTAACAACTATTGGCAATTTATTTGGCGTATCTTAGGAACAAAATTCTACGATAAATTGAAAAACGGCCAGCCCAACATTTTTGCCTCAATTTCAGTGGTTTATAGCCAACGTTGCCCATCTTATCAGATACTATCCTTTATTTGATTATTAACACCAATGGTTTTTTATTTAAATAAATTTCATATCGTCTGCCTAACATTACTAAGTAACAAGCCATTTCATCATGACTGCTACAAAGTAACAAACCATTTTATCATGGCTGCGACAATGTAACAAACCAATGTATCAGGAGTTAGGTTTGTTACATTGTCTCAGCCATGATAAAATGGTTTGTTATATTGTAGCAGTCACGATGAAATGGTTTGTTACTTAGTAATGTTAGGCAGACGATATTACAATTATGATTCACCAGATCAATCATTAAAACAATATTGTTAGAAAACATTCTGCTTCGAATCGAATTCGTGTATCTTTTTAGACATTGGATACCTTCATTGGAATAATTCATAAAATAGCTGCGATTGAAAACATCTAGGTAGAAAATCTTCATCGATTACTCAATACATATTTATAAAAATTGGAAACGTGTATCATATGACAGTCAATATCGGTGTTTATTCCCATCTACTATTAATGAGGCTAAAAATACATCTGTCAGCAAATTCCTAAGTCGGAGTTTTTATTTTGATTTTAGTAAAATTAATTTTCACCTCCATGTTGAGAGATATGTGATTGGTGCAATTTATAATTTATTATGCTTATACCAATGAACTTGAAAATGTATAAAACAAAGTTTTGGGAACTGCTGCAGGTTAATTGCAAAAATTACAAAAGTAACATCTCGAACAACCGACAGCACTCTCCCTTACTTAATGGTGATTTCTTACCATCACTGCTTTGATAGCTAATTCCATAAAGGGTGTGAGTTAGTTCTATAAAATCTTGAACTACAGCTACAACCGTTTTCGTGCGGTAACTAATCTAAATAAAGATATATTTTAAGAATGAAAATAAAATAGAGTTTTGAATTGTTTAGATAATTATTGCCTTTGTTTGAGCAGCACAAGAGCAAGTCCATTTATATAATATGCATATTATTTCATTATGATTCCCTAAAGCCTTCATTGGATCGATATTATTGGAATAAAATACAAGTCTGAATTCATTTATGACCATATTTGACATCCTTAGACCTTGGCTAAACATTGTAATAAGCGTTAAGAAGCAAATCATAAAATAGATATACATCAAAACATTAAAAAATTCTAGCGAGACAAATTTTATTGCTAAACGAATAAACTATCCACAATGATACTTGTGAAAATATTTATCGAGTCCGGTCAGTAGCCTTATCACTAGCACTGCAGTGATATACGAGAAAATATGCTGACGAGGTATCTGCATCATTATAACTAATGAGGCAAAGCTCAATTTACAATGAGAAATCCAAACTTCCCGATGGTCTTTATTTGGAAGCGCTATTGTGAATCACAAAATATCTATCAGACTATCACTGTATTATATTGTTTTTCTTACACAATTGTTTCAGGTGTTGTAATTGAACCAAAGCATATTCCTTGAAATTCGAAATGTTTCTCAATTAAACACGTAATTGAATGTAAGTGAAATAATTATCACTTCTTCAATTTGAATGTCATTATTAATACTTTCGAGTTCTTTCTATATGCACATTGGAAACTCAAACAAATATTTCCCTCAAGGAATCATTATCGATGTTAAAATATCATACAGTTTAGTGGTTATTTTAAAGCGAAGTCTTATATAGGCAGAATGTGACTAGCATGACAGCGATTGAGTATAGTGTATAGGAATTAGCAAGCGACTCGTATATAATTGCTGAAACAAATTAAAACGGAAAACAAGTAAAAATTATTGGAAGGAAGATTAATTAGAAAACTGAAAAACATTAATTAGAGAAAATTAAATCCAGTCATATTACAGCATATTAATAAACTATTTTATTAGTATTTTTTTAATATATTTTACATTTTATATATTTTCCTTTGTGCAACCATTTCTTTTACATGCCAATCATAAAAGTTCTAGCGTTAAATTTGTATTGAGTATGCAGAACCAGTGATAGAGAAAAAGTAAATTCTTTTGATTTCAACCTAACATTCTCACTCACAGAATTAAATCCTCATAATACTTAAAAACTACTTAAATATACATGTTGAGCAAAAATTCGAAAAAAACGCAAATAAATGATTCCTTGAGCCTTAAACCAAGCTTATATTATCGTTAAATTAAGTTGAAGGAAGTCATCAAAATGTTCTCGCACTTTTGGTGAATTATATAGAATTATATCAATGTATTGAATTTTGCTTATATCTTCAAACTTTATTAAATGACTTAACTCAATCATGGAAACGTATTTTTTACAGACGTTTTATCCATAGTAGTTTTGGATTTGGAAAGAGAATCAAAGAGAAGAGATGATTTAGTGGATATGAATTTATACTGCAGCAAAGAGAATATTATGCATATCCTCAGAGTGTATTCGCGAACTGTGTGGCTACAAAATATTTCCTACTTTTCTGTCATCCTGGAATAGTAGTGATTCAATTTCATTCAGATGGCATGTAGTCCGAGATCTATATGCACTTGGTAATAGATATGCACTTGGCTAGAGCAGCAACAAGTGTGGAAGATTCGAAACATTGAGCGTAGCATTGTCGTAATTGGAGAAGAAGAGAATACGATAAAGAATGAGAAAGTGTTTTTCCACCACAGAGTTGATGGGCTGAGTGCTGAGCTGTAGAAAGAAGATTATGATCGACTAGCCAATGATATAATCATCTGCTTATTCACAAAATCACCAGCCTAGTCTGCATTACAAGACACATTACATTTCTACGTAAGCTCAACTTGCTTTTTCCGTTCCTACATTTCTCTCCTTTTCATTTTACTCTTACGTCAACATCTTTGAAGAAAAGATTGTCATGGGAGGAGATGGATTTATTTCTGCTGTATTCAGACATTGCACATATTGCGTTAATGTTGATGGGGCCAAGAAACATTTTTGCCTCGCCGGCATTGACGTGATATTTTACAGCTAAAGTCGACATTTCAAAAATCTAGTTCCTCTGCCTTCAACAGCCTACGCACGGCTCTTCTCAACACCCATCTCCTACTAAGCTAAAATAAGACTAGCACGGCTTGGTATTTGCCTTCTCATATTTGTACTGATTTCTTGTCACCGATATGAGAGGTAAATACTTATTCCAGCTATGTTATAACTCGCGACCAACTTCTGTTTCCATCACATTTTACAGTCACCTAAATAATTTTCCAACAAATGGCTCAATCAAATCTAAGTTAAGGGCTTTTACACAATTTTCCCTACAATTACTTTACATTGAAAAATATTATGTACCTAAAAAATAATTAACATACCGCTATTGTTATAACCATTAGTAATTTAAGCTTATTTTATTATAAGGCGACATTTGAATCATTTCTTGTGCTGCTGTTCCTTGCCTTTTGCAGTATTACTTCATGTACACATTACACGTGTGCCACAGAGACGTTGGTGGAAATGAAACAGATGAAAGTGACCGATTCCAGGTGTTTTTTTAGACGTTACATATGTTACACGTTTCATCCATGGTAGAATTGTATTAGGTAAGGGAATGGAGGAGTAAAGACAATTGAGTGGTCTTACATTGCAGCATATACGATTAATCTCAAAGTATAGTAGAATTTATATCTACTTATAGATCTATCTACATCAACTTTCCATGCATCGTTAACTTATTATCTAGCTTCTTTGGCTACTGGTACATAAATTTAACAACTCTATTTTGTAGGCTACGTACGTATTAGTTGTATCTTGGTTAATTTATTAGAATTACATTAAATAGAAATTTAAAAATGAAGTGAACAGAGATGTATAGAGACTAGTGTATATAGAAGTATATAGGTAAAGTGGAGAAATTTTATTTTGTGAATGTCCCGAGGACAGAGAATGTAGGAGTGAAGAAACGAAAAACGGTGATTAGCAATATTGGAGATGAAAGGTGTCTGAGTAGAAGTAAGAAAGCATTTTGAGCCACGGTGTTGAGGGTGCCTGTGCTGTAGAGAAAAGATTATGACCTACGAGTCAATGATTAAAGCCAGTGTTCAAAATTTACCACTTTTAAGCCTTTTTTACCATCACAGTGGTAAAATTGCACTTAATGATAAAAAGGCATTTAATGGTAAAAATGGTAGATTTTAGCGATTGATTAAACAGCTGAGTACAGATAAACTAGATTTCCTAAAATATAAGTTTTAAAACTTTATTTTCTATGAAATATTTCCAATTAGCCCCTTAATCAATTAAATTAATCATATTTATTTGAGTGCACACCAAACGTTATAAAAAAATGAAAAAAGAAAGATTGTAATTGGTATCGTCCATTTCAAATTGTTGCTAATTTACTGTATAATTGATTCAATATGAGATGAAATATTAATTAAATATGAATTGAGTCCTCTCCAATCAGAGATTGTTAGCGCCTCCATTGGTTGAATCCTAATCAGATTAATGATCACTTATCAATTTGTAACATAATGATCATCTGCTAAGCTATTTCATACTTTGGCCCCGATATTTTTTTCAAAGTTCAAACACGAAATTTAAAATGAAACTATTTTTTACCATTTTAACCATTTGTAACACTTACCACTACTTTTTAGGTAGTGGTATTTAACGTTAAATACCATTAAAAACCACTTACCGCTGGTAAGTGGTAAATAGTATTTTCTACACTGGAAATAATGAACACACAGAACCACCAGCCAAGTATACATTACAAGACACAACACATTTCCACGTAAACTGTTCAACTCGTTTCTTTCCGTTCCTACATTTCTCTCCTTTTCATTTCACTCTTACGTAAACATCTTCGAAGTGGACGTTGTCAGGTGAAGACCTGGCTTTATTTCAGCTGTAATACATTCAGACAATATCACGTCAGTGTTGGTGAGCCGAGTCACTTTAGTCGTTGCTTGGACCAATGGCTTTGCCGTGATATTTTACAGCAAACGTCGACACTTAATAAAACTCGATCCTATCCATGGCTTTATTATCTATACCCCAATAACTATTAACAAAGAGTCGTTTACACTCACATGCGAATTCCTGTTTTCCACTCCAAGTTGTGCCACGTTCGTCGTTTACAGTGTTCTTCGGCATTAGTGACTCCAACTCAGCTAACATAGTTTTATCATGGCTGGGATATTGTTGTCTCACATCAATACTTATTTCTTGTTACTATGATGTGTAGCGACAATAATCCCAGCTATGTTAAACTTTACCAACTCTATCCTGTATGATGATTTACAGCCATCTAAAAATCGCCCAAAGAATCTATTTCAGTTATGTTGCCTATTTGTCTTTATACTTATATACATATTGATAAACTCTACCTTACCTTAATAATTATAATAACTTAAAAATTTCAATTGTACAAGAAAATGAACAAAAATCCATGTTCAGAAAACCACATTATGATAATTTGTAAAATATGTACAGATTTAACTTCCTGTATTACATTATGCAAATTGGGGATCAAATCAGGTTAAATATAAATGAAATTGTAATTAAATCAATAGTGACCAAGTCCTATAAACATTAAGGGATATGTATTTCTTTTACATAAAATCTTGTACTAAAGTTGCAACTGTTATCGCCCTGCTTCTGAATAAAGTTCTGTTAAGTATGAAAAGAAAATACAGTTTTTAATTATTTTGATTGTTTTTACAATAGCATCGTTTAAGCAACGCAAATGCAAGTTGATTAGTAAGCATATCATATTTTATCATTATGGTTCTTCAAATTCGCTTGGCTTCCACATTCTCTGCAACTGCTTTAGCTGCTATATATTTTGCTATACGTTTCAACCTGTTCCTTACTACGGTAACCATATGGTAACAGTCAAGGACATCTAATTGAAATATTTTTATTTTGTGGACAAGATTTAATTAATGCATACCGCCAGTTATGAATCATCACTAATGCATGTCCTTATACATTTTACAAAAAAGTATCAAATTTTTCCCTTTCTTCGATTTTTTATGAAATTTCGAATTTATGCAACCGAATCTTATCTCCAAAATTAAGGAATTTTTTTTTCAAAAATTAGTGGACACGAAATGGGAAATATTATCCTTGTTAGTGTTTAGAATGAGTTTTCAGTATCCATAATTATCGACAATAGACTAAATTACAAAATTCACAAAACGCTTTGAGCGCTGTGTCGTTGCAAGCATCAGTGATACCAGGATGATATGAGTGCAGCCACATGTGTGTGACAGTTAATACCAAACCACTTCTATATCTCACTATATTTAGTCATGACCCCAAATGTTTCATCGATTCTTTATCGAAATGACCTAGAGGTCACGCTCCTGATATCCCCATCCCATAGATTGTTGGTGGGCAGAAAAAGTGATAGAGAAAATGTAAATTCTTTTGATTTCAATCTAACATTAGCACTCACAGAATTAAATCCTCATAATATTAAAAACACTTAATATATTCTTAAATATACATGTTGATCAAAAAATCGAAAAAACGCAAATAAATGATTCCTTGAGCCTTAAACCAAGCTTATATGATCGTTAAATTAAGTGTATGGAAGTCATCAAAATGTTCTCGCACTTTCGGTGAATTAGAATTATCAATGTATTGAATTTTGCTTATATCTTCAAACTTTATTAAATGACCTAATTTAATCACGGAAACGTGTTTTTTACAGACGTTTTATCCATAGTAGTTTTGGATTTGGAAAGAGAATAAAGGAGAAGAGATGATTTAGTGGATATGTATTTATACTGCAGCAAAGAGAATATGCATATTCTCGGAGTGTATTCTCAAACTGTATGGTTACTCAGGCTACAAAATGCTTCCTACTTTTCTGTCATCCTGGAATGGTGGGGATTCAATTTCAATCAGATGGTATGTATTCCGAGATCTATATGCATGCGGTTATGGATTAGTAAATTACATAGAGCAGCAAAGAATGTGGAAGAAAATTGTCGACAAATTGAGCATAGCATTTCATTAATTAGAGAAAAAGAGAATAGATAAAGAATGAGAAAAAAGTGTTTTTCCGCACCACAGACTTGTTGGTGTGGTGTGCTGCGCTGTAGAAACAAGATTAAGATCGACTAGCCAATGATAAAATCATCTACCTGTCTACACACAACCACCAGCCTAGTCTGCATTACAAGACACATTACATTTCTACGTAAACTCAACTTGATTTTTCCGTTCCTACATTTCTCTCCTTTTCACTTTTTTACTCTTACGTGAATCTTTCGCGATCTTTCATGGGAGGAGATGGATTTATTTCTGCTGTATTCAGACAATATTGCGTTAATGTTGGTGGGGCCAAGAAACATTTTTGCCTCGCCGGCATTGACGTGATATTTTACAGCTAAAGTCGACATTTCAAGAATCTAGCTCCTCTGCCTTCAACAGCTTACGGATCTTCTCAAAACCCATAAATTACTAACAAGTTGTGATTCTACTAACCTGTGATTTCTTACATTTTCAACTGTAATTATTGCCAAGTTCGTCTCGCCATCTACTGCCTGGAATTAGCGACTCCAACTAAGCTAAAATAAAACTAGCACGGCTAGGTATTTGCCTTCTAATATTTGTACTGATTTCTTGTCACTGATATGAGCGGTAAATACTTATTCCAGCTATGTTATAACTCGACCAACTTCATCCTCCATGACGTTTTACGGTCACCTAAATAATTTTCCATTAAATAGCTCAATCAAATCTAAGTTAAGGGCTTTTGCACAATTTTCCCTACAATTACGTTACATTTAAAAATATTATGTACCTAGAAAATAAAATTATTAACATACTGGTATTATTATAACTATTAGTAATTTAACTTCTTGTATTTCTATTACTATATGCGGCATTTGAATCAAATGTTTTTTAAATTGAATTGTAAATAAGTTGAATCATGAATCATAAATATAAAGATAAGCAATCAGCATATATTAGGACATATGTTTGATATTTATATACCGTATCTAGATCATTTCTGCATAAAATTTTGATATGTAGTTGAAACTAATTTCGCCCGGTTTCTAAATAAAAATATTATTATGGTTTGTTAAATATGAATGAAAGTGGTGGTTTGAATTATTTCAATTATTTCAATCATATCAGCTTTGTTTGCGAGCAACACAAGAAAGTTTAGTACGATCATATTAAAATTATGATTCAATTAATTCGTCAGACAGTTCATTAGAACAATATTGTTGGAAAAGTATTCTGCCTCGAATCGTATTCGTGCATTTTTAGAAATTGGATACTGGTCATTCTAATAAATTCTAAGGAACAAATCATAAAATAGCTGTGCTTGAAAGCATCTATATAGTTAGAAGACAATATTTATCATTTACTGAATACATATTTGGAAACGCATAAACGATGACAATCAATTTCAGTACTTGTTCCAATCTAGGGAAAATTAATGAAGCTAGACACCTGAAAACAAACTCCAAAGTCGAACTTGTGAATTGAGTGCTTGTTTTTGTAACTATCACTAACAGTGAAATAACCTCTTAGATAGTATAACCTCTTAGACTAAGGGGTAAGGACATTGCATTTGTCAAAAACGTTCGGTACCTGGGTGTCTATTTGGATAATGGACTGAATTGGTGCACTCATTGTAATGTTAAAAGCGCCAAGGCAAAAGCAGCTCTTATGCAATGCAAAAGAGCTGTTGGCCAAACATGGGGCCTTTCCCCGAAAATCACTCTGTGGCTTTACACTGCGGTAGTCAGACCGGCTTTATCATATGCAGCTTGTTCGTGGCTAACGGCGGTTCACAACAAATCTAGAATGACAGCTTTGGCCAGTGTTCAACGACTGGCCTGCCTTATGACTACTAGTGCTATGCATTGTTCACCCTCTGCAGCATTAGAATGTATAGTAGGTATTGAGCCTATAGAGTTATTTCTTACCAAAACAGCTATTACTACAGCGCATCGACTGCGTTGTACTGGTAAATGGCTTCCCTGGCATGGGAGAGGGAGCCTTAAAAGATTAACACACGTTGATCTAATTACAAACATTTTGAAACAATTATCTGAGTTGGAATTTCCTATGGATTCAATTCCCTCAACCGCCCTCATGGGTAAGAATTTCACAGTTTTGGACACAGAAAAACCTGTCATTCTTCAACCTTCAGACCGAAGACTGGTCTGTTACACTGACGGGTCAAAAATTGACAACTTCGCTGGATGTGCTGCAATCGTTCGTAGCACTGACAGCCACATCATCATACAACAATGCTTAGGAAAATATTCTACTGTGTTCCAAGCGGAACTGGTAGCTATTCTAATGGTAATCCTACGAATCACTGATCTGAACTGGAGAGATGAAGTAGTCATCTACAGTGATTCTCTCAGTTCTCTAAAAGCTCTTGAGGCCAATTACACAGAGTCGGCCTTGATTCTCGAATGCTTCAAAGCCTTAAATATACTTTCCAATAACGCATCCGTTACCCTTCAATGGGTCCCCAGTCATACTGGGATTATAGGAAACGAAGAGGCGGATACACTAGCGAAAGAGTCCACAAAAATGGAAGTTTATGGTCCTGAACCAATACTGCCTTTTTCAACACAATGTGCAAAAACTGTCATCTCAAAATATTTCAACAAATTGAATATTCAAAATTGGAAAAAACGTACGGACTGTAAAAATACAAAATTATTCTTGCCTTCACCTTCACACATCAAAAGCACATATTTCACAAGTTTGAGTAGAAGAACGCTCAGGGTCTTCACTCATTTAATTACTGGTTTCTCCTCCTTGGCTAAGCATCAGAATCTATTGGGGAATCATTCGTCTCCGCTCTGCCCATTATGTGCAATAAGCGTCGAGACGTCGGTCCACCATGTGGCTGAATGCCCAGCTTTGAGCGAGTTGAGATTCAAGCACCTGAGTAAGTTTCTCGTTCACGTGGATGAGTTACCGGGGTTGCCCTTGTCGTCTCTGCTTTCATTTTGTATGTCTGCAGGACGAATGAGTGGCTTCCCCGAACAGTAAAGCTGTTCAGGGAGCAACTGCAAGTAAGTCCTCGCGGCTTGAGCGGTAGTGTGTCTTTGCTACTCAATAGTATTGAACACACTCTCCCACTAACACACACACACACACACAACAGTGAAATACAAAAAATGATGCTGACCAGTTGTCTACATCATTATAACTAATGATGCAAAGCTCAAGTTACAATAACAAGCTGCCCGATTGTCTTTCTTTGGAAGCGCTTTCATGTAATAACGAAATATGTAGTGGAATAAAGATCACTATATTACACTTTTTTTCAGATATAATTTGTTTTAGGTGTGGTAATTGAACTAAGTATTATTTTTCATTTCGAAACATTTCTCAATTACACACGTAAACCAATCTAAGGGAAATAATTATCACTTCTTCAACGTGACTACCATTATTAATGAATTCAAGTTACTGTATATATACAACCGAAAATCAAACAAATATTACAATTTACAATGCTTTATTATCGATGTCTATTAAATGTCATACAGCTTAATGTGTAATGGTTATGTTAAAGCAAAGTTATAAGAGAGAACGGAACAGCGAGTTAGTCAAGGAATCAGCAAGCAATAAGGACCACATTGTTTTTTTAAATAAATATTACACTCCACAGATTACCAAGTTGTTTCAATACTTATCTGTGGAATTCAGGAGTTTAATTGTCATTAAAAATAAGCTATGCATACATATGTACAGAAAACAAATTAGAAGGGAAAACAAAGTTAAATTTATATAATATACCTATAAAGTACTTATTATATAGGTTTATAGTTTTAGTTTTTTAATTGGCAGATTTGCACTTACAATTTTACAATTTGCACATAAATTTGATGGTTTTAAATGGTGGCTGTCATCTGACTTCTTAGTAGTTCTTAGTACTAGATAGTATCCACCTACCAATGGGTAATGTAATCCTACACTCAAGGTTTGCTGATTTTTAGAATAAAAAATTCATTAGCTCTAATCTTAAGTTTTATCCTTGAAACTGGAGTGTAATATTTTCCCATTTGTCTTAGGAAGCCAATCTCCGACTTAAAATACTTAATTAGCGAATACCAATTCTTCAAGAAAGTAAAAATAGCGGTAAGAAACAAAATTTTATCCTACTTTCCATAAGAATTAATTGTCTCCAATTTCCGGATTGTCCAGAAGTTGATAAAAAGACTGGGAGATAGAAACTGTGGCTAGCAGATCTCCTTATTTTCTTACATGCAGAAAAAGTTAACTATATACGAAAAAATATGTGTGGTCGGAGTCTCAGTACAATCGGGAAAAGAAATTGTGCATAATATTTGTGTACCTTAACCTATTATAAAGGTACTTATGTATTGAAAGGGCCAATAAAACTATAAGTTCCGTTAATACAAAATTGCTACGCTAGCAGAAATCACTCATTTATGCTAGTTCAGCCAGAATACATACTTTATGTACGATGTATATGCGTACATTCTGTCATTCTGTCAATCAGTCCAAATATATCAAATGTCCAAATATTTAGGTTTCAAAATTTTCCATGGGATCCTAAAAGTCAAAAAATACACCGTATGACCATAATAAGACCTTTATTTTTGTCCCTTTTTAAATGGCCACTTCTTACAGTCAGACAGAAGTTGTTTCTCCCAAAAACTACTGAGAAATGGGTAAAAAGAGTTAAAGGTGTCAGGATAGAATAATTATAGTGTGACATTTGATCCTTTATAGCCACGTAATAAATATATCCAATATACTCTACACTGCGACAAATGTAGTAAACGAAGGGCTTTCTTATTGTTTTACTTATATTGTAGCAATAATTATAGAAGCTATAATATAACTTTCCACCTATTAAATTTACATTATCGCTTATATTCAACTATATTGTAGGTATTTTTGTGTCCAATCGTATATAGAATTTTGCTGATATTTTTCGAAAATAAATTCTCTTTTTGACCCTCCTACTATATACTGGGACGCAAATAAATAAAATACTGTCTTTGTTCTATCGATTACTTTTTTTTACTAAATTTTGAGTCATTTTCTGCTTGACTGTCACATGAACAGGGTTTCCCTGTGTTCTTTTGGTGTTCCTTGTCTTTGCCGTATTAGATGAAAGTGGCCGATTCCAGGTGTTTTTTCAGATGTTACATCCATGGTATAATTGTATTAGGGAAGGGAATGGAGGAGTAAAGACAATTGAGTGGTCTTACATTGTGGCATATACGATTATTCTCAAAGTATAGTAGAATTTATATCTACTTATATATAGATCTATCTACCTCAACTTTCTATGCATCGTTAACTTATTATCTAGCTTCTTTGGCTACTGGGTACATAAATTAAAAAACTCTAGTCAGTACGTACGTATTAGTTGTATTTTGGTTAATTTATTAGAATGACTTGGGTCAATATAGATAGAATGATGAAATAGCAATTTAAAAATAAGTGAAGAGAGATGTATAGAGACTAGTATATGGAAGCATATAGAAGTGGAGACATTTTATTTTGCGAATGTGCCGAGGACAGAGAGTGTAGGAGGAAAGAAACGAAAAACGGTGCGTAGCAATATTTGGAAAAGAAGAGTGTCTGAGAAGAAGTACGAAAGCATTTTGAGCCACGGAGTTGAAGGTGGGGCGTTGCGCTGTAGAGAAAAGATTATAATCGACGAGTCAATGATAAAAGCATCTGCCCACACACAGATAATCCAAGCATACATTACAAGACACAATACATTTCCACATAAACTCAACTCGTTTCTTTCCGTTCCTACATTTCTCTCCTTTTCATTTCACTCTTACGTGAACATCTTCGAAGTGGACGTTGTCAGGTGAAGACCTGGCTTTATTTCAGCTGTAATACATTCAGACAATATCACGTCAGTGTTGGTGAGCCGAGTCACTTTATTCGTTGCTTGGACCACTGGCATTGCCGTGATATTTTACAGCAAACGTCGACACTTAATAAAACTTGATCCTATCCATGGCTTTATTATCTATACCCCAATAACTATTAACAATGAGTCGTTTACACTCACATGCGAATTCCTGTTTTCCACTCCAAGTTGTGCCACGTTCGTCGTTTACAGTGTTCTTCGGCATTAGTGACTCCAACTCAGCTAACATAGTTTTAACATGGCTAGAATATTGTCGTCTCACATCAATACTGATTTCTTGTTACTGATGTGTTGCGACAATAATCCCCGCTATGTTAAACTTTACCAACTCCATCCTCTATGATGATTTACAGCCATCTAAAAATCTTCCAAAGAATCTATTTCAGTTATGTTGCCTATTTGTCTTTATACTTATATACATACTGATAAACTCTACCTTACCTTAATAATTATAATAACTTAAAAATTTCAATTGTACAAGAAAATGAACAAAAATCCATGTACAGAAAACCAGATTATGATAATTTGTAAAATATGCACCGATTTAACTTGTATTACATTATGCAAATTAGGGATCAAATTAGGTTAAATATAAATAAAATTGTAATTATATCAATAGTGACCAAGTCCCATAATTATTAAGGGATGTGTATTACTTTTACATAAAATGTTGTACTAAAGTTGCAACTGTTATATCGCCCTGCTTCTGAATAAAGTTCTGTTAGGCATAAAAAGAAAGTACAGTTTTTAATTATTTTGATTGTTTTATTACTAGCATCGTTTATGCAACGCAAATGCAAGTTGATTAGTAAGCATATCATGTCATTATGATTCTCCAAATTCGATTTCTGGGATAATATTCTGCCTAGAAACTAATTCATTTACGATTATGATTATATATCATTATGTTTGACGTTCTTAGACAATGGCAACCAATATATAATAACATTCCAATAAAAGCTATAGAATAGATCATAAAGTAGATACCTATACTTGAAAACATGAAAATAACAAATTACAAAAATTTTCATAGTCTACTGAATAAACATTTATCAATTTAGAAATGCACATCCATATTATATAGCAATATCTGTGTTAGTTTGAATCTAGAGCATCTAGGCTAGACATTTGGAAGCAAACTCTTAGGAGTCGTACTTGAGAATATACTTTCTCGAGTCCGTTCACTTGCCTTTGTAAGTAGCACACAGTGAAATACGAGAACCTGACCGGTGTCTACATCATTATAACTAACGAGGCAAATCTCAAGTTACAATAAGAAATTCTAAACTGCCCGATGGACTTTTTTAGAAGCGCTTTTATGTCATAACGAAATATGTAATGCAATATCATTATCTATTTTTTCAGGTATAATTGGTATAGTTGTATTGTAAAATTGTAATTGAGCCAAAGAATTCAACTCATTGAAATGCGAAAATATTTTCAATTACACACGTAATTGGGTGTAAATGAAATAATTATCACTTCTCCAACGTAATTTCCATTATTATTAAGTTCAAGTTTCTGGATACATAACGGAAAAACAAACAAATATTTTTACAATCCATTATTATCGATGTCCATCAAATGTACGGTGTAATAGTTATGTCATGCTAAAGCAAAGTATTAAGCGAGACTGGAACTGGCATGCCAGCGACAGTGTTTGACTGGCCACCGGCTAGTGGCTGTATTACAGGAAGTCTTATATTGCTATTTGCCTGTAACTAACGCTAACTTGCAACACAATCTTCGTATTACTAAGCTAGAGAGTCGTCTCAAAAATACTCGAAGGACCAACCTTAAGTAGGTACAACTACTACTTAAGGATTTTTCTTTGTTAATAATGCTTTTCTCCTAATGCACTAGTCCCGTGATCTTCATTCACACAAAAACTCAGTTACACTTTATTTCACTAAAAACAACATTAATTAATTCACCACAACAAAATAATCCACTTAATCAAATGGTCACCAAAAACTCCACAAACCTTTTAGCCAAATCTTTAGCTAGCCTTTAGCTAGCCGCTGTAATTGACTAAATCTCAGAAATGTTCCAAGTGCTCTTCAAAAAATCTTCAGCCAAATTCCTAGCTAGCCTTTAGCTAGTAACTTAATTTGACTCAATCTCAGAAATGTCCCAAGTGCTCCTCCAAAAATATTTATACAAATATTTAGCGCTGACGCTAGCTAAAAACTTAATTTGTATAAATCTCAGAATATTCACTGAGGCACTAGGAACTTCCAAGAGAGAGACTTCAGAGAGAAACTTCTGCGAGCAAATCTGGAACAAGACTGAGCTCCGTCTCACTTGAGCTCATACTTATACCCCCAAGTGCGGACGTTCAAGCACAGGGGCCAACTACTTTCTTTACACACACTCAATTATACATAAGGGGTCGGTGCCGACGTACTAGCAACCGCCCTACTACACCACTTTTACAATGGAACACTAAGACATACTTAATTCAATCATATAGATATTACATTTACACTTTCATCAAAAGACATTTACAACATGCTCAGTCACATGACATTTACAATTCAATTTAAACTAAAGTTAATCATATAACATTCACAATTTAGTTTAACCTAAAGTCTTTCATATAACATTCACAATTTAGTTAAACCTAAAATTTGTTACATGTTCTGAGGTCGCCTTGTCACATATTTCCAGACGGATTTGTAGCATAACAATTTGGCTAAATAATTGTACCAAGGCCTCCTCAGAAATTACATTAACTTCTTAACCTAGCGTAATCATTTACATAACCAAGGTCCTCAGACTTTTACCTAACCTTACCTAACCTTACCTAACCTTACCTAACCACATTTTAGCCGAGTCTGCAGCTAGCAATTAGACAGCCGTTGATACCGGCTAAATAAAATATACCAAGGGCTCCTCAGAAATTATGTTACCTCTGTTAATCCAACCCCTGTACTATATTAACATATCTTAATCATATAAATACCTATAAATGACAAATAAATAATGCTGCATATAGCAGACAAATAAGCTTATAAAAGTAAGGTTAACCTAACTTAACCTAGCGGAATCGACAACAGGCTGGCTAAAATGTTTGCTGGCCATTGGACAAAATGGCTTTATGCTCAGCTTTAACAATGATTTATTACAAGCATTCAATTAGAAGTACATCTAAAGAAGCAAGTACCAACAATCTGCTGGTAAAACCTCAAATAAGAGCTCGTTGGAAATGTCGGATGATAACTTGGTTCGTGAAGTTCCGTTATTCTTTATATCTGTACCCTGATTCCCTGTAAGAGGGGATATGTGGTTAATTCAATCAAAATTGTGAACTTGTAGAACTTTACGAACCAAGGTATTTCTTTAGCTTTTCAACGAGGTATTTTCTGACTGTAGCTGTTGTAGAACGGCTCGATCTTGGAATCTAAGTTGACAAGTTTTCCATGCAAGCTAAAGGATGCACCTCAACATTACAATGAGACATACTAACTGGCAAACTAACAAACCTATGTCCTGCTAAAATTCTTGTTACATTATCGCAAGCATATGGTATGTCTCATTGTAATGTTCAGGGAACTAAAAATGTACTTCTTTTTCACAAAAAAGGTTAAAAGTACTACGTTTTCTAAAAAAAAGTCTGTTTTACCTTATTTACCTTATTTACATGTAAAGTAGAAGTAAATGGGGCACTCTGCTACATCAAAAAAGGTAAAAGGCAAAAAAGGTCCATTTTTGTTCCCTGGTAATGTTAAGCAGATGATATATAATAAGATTAAGCCTGAAATAACTTAATATTATTAAGCACAAGGTGTATGCCATATTTGATGCCATCTCTCATAATACTTTAATCATTAATATTGTCTAGTTGACAGTCAATGACAATATTATGATCACCTCTGCTGGATTGGAACAAGCCTCAATTTGTGGTGTAATGGTTTGGCAGTGTAGGCGTTCAAAGCCTCCGGATCTGTAAATGGACGTTGTGTTTGTGTCTTGTAGTCCATACCTTACAGTGTACAAAATTTACCACTTTTTAGGCTTTTTTACCATCACAGTGGTAAAAATGCACTTAATGGTATAAATGCATTTAATGGTAAAAATGGTAAATATTTGAGATTAATAGTATTAATGCCCACATTGGTTGAATCTAAATCTGATTGGTGAAAACTTATCAATTAGTAACAACAATCATCAGCTGCTAAGCTATTTCATACTTCGGCACCGAATTTTATTCAAAATCTGCACACGAAATTTAAACGAAACAATTTTTACCATTTTTTACCATTTTTACCACTTACCACTACTTTTTAGGTAGTGGTATTTAACGTTAAATACCATTAAAAACCACTTACCACTGGTAAGTGGTAAATGGTATTTTGTACACTGATTCCTTATCAAAAATGCAAGGAAAGAAACAGAAATATCCATGACTGTGACTTAAAATGAAATTTACTTAAAATGAACGGAAATTTTGATACAATAACATTATGGCGATAAATGTACATCTAAAACACCCCAGTATTTTATTCATTTGTAATAAAAAATCTTGGAATTCACTATTATTCATTTTGTAGTATGAACAAAGTTTGGTATACAAGAATGATGATGTCATATCTCGTCAAGAATGCTATTTAAAAGCGTATAATATCACGCCGTGGTGGAAAAATTACGTATAAATAATATAATACCACTCTGCCACTTTGTATAATAATTTAAAATGTAGTATCAAATATTCACATTTACCGATTCCTCCACTTTGACAAATATTCGTGCTAGGACATGGTTTAATAATCATTTCGTGCAGTTGAAAACGCTTTTAGAGTTCCTTATAATTTGAGTGTTATACTAGGAAATTGAAAATTATTAAGTAAATGGCGAACATGTCGTAGCTACCCTTACATCTCATTAATAAAGTCATAACACCCTATATTATATGCCAAGGTATGCATAAAATTTTTCCATAGCTTGTTATAAGCTACTACCAGCCTGGCTTAGCCACGAGAATGCATTAAACATTTCTCCGTTAACTAATTAGTGTTCAGAAGAAATAGAATAATTCCAACCAATCCGGGCAAAGTACGTGTCCTTCTATCCTTCTTTGCATGTTCAATATCTCATTAATATTAAACACTACTGAGACATAATATATTTATCTTCCAAGTACTGAGAACGTATCGTTATCTAAGGCTCTGATTGCCCATTGGGCAGCATTTTGTTCGTAGTTCTACTTTCTCCGTACTATGCTGAAGTACTTAAATTGCGATACCATTTACAATTGTAAATCAAAGACAAATTTAAATATTATATTTGAATTTCAGCTATTCTGTTTTGATTCTATTTTCTGCAGCGGAAAAATTAGTTTAGCTACTTCGCATTGAAAACGGTATTCAGGCCTCGATTGTTGTTTTGAAAAAAATTAGAAGAACATTATTAATAACATTTAATCTTTAAGCAGATTCGTGGTAAAGATTTTTTAACCGTTAAAACAAACAATAAGGAAGAAATGATATTCCTAAAATACAGATGAAAATATTTTTACTGAATTAATCAAAATTATAATATGTATGAATTATTTGATTCCCTTTCAAAATTCCTTAAACCATCAGGTATAAGGATGATATGTTTGCTTTTGATAACATTTGTTATCAATTCATCTTTGGGATGGAAATTATCAGAAGTGGTGCAAATGGAAGAACATAGCTATATTAATTTGATTTGGCAGGAGACTCCTTTTATTTTCGTCTCGGAAGAATCGCCAACAGAAGGATTAGAAGATATTAGTGTTCCTTTTGCATTTACAACACTCAAGTTCAAACAAAGAGACAATTACTGCGAAGGAATGCTTGTTCTTCCTTCACGATTTAGTGGTCTTTCATGTAGAAAAATATTTAAGAAAAATAACTTGACGATAGCTGTGCCACGCCCAATGAGTCGATTTAATGCATTGTACACATTGTAAATAATTTTGACCCGAAATTTTTCACAGACACAGCGCTTATCATCCACACCAGTGAAACCAATTACGATAATAAATTAAAAAAGCCAGTATATGCGGAGTCGTCGGATAAAAAATGGTATAACTTTGCAGAGCATTCTTCTGTATATATTATCATGAACAAAAACATTCTTGAGTTTGCAAGTTCACATTCTGGTTTATTTTTTGACGTGCGTTCACGATTTATAAACACAAATATTGTACATCACATATTTTTATCAAAATCATGGTTTCTTTTGTCATCCAATGATGAATATGAACCAGCTATTTATTTCGTTTGTCCAAGTCAATTTGGGTATGTCGGTCAAATAAGTTACTATTCCATCTCTTTCTGTTCACAAGATGTCTGTAATGGTCAGTCATTGCGTATACGTTCATTTAAAATGTTTATCATCTCCACAAACACAATTGCACTCTCTAATTTTGAAGCAGGAGAACTGAAAAAGGTTAAAGACCTGTTTTGTGGAAAGCCACTGAGTAAGAAGGCGTATTTCACAAACTACATCTTTGGAGCAAAGACACCTTCACTTCCGATTCTTTCAATTATTTTTGAAAACTTTCCTAATTCCACGATATCAATTCTTTATGGTGATCATACAGACATCGTTTGTTTCAATAATGCCAAAATGCCTAAATACTCTTACCATGTGACAGTAAATTATCAATTCAATAATTTCAAAAGTTTACTTAGTCAAATTACACAATTATTTCGACAATAGAAGATTCCTATGATTTTGTTTCTTGCGTCGTTTTGGAAGATGAAAGTCTCTCTTTCTATGGCTACATCCGACCTTTTCAGCCTTACGCCTGGTTGGCCACCATTATTACTATTAGTTCGGTGGTCATGTTTGTCTACATTGTGGTATATTATACAAAAGACGAAAGTATCCCATTTCTAGTTATTTGTTATGCGTACTTGTTGGAAGAATTATTGCTAAAATGACTATTATTTAAAAAATATCATGTCCAATTATTAACAATAAATCGATTAAAATCAATCTAGTATACCCAAAACTCAATCAATTATTTTAGCGGAGCACAATCGATCCCATCCTGACTAGTCTGTATCAAAGCCAAGTCTGTCCGTCCGTTACCTTTTCTTTTGCTCTCTCATACGTTCACGTCCAATTTCTTGCTCCTAATGTCCTGATTCGCCATCTTTTACGGAAATCTCAAATTCGCACGAATTCCAAAACGTTTAATACAATGTTTAATCAGTGTCAATGAGAATGTCAAACATGGTCATAAATGAATTCGGGTCAAAATGTTATTCCAACAATATTGTTATAATGACGGCTTTAGGGGATCAAACGGTTATGATGTGTGTTAATTTTTTCCGCTAACATATATACATGTGTTTTCGTTAACTTGTTTTCGTGTTGCTCAAACAAAGCCAGTAATAACAATCGAAACAATTTAATACTTTATTTTCTATTCGTGCTTAACAGAACATGTCGTTGTTAAGATACTGGGCAAATATAAACTGTAGTTTAAGATTTTCTGTAAAACTAATTCACATCCTTTATTGAATAAGCTAACAAGGCAGTGTTGGCAAGTGAGAGTAATTAATCTTATTTTCCCTGTAAATATTCATTGTTCACCTTCTTATGATATATTTAATTAGTTCGGCACATTTGTATGAGACTTGGTTACAGTTGTCAATTTGCTAATTACATTTTAATTTTACCTATAATTCGATTCAAAGTTGGTATAATAAACACAAGATTTTAAAATTTCCAATGCAAGGTTTTCAGTAAAACATTGCGTTAAGCATGAGATGCATGAAGTCAATTGAATATTCCGTTAGGCAATAGTACCAATGAATTATTCCCTTTGCTATGTAGATTTTCAGATTTTCTATCACAATTGAAAAGAAAGGGATTTATTTTTCATTTCATTATAATATGTTTTACTAACCTTTTTAGTTATTATAACTGTTTTAGTAACATACAGTTTTGAATGTGGATAAAAAGACAAAACATAAACTTTACTGATAGGATTTTTGGAACATTTTCAGATGGATTTAAAAACATCTTGTAGAATAGATTTCGTCGAGTGTAACATAGGTAAGGATACTTTCCAAACTCAACTATTTTCGCTGAGTTGGAGTCACTATGTCAGTAGAAAGCTGTAAACGACACTAATTCTTGTTGATAATGTAAGAATTCACGGCTATAGTAGAAATAACAGTTTCTTATTGATGTGTATTAATAACCGCGGAATACATGTTACATGTACCTACATTCTTATAGCCACTGTTCAGGTAGGGCAAGTTGTTTTAAATGTCGACGTTTGCTGTAAAATATCACGTAAGTGACAGTTGGTCAAGATGCAACTTAAGTGACTTGGCCACACCGACCCTTACGCATATTGTCTCAGCCTATTACAGCTAAAATAAATCCATATCCTCCCTTGAAAATCTTCACCTCGAAGTTGTTCATGTAAGAATGAAGTGAAAGAAGAGAAAGGTAAGTAGAAACGGAGAAAACAAGATGAGTTTGCGCAGAAATGTAATGTGGCATGTAATGTATTGCATATGTTAGCGGGAATAAGTGAATTCAGGCATTAAGCTTAATGCATAAAAATGCAAGGTACAAAGCCTAAAGACTAGTCTTTAAGCTTAAAGCCTAGGCATTAAGTCTAATGCCTGAATTTTTCCAGGCATTAAGCTTAATTCCTGGCCTTATTGCCTGATTTTGATGGAAACACAAGTAAACAACAAAAGTTAAATATATGGAGAAAATGGTAATTATTGGAAAAGATAGTGAAACATGAGAACTAGCAAAGCAGTCTCTTTCCAATCATCGACGAAGGAGGAGTTCAACTCAATTATTTCTGAAAATATAAACCGAAAATCTTATAGTCAGAATGAACTTTGATGGTGATAGTCAGAATGAGAAATTTAAAAAGTTTTTACTGAGACCCAGAACAGAAAAGAAAGATCCAACCGATTACTTCAATATCAAGAATTTTAAAGTGTATGGACAATAGACTCGCTGCTGCTAAGGAAGTATTCGGTGCAGGCGCTCTGAAGCCCTAAACGGTCTGGATTTTTTGGTATGGAATATCCGAATTTGATTAGACGATTTTCTCTTCTCTCACTCAGCTGGCTGAAATTTAGAATAATTAGAATATTTTCGTAATTAGTATGATTAAAAAACGTTTTGGTGACTACAGTTAAACATCATTTTTGAAAGTTTTCAAGTTTTGCAATAAGTTTTTTTGTGACACACGAATCCTATACAGGGGATGCATATTCTTACAGTGGTCTAATATATGAGGTATACGCATGTTTCTTATCTTTACAGAAAAACCGAAGAAATTTACCTTATGAAATATAAACAATCTTTTCGAAGCATCAATTAAAGTACTATTGATGTGCTGATCAAATTTCAACTTGGAATCATAAATATATACCTAGATATATGCGGTGATGGAACGTAGCAATAAATATAAGCTAAAGCAGTTGCAGAGAATGTGGAAGACAAGCGTTGAAAAACTGTGCGTAACAATATTGAAGAAGAGTGTTTGAGAAATGAGGAGAAAGCATTTTGAACCACGGAGTTGAAGGTGGGGCTCTGCGCTGTGGAGAAATTTATGGTCACCGAGTCAATGGGTCTGCACGTAGAACAACTAATCTACATTACATGTCATTACAATTTTACGCCAACTCAACTCGTTTCTTTCCATTCCTACATTTCTCTCCTTTTTACTACACTCCTACGTGAACACCTTTAAGGCGAAGATTGTCAGGGGAGGACATGGATTTATTTCTGCTGTAATACATTCAGATAATATCCCGTCAGTGTCGGTGAGGCCAAGTATTATCTTTACTTTGTTTCATTGGCATTGACGTGATATTTTACAGTAAAAATCGACATTTCAAAAAACTAGTTCCTTTACCTTCAACAGCTAGCTACGAGCTACCTACAGCTCTGTTAAAAGGCATGTACTCCAAAATTGTGAAGTAACTGTTGTTTTTACTCACCTGTGAATTCTTACTTTTTCAACTCTAATTTTTGTCAAGTGCGTCTCGCCGTTTCCTGCCTGTAATTAAGGACTCCAACTAAGCTATAATAGAACTAGCACGGCTAGGTAATTGGTTTCACAAATCAGTACAGATTTCTTGTAACTGATCTGTGATTCTAATGCCTAGTCCAGCTATGTTACAACTCGACCAATTTCATCCTCCATGATGTTGTACAACCACCTACAAAGTTTTCCAACTAATGCCTCAATCAAATCCAAGTTAAGAGCTTTTGCACCCTTTTTCCTACAATTACGTTACATTAAAAATATTATTTACCTAGCAATTCAAATTATTAACGTACCATTATTAGTATAACCATTAATAGTTTTGTAAATAATAACTTCTTGTGTTACTATATGCGATATTTGAATGAAATTAGTTTATATAGCTTAACTTTTAATTAAGTTGAATCATAAATATAAAGATAAGCATTAATATAATTAATTAATATAATTAAGATAATTAAGATAATTAGCATTAAAGATTATTTGAATACCTGTATTCAATTCACATGGTCCGAGCTTGGATGCTCCAACTCCATCTCAGCTAAAATAGACCTAGCACGGCTAGGTGATTGCCTTCACACATCAGTACTGATTTCTTGTTACTGTTATGTGATTCCAATACCTAGTCCACTATTTATGTTACTTACAACTCGAACAACTTAATCCTCCATGATCTTTTACAGCCACCTAAATAATTTTCCAACGAATAGCTGAACTAAATTCACGTTAAAGACCCGGAATCTTTTCCCTACAACTACGATACATTAAAAAATATTGTTTACCTAGCCAATCAAATTATTAACGTACCATTATTAGTATAACCATTACTAATTTCAACTTCTATTGTTATTATAATATTATGCGACATTTGAATTAAATTAGATTATATAACTTCAATTGTATTTATGTTGAATCTCTATATTATAAACGTAGACTTGGAAAATTTGTGTGTCCATATTTCTATTAATGTATGTACGGGTGTTAGGGTGTTTCCATAAGCAAAATGAGCATGTTCATATTTTACAAAAAAATAAACTACACTCTGTTTTAGTATTAATTAGCATAATTTGAAAATCAACCAAAATGTAAATATTTCGAAATTCAATATCCAATACGCATGACTGTCGCCTACCTTTCGAAATTGCCATGCATAGGAGCCACTAGTGTTCTAATAAAACTATTTTCTGACAGATTTACATACTGATTAAATATTATTTCAATCCAAATGCAAGTATTCCATTCAGTTATTCGATTCAAATTTATGTTTTTTTGGATTCGCCATGTCTGCATAATAAAGCAGTTTTGGTAGAATAGATGTGGTACTCATCAAATGCGCAATTTACCTACAACGTGTACGTCTTTTCTACAAAGATTCCACAGTTTCCCTTTGTATCATATTTCATTGCATTCTTCGTTCAGCTATGTACGTTGAGGTCTATTTCACTTTTAATCCTGCGTAATACGTAACTGAATTATTGTAATTTAATCTGTTATGGGTAGATACTTAACAAATGGAGAAGATAATATATAAGTAGAAGAAGTAGAAGGAAGTAGAAGACTATATTTGTCCGTTAAAAAATTATCCAGCTCAAATATAATAGCAAACGTCCAAAATAACTGACGATATTACGTCACAATTTAACCTTAAGAATGGAAAGTTAAATATAGCTCAAAGGTTGGATAAAGTAGGGCACGGAATTGTTATAAGATTGTGAGTAAACTGTAGCAACAGATGTAATTACGTGTCAATGTAACGATGTAGGCACGTGTCAATTGGTAAAAATAGGATTTCAATAGATATAGATTGTTGTAAATAACTCAATATGCCTAAATTAACTTTGTCAGCAAAAGAAAACAGAATTTAGGGAAGAGCGTCCATAGTGCTTAGATGGAGAATGCGGAGGTCAAGCGGGGAAAGGAAAGAACTCTTATTGGAATGGAGCATGGAGGACGCAGTGGGGAAGGATGATTTCTAGGCTAAAATTCTCGTGTTTCCCATAGACGCAGCTGGTGTCCACCGTCCAGCTCGTGAAAGACACAGTATGTGTATGGACCCTCGGATTGTATGTAATTTGAAAGGTATATAGGAGTTTATCGTAGTGCTCTCTGTTTAGTTGAGTTGAGTTCTAATCATAAATATAAAGATAAGCATTAAGGAGAAAAATAAAGTTACTCTGGTAAATCTTGCCAACAATCCTTTGTGGGATAATTATATTATAACATGTGTGGATCTATTTTCTGCATAAAATCTTGAAATGTAGTTACATCTAATTATTTAAATGGAAACGCAAACAAATATTTCCCACAAGGTATCATTATAAATGTCCAGTAAATATTATACAGTTTAGTGGTTATTTTAAAGCGAAATCATGACAGCAATTGAGTCTAGGAATTACCAAGCGATTGGCGCCACATTGTTTTAATATAATTGGAAAGATTACACTCTACAGATTACCATGTAGTAGCACTTAATGTGAATACTTGGCCGTAGAATTCATGAATTTAATTATCATTTATAGAAAATAAGCTAGGTTATTACAACCTACAAAAATACTTTAAACTATGTATATTTAAGTACTGAAAACAAATTAAAACAGAAAACAAGTATACACATTATTAGAAGGAAAATTTTAGGCACGTTTTGGTGTTCGTATACTTAAAACATTAATTGGAAAACTTGTATAGTCATATATTAAAGCAAAATAATAATAAACTACTACTTTTTACTGTATCCATATCCTATTGCTGTATTTGTGCAACCGTTTCTTTCACATTCCAATCATAAAAGTTCTAGCGTTAAAATTGTATTGATTATGTAGAACCAGTGATAGAGAAAAAGGAAATTCTTTCGATTTCAATCTAATATTCTCACTCACAGAATTTAATTCTCATAATATTAAAAACACTTAAAATATACTTAACTGTAAATATTTTCTACTTTTCTGTCATCCTGGAATGGTGGTGATTCAATTTCATTTAAATGCCATGTAGTCCGAGATCTATATGCACGCGGTAATGGATTAGTAAATTACATAGAGGCTAGATCAGCAAAGAATGTTGAAGAAAATTGAGCATAGCATTGCATTAATTAGAGAAGAAAAGAATACGATAAAGAATAAGAACAAGTGTTTTTCATACCACAGAGTTGATGGTATAGCGCTGCGCTGTTGAAACAAGATTATTATCGACTAGTCAATGGTAAAATCATCTGCTTACACACAGAACCACCAGTCAAGTCTACATTACAAGACATTACATTTTTATACGTAAACTCAACTTGTTTCTTTCTATTCCTACATTTCTCTCCTTTTCTCTTCACTCTTACGTGAACATCTTTGAGGAGAAGATTGTCAGAGGAGAACATGGATGGATTTCAGCTGTAATACATTCATATAATATCCAAAGGTTAGGCAAAAAAGCAACCTTTCGTCCTTTAAGGAACGAAAAAGCCAATATCAACTTTTTGTTTGGTGCATGAAAAACCATATTTCAAGTTTTTGTTTGGTAGCGGAATAAGCTTATGCCCAATACCCATACGTTTGTTAGAAGAGTTAGGGTATTTCCTACACCAAACAAAAAATGGATATTGGCTTTGTCGTTCCTTAAAGTACGCTTAGCTCATTGGCATTGACCTGATATTTTACAGCAAAAGTCGACATTTAAAAAACCTCTACCTTCAACAGCCAGCTACGAGTTATAATTCCCACTTACGACTCTTTTAAAAGACATGTACTCCAAAATTATTAAGTAACTGTTGTTTCTACTCACCCGTGAATTCTTATATTTTCAGCTCTAAATATGTCAAGTTCGTCTCGCCATTTACTGCCTGAAATTAGCGACTCCAACTAAGGTAAAATAGAACTAGCACGGCTAGATGATTGCCTTCTCATATTAGTATTGATTGCTTGTTACTGATATGGGAGACAACATCTGGTCCAGCTATGTTTCAATTCGACCCACTTCATCCTCAATCCTCCATTATGTTTTACAGCCACCTAAATAATTTCCCAAGGAGTAGCTCAACCAAATCCAAGCTAAAGGCTTTTGCACCATATTCCCTATAGTTAGGATACATTGAAAAATATTATGTACCTAGCAAATAACATTATTAACGTACCAGTATTAATATAACCATAAGTAATTTTAACTTCTTGTGTTACTATATGCGACATTTGAATCAAATTAGCTATATAAATTAAATTGTAATTAAGTTGAATCATTAATATAAAGATAAGCATTTAGCATTAAGAAGAAAATTAAAGTTACTCTTGCCAGCAAAGGTTTCTTTGATAATTACATACTGTATCTGGAACACTTGTACGTAAAATCTTATTGTAATTAAAACTAAGTTCGTCCGGTATCTAAATAAAGATATGCTCTGTTATGCATGAATCAAAAATGGTGGTTTAAATTATTTCGATTATTATTAGCTTCGTTTGAACAACACCAATGGAAGTTTAATTAGATAAATATCATATTACAATTATGATTCACCAGATCTTTCATTAGAACTATATTGTTGTTAAAGCATCTTGCCTAGAATCGAATTCGTGCATTTTTGACATTTTTAGAGATTAGATACCATCATTCTAATATTATGCTATGGAACAAATCATAAAGTAGCTGTGCATGAAAACACCTAGTTAAACAATATTCATCATTTACTGAATACATATTTATTGAAATTGGAAACGTACATCAATATGACATCCAATATCGGTGTTTGTTCCAATCTAGGGACGATTAATGAGGCTAAAGACATCTGAAAGTTGACTAGACAGTCGTCCCTGTAAAAATACATTCTCAGATTCGGTTGGTTGTTTTTGTAACTAGCACTACAGTGAATACAAAAAATGATGCTGACCAGGTGTCTACATCATTATAACTAATGAGGCAAAGCTCAAGTTACAATAACAAATCCCAAACTTCGCGATGGACTTTCTTTGGAAGCGCTTTTATGTAATAACAAAGTATGTAAGAGAATATCATTATATTACACTGTTTTTCAGGTATAATTGTTTCAGGTGTTGTTGTTGTTATTGAACCAAGTATTATTTCCTATGAAATTCGAAACATTCCTTAATTACTGACGTAAACGAATATAAGTTAAATAATTACCACTGCTTCAACGTGACTGCCATTATCAATTAGGTTCAAGTTTCTGGATACAAAACGGATAAACAAACAAATATTTCATACAATTCATTATTATCGATGCCCATTAAATGTCATGCAGTTGGTTTTATGTTAAAGCAAAGTCTCAAGCGAGAATGGAGTTGGTATATAGCGAGTTAGTCATGGATTCAGCAAACAATATGGCCCACATTGTTATATGTTGTTAAAAATATTACACTCTACAGATTACCAATGCCTCAATACTTAACCGTGGAATTCAGGAATTTACTTAAAAATAAGTCATGTATATAGATAAGTATAGAAAATAAATTAAAACGGAAAACAAAGTTAAATTTATATATACCTATAAAGTGCACAAATATTAGCATCCACAGACCACATAGTAAACATGTGGAACTACACTTACATATTTTTAATTGGCGGATTTGTACTTACCGCTTTTTAGTTTTCACATAACATGGATGGTTTTAAATGGTAGCTGTTTTCTGACTTGTTGGTACTAGATATTATCCACCCACCAATGTATACCTACAACCGAGGTTTGCAGATTTTTGGAATAAAAAATGCATTAGCTCTATGCTTCAGCTTTATAACCTTGAAATTGAAGTGGAACAGTTTCCCATTGTCTTAGGAGTCCAATCTCTGACTCAAAACACTCAATTAGAGAATGCTTAAAGAAAGTAAAGCTAGCGGAAAGAGACAAAAGTTAATCCTACTTTTAATATGATTTAATTGTCTCCAATTCCCCGATTGTCCAAAAGTTGAGAAGAAGACTGGGACATGCAAATTGTGGCTTTTCGAGCTCCTTACCTTCTTACATACAAAAGAAGTTATCTATGTTCTCAGCACAAACCGGACAAGAAATTATGCATGGTATTTGTACACCTTAACCTTATATAAACGTTCTATTCTGTTTTGAAAGCGCCAATAACATTAAATCTCCCGTAAATACAGAGACTCTGTAACAGAGTGGTAAGTAGTATGCTAGTAGAAATCAGTAATTCATGCTATTTCACCCAGAATACATTCTCTATTTACGATGTACTTGCGTACATTTTAAGAGTTACATTACAATCCAATGTTCAAATATTTAATACTCAAAGTCCATAAACACATCGCCCGACCCCAATAAGAAGTTTATTTTCTGTCACTTTATTCATATGGCCACTTCTTCCAATCAGACAGAAGTTACTGAGAAATGGCTAACAGGAGTTACAGGTGTCAGGGGATAATAATTATAGTTGGACGTCAAGTGACGTGTGACATTTGATCATTAGTGGCCATGTAATAAATATGTTCAATACTCTATTCAGTTACAAATGGCAACAAGGGACTTTGCACCTATTAAATTTACATTATTGCTTATATGCTACTATATTGCGTATATAGGCATTTTTGTATCCAATCGTATAGGAATTCGAATGTTTGGTAGCTGGACTTATAGATTATTTAAGTTAAAAGCATATATAACACAAATTTTTGAACTTGGCCAAGCTTTACACATTAATGGTTTGAGGTGTGGTTAATATTATGATTACGGGTGTTTAGAAGATACCCTTATAAATATTTACCATGAAATGGGGCTGGTTTCATTAAAATGTAATAAATATTGAATTATATAACATGACGAATGCTTTTTCTAGTTAAATTACCAGCAGCTGACATTTTTCGAAAAATTATTTCACTTTTGACCCTCTTACTACACTAGGAAGACTGGGAGCAAAATAAATAAAATATTGTCTTTGTTCTACCGAATTTTTTGTTGACTAAATTTTCAGTCATTTCCTGTTTGACTGTCACATGAGCTGGTCTTCCCTGTGTTCTTATGCTGTTCCTTGCCTTTGCCGTACATCTACTTCATGTAAGCATGCCACATGTCGTACCACAGAGAAACGTTTGGAAATGGAGCAGATGACAGTGGCAGACTCCAGATGTTTTTTCAGACTTTACATCTATAGTAGAAAATTGCATTAGTGGAGAGAGTAGAGAAGTAAAGATAATTTCAGGGTCTTACACTCTTTCAGGGTCTCAGGGTCTGTAGCATAAGTATACGATTATTCTCAAAGTATAGTAGAATTTATATCTACTTACAGATCTACCTTAACTGTCTATGCGTCGTTAACTTATTATCTGGCGTCTTTGGATACTGGGTACATGAAATTAACAATTCTATTTTGTGACCTAACCCATAGAGTTGTATCTTGGCTAATTTATTGAGATGACATGGGCCGAGATAGATAGAGTGATAAAATAGCAATTTAAAAATGAAGTGAAGAGAGATGTATATAAAGAAGTTTATAGAGTTTATGGAGTGGAGAAATTTTATTTTATGAATATGCAGAGTACAGAGAGTGTATAGGATGAAAGAAACGAGAAAAACGGTGCGTAACAATATTTGAGAAGAAGAGTGTCTGAGAAGAAGTAAGAAAGTATTTTGAGCCACGGAATTGAAGGTGGGGCGCTGGCGCTGCGCTGTAGAGAAAAGTTATGATCGACGAGTCAATGATAAAAGAATCTACCCTCACACAGAACGACCAGCCAAGTCTGAATTACAAGACATATTACATTCCCATGTATAAACTCAACTCGTTTCTTTCCGTTCCGACATTTTTTCTCTCCTTTTCATTTCACTCTTACGTGAACATCTTTGAAGTGAACATTGTCAGGTGAAGACCTGGATTTATTTCAGCTGTAATACATTCAGACAATATCACGTCAGTGTTGGTGAGCCGAGTCATTTTAGTCGTTACTTGGCCCGCTGGCACTGGCGTCATATTTTACAGCAAACGTCGACACTTGGTCCACCAATTCACGTTTATTAATGTCCACATACTCTATACAGTTATTAACAAACTGTGATTACTACACACCCGTGAATTCCTGCTTTCAACACCACGTTCGTCGTTTACAGTGTTTTTCGGGATTAGTGTCTCCAACTCAGCTAACATAGTTTTAGCATGGCTAGGATATTGTCGTCTCACATCAATACTGATTTCTTGTTACTGATGTGTTGCGACAATAATCCCAGCTATGTTAAACTTTACCAAACTAGTAACTCCATTTTCCAGGATGATTTACAGCCATCTAAAAATCCTTCAAAGAATAACTCCACCAAATCTAATTTCAGTTTTGTTGCCTATTTGTCTTTTTATACTTACACATTGATAAACTCTACCTTACCTTAATTTTTGTAATAACTTAAAAACTTCCATACATTGTAAAATTAAGTGAACAAAAATCCATATTCAGAAAACCACTTTACGAAAATTTGTAAAATATATACGTATTTAAATTCTTTATTAAATTTAAACTAACTTGGAACCAAATTAGGTCATAAATATATATATATATATAATGTAATTATACCAACAATGACCAAGTTCAATAAACATTAAATGATGTGGATTACTTTTACATAAAATCTTGTACTATAGTCGCAACTGTTATTGCCTTATGTCTGAATAAAGTTCTGTTAAGCATGAAAAGCAAATATAGTTTTTAATTGTTTATAATGATTCTTCTATAGTTTGGTTTAAGAAACACAAAATCAAATTGATTTATATGCATATCATACTATTATGATTTTCCAAATCCGCCACTTGATTAATATTTTTGGGATAACATTCTGCCTAAAATCGAATCCATTTATGAACATATTTTGTTTTATATTCTTCAACACTAGATACCAACATGCAACATTCTAATGATAGCTATACATCAGATGATAAAATAGATATCGTCTGCTTAATATTACAACGTAACAAGCCATTTTATCATGGCTGTGACAATGTAACAAATCACATCTCCTGATACAATGGATTGTTACATTGTCGCAGCCATGATAAAATGGCTTGTTACGTTGTAATATTAAGCAGACGATATGCTTGAAAACAAAAAAAAGCAATTTACAAAATTTTCATAGTCTGATGAATAAACATTTATTAAATTTAGAAATGCATATTATATAGCAATATCTTTGTTAGTTTGAATCGAGTAGATCGAGACTGAAGACATTTGGAAGCAAACGCTATTGAGTCGTACTCGAGAAAATACTTCTCGAGTCCATTCACTTGCCTTAGTAAGTGGCACAAAGTGAAATACGAGAATCTGCCCAGGTGTCTACATCATTATCACTAACGAGACAAATCTCAAGTTACAATAAGAAATCCTAAACTGCCGGATGAAACTTCTTTCGAAGCGCTTTAATGTAATAACGAAATAGGTACGAAGACCGGAATAGCAGGCACAATAAATCTTAGAATAAGCAGAAATATAAAAGTCCTTTAAAAAGTAAAATAAGCAGGCAAAAAAGTCCTAAAAACACACAGGCACTAAAAATAAACAATAAAATCGGAAAATCAAAAAAATAGGACCCCTAAAAATTGTTCTAAACTTAGCAGACCCCATTTAAGTATAACTCATTAAGTGCCATAATCAGAAATAATTTCAATTGACCACATGTATCGTCTTTTTTAGCTCGCCTGAATAAGGCAGCTCATAGAATCGCACAGTCCGTCCGTCCGTTCGTCAACACTGTAACTTTTGAAGGCAAACAAAGGAAGTTGACCAAACTTGGGAAAAACAATGCCTAGGGACCAGTGAGGAACCCCACTGATTTTAGTTCAAATTGGTTCATACGTATTTTGTCTATAAATGTTTAATTAAGTTGTACATTGTAACTCTGCAATCGGTTTTAAGAATTATTATTCATACAGTTGAAAATTAGAAACTATGGTCCATTCCAATCAGCGGTCATATTTCTACGCCTATCACTAAATACTGAATACTAAAACTTAATGCATAGTTCACAGTTGCGATTAGGGCATATTTTTAAACGATGAAACATGAGCCAAACTTAGATGGATTTCTGCTTCCACTTCGTTAACACATTGTCTCTAACCAGACCATTTGCCTTTCCTAATCTTACCGTAGTATTTGTAATAACTTGCAACGATTTACTCAAAGAAATATTCTTTGACTCAAGAGTTTTGATATTTTTGGATAGAGATGAAAAATGACTAGATGTGTGCGATAGATTCTGAGCCATTTTCTACATTTTAAACATATTTTAAACAGTAGGGGAGAGTGCTGTCGGTTGTCCGAGTTTTTACTTCGATAATTTTTTTAATTAACCTACAATATTTTTCATAATTTTGTTTTATACAATTTCATTATTGGGTTCTTAGGTACAAACATAATTATTTTTACTGGCAACATATTCCACAATACAGGGGAAAATTAATTTTGTTTCAAAATAGTTTTTTCGGACAACCGACAGCGTTAGTGCTGTCGGTTGTCCGAGTTACGATTAATACCTAAAAAACAATAAAACCAAATTCAAATTTTTATAGAAGTCATGGTTTTATGTTCAAGAAAGTATGTATAAACTTTCTAGGGGTTTTCAACCTTTTTAGGGTAAAGAAAGATGAAAACGAATGCATCTACTGATTCAAAGCAGAAAATAGAGTTTTCAGTTTTGCAAGTCACTAATGTCTGAAAATTAAATAGTAAAACGGTAGAGTAGACATATTATATTAAACAAAATCTTGATTTATAGCAATAAATTTAAAAAAGTGGTTTTACAATTTTTTAACCATTAGTTTTCATATGGACAACCGACAGCATGCACCAGTCGGACAACCGCCAGCACATGCCCATTTTAGTAATGACCAAGTTTATCTGGAAGGGGTATAAACAATAGCTGACAATTTATATCAAATGTCAATTCTGAATGTCAGTACTTTTAGTCAAAAAATTATAAGCTTTCAAAATTAGTCAAAGCGGCTTTAAATTAAAAATCTGATTACTATAAAAAAGTTACTTTGAAGGCTCAAAATCAGAATTTATTTTTTGTAGCCGTATTTTCCAACGGATTTTAAAAATATTTTGTGACAGTTTACATTAAAGTAACTTATATATGTGTTAAAAATCCCAGTTCATACTAACTAGTAATACTCCAAATAATGGTAGTCGGACAACCGACAGCATGGGACAACCGACAGCACTCTCCCCTAGGAATGCAAGCTGCATCTGTGGATTTAAGGCTATCGACAGTAACCTTCAGTATTTAAAAATTACTCATGCCTTTAATCTGTGTTCTATGGTCAACATTACTGAATTATAATTTGGACCTTGAATATCAAGTACCAAATTACCAAATATCGGTTACCTTAAAATTCAAACATCTCATTTTATGTGCTATTGCTACTTTCATTCATTCAAAAATTTTTATTCTTAAGGTAAAAATCTACATTAATTTGAACTTACTCCTTTAAGTACCAAAATAAGCAATTATAAGCGCTAAAAAGCAGAAATAAGGGCTATTGATAAATGCCTAGGCATAAGCACTGTGAGGATGATCCTCACCACCCACTCTACCACCTCATTATGACTCCTACCTCCCACATCGAGACTCCATATACTCGGAAAGACGGAGACTGTCGCCAGTTGGTCGTGAACCCTCGTCGTCGTCAGTCAGTCGGTGTCGGGATTTGGAGAACTTAGAGTAAATACGATCGTATCACATTTCCTTTATAATAAACGAATACTTTGTCTGTGTCCAAATCTTTCTTTCTATCTTTTGTGCAGTTATTTCCACTCATCCCGATCATAAATTCTAGCAGTTTTAGGTGCGTTGAGCCGAACCAGAGTCAGGAATACAAGGAAACGTATCTCTCTCAGTTTAACCCGGGTTTCCCACAAGATAGGCAAAAATAAGCACTAAAAGACTGAAAATTTGACCTTCTTAGGATGTAATTCGTCAAGATCTGAGTTATGAAAGGGATGGAGGTTAAGGTATATAATAAGCTTTTCGGGTCTGAATCTGAATGCAGCATCACTACTATTTCTGGAGTATTTCAGTACGAACATATGTAATAATTAGCACAATATTATTTGAGAAAGTATAAATAAATTGTTAAAATGTTAAATGCTATAAATTCTAAAGTCTAACAATCAAAATTTAAAGGAAAGTGTTATAATTAGTTTATTGCTTATATTATTTAATTAAATTTAAAGAAAAATTAGTAGATAATAAAGAATATAGAACAATACGTGGCACACTTATGAATGCTTTTGCTTGTGGCATCGAATTATGTTGAGTATCAGATTTTCATTGATTTTACTTATAATTGATTTTTTTAACTGATACATTTAGAAGATGGATGAATAACTACGTTAAATATTTTGCAGCTACGTTTTATTGTAGTGATGGATAATCATTAACGCTTTCACTCGTGTAATTATTTTAAAATTATCCGATTTCCTTTGCTTTTAGTGTCATTGACTTTTTAACGTAACACGTTTAAATTTTCGTTGACCAATTTTTATTATGTATTTTAGATGTATTATTTTGTGGTCTTATTTACTCAGTTTGTCTACAGCCTTTAGGGCTAAACACAAACACGTATACTACTTTCAAACTGTTGGTAGTGTGTGTACTACAGTTACACCTAACACTGTCGAAAATTTATTTATGTGTATACTTCAAGCACACTTGACATCGTCAAATTTTGGTTGTGTGTGTACTACAGACACACCTGACACTTTCGAAAATTTAATTGTGTGTTGACGACAAGCAAAACTAATACTGACGATTATCAAAATATTGACTGTACTTAAAAGTGCTTGTGTACGAACTATGTACATGCTGAATAGGATTGCTGCAGTCTTGGAACAAAACTAAAGCTTTTATTTGTGTCAATATATATTGATGAGTCCCCGATTTTCATTGATTTTACTTTTTTTGAATTTTCCAACTGAATCATTTACACTATCGATGGTCAACCGTATATGTTCTGAATGTAGTACTATCATATATTTAGTAAATATGTTTTGTTGTCGTCTTGAAACCTTATGAATGCTTTTGCTTGTGGCATCGAATTTTGATGAGTATCAGATTTTCATTGATTTTACTTATAATTGATTTTTCCAACTGATACATTTAGAATATGGATGAATAACTACGTTAAATATTTTGCAGCTACGTTTTGTTGTAGTGATGGATAATCATTAATGCTTTCACTTGTGTAATTATTTTAAAATTATCCGATTTCCTTTGCTTTTAGTGTCATTGACTTTTTAGCGTAACACGTTTAAATTTTCGTTGACCAATTTTTATTATGTATTTTAGATGTATTATTTTGTGGTCTTATTTACTTAGTTTGTCTATAGTCTTTAGGTCTTAACACAAACACGTATACTACTTTCAAACTGTTGGTAGTGTGTGTACTACAGTTACACCTAACACTGTCGAAAATTTATTTATGTGTATACTTCAAGCACACTTGACATCGTCAAATTTTGGTTGTGTGTGTACTACAGACACACCTGACACCGTCAAAGTGTTGGTTGTGTGTGTACTACAGACACACCTAACACTTTCGAAAATTTAATTGTGTGTATAATTGAAACACACCTAACACCGTCAAAGTGATGGTTGTGTTTGTACTACAGACACACCTAACACTTTCGAAAATTTAATTGTGTGTTGACGACAAGCAAAACTAATACTGACGATTATTAAAATATTGACTGTACTTAAAAGTGCTTGTGTACGAACTATGTACATGTTAAAAAGGATTGCTGCAGTCTTGGAGCAAAATTAATGCTTTTATTTGTGTCAAAATATGTTGATGAGTCCCCGATTTTCATTGATTTTACTTTTTTTGAATTTTCCAACTGAATCATTTACACTATCGATGGTCAACCGTATATGTTCTGAATGTAGTACTATCATATATTGAGCAAATATGTTTTGTTATCGTCATGAAAATTTATGAATGCTTTTACTTGTAGCATCGAATATTGATGAGTATCAGATTTTCATTGGTTTTATTTATAATTGATTTTTCCAACTGATACATTTAGAAGATGGATGAATAACTACGTTAAATATTTTGCAGCTACGTTTTGTTGTAGTGATGGATAATCATTAATGCTTTCACTTGTGTAATTATTTTAAAATTATCCGATTTCCTTTGCTTTTAGTGTCATTGACTTTTTAGCGTAACACGTTTAAATTTTCGTTGACCAATTATTATTATGTATTTTAGATGTATTATTTTGTGGTCTTATTTACTTAGTTTGTCTACAGTCTTTAGGGCTAAACACAAACACGTAAACTACTTTCAAACTGTTGGTAGTGTGTGTACTACAGTTACACCTAACACTGTTGAAAATTTATTTATGTGTATACTTCAAGCGCACTTGACATCGTCAAATTTTGGTTGTGTGTGTACTGTAGACACACCTGACACTTTCGAAAATTTAATTGTGTGTTGACGACAAGCAAAACTAATACTGACGATTATCAAAATATTGACTGTACTTAAAAGTGCTTGTGTACGAACTATGTACATGCTGAAAAGGATTGCTGCAGTCTTGGTACAAAACTAAAGCTTTTATTTGTGTCAATATATATTGATGAGTCCCCGATTTTCATTGATTTTACTTTTTTTGAATTTTCCAACTTAATCATTTACACTATCGATGGTCAACCGTATATGTTCTGAATATAGTACTATCATATATTTAGCAAATATGTTTTGTTGTCGTCATGAAACCTTATGAATGCTTTTGCTTGTGGCATCGAATCTTGATGAGTATCAGATTTTCATTGATTTTACTTATAATTGATTTTTCCAACTGATACATTTAGAATATGGATGAATAACTACGTTAAATATTTTGCAGCTACGTTTTGTTGTAGTGATGGATAATCATTAATGCTTTCACTTGTGTAATTAGTTTAAAATTATCCGATTTCCTTTGCTTTTAGTGTCATTGACTTTTTAACGTAACACGTTTAAATTTTTGTTGACCAATTTTTATTATATATTTTAGATGTATTATTTTGTGGTCTTATTTACTTAGTTTGTCTATAGTCTTTAGGGCTAAACACAAACACGTATACTACTTTCAAACTGTTGGTAGTGTGTGTACTACAGTTACACCTAACACTGTTGAAAATTTATTTATGTGTATACTTCAAGCACACTTGACATCGTCAAATTTTGGTTGTGTGTGTACTACAGACACACCTGACACTTTCGAAAATTTAATTGTGTGTTGACGACAAGCAAAACTAATACTGACGATTATCAAAATATTGACTGTACTTAAAAGTGCTTGTGTACGAACTATGTACATGCTGAATAGGATTGCTGCAGTCTTGGAACAAAACTAAAGCTTTTATTTGTGTCAATATATATTGATGAGTCCCCGATTTTCATTGATTTTACTTTTTTTGAATTTTCCAACTGAATCATTTACACTATCGATGGTCAACCGTATATGTTCTGAATGTAGTACTATCATATATTTAGTAAATATGTTTTGTTGTCGTCTTGAAACCTTATGAATGCTTTTGCTTGTGGCATCGAATTTTGATGAGTATCAGATTTTCATTGATTTTACTTATAATTGATTTTTCCAACTGATACATTTAGAATATGGATGAATAACTACGTTAAATATTTTGCAGCTACGTTTTGTTGTAGTGATGGATAATCATTAATGCTTTCACTTGTGTAATTATTTTAAAATTATCCGATTTCCTTTGCTTTTAGTGTCATTGACTTTTTAGCGTAACACGTTTAAATTTTCGTTGACCAATTTTTATTATGTATTTTAGATGTATTATTTTGTGGTCTTATTTACTTAGTTTGTCTATAGTCTTTAGGTCTTAACACAAACACGTATACTACTTTCAAACTGTTGGTAGTGTGTGTACTACAGTTACACCTAACACTGTCGAAAATTTATTTATGTGTATACTTCAAGCACACTTGACATCGTCAAATTTTGGTTGTGTGTGTACTACAGACACACCTGACACCGTCAAAGTGTTGGTTGTGTGTGTACTACAGACACACCTAACACTTTCGAAAATTTAATTGTGTGTATAATTGAAACACACCTAACACCGTCAAAGTGATGGTTGTGTTTGTACTACAGACACACCTAACACTTTCGAAAATTTAATTGTGTGTTGACGACAAGCAAAACTAATACTGACGATTATTAAAATATTGACTGTACTTAAAAGTACTTGTGTACGAACTATGTACATGCTAAAAAGGATTGCTGCAGTCTTGGAACAAAACTAAAGCTTTTATTTGTGTCAATAAATATTGATGAGTCACCGATTTTCATTGATTTTACTTTTTTTGAATTTTCCAACTGAATCATTTACACTATCGATGGTCAACCGTATATGTTCTGAATGTAGTACTATCATATATTTAGCAAATATGTTTTGTTGTCGTCATGAAACCTTATGAATGCTTTTGCTTGTGGCATCGAACGTTGATGAGTATCAGATTTTCATTGATTTTACTTATAATTGATTTTTCCAACTGATACATTTAGAATATGGATGAATAACTACGTTAAATATTTTGCAGCTACGTTTTGTTGTAGTGATGGATAATCATTAATGCTTTCACTTGTGTAATTATTTTAAAATAATCCGATTTCCTTTGCTTTTTAGTGTCATTGACTTTTTAGCGTAACACGTTTAAATTTTCGTTGACCAATTTTTATTATGTATTTTAGATGTATTATTTTGTGGTCTTATTTACTTAGTTTGTCTATAGTCTTTAGGGCTAAACACAAACACGTATACTACTTTCAAACTGTTGTTAGTGTGTGTACTACAGTTACACCTAACACTGTCGAAAATTTATTTCTGTGTATACTTCAAGCACACTTGACATCGTCAAATTTTGGTTGTGTGTGTACTACAGACACACCTGACACCGTCAAAGTGTTGGTTGTGTGTGTACTACAGACACACCTAACACTTTCGAAAATTTAATTGTGTGTATAATTGAAACACACCTAACACCGTCAAAGTGATGGTTGTGTTTGTACTACAGACACACCTAACACTTTCGAAAATTTAATTGTGTGTTGACGACAAGCAAAACTAATACTGACGATTATTAAAATATTGACTGTACTTAAAAGTACTTGTGTACGAACTATGTACATGCTAAAAAGGATTGCTGCAGTCTTGGAACAAAACTAAAGCTTTTATTTGTGTCAATAAATATTGATGAGTCACCGATTTTCATTGATTTTACTTTTTTTGAATTTTCCAACTGAATCATTTACACTATCGATGGTCAACCGTATATGTTCTGAATGTAGTACTATCATATATTTAGCAAATATGTTTTGTTGTCGTCATGAAACCTTATGAATGCTTTTGCTTGTGGCATCGAACGTTGATGAGTATCAGATTTTCATTGATTTTACTTATAATTGATTTTTCCAACTGATACATTTAGAATATGGATGAATAACTACGTTAAATATTTTGCAGCTACGTTTTGTTGTAGTGATGGATAATCATTAATGCTTTCACTTGTGTAATTATTTTAAAATAATCCGATTTCCTTTGCTTTTTAGTGTCATTGACTTTTTAGCGTAACACGTTTAAATTTTCGTTGACCAATTTTTATTATGTATTTTAGATGTATTATTTTGTGGTCTTATTTACTTAGTTTGTCTATAGTCTTTAGGGCTAAACACAAACACGTATACTACTTTCAAACTGTTGTTAGTGTGTGTACTACAGTTACACCTAACACTGTCGAAAATTTATTTCTGTGTATACTTCAAGCACACTTGACATCGTCAAATTTTGGTTGTGTGTGTACTACAGACACACCTGACACCGTCAAAGTGTTGGTTGTGTGTGTACTACAGACACACCTAACACTTTCGAAAATTTAATTGTGTGTTGACGACAAGCAAAACTAATACTGACGATTATTAAAATATTGACTGTACTTAAAAGTACTTGTGTACGAACTATGTGCATGCTAAAAAGGATTGCTGCAGTCTTGGAACAAAACTAAAGCTTTTATTTGTGTCAATATATGTTGATGAGTCCCCGATTTTCATTGATTTTACTTTTTTTGAATTTTCCAACTGAATCATTTACACAATCGATAGTCAACCGTATATGTTCTGAATGTAGTACTATCATATATTTAGCAAATATGTTTTGTTGTCGTCATGAAACCTTATGAATGCTTTTGCTTGTGGCATCGAACGTTGATGAGTATCAGATTTTCATTGATTTTACTTATAATTGATTTTTCCAACTGATACATTTAGAATATGGATGAATAACTACGTTAAATATTTTGCAGCTACGTTTTGTTGTAGTGATGGATATGAATTAATGCTTTCACTTGTGTAATTATTTTAAAATTATCCGATTTCCTTTGCTTTTAGTGTCATTGACTTTTTAACGTAACACGTTTAAATTTTCGTTGACCAATTTTTATTATGTATTTTAGATGTATTATTTTGTGGTCTTATTTACTTAGTTTGTCTACAGTCTTTAGGGCTAAACACAAACACGTATTCTACTTTCAAACTGTTGGTAGTGTGTGTACTACAGTTACACCTAACACTGTCGAAAATTTATTTCTGTGTATACTTCAAGCACACTTGACATCGTCAAATTTTGGTTGTGTGTGTACTACAGACACACCTGACGCCGTCAAAGTGTTGGTTGTGTGTGTAGTTTAGACACCTGACACTTTCGAAAATTTAATTGTGTGTTGACGACAAGCAAAACTAATACTGACGATTATTAAAATATTGACTGTACTTAAAAGTGCTTGTGTACGAACTATGTACATGCTGAAAAGGATTTCTGCAGTCTTGGAACAAAACTAAAGCTTTTATTTGTGTCAATATATGTTGATGAGTCCCCGATGTTCATTGATTTTACTTTTTTTGAATTTTCCAACTGAATCATTTACACTATCGATGGTCAACCGTATATGTTCTGAATGTAGTACTATCATATATTTAGCAAATATGTTTTGTTGTCGTCATGAAAACTTATGAATGCTTTTGCTTGTGGCATCGAATGTAGATGAGTATCAGATTTTCATTGATTTTACTTATAATTGATTTTTCCAACTGATACATTTAGAATATGGATGAATAACTACGTTAAATATTTTGCAGCTACGTTTTGTTGTAGTGATGGATATGAATTAATGCTTTCACTTGTGTAATTATTTTAAAATTATCCGATTTCCTTAGCTTTTAGTGTCATTGACTTTTTAACGTAACACGTTTAAATTTTCGTTGACCAATTTTTATTATGTATTTTTGATGTATTATTTTGTGGTCTTATTTACTTAGTTTGTCTACAGTCTTTAGGGCTAAACACAAACACGTATACTACTTTCAAACTGTTGGTAGTGTGTATACTACAGTTACACCTAACACTATGTACCTACCTCACCGCTTCATGTGCGATGAATTTCAATTACACTAATAGAATACTTCACCGTGTTGTCAATTAAGAAGAAAGAGAAACATCTCAATCCAATTTGGGATGGTCGAATAGTGCATAAAATCGTCCATTTGGGCAGTTGAGATAGCACCGCCACTTAATAGTATCAACACCTTGTGCGCTAAGGTCATTTATTAATTTTAATTTTATCTTTCCCAAAACAACCGCAATACCACCAAACAATAAAAATTGCATTACGAGCTTACGGAATTACATGTAGAATTCATTCTATATAACCTACCTCACCGCTTCATGTGCGATGAATGTCTATTACACTAATAGAATACTTCACCGTGTTATCAATTAAGAAGAAAGAGAAACATCTCCATCCAATTTGGGATGGTCGAATAGTACATAAAATCGTCCATTTGGGCAGTTGAGAAAGCACCGCCACTTAATAGTATCAACACCTTGTGCGCTAAAGTCATTTATTAATTTTAATTTTATCTTTCCCAAAACAACCGTAATTCCACCAAACAATAAAAATTGCATTACGAGCTTACGGAATTACATGTAGGGTTTATTCTATGTACCTACCTCACCGCTTCATGTGCGATGAATGTCAATTACACTAATAAAATACTTCACCGTGTTGTCACTAAAAAAGAAACAGAAACATCTCCATCCAATTTGGGATGGTCGAGTAGTGCATAAAATCGTCCATTTGGGCAGTTGAGAATGCACCGCCACTTAATAGTATCAATACCTTGTGCGCTAAGGTCATTTATTAATTTTAATTTTATCTTTCCCAAAACAACCTTAATACCACCAAACAATAAAAATTGCATTAAGAGCTTACGAAATTACATATAGGATTTATTCTATATAACCTACCTCACCGCTTCATGTGCGATGAATGTCTATTACACTAATAGAATACTCCACCGTGTAATCACTTAAGAAGAAACAGATACATCTCCATCCAATTTGGGATGGTCGAATAGTGCATAAAATCGTCCATTTGGGCAGTTGAGAAAGCACCGCCACTTAATAGTATCAACACCTTGTGCGCTAAGGTCATTTATTAATTTTAATTTTATCTTTCCCAAAACAACCGTAATACCACCAGACAATAAAAATTGCATTAGGAGCTTACGAAAATATATGTAGGCTTTATTCTATGTACCTACCTCACCGCTTCATGTGCGATGAATTTCTATTACATTAATAGAATACTTCACCGTTTTGTCAATTAAGAAGAAACAGAAACATCTCCATCCAATTTGGGATGGTCGAATAGTACATAAAATCGTCCATTTGGGCAGTTGAGAAAGCACCGCCACTTAATGATATCAACACCTTGTGCGCTAAGGTCATTTATTAATTTTAATTTTATCTTTCCCAAAACAACCGTAATACCACCAAACAATAAAAATTACATTAAGAGCTTACGAAATTACATATAGGATTTATTCTATATAACCTACCTCACCGCTTCATGTGCGATGATTGCAATTTGTTTGAATTACTTATCATAAATTGAATCAAATAATAAATTAGTATTAACAGCTGTGTTTTACATTATTGCTCTATACTCATTTTTAGAAATTAGCACCTACTAAATCCGATCTCTAGATAAGCTTGCACTGTAAGACATTTAATGGACATCGATAACAATGGATTGTAAGAAATATTTGTTTGGTATTTCGTTGTGTATCCAGGAACATGAACATATTAGTAATGACAGTCACGTTGAAGAAGTGATAATGATATCGCTTATGTTGGTTACATTTGATTTAACGAGAAATTGAGAAATGTTTCGAATTTCACGAAAAGTAATACTTTGGCTCAATTGCAACACCTGAAACAATTATACCCGAAAAACAGCTAGTGATATTGCATTACATATTTCGTTATTACGTAAAAGCGCTTCTAAAGAAAGCCAATCGGGTAGTTTGTTTTGTTATTGTAAATTGATCTTTGCCTCATTAGTTATAATGATAGAATGCTATTTAAAAGCTTATAACGTCAAGCTGTGGTGGAAAAATAACGTATGAATAATATAATACCACTCTGCCACTTTGTATAATTCAAAGTGTAGTATCAAATATTCACATTTTACCAATTCTTCCACTATGACAAATATTCGTGCTAGGACATGGTTTAATAATCATTTCATGCACTTGAAAACGCTTTTAGATGTCCTTACAATTTGAGTGTTACACTAAGAAACTGGAAATTATTAAATCATTGGCGAATATATCGTAGTTACCCTTGCATCTTAATAATAAATACATAACACCCCATAATGTATGCCAAGGTATGCATAAATTTTTTCTATAGCTTGTTATAAGCTACTACTGGCCTGGCTTAGCCATGAGAATGCATTAAACATTTCTGCGTTAACTAATTAATAAGTGTTCAGAAGAAATAGAATAATTCCAACCAATCCGGACAAAGTACTTGTCCTTCTATCCTTCTTTGCATGTTCAATATCTAATTAAACACAAGTGAGACATAATTATATAGTTATCTTCCAAGTACTGAGAATGTATTGCTACCTAAAGCTCTCATTGCCCATTGCTCAGCATTTTGTTGGTAGTTCTACTTTCTACGTTCTACACTGAAGATTATAATATTTGAATTTCAGTTATTCTGTTTTGATTCTACTTCCTGTAGCGGAAAAATTAGTTTACCGACTTTGCATTGAAAACGGCATTAGGCCTTGATTGTTGTTTTGAAAAAATGTAGAAAAAAAATTATTAATAGCATTTAATTTTTATGCAGATTCGCGGTAAAGATTTTTTTTAAATTAACCGTTAAAACAAATAATAAGGAAGACAATATTATATTCCTAAAATACAGATGAAAATATTTTTATTGAATTTCTCAAATGTGGAATATGTATACCTTATTTGGTTCCCTTTTAAGATTCCTAAAACCAACAGGTATAAGGATAACATATTTGATTTTGATAACATTTGTTATTAATTCATCTTTGGGATGGAAATTATCAGAAGTGTTGCAAATGGAAGAACACTGCTATATTAATTTGATTTGGCAGGAGACTCCTTTTATTTTCGCCTCGGAAGAATCGCCAACAGAAGGATTAAAAGATAATTATGCTCCTTTTACATTTACCACACTCAAGTTCAAGCAAAAAGAGAATTACTGCGAAGGATTGTTTGTTCTTGATTCAACATTTAGTGGCTATTTATGTAAAAAAATATTCAAGAAAAATAACTTGACGATAGCTGTGCCACGCCCAATGAGCCGATTTAATTGCATTGTGTACATTGTAAATGGTATTCGCGCGCTTTCTGCCGCAGAGTTCTGTACTCAGGTTCGTCTGAGCTCACTGATTTTTATTTTAAAAATCGAAAAAAAAGTATCCCCCCGAAGCGGAAACTTACCCAAATCTGGTGTATTGTGGAAACATGTCCGAGGTACAAGGGTAAGTGCACTTTTCGACAAATACTCCACTATTTCACCTATTTATTGTTATTATACATACGGCTCCAACACATCCCTTGTAATATGTGTTGGTTTCCGTATGTATGCAGCATGCCGGCTAATTGACAGTCAGCTGCTATATAAATATCACATCAAAAACATTATTTTATTACCCAATTTTAATTTCAAAACATACACAAATGGTCTTACACTTACCTTAGTATTACCACTATACCACTATATATTTGCAAATCATATTTATATCCCTATAATATTAAATTTAATTCAGTTACTTACCGTACAAAAGATTGTGAAAGTTACGTTAACTTTCACAATCTCTATTAATAATAAAACAAATGTACTGCTGCATTTTTATTATTGCAGCATGGAATCTTCGGGTAATAATATTGGAATTACCATGGTACTGCCCAGTATTTTATTTTATTTTCAGTTCCTGTGGACTCACTATCTGGTTACGGCAACTCTTGTCAGGGTCACTGGTAACCTTTTTACATTTACTCATAATACCATCCGCCGAATATATATATTAATGAGACGGCTATGGCATTCGTCATCGTACCAAATTGACAACAAAGTCGCTCACCGAAATGAAGTTTTGGCGAGGCGGCGGCAGAAATTTTCAACATGCCTGTCAACATAACACAGGAGCATACGCCGGCCACTCCAAATAGTGCGGCGGCCACTGTTAACAATAACGAAGGCATAGGTGCTGCTACCAAGCTTCGTTTTTTGCAAATCAATTTGCAGCATTGCAAAGCTGCTACTGCTTTACTTAGTAATCGCCAGTTAGGAAACAATTTTATTATTTATATTCAGGAACCATATGCCTACAAGGGGAAAATATGTGGCCTATCACGTAAAGGGAATGTGCATGCTTATGAGGGTCCAGAGAATCCAAGGGCATGCATTATCACATCTAACAATTTGGAAGTCTGGCCTCTCTGCTCCTTCTGGAGCAGAGATTTGGTTGCCATTAAAATCAAAGTCAATGATGGCGAAATTGTACTAACATCAGCATACTTACCGGATAAGGAAACAAATCCAATCTCCAAAGAAGTTGAAAGATTAATAAACTTTTGCAATCAAAATTCCTTACGCATAATTTTTGCTGGGGATGTCAATGCCCACAACATAGTATGGGGTAGTACAAACACAAATAGACGAGGTGAGGCCCTACTTGATTTCCTAGTGGGCTCGAATCTTGATATACTCAATCAAGGACATAAACCAACTTTTCGTGATGGCATGGGCAGAGAGGAAGTCCTCGACATCACGGTTTGTTCCGAAAACCTCTCACAGCATATCCACAATTGGAGAGTTGAAAACGAAATCACTCTTTCAGACCATATGTATATTTCTTATGACCTAGAAATAAAGCCCCCAAAGCCAATTCAATTTAGAAATCCAAAAAAAGCCGACTGGTCCTTATATAGTAGGACAGTCAAGAAAAACATAACTAACATACCGTGTACTCCAATCACAACAGTTAATCAACTTGATGAACAAGTCAACATGATCAATAAAATTATTATTGATGCCTTCCATAAAGCTTGCCCAATAAAGACCATAAGGAGTGGTGGCAAACTTGCTCCTTGGTGGAATCAAGAACTAACTAGTCTTAGGAAAAAACTTAAGGTTGCTCTTAGGAAATTTAAATCTAAAAGAACCTTAGATTCAAAAGCAGAGTTAAGAGACATTCGTGTGCTTTTCAACAGCACCTTACGAAAAGCTAAGAGGGACTCATGGAGAGCCTTCTGCAACGAAATTGAAGAAGCTCAGCAAGCATCAAAGCTTGCTAAAATTCTCGTAAAAGACAGAAGTAGGACAATAGGTCCTATAGAAACTGCTGATGGTAGCTATACCTCAGACATGAATGAATCATTGATCTATCTTCTGAAAATTCATTTTCCAAATGATCATCGTATTTCTAATTCCACACCAAACTACAGTATCAGTGCCGATAGCTCTATTGCAGAGTTAATCACGTTAGAAAAAGTCCAAAGGGCTATTAGTTCTTTTGGACCATATAAAGCTGGCAGCTGCGATGGCGTTATGCCAGTCATGCTTCAAATGGCGAGGAGGGAATTAACTCCTCATCTGTGTAATATTCTTAAGGCTAGTCTCGACTTTGGATATATTCCAATAGCATGGCGACAAACTAAAGTAATCTTCATACCAAAGCCATATACTAAGATTAAGCCTGAACAGCTTAATATGCCCAAAGTCTTTGTTATATTTGATGCCATCTCTCATAATTTAATCATTACTATTGGCTAGTTGACAGCCAATGACAATGACTAAATTATGACCACCTCTGGTGGATTGGAGTTTGAGAACAGGCGCCAATTCGTGGCGCAATAGTTTGGCAGTATAGGCATTCAAATTTGCCTTCAGATTGGTAAATGGACTTTGTGTGTCTTATAGCAGAAAAAGCTTTTTTCTGCTATGAATACTTAGTCTATGTACCAAAGCCAGGCAAGAGTAGCTATCAAAGAGCTAACTCGTGGCGACCAATATCACTTATCTCGACTTGCATGAAAATACTTGAACGTCTTATTGACTGGAGCATCAAAACTCCAGAGCTTGAAAATAAAATGAAAAATGCAGGACAGTTTGCATATTTACGTGGTATTTCCACTGATGCAGCGCTTCATCAATACATTGCTCGTACTGAATGTGCCCTCAAGAGTAATCAAATGGCTCTCGGCATCTTCTTAGATATCGAAGGGGCCTTTAGTCATGCCACCTTCAAAACGATCCACCTGGCTCTGGAAAGAGAGGGAATAAATGTAACCATTATTCGTTGGATAGAACGAATGCTAAGAGACCGTAGCGTTAACGTTACTGTTGGCAGCGCCACTCAATGCATCAATGTGGAACGAGGGTGCCCTCAAGGGGGGGTGCTCTCGCCATTATTATGGAATCTGGTCATCCACGAACTACTGGAGAAGCTCTCCAACGTCAGTTCTATCTATAGACAAGCATATGCTGATGATCTTGGCCTTCTTCAGGTTGGCATAGACGAAGCTACAATAAGAGCTCTGGGGCAAAGAGCCCTCAGTATCATCGAAAATTGGTGCAGTCAGCGGGATCTTTCTATCCACCCTGACAAAATAGAAATTATTATATTTCATACACGGCATAAAAAACCCAACATGAAACCTCTTAGACTAAGGGGTAAGGACATTGCATTTGTCAAAAATGTTCGGTACCTGGGTGTCTATTTGGATAATGGACTGAATTGGTGCACTCACTGTAATGTTAAAAGCGCCAAGGCAAAAGCAGCTCTTATGCAATGCAAAAGAGCTGTTGGCCAAACATGGGGCCTTTCCCCGAAAATCACTCTGTGGCTTTACACTGCGGTAGTCAGACCGGCTTTATCATATGCAGCTTGTTCGTGGCTAACGGCGGTTCACAACAAATCTAGAATGACAGCTTTGGCCAGTGTTCAACGACTGGCCTGCCTTATGACTACTAGTGCTATGCATAGTTCACCCTCTGCAGCATTAGAATGTATAGTAGGTATTGAGCCTATAGAATTATTTCTTACCAAAACAGCTATTACTACAGCGCATCGACTGCGTTGTACTGGTAAATGGCTTCCCTGGCATGGGAGAGGGAGCCTTAAAAGATTAACACACGTTGATCTAATTACAAACATTTTGAAACAATTACCTGAGTTGGAATTTCCTATGGATTCAATTCCCTCAACTGCCCTCATGGGTAAGAATTTTACAGTTTTGGACACAGAAAAACCTGTCATTCTTCAACCTTCAGACCGAAGACTGGTCTGTTACACTGACGGGTCAAAAATTGACAACTTCGCTGGATGTGCTGCAATCGTTCGTAGCACTGACAGCCACATCATCATACAACAATGCTTAGGAAAATATTCTACTGTGTTTCAAGCGGAACTGGTAGCTATTCTAATGGTAATCTTACGAATCACTGATCTGAACTGGAGAGATGAAGTAGTCATCTACAGTGATTCTCTCAGTTCTCTTAAAGCTCTTGAGGCTAATTACACAGAGTCGGCCTTGATTCTCGAATGCTTCAAAGCCTTAAATATACTTTCCAATAACGCATCCGTTACCCTTCAATGGGTCCCCAGTCATACTGGGATTATAGGAAACGAAGAGGCGGATTCGCTAGCGAAAGAGTCCACAAAAATGGAAGTTTTTGGTCCTGAACCAATACTGCCTTTTTCAGCCCAATGTGCAAAAACTGTCATCTCAAAATTTTTCAACAAATTGAATATTCAAAATTGGAAAAAACGTACGGATTGTAAAAATACAAAATTATTCTTGCCTTCACCCTCACACATCAAAAGCATATATTTCACAAGTTTGAGTAGAAGAACGCTCAGGGTCTTCACTCATTTAATTACTGGTTTCTCCTCCTTGGCCAAGCATCAGAATCTATTGGGGAATCATTCGTCTCCGCTCTGCCCATTGTGTGCAATAAGCGTCGAGACGTCGGTCCACCATGTGGCTGAATGCCCAGCTTTGAGCGAGTTGAGATTCAAGCACCTGAGTAAGTTTCTCGTTCACGTGGATGAGTTACCGGGGTTGCCCTTGTCGTCCCTGCTTTCATTTTGTATGTCTGCAGGACGAATGAGTGGCTTCCCCGAACAGTAAAGCTGTTCAGGGAGCAACTGCAAGTAAGTCCTCGCGGCTTGAGCGGTAGTGTGTCTTTGCTACTCAATAGTATTGAACTCACTCTCCCACTAACACACACACACACATTGTAAATAATTTCGACCCGAAATTTTTCACAGACACACAGACATGGCATTTATTTCATTTTTCAGGAAATATTTCTTGAAAAGTGAAATATTTGAAATATTTCGCGAAAAATGAAATAAATGAAATTTTTGAAATAAATGAAATAAATTAAACGCGCATGTGTATAGACATGCGCAGTTAATTTATTTCACTTGAAATAAATTGAAATAAATTGAAATAAATGCCATGTACCCTATTTATTTCATTTATTTCATTTATTTCATTTTTCAAGGAAAGCACAAGTGAAATATTTCGCGAAATATTTCAAAAATTTCACCTATTTATTTCAAGCGAAATATTTCAAGTGCCATGTCTGCAGACACAGCACTTATCATCCACAACAGTGAAACTTATTACGATGATAAATTAAAAAAGCCAGTATATGCACATTTGTCGGATAGAAAATGGTATAACTTTGCAGAATATTCTTCTGTATATGTGATTATGAACAAAAATATTCTAGAGTTTGCAAGGTCAAATTCTGGTTTGTTTTTTGACGTGCGTTTACGATTTATAAACACAAATATTGTACATCACATATTTTTATCAAAATCCTGGTTTCTTTTGTCATCCACTGATGAAGATAAACCAGCCATTTATTTTGTTTGTCCAAGTCAATTCGGTCAAATAAGTTACTATTCCATCTCTTTCTGTTCACAACATGTCTGTAATGGTCAGTCATTGCGTATACGTTCATTTAAAATGTTTATCATCTCCACAAATACAATTGCAGTCTCAAATTTTGAAGCAGGAGAATCGATACAGGAAAAACGCCTCTATTGTGGAAAGCCACTGAGTAAGAAGACTTATTTCACAAACTATTTTTTTGGAGCAAAGATACTTTCACTTCCGATTCTTTCAATTATTTTTGAAAACTTTCCTAATTCCACGATATCAATTGTTTATGGTGAATATATGGACAACATTTGTTTCAAAAATGCAAAATGCCTAAATACTCTTACCATGTGACAGTAAATTATCAATTCAATAATTTCAAAAGTTTACTGAGTCAAATTACTCAATTTTTCTTTATTTCGACAACGGAAGATTCCTATAATTTTGTTTCTTGCGTCGTTTTGGAAGATGAAAGTCTTTCCTTTTATGGCTACATCCGACCTTTTGAGCCTTATGCTTGGCTGACCCTCATCATCACTATTAGTTCCGTGATTATCTTCGTCTACATTGTGGTATATTATACAGAAGACGAAATGATCCCTTTCCTACTGATTTGTTATGCATATTTGTTGAAAGTCAGTTACTCTCTATCAGCAAAAGCTCAGAAAACTCTTTGGTTCAAATTTGTGAGTTGTCCGTTGTTACTCATGCTCATCGTAATTACTAACTCTTACAGAGGAATATTCATTACTGATTTGATTGAACCACGGCCTATAAAACAAATCGAATCGATTGAGCATTTGGCAAATTTAACTGACATGGTAGCGATGGGAGAAATTGTAGGCTCCACAGAATTCGACCCTTTCCATATTGATCTGAATTATCAAATTCAAATACTGCGTGCATATTATTGCCTTAAATTAAACGACACTATAAACTTCCCTATTAAATGTGAACTTTACAATGCTTTTAATCAAATTCATTTCCATGAAAAAATTTATTTCCACAATGAAAATCGAAGCTTAGTCGAGGCTGCCATGTATTCATACAACTTTGAAAAGGATAGAGTTTTTGAACGAAAACTTTTTCGATTGCAAGTATTGATTGCAGAACATATCCAGTCGTATAAAAGTCTTGGAATTTCCAAAATGGTATATATAATGGAACGAATTAACAAAACACTCCGATTCCCGTTAGGGTTTCCCTACACTAGTCCTCAAAAGTGGCTTGGCCAGTGCAATAATTCTGTGCTGATTTTTAGAAGTTCTCGCTTGCATCGTGTTTTAAATGATTCCCACTGGAATCCCAAACTTTGTGGCATTGAACCAAAACGAAGATTATATTTTGGAAAGAATGAAGATTCTTTTATGTCATTCTCTGTGTACACGGGGTTTGATACATATGCTGCTCCGTTGATCACTTCATACCTCAAGCAAAAGTTATTTGTTTTAAGCCAGTCGGGGCTTTTCAATTTATGGATGGATCATTTCAGGGATTTTAACTTTTCGAAGTGTAAAACATGCTGGGATATGATACCTCCGCGCCCTTTGACATTTCACAATTCGAATATCGCTACAATATTTTACATTGCCTCTAGCATAGCTCTGGTATTTACTGTAGCGTTCTTATGGGAAATACGAGCAGCTTTGAAGAGAAAAATTCTGGAAGCAATCTCTAATTTTTCAATCTCTATTATTAATTTCCGCCAGAAATTTCTAAATATTATCTAACTCTTTAAGGCAAAAATCTTTGTCTCTAAATGGCATAAACATAGATTATCATAAATAGACGATTGGGAAGAATTTTCAGCTTAGATAAAGAAGGAAAAAAGATCTTCAAGAGAAAGGTTGATAGATAATATGTTAAGTTAAGATTGCTGTTGTCTTCAAAATATCTTGATTAGTATTTTTGACGTGGATATTCCAGTCAACTTTAATGTATTTAAGCTTCTTCTTCACTAAATTTAACTATATTTTATCAATTATTTCACTAAACTAATTGTATTTATTATAAAAATAGGCTAGACCTATCCCTATGTCAGAATATGGGACCCCATTTGAAAGTTGCAGATTCGTTAATCTCTCTTTGAATGTCTACCTCGATACTGTGTACTTTAATTTTCGGCTGGTGGCAATTGTCAATCCGTCCGTTACGTTTTCTATTTCTCTCTCATACGTTCGCGTCCAAATTCTTGCTTCTGATGTCCTGAATCATCTCATCTTTTACGAAAATCTCAAATCCGCACGAATTCCAAAACGTTTAATACATTAACCAGTGTCTATGAGAATGACAAACATATTATGGTCATAAATGAATTCGGGTCAAAATGTTATTCCAACAATATTGTTCTCATGACGGCTTTCGGGAATCAAACGTGTGTATACATGTCTTGTGTTTTTGTAACTTTTTCGTGTTGCTCAAACAAAGCCAGTAATAATAATCGAAACAATTTAACACTTTATTTTTACTTTCTATTCGTTTTTAACAGAACCTGTCTTTGTTAAGATAAGATACTGAGCAAATGCAAACTGTAGTTAAAGATTTTCTGTAGAACTAATCCACATCGTTTATTAAATAAGCTAACAAAGTAGTGTTGGCAAGTAAGTGTAATTAATTTTATTTTCCCTGTAAATATTCATTGTTCATCTTATGATATAAATAATTAGTTCGGCACATTTTTATGAGACTTGGTTATACTGTTGCTAATTTGCTAATTAAAATTTAATTTTACCCGTAATTCGATTCAAAGTTTGCATAATGAACACAATATTTTGAAATTTGCAATGCAAGGCCCTTGCAGCAAGGTTTTCAGTAAAATATTGCGTTAACCATGAGCTGCATGAAGTCAATAGAATTTTCCGTTGGGCTATTGTACCAATGAAATATGATTATGAATGAATTGAATTTCTATGTAGATTTTCTAAACTATCGCAATTGAAAAGAAAGGGATTTATTTTTCATTTCATTATAATATGTTTTATTAACCCTTTTGGTTATTATACTTCTTTCAGTAAGGTATAAAGTTTTTAATGTGGATAAAAAGACAAAACATAAACTTTTACTGACAGGAGTTTTGGAAGACTTTGAGGTGCATTTAAAACATCTAGTAGAATAGATTTCGTCGAGTGTAACATAGTCAGGGATACTTCCCAAACGCAGTGGTAACAAAAAATCAGTACTGCTGAGTTTGGAAAGTGGCCTAGCCGTGCTTATTTTCGGGTACTAGTGCGGTGGTAGAACTATTTCAGTTGAGTTGGTGTCACGATGTCCGTAGAAGGCTGCAAACGATATTAATTCTTGTTGATAATGTAAGAATTCATTACTGTGTAGAAATAACAGTTTCTTATTGATGTGTATTAATAACTGTGGAATACATGTTGTAAATTCTTAGAACCACTTTTCAGACAGGGGAATTTTTTTAAATGTCACCATTTGCTGTAAAATATCACGCCAGTGACAGTGGGCCAAGATGCAACTTAAGTAACTTGGCCACACCGACCCTTACGTAATATTGCTCAGCGTATTACAGCTAAAATAAATCCGTATCCTCCCTTTAAAATCTTCCTCTCGAAGTTGTCCACGTAAGAATGAAGTGAAAGGAGAGAAATGTAAGTATAGAAACGGAAAAAAACAAGATGAGTTTGCGCATAAATGTAATGGGGCATGTAATGTATTGCATATATTCAGCTGATGGTAAGACTTTAGGATCACGGATAACTTGTATAAAATGTTTCGTATATGAGGGTAGTGACGTCTTGTATATGCAAAGGGATAGCCCGTATATGGACAGTGACGTCTTGTATATGCGAATGGATAGCCCGTATATGGATAGTAACGTCTTGTATATGCAAAGGGATAGCCCGTATATTGATAGTGATATCTTGTATACGCAAATGGATATCTCGTATCGCATATTTGTGGTATCTGTAAATCTGAATAAGTAAGGCGGCTAAAGGTAATGTGAATGTCAATCATGTATTAAATCACTGGTGTCCGATTCTTAAAATCTCAAAGAGGAAAAGAAAAACTAGCCTTCGCCGGATACGTATATAGAACTTGGATTGCAAACTGCCTATAACGATCCATCTACTGGTATAAGTCTTCAAGTACGATCACTAATGGCTTTGTCTTTTGTTCCACCATTGGATGTTAGAGCTAGGTTTTCAGAGCTAAGAATTAGTATGGATCCTTTACTGACCCAGTTTATTAAATACGTCGAAGAAAATTGGATCGGCACATGGGATAAACCAGCATCTTTTCCAATACAAATGTGGAATGTTAACAGCCGTACTAGTGAGAAAATACCTAGAACCACAAACAGCTTAGAAGGTTACCATAACTCGTTGAGGTCCCGATTCCGTTGCACACATCCAACGTTTTGGAAGTTTATGAATCTGTTAAGGTCAGAAGAGCTATATTGGTTTCAAAGTTTAATAAAAATTGACTCTCATCAATGGAAAGAACCTAAGTCCATATATGTTGATATTGATGAAAAACTAATTAAAACAATGAACACCTACAATACTGTGGATATTACTATATATTGCCGTTCACTGAAGACTCACCACAGAACTCTCGGGAAAAGAAAATCAAAAAGTCTAATCCTAAAAACAATGAAAATGTCGCTCCTGAACCACTTCCTGACAATTTTGAATCCTCATCACCAAGCAAAAGTAATACCTCTGAACAAATGTCCTTCAAAAGACGTAAAATATAGACGTCTTACTCAATGGTACTCCAATAACACGTTATGACTTATTGTTTTATGTTTGGCAAAGTGAATTAGCAAGTTTGCTTCAGTGACTAATTATTTTTTCTTTGACATAACCCATAATAATACAATTATTGACAGTTTTTTCGTGATTAAATATCATTAAATATCATTGTTAAATTCCTGTGTTTGCATTTGTACTCCATAACAATAATCCATACTAAGAGCATAATATACAGGATGTCCTTTTGCATATACAAGTTATCACTATCGAGATACGAGATATCCCTTTGCATATACAAGTTGTCACTACCCCCATATACGAAACAATTTATACAAGTTATCCGGATACCAAGACTTTAAATTTTATCATTGACTAGTCAATCGTAGACTTTTCCTCTACAGCGCTGCGCCCTATCATTAATTCAGTGGCTCAGAATACTTTCTCATTTTGTCAGGCATTCTTCTTCTCCACTATTGTTACGCACCATTTTTCGCTTCGTTCCTACCACACACTCTCTACAATCGTATAATAATTTTCGTCACTTCATCTCTTTGTACCTGTAAATTCCTATTTCATCACTCTAAGTGCATCTAGGTCGATGTCAAATGGCTAGGTCAAGCCCGTATACAAAATAGAATGGTTAAATGTTATATATAGCCAGATGGTTAGTTAGGGATGGATAGATGATGGCTGTATAGATAAATTGATCTATATATAAATTCTACTACATACTTTGAGAATATTCATATACTTATACTGCAGTATATACAGTATGACACATTAAAAAGTTATCATAGGAGTTTGTATGCATAAAAGCAATTCATACTACAGGCTAATTTGACTTACAAACTTTTACTAATCAGAAATGTATGTCTTTTCAATATCTTGTCCTGCAGTTGCAATGCACAAAAGAGATCGGTCATCTCAGTGTCCGTTTACAACGGCATCAATATAAAGGCCCAAAATGAGACGACCATTTGGCCTGCCCAATCAAACAATGACTTTTCGTGAGATTTGGCTTTGGATAAGATGGTTTGTACTGGTGTGGGAGATACCAAAAGGTACTGTTTTTTTCGATTTTCTACCCCTATCCTTGGACTCCATAATTTCCGTTGTCTGGTTAATTGTCATCAGTTGTTCTCTTCCATCTTAAATGTTGGAAGTGAAACTGAATGAACAAGGAGGAACTGGGTTGAGCAATTAACTTTATGCATTGCAACTCCAGTACAAGATATTAAGCACCTCTGATTAGTAAAAATTTGCAAATCTGCCATTAGTCTATAGTAAAATAGCCATGAATTGCTTATATATACAAATTCCTATGATAACTTTTTAATGTGCCATAGTGTAGTATGAAACCAATAAATTCTCTTTACTCCTCTATTTTCTCATTTTTAATCCAAATTTATTATCAATGAAATGTCAGAATTCAGAAGTCACATTGCAACAAAGTATATTGCATAATATTATTTCCTTAGGGGAGAGTGCTGTCGGTTGTCCCGTGCTGTCGGTTGTCCCACTGCCATTATCTCAAGTATTCCTTATCAATTTGAACTGGGATTTTTTATATATATGTAAGCTTCTTATATAGAAATTGTCACAAAAAATTTTTGAAATCCGTTGGAAAATGTGGCTTCAAAAAATAGATGTTGGATTTTGAGCCTTCAAAGTAAATTTTTCATACTCAACAAAATTTTTATTTACAGCCGCTGTGACTAACATTAAAAGGTAATAATTTTTTGACGAAAAGTAGAGATATTCGGGATTGAAATTTGATAATAGTTGTAGATTTTTGCTTAGACCCCATACAGGGGAAATTGATCATGAGTAAAATGTGCAAGTGCTGTCGGTTGTCCGACTACTGCAGGTTGTCGGTTTTCCGCGTTAAATCTTATGATTAAAAAATTTTAAAAACCAATTTTAACTTGACTAATCAATTATGGTTTGGTTAAAGATAATATGTCTACTTCATTTCATTGTCAGGGATTTCGCAACGTTTTTACGGTTGTATTTCCAACAGCATCGTCTTTGATGCTTTTATTTATGAATTTCTAGATGCTTGCGTTATTATTTTCTTTTTAACCGTAAGAAAGTTGCGAAATCGTTAAAATTTTTGACACATGATCTCGAAGACGAAACCAGGATTAAGTATTAACAAAGTTAATATTTATTTTTATTGTTTTATGACTATTAACTTTAACTCGGACATCCGACAGCACCCCCTCGGACAACCGACAGCACTAGTGCTGTCGGTTGTCCGAAAAAAGTTGTTTTGAATAAAAATAATTTTCACCTCCTTTGAGAAATACATGGTTGGTGAAATTTATTATGTTTGTACCCAAGAACATAACAAATGAAATGTATAATACAAAGTTATGAGAAATGCTGTAGGCTAATTGTAAAAATTACCAGAGTAAATTCTCGGACAACCGACAGCATTCTCCCCTACGCATAATATACGGCCAGAAATAATGATAGAAAATAGGAAGAAATGAACCTGAGCATAAGTATAACGAGTAAGGTAACGAACGTCTTCTTATAATAATATGTTAATTGGGCTGAATTTGATGATATATACAGCATTAACTCATCCAATTTAACAATATCTGTAAGTTAGAAGGCCAGAGAAGGTGGTGCTACAGTTATAGCGATTTGAAATTCAAATAATTATATTAGTAGGGTAACTACTTTCAAAACTAAGCTTCCTTTCTATACCTTGGCCAAAACATGGCATGTGGTTTTACAAAGTGATGGAAATTAAGCAGCCAAAAATGAGTGAAGCAATAATATTATTAAGGGAAGTGAAAGAAAGTTTTTGAATCAAGGAATTGAGTGTGATGCTGCGCTTTAGAAGGTAGTCTATGATCGACGAGTTAGTATTAAAAGCATCACTGCGGTTTAACCACGCAAACCACCACCAAATCAAGTCTCCATTACATTTCATTTCTACGTAAACTCAACTCGTTTCTTTCCGGCCGTTCTTACATTACTCTTCTTTTTCCTTCAGTCTTACGTGACACCTTGGAGGTGAAGTTTGTCAGGGGAGGACATGGATTTATTTCAGCTGTAATACATCAGATAATATTACGTCAGTGTCAGTGAGGCCAAGTATCTTCACTTTATTCTTTGTCCATTGGCATTGACGTGATATTTTACAGCAAAAATCGACCATTAAAAACTTCGCTCTACAACTCTAGTAATAGTCAAGTTGTACAGAGTTAATAGTACACAGCTAACTAAATAGTGATTTATACTGTGAATAATTACGTGATCATCTCCAAATAGTTGCAATGTTCGTCGTTTACAGCCTTCTTTTGAATCATTGACTCCATCCAACTGAATCAAAATAATGTATCAATTACTCACTCATAAACCTAGCTAAGTTATTGTCACCGCCCATCAGTACATATTTCTTGTTACTGATGTGCTGTGACAATGTCCCCAGTAGACTCTAACTCCCAGGATATATGTGTACCTTAAAATCTTCCAACAAATAATTCAACTCAATCCAGCATCCTTAAGTCTATTTGTTTTAATTATTATTATAAAAAACCCTATCTTACAAAATAGTTATTATGGTTACTTAAAATGGTTGTATATTGTACAATGTAATGACAAAAGCAATTTTCCTGATGTGCATTTCCAATAAAGACATTTTGTTAAATATATTCCTAGCAAATAAATTTATTACCACAGCCTTCGTTATAACATTATTGTTGGAATAGAATTCTGCCTTAAACCGAATTCATGCATCCTTATTTGACATACAAATTATCATTATAAAGCTGCATAATTGTCTTATTAACTCATGCTTTGCAATGTATTAAAAAGGGTTCAGTTGTACTGAAACCTTGGGGGTCGGTTATCCTAGTACAACGGACGAGGAACAGTTATACTAGTACAATGGCGCCATTGTACAAAGGGTTTAGTTATACTACGACTACGACATATACACTTGCTACCAGCATTCTTATAAATAGAGCAAATCATAAAACAGCTATACTTAAAAACATGAAAAAAACTGTTTGGTCAAACTCGAACAAAAAATGACGATTTCGCAAAAATACGAATTCTCGTATTTAGTGCGAATTGGTGTAAAAAATTCGCATTCATACGAAAACTTCGTTTTATGTGTGAACTGGTCTAAACGTCTCACATTTAAACGAAATCGTCAATTTTTGTACGAGTTTGTCGAAATATTTGGCTTTTATGGGTAATGTTTTTTGTGTGAGTTTTCGTTTTTAAAAACAATTCGCTTTATAATTTTTAAAAATATTGAATAAAAAATAAATTTTAATTGTTTAATTTCCGAGTGTTTTGTGCTTTATTTATTTGTGTGCCACTTTACAATGTGTAAGTTATGCTCTTCAACCATCTCCTAGTCCCTACTCCTTACTCATTACACTGCGCCGTTATGTCCACTTTTCTTATGACTTAAACCCATTGTGCACTCTTTCATTAGGTACGCATATGCCTCAGTGAGCCGAGTCGAGCGAGGGCTTTCATTGTCTTTTTATCTTTTAATCTTATTGTTCGCGAGGTCTATTCAGAAAAGTAATAATACGAGAGGACTGTGATTCAAGATTAAAATTACCAATTTCAAGCTCAAGTGACCTGAAATTTCATACCACGTAGTTTACTATACTACCTTGGTAAATCTGTACCCATTCAATCCAAACCTAAAAAACATTTTTCAGCACGGTGACTGGCTATCCTTAATTTTTCTTATAAGGTTACAATGTTACCATATACTCCATTATTTTTTTAATTATCTAAAAATAAAAATTAACGTTTTCTTCGATGTTTTAGCTAAATCAATATCATCAGTTGCACTATTAAGCGACACAATTTCAGTTTCCCGTTATGGAAATAGTAAGGAGTCTTCATGCATGATATTGTTAGGAATTTATAATATTTGCTGGTATTCGATATATAACTCCAAATTTTAATAATATAGCATCATATTTTCATGGAAGCGAATGTCTAAATAATAAATTGGAAATTAATAATGCAGATTCTCCTATGGATTTAATCTTGGAAAATACGTCGTTAATTATTTATTGTTTGACATGAAAACTCTTGGTGAGTGTAATTCGTGCTTCAGGAATACTGGAATGCATGAAAGATTGGCTTAGTGATGTTATCTATACATCTCATAACAGACATCTCATAGTTATGTACATTTGAGTTTCTTACAAGCAAACTACTATGTAATAAATTGCACATAAACACATAAGTCATTTTAAAATGGTCTCCCTAATGGAACGAATTAACAAGAAATTTCGATTGGGTTTCCCTATATTAATAATCAAAAGTGGCTTGGCCAATGCAATAATTCCGTGCTGATTTTCAGAAGTTCTCGCTTGCATCGTGTTTTGAATGACTCCCACTGGAATCCCAAACAAGGTGGCATTGAACTAAAACAAAGATTATATCTTAGAAAGAACGATGATTCTTTAATCTCATTCTCTGTGTATACGGTGTTACACGGGCAGCTCCGTTGGCTGGTTCATATCTGAAACAAAAGCTATTTGTTTTATGCCATTCGGGACTTTTCAGTATATGGATAGATCATTTCAAGGAATTTAACTTTCCGACATGTAAACTGCTGGAATTGGAAGCCAACGCGCCCTTTAAAATTTCACAATTCGAATATCGCTACTACTATATTTTACATTGCCTCTCTTCTTTTACTCTTCTCCAAAACACTCTGACTGCGCCAGCTTCCACCATAAAATTTCTACTTTCTTGATTTCAGCAGGGGTCAGATAACTAGCAAAAATTGGTTTTCCTTTTCTCAATTTTGCAATAAGATTATTTGCAAATCTTCTTGTCCAGGCAGAGGAACGAATCAGATTCCACCAGGACGAGAAGTCAGTCACATTGGGAAATGTTTCATAAATTCTGTCTCGGTCATTTGGAGGTGCTTCCACAATTTGATTAACAAATTCTGGTTTCAGTTCCAAGTTTTCAACATCCACTTCACGAGATTCAGTCTTTTCTTTTGGCCAGTCAGTTTCGTCCAATTTCAAAAATGCTGGTCCATTGAACCATCGGCTATTTGGAGAAAGTTCAGATGGCTCTACATCCCGGGTGGCTTCATCAGCAACGTTGTCTGAAGTTGGCACCCAATTCCACTTGTCTACATCCGTCGTTTCTAAGATTTCACCCACCCTGTGGGCTACGAATGGCTTGTAGTTTCTGGCATCGGAATTCAGCCAACACAAAACAGTCTTGGAGTCCGTCCAGAAGTACGTAGCATCAATTTTCAGTTCATGTTCATTTTTTATGGTTTGGGCGAGGCGGCTTCCCATCAACGCAGCTTGCAGCTCCAGCCTCGGAATACTCATAGGACGTAATGGCGAGACTCTGGATTTCCCCATCACGAATCCTGTCTTGATCTCGGCTCCGGTGTCAACACGTAAATATGCCACTGCGGAAAAAGCCTTTTCGCTGGCATCACAGAATATATGTAACTGTGTTGACACGGCGTCGTCAATGTCATTACAGTAGCATCTCGGTATGCGGACTGCAGTCACTCCAGTTAATTCTTCAATCCAATTTCTCCACTTCTCGTTGAGGCTGTAGGGTATTTCGTCGTCCCATCCAACTCCACATCGCCAAATATCCTGCATCAGAATTTTGGCTTTAACGATGAAGTGAGTAAGAAATCCAAGGGGGTCGTAGACTGACATCACCAGCTGCAATACTTCCCTCTTGGTAGGTATTTTAGTTCCATTCAGAATGTCAGCTTTCACTCGTTGAAATTGGCAAGCAAATGTGAAAGTGTCGGTGTTCGGGTTCCACTGAAGTCCAAGAACTCTTTCAGTAGGCAGTTCTGACTCCAGATTCAAATTTTTATTTTCAGTCGAACGCAGCTCAGGGGGAATTTGCTGTAGAACTTTACGAGAACTGCAGCTCCAATTTCTCAAGTCGAATCCTCCTCTGCGTTGCACTTCGATAATATCTTTTATCAAATTAACGGCACTATCTTCATCCCGACAGCTATCCAGAAGATCATCAACGTAGTGGCGCTTGATGATAGCTTCAGCTGCTTCTGGAAATTCATCTCGGAATTCTTCTGCATTCCTATTTTTGCAGATTTGAGCTAGGCTCGGTGAAGATGTCGCTCCAAATGTCATGACCGACATCTCGTACACTTCAGGTTCTTTCTTCCGTTCCATGGCTCTCCAGAGGAAACGTTGAGCAGGTAAATCTTCCTGTCGAATTAACACTTGATGAAACATCTCACGGATATCCGCAGTAAATCCGATGTTTCTCTGTCGGAACTTGAAGAGGACTCCAACCAATGAACACAATAAGTCTGGCCCCTTCAGAAGTTCGTCGTTAAGGCTGACTCCATTGCTTTTGGCGGCGGCATCAAAAACAAGGCGAATCTTTCCTGGCTTACTAGCTTTCGTCACAGCAAAATGGGGCAAGTACCAGGTCTTCTCATTTTCAGTTTCAGCTTCGGTCGGTGACAGCTTCCTGGCATATCCCTTTTGCAGATACTCCTCAATCTTAATGCAGTATTTTTGAGCAAATTCAGGATCACGATCCATTTTCTTTTCCATGGAGGTAAGTCGTCTCCGGGCGTTTGTTTTACTTTCTGGTAAACAAACATCATCACTTCTCCAAAGAAGTCCCGTTTCCCACCTTTCTCCAACACGGCGAGTAGTCTTGTCAATGATCTCCAACGCACGAGTTTCTTCCTTTGATTTGGGCAGGCTTGGCAGAATCATAACTCCAAAATTCTCAGTTCGGAATTGTTCCTTCATCAACTGATGTAGTTCATTATCTGTCTGGTCATCGTACAATTTTGATAATGATGAGGCAGCACAGATTTCTGTCTCGAACAGCTTCTTATTCATCTGTAGCGAGTCGTAGTCATTATTGACAATTCTTGCGTGCATACATTGGTCATCCACGCGTCCACGAAATTTCGTTGAATTTCCGTGCAAAACCCATCCCAATTTTGTTCGGGTGGCAATAGGTGCATCTCTCGGGCCCTCCAGTAATTGTCTTGCAGCAATCAGACTGGCATTGTCTTGTCCGATGAGTATGGTCGGTTTTGCATTTTGTAGATTGACAATTGGCACACTAGACAGGTAAGACCACTTCCTTGCCAATTGCCGGGCATCTACTGATTGGGCTGTCAAGTCAAGAGTAGGCATAGTACGTACATCTTTCAGTAGAAAGTTCTTGCTCTTGTCAGCTCCCACAATAGTCAATGACACTCGGATAGATTCCAATTCCTCGTGTTCCGCGTCCTTAACCCACTTCATCCGAAATGGATCCTTTGGGCCGTCTAGTCCCAACTTCTTCGCTATGTTAGCATCCAACAATGTTGTCGTTGACCCGTCGTCCAGTTCCGCATATGTAGAAATAGAGCCAGCTGGTCCAATTAAAGTCACTGGTAATATTTTCAGAAGTACCACTTTTTCACAGCCACTGGAATATTTCACTTCTTCGGTTTTCACTACTGGTACTGGCGGCTCCTTTATCGTTTTGTGGAGAAGATAATGGTGTGGTGATTCACAGCCATCCTTCCCACAAGGGCTTTTATCCTCGCAGTTGCTAGTTCGATGTCCACTCCGTAGGCACCGAAAACAAAGCTTTTCTTTCGTCACGAATTCCCATCTTTTATTTTCGTTTAGTCGGATGAATCCTCTGCACACGTCAATTTCATGTCCAAATTTTCCGTCGAATCCACAAATATTGACGGCGGCACAACTCTCGATGGTAGTACGCGTTACTTCCTTACCACGATTATTGCTTTCTTTCCTACTTCTTTTATCGTCTTTTTCATTTTTGGATGCCTTACTTGACGTTTTCAAACGGCTGGCAGCTTTAGCAATGTTGCTCATCCAATCTGAGAGATCCTTCAAGTCAGGTGAGGCTTCTTTGGTCAGGCAGAACGTTCCCCACTGCAATTTCAGATTCCCAGGTAGCTTCTCAACTAACTCTTCAATTAATTGAGGGTTTGTCAGATGTCCTTTTTCTTTCAAATTCTCCATTGTTGTCACTAAATTCACTATTGCACATGAAAAGTCAACAATGGTTTCCGGTTTGTCTTCCTTCGGGGAGACGGCTTGCTTAGCTTTGTCAATGCAGATACGAACAATATCTGCAGGTTTTCCAAATAACATTTCCAATGTCGATATGGCACGATCGACATTTTCTGGCACTGTAAGTAGAGCTTGCACTGAATCCTTGGCTCTTCCTTTCAGGGCTTTATGCAGTCGCAGCATATTTTCGTCTGGTCCGAATCCACAACTGTCAGTTGTACGCTTGTACATGCTGTAGAATGTCGGCCAATCTTCGGGGTCTCCCCAGAACTGTGGGAGTTCTTTGGCAAATGACTGTCTTGCCACAAATGTCTTCAGGTCTCCACCCCCAGTGGCTGTCTTCGTTTGAGACTCAGCAAGGGCGGTTATGGCTTTAGCCATCAGGTCCATAGCACTAGGACTAATATTATTATTATTCGGTGACTCACTAGGTACCGGTGATGACGGAGGCTGTCTTGCCGCATCTTCCACCCAATCTTCCACTCGGTCACGGCTAGGTTCATCGTCGTTTTCGTTTTCTGATTGTCGATAGGCACTCACAAACTCGTCTTCTGAGCTTAGAGGTGGCTCTGATTCCTCTTCTTCGTTGATTCGGGCTTTTTGAAGCTCCAATCGTTTCAACGTCAGTCGTTTTCTTCGCTGGAGGAGTTTGGCGGCTGCTTCCTCTTCCAGTCTGAATAATTCTTCTTCAGCTTCCAGTTCAGCTTCCAATTTTCGGCGGTACAACTGACTGGATGTCGTCTTGACAGAGCTGGATTTTCTGCTTTTGGAGACACTACTTTGTACGCTGGATGTTGAGTTGGCCACTTCCGGTTCACTGGATGACAACTCCAACATTTCTTTCCTTCGCCGCCGTGGGCTCTCCAATCGGTTGAATTCGGGATTATCCCCCGCCAGTCGTCGGCTCTGGCGTTCTGGTTGTTGCAATATCGCAGCTCTTGATGGCTTCATTGTCGTCACTGTCACTGTTTCCTTAGGACTGTTCATCTGAGATCGAAGGACCATGAAGCGGACCGTTTGTCCGAGTTTTATATCTGCCCCTTGGGCGTGTATAGTTCAGTATGTCAAATGAAGGGATGCCACTGCACACTGCTGTCTAACTCTAAGACTGACTGTCCCTGTCTAAATGACGATTTCTAGATGCTAAAAAACTGTCAAGCAAACTAGATCAGAATTAGTGCTTTTATTAGGGCACTAATCAAATCAATTTTTACAATTAAATCAATTTCTATAATAATATAAAATATTATTTTCGGAGAGTCACTTTCGGCGTGGCACACTTGCTCGACTGCTTCAATGCAACTACTGGCTTCTCTTCTTTCTTCTCCTTCTCTTTCGCTCGCTTCTGCTTGTCGTTCTGTTGTGGCGCAAACTTCAATTTTCGACGACATACACAAAATGACACAACTTAGCAAAATTTCTCAATTATGTAGTACATATTCTACATTCTAAACATAAAGACAATTCCTAATATCTTAAACTCACATCACTACCTCTGGCTCATCCATAGTGGAGACCTGTTCATTGTATAATGAATTAATGAGTAATTGTTATGAAGTGGTTTGCTGGACACCAATTCATTGTAGATCAAGGGCCGCATCAATCCTTAAATATACAGCTACACCCATGTATAACGTTCTCGTGTTTGATTAATTCATTTAAACAGGTGCCACAAATAAACAAATTTCTCTGAATATGAAAAAACCTCCGAATTACAATTGGAATTTATTTTATTTGGTACTATTCATTTCATACAAAATCAAAAAAGTTACAATTTACATGTAAATGTTGGTTAACTAATATTGCCTATAAATAATTTATTCCCGCACATACTTAAATGAATTGCAAATTTTCCTAAAGTGGAGCATCACTTATTAGGATCGAAGCTTTGCTTAGTATCCTTATGAATTTGTCGCCGTCACTCTGGCGATCGTCTGGTCGTCTGGTCGTCCGATCGTCCACTAATTTTATTAGCACGTATATCTTTGCAACGACATAACTTATTCCAAATCTGTTTTTTGCATATGGTAGCATATATATTCAGGATCAACCAGTTATCATTAAAATTCAAATTCGATGCATCCCCTGGTTTGTGGAAATTAAAACATGCAGCAGGTGAGGCAGACAGTAATAGTACGGCAGGTGAGACAAACAACAGTAGCATAGAGGACTTACTACACACCGCGCTGGTATTAACATGCTCTGAAACTGCGGGAGACAAATGCAATATAAAATAGCTTCTCTTTAGTGCAACGATTAGTTGAATACCATTTTCGTTTCATTGCAACAATATTGTCACTGCATTGTAACCCAAAAGTGAAAATTGGCTAAAGAAGAGGATTTTGTCCATTGTGATTAGTTAAATACAGTTTAAAACATTTTATCGTAAAAATTGTCAAAATATAAGAGTTTGAAACATTTTAACGTGAAAATTGTCAAAATATAATGGAAATGGTTGTCCATCTTCACTTCATTATAAATACACGTGTGGGATTCATCAGTGGTGAGTGCAGTTAACTACAATTATCACAAATCACAATTTAGGTATTGTTTAAATCACAATACTACATTCAATTTGTATTGAAATCCAAAAAATTATTAATCGGGTATAACCCTAATCGTGATACTCGATTCTTTCCAGCTTTACAGTCACCTGGTGCGGAATTGATTGGGTTGTGATTAGTTTGAAACATTTTATCGTAAAAATTGTCAAAATATAACGGAAATGGTCGTCCATCGTCACTTCATTATAAATACACGTGCGGGATTCATCAGTGCTGAGTGCAGTTAACTACAGTTGTCACAAATCATTATTTAGGTATTGTTTAAATCACAATACTATATTCAATTTGTATTGAAACCCAAAAAATTATTAATCGGGTATAACCCTAATCGTGATACTCGATTCTTTCCAGCTTTACAGTCACCTGGTGCGGAATTGATTGAGTTCTGCATGTTGACTCCAAACTTATATGAATACTCTAATACCAATACCATTAACTCCCGCCCAGACTGTTGGACCAAAGACTCTCCTACTATAACCCTAGATTTTAGATGGTGTAGTGAGTGGAATCTACAAAATCAACAAGATATTACTATTTACGTATTGTTTAAGTCACGTTACTACGTTGAATTTGTATTTCCAGCTTACTTGCCGAATGCATCCCTACTCATTGTGAAGAATTGAAGTTCACTATTTGGAATAAACATTTTATCGTGGAATCTACAAAATCGACAAGATATCACTATTTAGCCAGGTGTTAATTGACTCCTGAAGGGTGGATATTCATGACTACCAGCAGTTTGATCTGGAACAGGAATGGGATTCCGGAATGGGACTAATTCAAAAGAAAGTCCCGTATAAAATTTCAAACTATTTTATAGGACTTTCTCTACATAACCCAGCTGATACGGACAGGGGAAGGGGGAAGGAAGGGACGGGAATCTGTCTATTTGCCTTGATTCTAATCATAACTGATTGTGGCTGAATACATGTGCTACCATATGCAAAAAGCAGATTTGAAACAAGTTACGTCGTTCCAAAAATATGCGTGCATATTATTATCGAATGACAATCAGACCACCAGAAATTTTTTTTAAATCTCCCGCTTCGATCCTGCGTATACGCCTGTTTGCCAACAGTTTATTTATGTTTACCAACTCGACTCGAATAAATGCGTCCTATTTTGTATTATTCCGTTGAAAATATGTTTAAAATTTAGAGTCCCATATTATACTAGTTGGAATACATTAAATGATTGGCGAACATTTCGTGACTGCCCTCACATGTCATTTCAAAGACATAACACTCAAATGGATTATTTAATCTAAAAACAACTCTAAAATAATTGCCAATAATACTAAGTTTTAATACCTAGAGCCATTTCTTTACGTGGTAAAATAGAAAATGTATAATGTGTTACCATTCCAGATTAAATCCTGGCCCTGCTTTAAACAGTGATTATTGGTTCTAAATAAATTTGTGTATTACCAGTGGAAAACAGCCATTTTTCCATCCTTAGCCTACTTTGGAAATAAATCCCACTTTTCAATCTGTTTTTTAGCTAACCTTTCCTCCTACCTATAAAGTGGAGTTTAAATTGGTAAAAAAATGGACTACCATCCACTAAATTAAAGTCAATGGTTTACAGTAAGAGACAGTTGGCTTATTTGAAGGACGAACTAAAATTTTGCTCAATTTGTTTATAGCAAGTGTTGCGAAGAACGAGGACAAATTATTCTATTGTGCAGACAGAAGTCAACCAATTTGAGGTTGACATTGCAAACACAAATATATACTTACATTCACCTTAAAGACCAACCACATTAAAAATAGAGAAATATGTTCAGTTTGTGCCCATATGAGTGCCATTTAAGATTGCCGAAGTCATTTGTAATAAAGTTGGAATATTTAGTTTTGCTAATTTTTGCTATTGATTCATCTTTGGGATGGAAGATATCAGAAGTGTTGCAAATGGAAAAATATTGTTACATTAATTTGATTAGGCAGCAGAGTCCGTTTATTACCCTAAATGAAGGTTCATTAACAAAAGACGTACAGGAGATAAATATTCCATTTGCGTTAAAAACACTTCACTTCAAACAAAGAGAGAATTATTGCAAAACAATTTATATCACGCAATACGAATTTGGTGCACAAACTTGTATAAATGTATTCAAGAAAAATAATTTGACCCTAGCTGCGCCCCGCCCAATGAGCAGATTTAATTGCATTGTACACATATTAATTAATTTCGATCCTAAATTTTTCACAGACACAGCGTTGATGTTTCACTTCACTGAAATTTTTTATAGTGATACATTTTCAGGCTTAAAAAAGTTTCTTAGCCTATCGATATATGAAAAATGGTATAACTTTGCGGAACACTCTTCGGTCTACATTTTCATAGAAAGAGATGTTCTTGAGTCCACAAAGTCAAATTCTCAATTATTTTTAGACTTACCTAAATTTCTTAGAAATCCACATATGTTCAGATATCACGTTTTTCTGTCTAAGTCCTGGTTCCTGTTGTCATCACCGGATAAACATAAGCCAGTTATCTATTACTTTTTCCCTCGTCAAATAGGATTTTTTGGACAAATAAGCCACGATTCCATATCTTTCTGTTCGCAAAATGTTTGTGGTGGCCATTCATTACGTAGACGTGCCATTAAATTATTCACCACTTTTACAAATACATTTGCGCTGTCAATTTACGAAGCAGGAGATATGAAAAGGGAAGAGAAATATATATATTGTGGAAAGCCCCTGTTAAAGGCATATTTTACGAATTATTTTTTCAAGGGAGGAAACAGAGTGTCTCTTCCAATTGCTTCAATTATTTTTGAAAAATTTTTAAACTCTACAGTAGCAATTTCCTTTGGAGATCCTTGGCGCTCTCGATGTTTTTATAAATTAGAAATACCTCAATATTCATACTTTGTGGTATTAAATTACCAAATACTATCCAATATTGTCAAAGGTGATTTGGGAAAAAATCCATATTATTTCTTTACTACGACAATGGAAGATTCCTACAATTTTGTCTCCTGCGTCGTTTTGGAAGATGAAAGTCTCTCTTTCTATGGCTACATCCGACCTTTTCAGTCCTACGCTTGGCTGGCAATTATTAGCACAATTACCTCTGCGGTCATTTTCATTTACTGCGTGGTGTTTTTTAAAGACGAAGAACAAATTCCGTTTCTGCTGATTTGTTATGCATATTTGTTGGAAGTCAGTTATTCCTTATCAGCGAAGGCTCAAAAAACCCTTTGGCTCAAATTGGTGATCGGTCCGTTATTGCTCATGTTCATCGTACTTACTAACTCTTACAGAGGAATATTCATTACTGACTTAATTGAACCACGACCAATTAAACAAATTGAATCCATTGAACATTTGGCAAATTTAACTGACGTTGTTGCAATGGGCGAAGTTGTAGGGTCTGCAGAATTCGACCCTTTCCATATTGATCTGAATTATCAAATTATAATACTGCGTGCATATTATTGCCTTAAATTAAACGGAACTGTCAACTTGCCTATTAAATGTGAAAATTTCTCTGTTTTTAACCAAGTTCATTTAAAAAAGAGAATTTACTTCCACAATGAAAATCGAAGCATAGTCGAGGCTGCCATTTATTCCTACAACTTTGAAAAGGATAGAATTAGGCGTCCAAACCTATTTCGACTGCAAGTTTCGATGGCAGACCAAATTCTGCCATATAAAAGCCTTGGAATTTCCAAAATGGTTTACCTAATGGAACGAATTGACAAAAAATTGAGATTCCCTTTTGGGTTTCCCTACACTAGCCCTCAAAAGTGGCTTGGCCAATGCAATAATTCCGTGCTGATTTTCAGGAGTTCTCGCTTACATCGTGTTTTGAATGATTCCCACTGGAATCCCAAACATGGTGGGGTTGAACCAAAACGAAGATTATATCTTGGAAAGAACGAAGATTCTTTTATGCCATTCTCTGTGTACACAGGATTTGACACAAGGGCAGCTCCATTGATCAGTTCATATTTCAAGCAAAAGTTATTTGTTTTAAGCCACTCAGGGCTTTTCCATTTATGGATGGATCATTTCAAAGAATTTAATTATTCGACTTGCAAAACATGCTGGGATATGACACCACCGCGTCCTTTGACATTTCACAATTCTAACATTGCTACAATATTTTACATTGCCTCAAGCATTGCTCTGATATTTACTGTGGCGTTCTTATGGGAAATACGAGTTACCTTGAAGATCAAATCGCTAGATGCAATTTCTAATTTTAAAAAATTTATTGTTAGTTCTCGGCAGAAATTATTGAATATTGTAATAGCTAGCAAACTTATTGAGCCACAATCACTTTTCATTAAAAGACAAAGACAGAAAAATTTTAATCAATAAGCGATTATTAATTAATGAATTCTTGGAAATGTTGAAGGGTCGATATACAGATATAATTATGTAAAACTAAGTGAAGAAGCTGTAGAAGAAAGAATGAATAATAATATGCTGTAATATAGGTATATAGTAATTTAATTTGTAATTGGTATAATATTCAATTTTTATAATAGTTTTTTCCAACTATTTCTTCATTGTTGTGTCCTTACTCCCTTTATCAACAAATCGAAACAGAGTTAATAGTAAATCATATTTCGCATGGTCATTTTGTTGCGAACTTTTCGAATCTGGAAATCGGTTTTGGCTGTGGCCTCAAATTTCTGAGAAAATACTGTAGTCAGTTAACTTATTGTCAGCTTGATCCCCGTCCCATTTTTTTCTCTCGTCCGAAAAAAAGTACCGTAATAAAGTAAAGATTTGTGTGGCAACAAGCTAAGTTTCACAGGAAGACTGCACTTGTAAACTGTCATTTATGTGTCAATGATACAAATGCTTTATTAGCTTATTAGCTTATGAGTATCGTAATTGTAAGATATTGTGGACGGTCATAACAGTCTGTCTGTCAGACTGTAGACCAGAATTTGTTAGCGATTGGTAGTTATGTGGGACGTACTATATAGACATCTTCTATATGTGAAACCGATAAGGAATATCTACAAAGCAGAGATCCTATAAGGTAGATTAGGCAATATACTGCTTATGTTCTATTCAAAATTGTATAGCACAAAACAGCGTATTGTTTCTCTCGTGCTCTAGTTATTTCACTACAATGGTTTAATAACTATTTCGAAGATTAAATGGAAAAGTGTTGAAAAGAAAGGAAGTACACGATAACGAGTTTGATTTTAATTATTATTATACAAATTCGTTTAGTCAGCTAAAGCAAACAAATATAAAAATTTCTTTCGTTGTGATAAAATCTAAAATAAGAAAACAAATAAAACAATTGCTACTATTCAGTATAAAATATTGGTATAAAATATTGGTATAAAATATTGGTATAAAATATGTTTTAATATATATTCAAACAAATGGATGTTAATTTTGATACTCATTACATATAACTTGTAAATAATATAACATATAACACTACTCTGTCTAAATAAGTAACATCAATTATTTACATTTATACCATTTCATCTACTCGGGAAAATACGTACTTAATATTTTAGTATTTCTGTTGAAAAGGCTTTTAGAGTTTACAATGTTAAACAATCCATTGGAAAACATTAGACTGTCGAACATGTCGTGACTTTCTGTGCTCTCATTAAGGTCATGACATTACACTCAGTTTATTATTCATAAGCTATTTTGTAGATGATATAAATTTGAGATAAGCACATTATTCCTTTTCTGGCTGGGTTTCCTAGTAAATATTTAATACCTATTTGTCTTGACGTTTCACAACCTTAGATTAACATCTAGGCCAGCTTTGCATAATTTTGTAAATCACACAAGTGATTGATGATGAGATTAATGGTGAGAAGAAGATCAAGGAACGCTCTTATGGGGCTAATAGATAAACAAATAATAAATTGGCACAGTTATCTTTAATTTTTGGCAACAAGCAAACCTATCAAATTGTATTTGAGAGGATTAAAAGTTGAAACTAAAATTTTTACGTCCAAGTACATATAGCAACTAAAATTGAAGAAAAGGGTTTGTAATTAAAGTTTTCGGAATGAAAATTTTGACTTAATTACTATTACTACGCAGATAAGACCTGGAAAAATCAAAAAATTTAAAACCTTTAAATCACAAAACGTGGATTCTTAATGTACATTTTACAGTAGCAAATAGTTTATCAGTCAGTTCAAAATCAGTCATTTTTACTGACGTAAATAAAATGTGAAAAATGTGATAATAATATTTTTATGACAGAATCTTTGATAAGTACATTTAAATAGAAAACCTTCTTAGTATTATGCTTTTCTAAGCAGAAATATTGTTATATTGGATCAATAATATATACGATGAATCCGTTAATTACCTTATTTTCATCAAAATTGTATGTTTTCTTTATACTATGGTTAATAACATTTTATAAATAAAATATTTATTGATAAAACTGCAAACCACTCAAATATATACATCTTTTAGTCATTCATTCGTTATGATTTTTTAAAATCAATACAATTGAAGCCATACATTGAGATACCTAAATTCGTAACTAACCTACTGTTATATGCATGCGTAAGCACTGAGACCAGTTTTAGAGGTATGTATAAGATTATAATTTTGTAAATATTTTGGGCTCAATTTTCAGGTCGTTTTTAGGCCTTTACATATTTGTTGATGATAGGGTTTGCCCAAACTATTGGATTTATTTGTCTTAAGGTTTGGGAGCCTTTCCCGCAAAAATTTCTTATCTATCAATTTTTTAATACCGTTGCAGCGAATGAAGAACTGGTCTAAATAATGGACTTCGACTTCTTATTGTGGTACTTGAAAATGAGTTATTGCCACATAGAATCTTAGTCTTGATAGTTTTGAGAATATTCCAAGCAATGACGAAAAATTCAAAAATCTTTGTTTTAATAAATTTTCGGTTCTCCCATGAGAAAGCTGCAAAATAAACGAGTACGATACAGAAACTGATAAGGAATATCGATGAAATGTTAGAATTTTCAAATGTCACTGGTCGAGGGAGGTCTCTTGCCCAGCACGTTTTACATTTGGTATAGTTATGCTTGCTGCCATATTCAATCCACATACCAATAATTCCAGAATGGCTAAGGGCATGTAATCTCACCCTTAGAAAACTAGTCAACATTGGAATTTTATCAGTTCTGAAAAAGGAGTGAACAGGTATAGACAAATAGGCTTTGTCTTCAGTACCGTAATACAAGGTATTCTTTGGTTCATCTCCCCCGTTATGTGAATTCCAGTAAGAGTCGTTCAGAAGTCGGTGCAATTGAGAACTTCTTAGAATTAGGGCTGAATTATTGCATTGAGAAATCCATCTTTGTGGACTTGTGGAAGGAAAATCAGGAGGAATTCCCATAATCTTCCAAATTTTATTCATTAACTCCAACTTTTTTGAATAACCAATAATTTTGTATGAGTCTCGTAGCTCGTTATTTATCTCTACTATGGAAAATGACTTCTTGTAGAACTCCAGATTGTTATCATATGCATATTGAACTGCTTGAGTGACATCACTTGCATTTTTGTTAAGAAATGATAAACCCCTTGCGCAAAGCTTGGAACCAAAACTATTATTCCCTTTGAATTTACCGATACAATAATGCCTAAGAATAGTTTTTTCCATTGCCCAGTTAATATGAAAAGGGTCATATTCACGATTTCCAATAAAATCGCCAAGAACAATAAAATCTGATAGATTTGCCAAATGTTCAATCGACTCGATTCGTTTTACAGGACGTGGGTCAACTAAATCTGTAGTGACAATTCCCTTGTAGCCATTTGTCAATACGATGAACATGAGCAACATCGGCCCGATTATTAGTTTGAGCCAAGTGAGTTTTACAGCTTTTGACGATAATGAATAACTAATTTCCAATATATATGCATAACAGAGCAAAGTAATTGGAATACTCTCTCCTTTGTTCCAATACACTGTAACATTGACGAAGATTATCACAGCGAGTGTTGAAACAATCATTCCCAGCCAAGAGTCAAGGTGGAAAGGTCGAATATAGCCATAGAAGGAGAGACTTTCATCCTCCAATACGACGCAGGAGATGAAATTAAAAGAATCTTCCATTGTACGAATGATACCAACGTAAGGACCACTATGCCTCAATTCACTATTAGATTGGATAGTGATGGAAACAATGTCTTTTCTTGTAGAAACTCGGTTATTGCAAATACTGCCACCCCTAATTTTTATTGTTAATGTTGTCAGAGTAGAATTTTTTAAACTTTCAGCTACCATGGAAGAAATCAGTAGAGAAAGGGTGGAATCATCAGGGAAATTTGTAAAATAGGCATTCTGAATCAATGGTCCACAGTAATGTTTGACCTGATGAAAATAATTAACGTTAACTACCCACATGACTAAAGAATTAGCAACTGGACTTTTCTCAAAGAACGTTTTTATTGCCAAAGTTCTCAGTGGTTGGTTTAAACAATTGTTTTTAGAACATAATATTTGCATAGTGAAAGTATACTGATTTAATTCTTCGTTCAAATTCGGACAAATAAAATAGATCCCAGTATCCGTCTCAGAAATCATAAACCAAGGCTTTCTCCAGAGTTGCAGGTGTACTGCATTGACAAATTTTTGACGGAACTTCTTTGGTACGTTAAGGGTACTAAAATGGAATCTTTCACTTGTCAACCCCAACGTTTCTCTATCGACGAACAAGTACACTGAAGAATGTTTTGCAAAGTTGAACCAGGTTCGTAACCAAACCTCTAATGATTTGCTAACGTCGTCTTGGGTAATATTATAATCTTGGTAATTGGAGAAACTTTCACTGATATAATTAATGAGCATTTGATCTATTAAATCGTTTGGGTTGAAATTAACTGTAAAATGCGCCATACACGTTAAACGGTCTTGTAAACGTGGAGTTGATAATTTGCTTGCATTTGACAATTTCAGTATTGTACTTGTACATTTTCTTTCCCATTCAAATAAATACGTATCAACGCTGTTCCATTGGTAATCTGCTTCATTTGGAACGCAATTAGATTCTGTTTCATCTCTTTTGAGAATTGTAAAAGCGTAGGGAACTTCGATGTTCTGCAATTCAGCATATTGAAATAACAGTGACTTGACACTTTTTTGTTTGAAGATTAAGTTAACATAACAGGTCTTCTCTGAGTTCACAATTTCTGACAATTTCCATCCAAATGTTAATTTGACGATAAAAAATGCAGAAAACAAAATGCCAATCATTTTGAAACTGTAATTATTTAGAATTAATTATCTGTTTGGAGTTCTAATTTTTTGATCAACAGTTTAAAAAATGAGGAATGGTTTTTCAATGGCTTAAATGGTACCTACGGAATAAATATTCACAAAGTTGAGAGAATTCCAAAGACACAAAACCAATGAATCCCGTTTGAAACGTTTTATATTCGCAGAAGAATAAAACTCATGAGAAATGTTTTTCATTGGGAAATAATGTCACCAGGTAAATTAAATGGACTTGCCACAGGATACAAACCTTCACAAGTCTATATATGGTCTGAATTATTAAAGTATCGTTCATAGTTACACTATCAATAGATTTGTAGGCAATGTGGGAAACATTTAAAAAATATTATCGTGTATGAACAATCTCAGTATCACCCAGTATAACATATATTTTCATATGTAGGTATCGAAGCTGAATATACAATGAAGTAAATGGCCCTGAATTATTTATGATTTAAATGGAAAGGATGGGAGAATTTTGACTTCTATAGTTTTACATTCGCCGTTATACAATACAATCATACTTTGAAGTCTTACTGCCAAACTGGACCATTATTGCAATGTATATGCCATGTATTGTATAATGACATTAAGCTAACTAAGTGCTTAATAATTATAATAAACTATTGTGCGTTTATATTTAATGTATACATAATGACTAAATTTAATAATCTTTAATATTCTTTAGATTTAATAATCAGTAAATTAATTCATCTCTCAAGTAGGATAAAACGAAATTAGTTAAAGCTACTAATATTTCTGAGACATGTTTGTTTGTGCCATATTTCAATAGGTAAAATGTAATACGTAATTAGACTTGACACAAGATATGAAGCTAATCCATAATATTGTGGTAAAGAAAAACAACAGCAATTTTTTTGTGATTCTCTATTTTAGTCACAGTCGATGAGTGAAATTAACCAATGAAAGTTTTGATGAGTCTATATACCTTCTGGATTATTAATGTACAGTTCGTAGTTACTCTGTTGACATTTGTATAGGTATATGTAAACTTAATGGAGTAGTTTGTGGGAACTATGCGGTATAACACATTCTGATACCTGGTATAACTTTGCGGAGCATTCTTCTGTATATGTGATTATGAACAAAAGTCTTCTTGAGTTTGCAAGGTCAAACTCTGGTTTATTTTTTGAAGTGCGTTCACATTTTATAAATACAAATATAGTGCATCACATATTTTTATCAAAATCCTGGTTTCTATTGTCATTCAATGATGAATATGAACCAGCTATTTATTTTGTTTGTCCAAGTCAATTCGGGTATTTCGGCCAAATAAGTTACCATTCCATCTCTTTCTGTTCACAAAATATCTGTAATGGGCATTCATTACGTATTCGTTCATATAAATTGTTTATCATCTCCACAAACACAATTGCCATATCAGTTTTCGAGACAGGAGATTTGAAAGATGATGACGAACATTTGTATTGTGGAAAGCCGCTGAGGAAGGCGTATTTTACAAACTATTTTATTGGAGTAAAGACATCGTCACTTCCGATTCTTTCAATTATTTTTGAAAACTTTCCCAATTCCACGATGTCAATTGTTTATGGAGATCGGAAAAAATTCTTTTGTTTCAATAATGCCAAGACACCGAAATATTCATATCATGTGGTAGTAAATTATCAATTCAATAAATTAAATCGCTTACTAAGTCAAATTCCACACTTTTTCTTTATTTCGACAATGGAAGATTCCTACAATTTTGTTTCTTGCGTCGTTTTGGAAGATGAAAGTCTCTCTTTCTATGGGTACATCCGACCTTTTGAGCCTTATGCTTGGCTTGCCATCATGATCACTATTACTTCTGTGGTCATCTTCGTCTACATTGTGGAATTTTATACAGAAGACGAAAGTTTCCAATTTCTGCTCGTTTGTTATGCATATTTTTTGGAAGTCAGTTACTCTCTATCAGCAAAAGCTCAGAAAACTCTTTGGCTCAAATTTGTGATTTGTCCGTTGTTGCTCATGTTCATCGTACTCACAAACTGTTACAAGGGAATTTTTATTACTGATTTGATTGAACCACGGCCTGTGAAGCAAATCGAATCGATTGAGCATTTGGCGAATTTAACTGACGTAGTAGCAGCCATGGGGGAAGTGGCCTCGGCGACAGAATTCGAACCTTTCCAAATAAGTTTAAACGACCAACTGGCTATATTGTATGCATATTATTGCCTTAAAATAAACGACACTGTTACTCTACATACTAAATGCAAATTTTACTCTATATTTAATCAATTTCATAGGACACGTACAATTTATTTCCACAATGAAAATCAAAGCACAGTCGAGGCAGCTATGTATGCATATAATAATGACTTTAGAAATTATAAACATCCACTTTTTCGATTACAACGTTTGATTGCAGACCAAATGGTACACTATAAAACTCTTGGAGTTTCCAAAATGGTCTACTTGATGGAAAGAATTAACAAAACGTTCCGATACCCAATGGGGTTTCCTTATAATAGCCCTCAAAAGTGGCTTGGCCAATGCAATAACTCCGTGCTTATTTTCAGAAGTTCTCGCTTGTATCGTGTTTTGAATGGTTCTGACTGGAATCCCAAACAAGGTGGCGTTGAACCAAAACGAAGATTATATTTTGGCAACAACGAAAACCCGGTTTTGCGATACTCAGTGTACACTGGGGTAGATACATTTACTGCTCCGTTGATCACTTCATACCTCAAGCAAGCATTAGTGGCTTTAAGCCATTCAGGACTTTTCAATTTATGGATGGATCATTTCAAGGAATTTAAATATTCGCCTTGCAAAACATGTTTTGATATGACACCACCACGGCCTCTGACGTTTCACAATTCGAATATTGCTACTATCTTTTACATTGCCTGTAGCGTAGCTCTGTTATTTACTATTGCGTTTTTATGGGAAACACGAGCAGTTTTAAAAAGCAAATCTCTACAGGCAATCTCTAATTTTAAAATATTTGTTATTACTTTCCACCAGAAATTATTAAATCTAAGCCGAAACATTTTAATCAATATACGAAACAAAAAGTCAGAAAGGCTTAGAAAACGCACTATGGTGATGGCTAGAAGAAGAGCAGAATAATCAATTAGTTTACATCAGGAAACGCTGGAAAATTTAATCATTTTCAAACTTTTGGCCATGACGGATCAAATTCACATGGAGTAAAAGTCAACCTAGAGCATAATATATAAGTATAGCTATGTAGCAACAACTTGTTGTTACATTAAAATTGCGATGGAATTTCTATCAAAGTAAAAGGTTTCAAAAAATAATTTTAAGGATGTAGTTTGGATTTCAATATTTCATGAAATTGCTGATGACGATGAAGGACTGAGGTCGAGAAATGATAATGGTATTTCGAAATATGGAGTAAATTGTATTCTACATTGCATCAACGATATTCGTTAAGATGTGTTAATCAGTTTGAAATTTCTTATGTTTTGAAGTAATGATTTCTTTCATCCCTAAATTGTACGTGGTATGAGAAGGAAATAATAACTTCGTGTGCACCAAAAAGATTCGGTATAAATGTTCATATTTATCGTTTTTACTTAATACGTCATATTAAAGCATTCTATATTTAGGCTCCATATACGTATTCCAAGGCCTAAGGATACCGAAGGAATTTACTTACGTGTCTAATAAATACATGGGTTACGTAAAACTAATGATTTTTTAATCTACATTAGTAAATTGAGCGCGTTATATACCAATTGCGTGTTTGGATGACGTTTAAATGTCGCAGTAAAAAATTAACTCCACCTATTTAACTTACATAAAATACAAACGACTAACCGTATAAAGTCAACATATTAATGACAAATTCACATAAAAGATAAATTATCTGTTTTAGGCTTTGATACAATTCGAACGGAATGCCATGACTGCCTACTATTGAAATACGTACTTACTATTTTAGTGTTTGTGTTGAAAAGGCTTTTGGAGTTTATAATGTTAAATAATCATTTGGAAAACATTATATTATTGAACATATCGTGACTTTTTGTTCATCTCATTTAAGTCATGACATTACACTCAATTTATTAAGTATACGGTATGTATAGTCTATTTTGAATTTGATATAAAGTTTAGATAAGTTCTAAGCAGATTATGTTACTGGATTTCCTAGTAAATATTTAATGGATATTTGCTTAGATGTGCCACTACCTTATATTAACATAATCACATGTGATTGATGTTGAGATTAAGGGTGAATAGAAAATAAAGAAACTGAGGCTAGATGTAAAATATTTTATTGCTTGTCCACAGAATTACTCATGTAATAAATGATACACCCATCAGTCATATGATTCTTACGGTGCCATCATAATCATAACGTGCTTTTTGTAACTTTCGTTTTATGGATGTTTTAAAAAAAATTCCTTTATTTCATCTGGATTTAAATATTGAGATTCGTAAACCAAAATATGTCATGTATTGGTCGTTAATAATTCGAAATCTTAAACCTTCTAGTATTCCTTCCGTTTAAATTTATCTAATTATCTAAAAGGGAAATTGAAAAACGTCTGAAATATAATATTATGCTTATGTTACAATTAAAAATTTTCTTTGTAAATTGGTCATAATATACTGGTACTGCGACAAAAGGCTGATTTGAGGCTGAACAGGTTTTGCACTTAAAATGATTTATTTTTTAAACATGTCAGCCTGACGCTGACAGCTACAACATTGCAATGACTTATGGCATTTAGTCTTAATAAATAAAATGTTGATTAAAGGGCCTCACTGCGAAGTTTGACGAGGCCAAAATTCAGAGAAAACAACTTTTCAGCTCACGAATCTCAGTCAGCTATTAATTTTGGTTAAAGTTGTTTTCAAAGTAAAAACCTTAAGGATCCCATGTACTTGCAAAATAAAAATTAGTCTCCCGAACGTTGGAGAACAAATATTAAAAGTTCCTTATGGAAAATCCCTTATAAACTTTCACTGGTAGTTTTATGCAACTTGGAGTACCTGAAATTGAATACCATTTTAAACCCCAGAGATTTAGACATTCCTTAAAATACATCATTTAGTCATTCATCTGTATTCTGTTTTAAAAATCAATACAATACAAAAAATACATTTACATCACTAAATTCGTTGTTAACTACTGCTTTGTTTGTAAGCAAGCACAAAAACCAGTTGTAGCTGTATGTTTAAGATTGCAATTTTTTAAATATTTTCTGCCCAATTTTCAGGCCTGATGTGTTAATGATATGATTTGCCAAAACCTAAATTTTCAGGGTCTTTCACGCATTAAAGTCCTATCGTTCAATTTTTCAATGCCGTTGAATCGAACGAGGGATCGGTTTAAACAATGGACTTGGGATTCTTAATTTGGTCCATAAAAATAAGTAATTACCACTGCGAATATTAGGTTTGATTGTTTTAAAAATATTCCAAGCAATGACGAAAAATGCAATAATCATTGGTTTAATAAATTTTCGGTTTTCCCAAGAGAAAGCTGCAAAACACAAGAATACAACAAAGAAAGTGATAAGGAATATCGAGGAAATGTTAGAATTTTTCAATGTCACTGGTCGAGGAGGTCTCTTGTCCAGCACGTTTTACAATTGGTATAGTTATGCTTGCTGTCATATTCAATCCACATTCCAATAATTCCAGAATGGCTAAGGGCATGTAATCTTACCCTTAGAAAACTAGTCAACATTGGAATTTCATCAGTAATTAAATAGGTGTGAACAGGTATGGACAAATAGGCTTTGTCTTTAGTTCCGTAATACAAGGTATTCTTTGGTTCATCTCCCCCGTTATGTGGATTCCAGTAAGAGTCATTCAGAAGTCGGTGCAATTGAGAACTTCTAAGAATTAGGGCTGAATTATTGCATTGAGAAATCCATCTTTGTGGACTTGTAGAAGGAAAATCAGGAGGAATTCCCATGATCTTCCAAATCTTATCCATCAACTCCAATTTTTTTGAATATCCAATAATTTGGTAGGTGTCTCGTAGCTCATCATTCATCTCCATTATGGAAAACAAGTTCTTATAGAATTCCAGATTATTATAATAAACATATTGAACTGCTTGAGTGACATCACTTATGTTTTTGTTAAGAAATGATAATCCCCTTCCGCAAAGTTTGGAACTAAAACTATTATTCTCTTTGAATTTCCCGAGACAATAATGCCTAAGAATAGTTTTTCCATTAGCCAGTTAATATGGAAAGGGTTATATTCTCGATTTCCTATAAAATCACCCATAGCAATAAAATTTGATAGATTTGCCAAATGTTCAATAGACTCAATTCGTTTTACAGGACGTGGGTCAACTAAATCTGAAGTGACAAGTCCCTTATAGCCATTTGTCAATATGATGAACATTAGCAACATTGGACCGATTACCATTTTGAGCCAAGTGAGTTTATCAGCCTTTGACGGTAACGAATAGCTAATTTCCAATATATAAGCGTAGCTAAGCAAAGTAATTGGAATACTTTCTCCTTTTTTCCAATATACTGTAACATCGACGAAGATTATCACAGCGAGGGTTGAAATGATCGTTCCCAGCCAAGTGTCAAGGTGAAAAGGTCGAATGTAGCCATAGAAAGAGAGACTTTCATCTTCCAATACGACGCAGGAGATGAAATTGTAAGAATCTTCCATTGTCCGAATAACAGCGACGTAAGGATCACTATAAACTAATTCGCTATTAGTTTGGATAGTGATGGAGACAATGTCTTTTCTTGTAGACACTTGTTTAAAGCAATTACTGCCACCCTTAAATCTTGATGATGGTGATTTTCTAGTTGTCAGAGTAGAATTTTTAAAGCTTTCAGCTACCATGGAAGAAATCATTAGAGAAAGGGTGGAATCATCATGGAAATTTGTGAAATAGGCATTAAGAATCAGCGGTCCACAGTAATCTTTGCGCCAATCTAATTCATTAACGTAAATTACAAACAAGACTAACGAGTTAGCAACTGGACTCTTTTTAATGAACGTTTGGATAGCCATTGTTCTCAGTGGTTGGTTTAAACAATTGTTTTTAGAACATAATATCTGCATAGTGAAACTATACTGATTTAATTCTTCGTTCAAATTCGGACAGATGAAATAGATCCCAGTATCCGTCTCAGAAATCATAAACCAAGGCTTTCTCCAGAGTTGCAGATGAATTTCATTGACAAATTCTTTACGGAACTTCTTTGGTACGTTAAGTGTACTAAAGAGGAATCTTCCTTCTGTCAACCCCAAGGTTTCACTATCCACAAATAAGTACACAGAAGAATATTCTGCAAAGTTCAACCAGTTCCGTAACCAAACCTCTAATGATTTGCTGGCGTCATTTTGGCTAATATTATTATAATCTTGGTAGTTGGAGAAACTTTCACTGATATAATTAATGACCATTTCATTTATTAAATCGTTTGGGTTGAAATTAACTGTAAAATGCGCCATACAAGTTAAACGGTCTTGCAAACGTGGAGTTGATAATTTGCTTGCATTCGACATTTTCAGTATTGTACTTGTACATTTGCTTTCCCATTCAAATAAATACCTATCAATGCTGTTCCATTGATAATTTGTTTCATTTGGAATGCAATTAGATTCTGTTTCATCCCTTTTAAGAATTGTAAGTGCGTAGGGAACTTCGATGTTCTGCAATTCAGCATATTGAAGTAACTTTGCGCTAACACTTTTTTGTTTGAAGATTAAGTTAACATAACAGGTCTTCTCCAAATTCACAATTTCTGACATTTTCCACCCAAAAGTCAATTTGATGATGATAAATGCAGAAAATAAAATCCGTATCATTTTGAAATTGTAATAATGTAACCAGAGTTCAAATGTTTTTTATTAACGATTTAAAAAATGAAGAATGGTTTTTAAATATCACAATAAGAAGATTAAATGATATTCAATACATTAAATACTACATTTGTTACGTACTCGAGAAGATCTTTCGAATGAGTTATACATTGTCGTATTTTCTAGTGCACTATTATACTAGGAAAGTTTTCCCAATCTTACATAGCAATGTTCTTCCATTTGCATCACTTCTGACAATTTCTATCCCAAAGATGACTTCATAGGCAAGGTTATCAATATCAAATATCTCATTCCTATACCCGAAAGTTTAAAGAATCTCAAAAGAGAATCAAATCAAGTAAGACATACATATTGTAATTTTGAAAAAATCCTCAAATTTGCATAAAAATAAATGATATTAACATATTTTTCAAAATAACAATCAAGCATGAATGGCCTTTTCAAAGTAAAGTCGGTAAACTAATTTTCCCACTACAGGAAGTAGGATCAAAGAGAATAGTTGAACTTAGAAATATTTTGATTTACGATTGTAACTTGTATCGCAATTTAAGTATTGCAATATAATACGTAGAAAGTAGAACAATTGACGAAATGCTGAGCAATGGGAAATGACAGCCTTAGGTGGCGATAATTTTTCAGTAACAATGGCAAGATAAATACAGGTCTTAGTTGTCTTTAATTAGATAATGGACATACAAAGAATAATAGAAGGACACATATACTTTGCCCGTATTGGTTGGAATTATTCTATTTCTTCTGAACACTTAGCACTTATTAGTCAGTTGTGTAATACAGAAATGTGTAATGCATTATCTTATAAAGTATAGAAACATTAAAATATTGATGTAGATTTAGGATGAACATGTACAGAGCCGCAGCCATCAGGACTGACTGTTGTAAACCTACTAACAACGCGGGAACTAATTTAGCGTAAGTTTAAGAAATAAGTAAAGGGAGCAAAAAGGCAGAGTAGCATTATATTATTTATATATACTTAATTTCTCCACCATGGCATGACGTGATCCGCTTGGCTCCGAAATGGGCTCTCCTTGACAAGGAATCCTGGTATCGAAAAACCCGGGTTTTTTAGGAGAAACCCCACGACCCCGGGTTTTTTGGGGTTTTTAGGGATTTTTAGGGTTTAGGGGTTTTTTATATAACTATAGGCATATGCAAGCCTATACTATACCATATAGAAAAACTGCAGCTGATAATAACAACATCTGTGTAATCTTGGAACTGCTACTACTAAAATTATAAATTATTAGCTATAAAAACAAAAATTAAAACACAAAAAGTTTTATTGTTAACATATTTTAACACAGCAATGCAGTTTTTTGAACATCTATACTATTATTACTCTTTGATAACAACTACTGAATAACTATTAATGATAATATTTTACTGATTAAGTTGACTTCATGAAATTCCTTCATTAATTTGGAGCTTTAATTGTGAAGCAGTACACAGCAATGAATTGAAAATGTAAGGAGTTAATTAAAATTGAGCATAATTATGTACACAACAATATAATCCTCCAAAACGATTAAAGACTTGCAAACTTAAAACTAACATATAGCTAACCTAGTAATCTTGATACGATGCATTTTTTTGCACGTAAAAGTGTAGTAGCCACAATTTGTTTCCATCTGATTGTATTTTTTTACATTTTTGAATAGAAATATGAGAAAATTAGTATGCTTTTGCTTGTCTAAATGGAGCTTTAGTGCACATTATTATATGTTTTGTAAAAAACCCAATAAACCCAGGGTTTTTTAAGTGAAGCGGGGTGGGTTTTTTGCCAAAAAACGTGCCTAACCCATAAAAAACCCGACCCACAACCCTGCTCCTTGTTGAGTGGTAATTGAAAGAATACCTCCATGGCATCGAATTTGTATTTAACTTGTATTTAAAGCCACCAAGCAGGCCAAGTTAAGTCGTAGGCGTAGTAATTCGTAGACGTCCATTTGGCTATCGACGTGGTATTGAAACAAAAAATGGCTAACAGTCCCCTAATTTTTGCAAAACACACACAAATACTTAAATTAATTTATTAAAATCCATTTTTTCACCTGAGAAAACAATTATTGCCATTTGTTAAAGCACCTCTTAAATTTTTGTTCTAGATGCGACCCTTGATGTATGTCTTGGCCTTGACCTACTGATATTACATAGTCTGAGTCACTTCTTCCTGGTAATTGTGCTAATGGTGGATCATAATGTTAATATAATACACTACCACAGATTACAGATGAAAATTCTTGAGGTTAAGGTTCCAAAATTAGTGACAGTTGCCTCGTCCATAGGACAGAAATAAAGTCTAGTCTACTATAAGCTTAAAATTGTTAATACATTAAGATACTTAATTATTAAGGCTTCATGTTCCTGGAAGAAAAAGGGCAATATTTCTAATGACCTGATGCATGTCAATGTCAACCAATCGAGTAGATGTCCATGCAGCATTCTGTGCGGAATAAATTGAAATATATATATACAATTGGACACGCAATTGTTATACATGTATACTGAAATTACAATATACAGCCATGCCTCAGAACTTCTTTAGTGGTTGCAATTTTTACATCATTTTTGGGATATCTTTATTCCAGAGGAAACTGCAAAAATAATAGAAATTTTAAGGATAAAATTATATTGGAAAACTTGATTTTGAAACTGTGGATAAACCAAACCCTGGCTCCCGTAAATTTCAAAAAAGGCGGTTTTTTTGGTCAAAAAAGGTTAAAAACCCAAAAACTTTTGTCGCTTCACGCAAATATGTCTTCGTTTTACCAATATATTTTGGTGGGCCTACCCTTAGGCTTCCTATATACGTGCTTGGTGCGTGTGCACGGTTTTGGTAGAATAATGGTAGTAGATATAGATTTATGTTGATTACATAAGTTAACAAAAATTCAAATTAGATTAATATTTATCATAGTTCAAAATAAAAACAGGTGAGATAACGAATAGAAATTAAAAAGAAATGTCAATCAACAAAACAAACAATTTACACTTGGGTCATGTCATGTATTAAAGTTTAGAATCGCATTTGTGACCCATTTATGATGTTATACGATATACCTGATCAAAGCTAGGAGAGAAAAGTCATAAAAATGTCACTTATGACATGTCTAAATTTAAGTAAAATTTAAAGGCCTCTCAATGCACAATTTGTCAGAGAAATTCTGTGCCTATTTTGCAAGTAAATTAATTTTAATTTAATAATTTAATTTCCTGGACGAAATTAATTTTATCCAGGAAGAAATTGATTATGTCCAGTTTTAACTATTAATCCTATTTCATCCACCGCAACCCTGCTCAATGCACAATATGTCGGAGGAATGCCGTGTTATTTTGCAAATAAATTGTAGAAATTCAAACGAAGGCAAAATTTCTATTAACATAGATAGATTTATTGCTTTAGACACAGCAATGCGTTTCCTTCTTATTATGCACAAGCACTGTTTGGAGATGATACAATAATTCCAAAATTTGTACCTTGTAGAACAAAGGCAAAGATGCTTAATGCATGTAGTACGCATGAATCTTCTAAATAAACGTTTTTGCTTAACGTCTTAGTGTGAAAAATATAACAACACCATACTTATTCTAATTATATAACATCAATTATTTACATTTACCGCTTACTCCGGTCGGAAAAACACGTCTTCAATATTTTAGTACTTCTGTTGAAAAGTCTTTTAGAATTATACAAGCATATGGAAAACATTAGCAGATTGACTAATATGTCGTGACTTTTTGTGCATCTCATTAAAGTCATGGCATTACACTCAGTATATTAGGTACTTATCGTTTCTAGGTGAATTGCCTTAAAATTGAACATTAACCTTAAGCTTCAAGGTCCAAATCTGCTAAAGACCACGTAGTATAATTTTGCGAATTTTATAATTTAGAGTAAAAAATTAGACACTAAATTTTAATTTCAGTCTCCGAATTAACGTCTGATTCTATTTTGAAACTTACGATTTTAAGATTTTTTTCTCTTGACACTAAAACGCTAAGCACCTATTATGTATACGATTATACAAACTCTATTCTAAAAGTGAGGTAAATTTTAGATAAATACTAGGCGGGGGGCGCAGCCCCCTAAATCTGAGAAAAAGAGAGGATTTTTTCCAAAAATTGCAAAAAATTTTCGCGCTGGGTGCGAATATGTCTTATTTTTGAAATTATTTTTGGTTCCGCCCCCCCTTGACCAAATTTCTAGATACGTGCCTGTTTATTAATACTGTCAATATCGGGATGTGTTCCATTCTGGAAAAAACAATGCCATATTTGATGTCATCTCTCATAAAAGTTTAATCATTAATATTGTCTAGTTGTCAGTCAATGACAATGACTATATTTTGATCACCTCGGCTGGATTGGAACAAACACCGATTCGTGGTGTAATGGTTTTGCAGTGTAGGCATTCAAAGCCTTCGGATCATTAAATGGACATTGTGTGTCTTGTAGTCCATACCTTATCAAAATTACAAGGAAAGAAACAGAAATATCCATGATTTTGACTTAAAATGAAATTGCCTCATAATGAACATTGAAGGGATTTTCGATACAATAACATTAAGGTGATAAATGTAAATCTAAAACACCTCAGAATTATATTTCATTTATTATAAAAATAATTAAACAAATACTGAATAACAAGAATAAAATTTTTGGTATTCAGTATCATTCATTCGGTAGCAAAAAAATAAGTTTAGTATACAAAAATGTGAATGTCATATCTTGTCAAGAATGCTATTTAAAAGCTTATAACGTCAATTTGTGGTGGAAAAATAACGTATGAATAATATAATACCAATCTGCCACTTTGTATAATAATTGAATGTGTAGTATCAAATATTCACATTTACCGATTCTTCCACTATGACAAATATTCGTGCTAGGGCATGGTTTTAATAATTATTTCGTGCAGTTGAAAACGCTTTTAAAGTTCCTTACAATTTGAGTGTTATACTAGGAAACTGGATATTATTAAATCATTGGCGAACATATCGTAGCTACCCTTGAATCTCATTTCATCAATAAAGACATAACACCCAATATTGTATACCAAGGTATGCATAAAATTTTTCCATAGCTTGTTATAAGCTACTACTGGCCTGGCTTAGCCATGGGAATGCATTAAACATTTGTGAGTTAACTAATTAATAAGTGTTCAGAAGAAATAGAATAATTCCAACCAATCCGGGCAAAGTACGTGTCCTTCTATCCTTCTTTGCATGTTCAATATCTAATTAATCACAACTGAGACATATTATATTTATCTTCCAAGTACTGAGAACATATCGCTATCTAAGATTCATTGCCCATTGGGCAGCATTTTGTTCGTGGTTCTACTTTCTACGTACTACACTGAAGATTATAATATTTGAATTTCAGCTATTCTGTTTTGATTCTATTTCCTGTAGCGGAAAAATTAGTTTACCGACTTTGCATTGAAAACTGCATTCAGGCCTTGATTGTTGTTTTGAAAAAATGTAGAAAAAAAATTATTAATAACATCTAATTTTCATGCAGATTCGCGGTAAAGATTTTTTTAATTTAACCGTTAAAACAAATAATAAGAAAGACATTATATTCCTAAAATACAGATAAAAATATTTTTATTGAACTTCTCAAATGTGGAATATGTATGCCTTATGTGGTTCTGTGTCAAGGTTCCTTAAACCAACAGGTATAAGGATGGCATGTTTGGTTTTGATAACATTTGTTATTAATTCATCTTTGGAATGGAAATTATCAGAAGTGTTGCAAATGGAAGAACATTGCTATATTAATTTGATTTGGCAGGACACTCCTTTTATTTTCGCCTCGGAAGAATCGCCAACAGAAGGATTAAAAGATATTAGTGTTCCTTTTGCATTTACAACACTCAAGTTCAAGCAAAGAGAGAATTACTGCGATGGAGTGTTTGTTCTTGATTCACTTTTTAGTGGTTATTTATGTAAAAAAATATTCAAGCAAAATAACTTGACTATAGCTGTGCCACGCTTAATGAGCCGATTTAATTGCATTGTACACATTATAATTAACTTTGATCCGAAATTTTTCACAGACACAGCGCTTATCATCCACACCAGTGAAACTTATTACGATAATAAATTAAAAAAGCCAGTATATGCGGAGGGGTCGGATGAAAAATGGTATAACTTTGCAGAGCATTCTTCTGTATATGTTATCATGAACAAAAACATTCTTGAGTTTGCAAGGTCAAATTCTGGTTTATTTTTTGGCGTGCGTTCACGATTTATAAACACAAATATTGTACATCACATATTTTTATCAAAATCATGGTTTCTTTTGTCATCCAATGATGAATATGAACCAGTTATTTATTTTGTTTGTCCAAGTCAATTCGGGTATTTCGGTCAAATAAGTTACTATTCTATCTCTTTCTGTTCACAAGATGTCTGCAATGGTCAGTCATTACGTATACGTTCATTTAAAATGTTTATCATCTCCACAAATGCAATTGCACTCTCAAATTTTGAAGCAGGAGAAGTGAAACATGAAAAACGCATGTATTGTGGAAAGCCCCTGAGTAAGGCGTATTTCACAAACTATATTTTTGGAGCAAAAACACTTTCACTTCCGATTTTTTCAATTATTTTTGAAAACTTTCCTAATTCCACGATATCAATTGTTTATGGTGAATATAAAGACATTATTTGTTTCAAAAATGCCAAAATACCTAAACACTCTTACCATGTGATGGTTAATTATCAATTCAATAATTTCAAAAGTTTTATAAGTCAAATTGCACAATTTTTCTTTATTTCGACGATGGAAGATTCCTATAATTTTGTTTCTTGCGTCGTTTTGGAAGATGAAAGTCTCTCTTTCTATGGCTACATCCGACCTTTTCAGCCTTATGCTTGGCTGGCCATCATCGTCACTCTTAGTTCGGTGGTCATTTTCGTCTACATTGTGGTATATTATGCAGAAAACGAAAGTATCCC